>JARQOD010000002.1:195101146-195372621 GCA_033576555.1 Oophaga sylvatica
GTTTTCAGTATTTACATAGTGTTGGACCTAAGGAAATCCAGAAAACATGACCTCTTGTGGTTCAAGAGGACTGGAGTTGTGGAAACACAGGTTTAAATCCAGCATCCCTACTGAACTGTATATACTTACGCATTTTAGTCTGTGACCGAGCTTCGAGGTCCTCCCAGTATCCAACAAGTAGGGAACAAACTTCATCCCAGAGCCGACGGGTCACTATCTGATCAGAATGGCGGCGGTCCCCCATGTTCCACAGTGGCTCCCGCTCTCTAATCAGATCTATCAATAGATCGATGTCGATCCCCTCCTCTCCGTCTGAGTCGGGAGCACGCTGTGAAGCCTTTAAAAAAATTTGAATAAAAAATTTTAATTAATAAAATTATTAAAAAAATTTTTTTAAAACTAAAAAAAAAAAAAAAAATTATACTTACAGATGGAAGACCGCCGCGTTCTTCATGTCGACTCTGGGAGGCACTGGTTTGACCTCTTGAAACCACAGGTGCGGAAGACTGCCAAAAAAAAAAATATATTAATTTTTATTTCCTTTTTTTTTTTTTTTATTTTTTAGGATGTGTTGTGTAGTGAGATGTTGTGTTGTAATGATGGATGCAGGAAACTTACGAATTGCGAGCCCACTCCGGGTATCTGTCCACCACGTCCTTCTTCTGGGAGGTCCTCTGGTTCAGATTACTGTATTGAAAAAAAAAAGAAAAGGAAAATAAAAAAAAATTCACCAAATGATTTTGGAAAAATATTTGGTTCAAATTACCGTTTAAACGCTTGCCGATGAGTGGAGGGCTCCCAAAGAACTACTGTCCTGCCGGCTGTCCTCCATTCTATCAAGATGCGGTCCTATGTTTGCATTAAAGAGGAAAATAAAACAAAAAATAAATAGCCACAATCATGCTCCGTGTGAAAGAAAAAAATCTTGGTTTCGGTTATTTGTTATGTGATATTTACCGTCTCCTGGATGGCGCCTGCTCCTCTTCTTCCTCTGCCTCTGGTTGTGGTGGTGGTGGTGTCACAGACCGCGGCCTCCTATGCTGTACTCTGCAGTGTAACAAAAGTAACAAAAAGGAGAAAAAAAAATGGCTCAAAACAGGGACCGGTATGAAAGACAAAAGTTCTGTTTGCGGTTATTTGTTTTGAGATATTTACCGTCTAATTGATGGCGCCTGTTCTTCAGCCTCCTGTTGTGGTGGTGATGGTGTGGCATCTACGTGGCCTACGATGCTTTCCTCTGCATTTTTACCAAAACAAACAAAAATAATAAAAAAAATTTAAAACCATGTACCACTATGAAAGTCAAAAGTTCTGTTTGCGGTTATTGTGTTTGTTATATTTACCGTCTGCTAGATGCGGCCCGGTCACGCTGCTGTCCTCCATCTCTTCTATTTTGTGCAGATGCAGTCGCAGCCTGCTGCCTCTGATGTCCTCTGCTGTGGAAAAAATACAATTCAATTTAATACATGGACACAATCATCATATACATGATACATTGAGCTAATCAAAGCATGATTAATTAGGATATTTTCACTGCATAGCACAACCCTCATAGCATACAGCAATAACAACATAATAGAGAAAATAGGCAATACTGTATAGATAAATAACCATAATATAGAAGTATGTCAAAACAGTATATACCAAAACACAACTAGTATACATCAATTCAAAAAGGATATATCTTTTGGCACATTGTATACTACTGTGCCAACCTAGTATATATCAATACCCCAATTGTATACAAGTACCCCAAAACTCAATATTGCAAAACTAACATTTATTTAAGTACTAGCCACATACATTATAATACCCACATTGCATTAAACATTACCCACAAAGATACACAAAAATATGCAATTGAATGAAATAAGCACACACAAGTTTTTGACCAATTTTTATTGCACTGCTGGTAGTAATCCCTATGTTAACTTTTATTACTAGAAAAAAAAATGCAGACAAGCAAGCTAATTTATGTATGCAAATAAATAACATAGCAGTACCATCAAATTCAGAAAGTATAAAAAAGCAGAAAATAGAAAAACACACGTTTATTTAAGCAAAAGCCACATAGCATATAAGTAATGAAAATAATAATATAACAATACCCACATTGCATTAAATATTACCCACCAATATACACAAAAATATGCAATTAAATTAAATAAGTACACACAAGTTTTTGACCAATTTTTATTGCACTGCTGGTAGTAATCCCTATGTTGCCTTTAAAGTCCTAGAATAAAAATCAACAATACAACTGTGTGCAAGCAAGCTCATAAGTACGGCAAAATAAAAATTTGCACTACTCACAAATTATTCGAGTATATTAAAAACCATCATACAGCAATACCAACAATGTATTAAAGTACGCCAAACCAGAATAGAGCTATGCCAACAATGTATATAAAAAACAAACAAACCAGAAAAGAGCAATGCCAACAATGTATTGAAAAATAATCCAAAACAAACAAGACTAATATCCACATTGTATTGAACACAACCAATGCAAACACATAAAATACACGCTATAGTATCATGGGGTGATATTTACCCTCTGCCATTTTCTCCGGTCTCCTCCGCTCCCACATCTTGGTGGTCCCCAGAATCCATATTGATGCGGTTTGAAATGTGGAGACGTGGCTCTCTTGCTTGCTTCTGTGGCTCTCTTACTTCTGTGGCTCTCAAGCTTGTTGTAATGCATGTGGCACAGTGTCCCACAGGTGTGGTCTATATATATGTTTGCTTCTGTCTAGACCCAATTAACATTCCCAGACAAAAAAACAGGATCAGGCCACCGGATCCGGTTTCGGACGGATGCGGCGCAATGCGGCGCTCATAGACTTTCATTGTACACAAACGCCGGAAGCGCCGGATGCGGCGCTTCCGGCTTTTTGGCCGGAGAAAAAAAACGTTACAAAATGCGTCTTTTCTAGACGCCGGAAACAAACCAGACACCGCATCCGGAGGACAGCGGACAGAACGCAGGTACATGCGGCGCAATCCGGCGCTATATCTTTTCAATGTTATACCCACCGGATCCGGCGTGTCCGTTCGCCGCATACGGTGTTCAAAAAAAAGGCCGGATGGCGCCTGATTCAAAAAGCCTGATGTGTGAAAGAGGCCTTAGGGAGGCTGACGGCGCTTGTTGTGACATCACACAAATCCCTTATGTTGCCATGATACCGCTTTTCTGGATACACCTCCCATTTTGATGCCCATTTATATACCTTATTATTCAACTGTCCTATTGGCAGTTCTTTTGATTACTTTGGGCTTGATTGATTTAGGGTGGGCATGCATATTTAGTGCATCATTTAAAGTGTCTCAGGTTTTTCATTTTTGTTCTATTCACCACCATACTTCACCAGTACTACATTTTTTTGTATGAACGTTTTTTATTGTTATTATATATATTGTCTCAATAAAATTTATTTCTTTTAGAGATATTTTGTCAGAATCCTTTACTCTTTTTTGGGCTAGATGCTCTGTTTTTCTGATTTCTTTATACCATGTAATGAGTTGCCCTGTTCCCCATTGGAACTATGTTTGACTATGTTACCCATGGTTTGGGTTTAAGTAACCTATAGAAACAGGAAAGCTAACTGCCCCGGAGTAGAGCCCCAAAAGAATATGAAGTCCCCAAACATATAATGGTGGTTAGACAAGACGAAACACAAACGCAGGCAGAAAATAGAGTGAACAAATGCTGGGGCCAAACACTGCCTAAATAGGACAGGACAGGACAGAATACTATCTGCAACCCAGCAAAACACTAGCAAAACTTCCAACACTTCTGCTATCAAAAATGCTGAGATCACACGATCTCGCCACCCAGTAAATCAGATCTCAGTGTGAACAAGGCTAACCCGCAGCCACTCAAAAATCAGGGAAAGAGCAATTGAACAAAACACAGTGGCTACTGAAAAACAGAGTGACACAGGCCCCAGGAGGGGACCGGCTAATCTCCACAAAGGTGCAGACAAAAATGGAAATAGCAAACAAAATAGAAACAAGCAGAAAATATCTTATCTGAAGGTAGCAGACGAAGGCAGGACACCAGCAGACTTCCAAATGAACCAGGAAACAACAATTGATCACCGGCGATGATCATGGGAAGGCAGCTCCCTTATATCAGCCCAGTCAGTGACTCCTGATTGCCAGTCATAGCTGGCAGGTGAGGAGGACTTGTCATTAGAAGCAGCTTTAGTACCGTCAGCAACCACCAGAGGGAGCCTCAGCTCAGAAATTGTCTCCAACACGTTCACAACAGGTATGATGCTCAGGTCGCGAGCGAGCGCTCCCGGTCTCTTAAGGAGACAGCGCGCATTTTTCAAAACTGCTGTTAACTAAGGATGTCGTAGTGTGTGCTATTTCTGGCCCCTCTGTCTTAGAGAGGGCGCCAGAGCAACAATTGTTTCCTGTTGCTAGTTTCCAGTTCAGTGTTCTGTTGTGCCTGTATTCTGTTGTGCACCGCCAACGTCCTGCCAGTACCCAGCTAAATCTGTTTGTCTTCTCAGACTACTAGTGGCTCTCTACTTTTTACCTGGGACGTTACCAGTGCTGCCTGTGCAAGTTCCATCCTGCTCAGCCGTCCGTCACTCCATTACCCTGGACGACGTCAGTACTGCCTGTGCAGCTTCGTTCCCTGCTCCCTCTTCCCGCCTGTCAAGTTCAACGCTACCAGTTATCCCTGCCTGTTCACCTGTTCCTCTGAGCCAGCTTCCACATGTCTGGGGTCTAAAGGTAGCACCTGCATCCTCTGGTCACTCCAATCTGATCCTATTCGAGGGGTCTTACTTCTGGTGTCTGGGGCTCGCATAGTCACGCCCCCTTCAGAGCCCCCCAGTCCGTGGTCCTGTGATTCCACAAAAATAACAATAAATGAATATGCACTACAACATCTGTGCCTCCGCTTCCATTCGTTACATACTGACATTAACCCTCAACTGGTGAGGTGGGGTTATTGTCACACAACTGGTGATGTGTGGTTTCCTATACCCCAGTATATCCAGTAGAAATCTCTTATTTTTACAGAAAATGCAAAGATCACGTTTGTTTTAATTGTTTTCTTATTGACGATTGATTACACATGAGTATAACAAATTTTTGACACTCACAAGTATCGGAAAATGTAATACTTTGATGATTCAATCCGAGGGCATTATGAAACATGACTTTTAGGATAATGAAAATAAAAATCACAAAAATTTTTCTAAAACAAGTGAATATAAGCAAGTGCACGAACAAACGGAAACTCAGTTATACATTTTGTGCAAAAATAAAGAAGTTTTCAAAATTTGAAAATGTGTAAAAAAGAATTACATGAGTGGTGATGTGGGGTTCAGCAAGACCAAAACAGCACTTAGCGACAGCTAGCTCTGTGATGCGTGGCCAGAAGAGAGAGGCCTTGACGACTTCCTGTTGACAAGGAAATGTATGGAAGCTAGTAAGACAGACACGTATCCTCATACCAGCATTTTTCAATGAATGGCAGCCGTACAAAAATTCCCTGGGGTGTGGCAAACCCCACCTCACCAGTTGAGCGTTAAAACCTGTCTATGTGAACAAAAGAAGTGTTGTATTTTTTTTGTCTATATAATGCACCATTTCACTTAATAGTTTTCAGGACACTCAGCTAAAAGAGTCTAAACATAGAAAATTAAAATTTACCTGCAAACGTTTTGTTTTACCCTGCTAAGTGAGGAACATTTCATCAGACTTGTGCTCAACCTCCTCCAATTGAAAAACAGCTTTGACGCATGCCTCATTTTTCAATTGGAAAAGACTTACAGACATTTCATGTCACATGCTCCTCCACTAGCAACAATTTTTAATATAGAAGTGTTTTGCAGTCTGTGAGCAAAGTTGCACTAACAAGATGGATAACCGATAATAGTTATACCTTTACAAGTGTCACAAAAATCATGCTTTCAGTTTAAAAAATAAAGTTACCAAGCTCTTTAAATTATATAGAACAATAAAAGCATACCTCTTCCCAGTGCCAGTGCCAGTTCCGATCACCACATCCCTGCCCGTCATTGCACATTCAAGCATTCTCCCTTAGTCTCTGATATATAACGTCTCAGCACAGCGGACATGATTATATCACTACACAACATCTACTGTGCTGTGATGTGCAAGGTGGGTATTTACTTATGTATTTATTTATTTTTTTAAATCAATGAAAACATTGTGGGGCCCATTCTACTGTATGGAGGGCTATGTGGGGTCCATTATACTATATGGAAAGCAATATGGGGACCATTATACTATATGGATGGCTGTGAGTCCCAATATACTACATGGAAAGCACAATGTGTGTGCATTATAATATGTGGAGGACAATGTGGGGTGCAATGTAAACAGCAAAAAAAGGCAGCAACACTCACCTGCCCAGATCTCAGAACAAATGCACTACAGGATGCAGCCAGCCCATTAGCAAGATGTTAGCAGCACAGGTGCAAAATACCAGATTAAACAGCCACTCTCCACATACCCATTAAGGAGAGGGTGACTGCCCAGTATACAATTGCACAATAGAGGCCCACATAGGGTGCCGTTCACACAAGGATACTGCACAGTGTCTGGTTCACAGCCTATTAATCACACCCCTACTATTCGACTAGGCGGGCTGGCCAGTACACTCTCAATGCGCACCAGTGTGAACATCCCTCATGCGAGACCAGACGTGCCTGGGCCTAGTTGCACCCCGAAAAATAAAGTGCAAAAAATACAAAAATAGCGGGGTATTAGTTAATATTTTGGCCAAAATACGTAAGCTTGTAACCCGCGCCAAAGGTCCCCACGCTTACAAGTCCTACACTACACTATCCAGCAAAGCCAATAAAGGAGACTCAAGGTCTCCAAAAATTCAATGTAAACAGCAAAAAAAAGGCAGCAACACTCACCTGCCCAGATCTCAGAACAATTGCACTACAGGATGCAGCCAGCCCATATAGCAAGATGTTAGCAGCACAGGTGCAAAATACCAGATTAAACAGCCACTCTCCAAATACCCATCCAAGGAGGGGGTAACTGCCCAGTATACAATTGTACAATAGAGGCCCACATAGGGTGCCGTTCACACAAGGATACTGCACAGTGTCTGGTTCACAGCCTATTAATCACGCCCCTACTATTCGACTAGGTGGGCTGGCCAGTACACTCTCAATGTGCACCAGTGTGAACACCCCTCATGCGAGACCAGACGTGCCTGGACCTGGCTGCTCCCCGAAAAATAAAGTGCAAAAAATACAAAAATAGTGGGGTATTAGTTAATATTTTGGCCAATGTGGGGTGCATTAAGCTACATGGAAGACAATATCGGGCCATTACTCTTATAGTCCTATGTTTTTCCCATTATACTTTTTGTGGGCCATTATAATATTTGGAGATTTACGAGGGACCATCATACTGTTTGGAGGGCTATTTGGAGCCATCATACTATATGAAGCGCTTTGTGTGAGTCTTTATACTTTATGGAGGACTATGTGGGCTGCTTTATATGGATTGCAAGGTTATGTGGGGTCCATAAACTGTTTGTATGGTTATTTTGGGGTCACAGTTGCAGGACTATATTGGGGTCACATTATATGGAGACCTGTGTTGAGGTCACACTTGGGGCATCATACTGTGTTGGGGGTCACCATGCTTTGCTGGGGGGGTGAAGTAGGATTATCATGCTGTGCCTTTGTAGGCTACTATGGAAGAATTCACTGTGGGGGTATCATACTGTTTTGGGGGGCACCTTTTGCTAGGCAGTATATCTTATGAGGCCATTGAAAAGGGAATCTAGGGGCTTCAATAGGAAAATTATTTTGTAAAGGGTGCAAAGTTGTGAAATATGCTTTTCTGTGACTCTGCAAAATATTCATATTTTTTTTTGGCAGGTGAGGACAATTACAGTTTCTTATATGGGCTCCTTGCTTTCTATGTACACTTCCGCCTCACCCTGCTTCCTCAAAATGAAAATTACTCTTTGCAAGTGGACAAATGGGTATTAGATACAACAAAAAAGTACAAACTAATTTACATCTAAACATTCTCACCATGCTTGATAATCTTTGGTGCAGTACTGTGCTTTCCAAACTCCAGTCCTCCCAGCTACAAATGCGCCATGTTTTCAGGATTTTCTGGAAAGAAAAAAGTTTAAAAGAGTCTTATCCAAATTACATACGAAAGAGTAAAACAGGATTTGCTCACATGTGGAGGTTGTGAAAGCCACAATTCCTTTGTTAGTTTGTAAGTTAAGACAGCTGATTCAGATCCATCAAACGAATTGTCAGCAAACTCGGAGATGAAAGTGGATGTAGAAATGCTCTGCCGAGAATCCAATTTAGAAAAGGAGACAAGATGTGGTATGAATGCAGTTTAATTTGTCAATACATTTCGAGGTAATCATACCTCTTCATCAGGAAGACCACAATCATGGCATCCATACAGCATCTAGTCTCCTATTGTTTAGTGGATTTTTGACGGCTTATATCTACATCCACTTTCATATCCAAGTTCTTTCATCTGTGAAATTCTAAGGAAATCTTGAAAGCATGATGTGTTGGAGAGCCGTGAGGACAGGGTTTGGGAAACACTGATGTGGAAACATGGAAGTCAGTGGGTGCTCCCTCCGCTGGCCTAAGACCACATGGCACACTCAACACCTACACTATTTTCCCATTGGCAGAATACTACTCAGATAGCACAGGGTGAGGATAAAACAGTGGCAATACTTTATTGAACCACCAACCGTCACTAACGTATAAAACAGTCACAGATTGAGGGACAGCAAAGCTGATGTGATCCAATTCATATTCATCCCCCCTCTGGGAGCAGAATACACAGTGTGTGATGCACGCATCCCCTCAACAAAGCATCCCACCAGCTAAGGATCTAGAAAAAGCAGTTAATCCATGGCAAAGAATTAACATCCATCTTCTCTCTTCACACAGGTACAACTCTACACTTCTGCTTGCTGTCTCATCTGCAGCCTTTCACCCTGCAATATATTTTATTGGTACAACTCAACACTTCTGCTTGCGGTCTCATCTGCTGCCTTTCACCCTGCAATATATTTTAATGAATATTTGCTATAATTCATCTGCAGCATTGTACGCAGTACTCACTGCTGTATATCCATGGTTGAGGTCACTGTAGATACTATCTTGGGAAAGGTGTTAGAGACGGAGGCACGACTAGTGTCTTTGATCATCTATCCACATTTGGGTGTGCAGAGCAGCTGCTGCTAATTTATCTCAAACCAGCTTTCACAGTCCCTCTCTCCTGACACTGTATTGTGAATTATAAATTTAGAAGCGTTCTATGGGGTGCATGCAGTGTGGGGGTGCACGCATTCCCTCAGCAAAGCATGCATCTAGAAAAAGCAGTTAATCCATGGCAGTTAGTCAGGGCAGGAGACAAGTAAGCCACATTTTGCTCTCTATTTTAGCCATGTGCTTTATTTCTATCTTCCTATATTCCCTTGCCATCCACATTTATCACCCCATCCCCCCTCCATCACGACTCAAACACATCAGCCCCTCTATACTTCCCTCTCCCATGTACAGCTCCTATGCACTTATCACCTTCCTGAAAAACCTCAGCCCATCTTGCCCAAACATATCTCACAAAAAAACTTCTTACAATTCCAATAACTACTTGCTCTTTACCTTCCGACTGTTATGATTTTGTAGCTGAGGAGGACTGGAGCAAAATACTGCCAAAGCAGAAAGACACCAGACAGGCTGGAACCTAATGGGTTGCAGATCCCTAAACTAACTGCACAACTAGAAGTAGCCGTGGAGCGTACCTACGTTGATCCTAGACGCCTCGGCACAGCCGGAGAGTTAGCTACACCTGAAGATAGAAAGAGGAAAGCTAACTGCCCCGGAGTAAAGCCCCAAAGAAATAGGAAGCCCCCAAACATGTAATGGCGGTAAGACAAGAGGAAAACACGAACACAGACAGAAAATAGAATGAGCAAATGCTGAGGCCCAAATCTGTCTAGAAAGTAAAGTACAGGAGAGAAATTCTGTCTGCAACCCAGAAAAACCCTAATAAAAATACCAGCACTTCTGATTGCAAAAAAACAGAGAACACACGATCTCGACCACCTATATCAGATCTCTGGTGTGACACACAGCTACCCAGCAAAAAAAAAATATCAATGGAACAGAGAACAAGTGCAAATACAAAATTAAAACAGAGGGCAGCACAAGCCCCAAAGGGGACTCGTCTGAAGTCCAAGGCAAGACTGCAAGGAGCAAGGGAAATCCAACCACAAAAAAAAAAACAGTCACTTATCTGAATGATAGCAGGAAAGCAAGCTGAAATTCCAATAAAGACCTGGAAGCAACAATTGATTACCGGCGAAGTTCAGTTCAGCTCACTTATATCAAGCCAGTCATCTCCACCTGACACCCATTCTTTAATTGGTTCAATACCCTCAGTAACCACGAGAGGGAGCCTCAGCTCCGAAGTCATCTCCAAGACATTCACAACAGTACCCCCCCTTGAGGAGGGGTCACCGAACCCTCACGTGCCAACCAGGCCGATCAGGATGAGCTCGGTGATAGGCACGGATAAGTCTCTTAGCATGGATGTCCGAAGCAAACACCCAAGATTTGTCCTCCTGACCATAAACTCTCCACTTTACCAAATACTGGGGCCTCCGCCTAGCAAAACGAGAATCCAATATTTTCTCAACCACATACTCCAAATTGCCTTCAACCAAAACAGGGTCGGGATGAGCAGCAATAGGAACCACTGGCTCGATAAACCTCTTCAATTAGGATTTGTGGAATACGTTATGGATCTTAAATGTCCCTGGAAGAAGCAAACGGAAGAAAACCGGATTAAGAATTTCCATGATCTTATAAGGTCCAATGAACCTTGGCTTAAATTTTGGAAATGCAACCTTCATAGGGATATTTTTGAGGACAACCAAACTAAGTCCCCCACTTTAAAACAAGGACCATCAGTCCTATGCCGGTTGGCAAACTGCTGGGCCTTCATCTGAGAGAGAGACAACCTCTCCACAACTTGGTCCCAAATCTGCTGCATTCGCTCCACAATAGAGTCAACACCCAGACAGACAGAAGCCTCCACCTGTCCTGAAGAAAATCGAGGATGAAACCCAGAATTGCAGAAAAAAGGAGACATCAAGGTGGCAGAGCTAGCCCTATTATTAAGAGCAAACTCAGCCAAAGGCAAAAAAGAGACCCAGTCATCCTGATCAGCAGACACAAAACATCTCAAATAAGTCTCCAAGGTCTGGTTTGTTCTCTCAGTTTGTCCATTGGTCTGAGGGTGAAATGCAGAGGAGAAAGATAACTGAACACCAAGTTTAAAACAAAATGTCCTCCAAAATCTGGAAACAAATTGGACTCCTCTGTCAGACATCTTGTTCTTTGGAATGCCGTGCAACCGAACTACCTGCTGAAAGAATAAAGGCACCAATTCAGAGGAGGAAGGCAACTTAGGCAGTGGCACAAGATGTATCATCTTGGAAAATCTATCACAGATCACCCGGAAAACGGTCATTCTCTGAGAGACAGGGAGGTCGGAAATAAAATCCATAGAGATATGGGTCCATGGCCTCTTGGGCACAGGTAATGGCATTAACAAACCACTAGAGCGAGAGCAAGGTTTGGAACGAGAGCAAGTCCCACAGGACTGCACAAAGTCCCTGACGTCACAAGACAAAGTAGGCCACCAAAAGGACCGACTCACCAAATCTCTGGTACCAAAAATACCGGGATGACTAGCCAATGAGGAGCAATGAATCTCAGACATCACATTCTTCCTCCACTGGTCTGGGACAAACAATTTCCCAACAGGGCAGCGTTCAGGTTTATCCTTCTGACATCCCTCCAGAGCCAGTCTCAAATTGGGCGAGATAGTGGAAAGAACTACACCCTCTTTTAGAATAACAGCAGGCTCAGTTACCTCAGGAGAATCCGCAAAGAAACTCCTTGAGAGGGCATCCGCCTTAACATTCTTAGTGCCCGGGAGAAAAGAAACCACAAAATTAAAACGTGTGAAAAACAAGGCCCACCTGGCCTGTCTAGGATTAAGTTGCATGGCTGATTCGAGATAAACCATGTTCTTATGGTCCATGAGGACCACCACCTGATGTTTGGCTCCTTCCAGCCAATGTCTCCACTCTTCAAAGGCCCACTTCATAGCCAATAACTCCCGATATCCCACGTCATAATTACGTTCAGCTGGAGAAAATTTTCGAGAGAAGAAGGCACAAGGGTTACTCTTAGAGTCTCCGGATCCCTTTGGGACAAAACGGCACCTGCCCAATCTCAGAAGCATCAACCTCCTCCTGAAATGGTAGAGAAACATCAGGCTGCCGCAGAACAGGAGCAGAAGTGAATCTCTGCTTAAGTTCCTGAAACGCAGAAACTTGCACAGGAGACCAATTCACCACATCAGAACCCAGTCAGTGGTTTCACAATACCGGAGAAATTACCAATAAATTTACGATAAAAATTAGCAAAACCCAAAAATCTCTGAAGAGACTTCAATGTAGTAGGTTGAACCCAATCACAAATGGCCTGAACTTTGACCGGGTCCATTTCAATAACAGATGGAGACAAAATGAATCCCAGAAATGAAACCTTCTGTACGCCAAAAAGACATTTTGATCCCTTCACATACAGTGCATTTTCTCTCCAAATCCTGAACACAGTCCGCACATGTTCCACATGAGAGTCCCAGTCGTTGGAAAAAAATCAAGATATTGTCCAAATAAATGATCAGAAATTTATCCACGAAATCCCTGAAAATATCATTCATAAAGGACTGGAAGACGGAAGGGGCATTAGTGAGCCAAAAGGGCATCACTAGGTACTCAAAATGCCCCTTTTGGGTATTAAACGCCGTCTTCCATTCATCACCGTGCTTGATGGAATAAGATTATACACCCCCCTGAGGTCAAGCTGCTTGGTAAACCAACTAGCACTTTTCACTCTGGAAAAGAGGTCAGAAATAAAGGGTAACGGATATTGATATTTAACAGTGATTTTATTCAGGAGACGATAGCCAATACATGGCCTCAATGAACCATCCTTTTTGGCCACAAAGAAAAAGCCGGCGCCCAAGGATGAAGAGGAAGGTTTGATATGACCCTTCTCCAAAGACTCCTTGATATAAGAATGCATAGCATCATGTTCAGGTACAGATATATTAAAAAGCCGGCCCTTAGGAAATTTACCACCAGGCCCTAACTCAATAGAGCAATCATAACTCCAGTGAGGAGGCAAGGATGCAGACTTACTGTACTCTCACTAAACACGTCAGAAAATTCAGTCAAATAGTCAGGGACATCTTGAGACTGGGGAGGCAGAAAAAACATCTTGAGACTGGGGAGGGCAGAAAAAACAGGAGTGTTATTATTAACACATTGGCAACCCCAACTGGTCACAGACACAGATTTCCAATCTAAAACAGGATTATGAGTCTGTAACCAAGGGAAACCCAGTACAATAATGTCATGCAAATTATGCAACACCACAAATTTGCAACTCTCCTGATGGTCCGGGTCAACCCGCATTTTTACCTGGGTAGAAAACTGGGGTTTATTCTCCACCAAAGGTGGTAGAATCAATGCCCAGCAAAGGAATAGACTTCCGAAGAGGTATCATGGGAAACCCACAACGTTTGGCAAAGTCAAAATCCATCAGGTTAATAGCTGCTCCTGAATCAACAAAAGCCTGAGCAGAAAATGTGGACATGGAGCAAATCAGGGTAACAGTCAACAGAAATATAGTCTGAACACTACCCAAAACAACTGAGAGCGCAAAACATCTTCCCCGCTTGGGCAGACGGAAATAGCAAGAGAAGGATCACCACAGTAGAAACACAACCAATTACGCTTTCGAAACTCATGATGCTGTGCCCCAGAAGTCACTCCATCACACTGCTTGGGCTCAGCAGCTGACTCACAAGGCAACACAATCTCACACATACCTCTGCACTCAGCAAACATCTGTCAATTTGAATAGCTAATGACATAGGGTCATTGAGACCAGAGGGAACAGGGAATCCCACCATAACATCCTTTACAGTCTCTGCCAGACCCTTCTGAAAAGAGCTGCCAGAGCGCCATCATTCCATTTAGTAAGGACTGCCCATTTTCGAAATTTCTGACAGTACAGTTCAGCAGCTTCATGACCCTGATTCAATGCCAACAAGGTTTTCTCCGCTTGATCAGTGACATTAGGTTCATCGTACAATAACCCCAGAGCCTGAAAAAACACATTAACAGCATTTAAAACAGGATCTCCAGGTGTCAGGGAAAAAGCCCAATCCTGAGGGTCGCCGCGCAACAGGGAGATGACAATTTGAACCTGCTGTGCAGCGCTTCCTGAGGACTTAGGCTTCAGGGCAAAAAACAACTTACAGTTATTTTTAAGATTCAGAAATTTAGACTGATCACCCAAAAATAAATCTGGCATAGGGATCCTAGGTTCCACAACTGGCAACCTAGCAATATAGGCAGCAATATTCTGAACCTCAGCGGCGAGCCGCTCAACACGATGTGACAACTGCAAAATCTCCATTGAGGACAAAGAAAAATTCCTCCTCAGCACCCAGGGAGAAAGAGGGAAAAAATGTAACAGGCAGAAAAAAGGGAAAAAATTTTTTCTGACAACTCCCTTTTTTTTCCTTTACGCTCACTATCCTTCCCTTCTGTTGAGTACCATAGAATTTTCAGTCGGGCCGGTTATACTGTTATGATTTGGTAGCTGAGGAGGACAGGAGCAATATACTGCCAAAGCAGCAAGACACCAGAGAGGCTGGAACCTGATGGGTTGCAGATCCCTAAACTAACCGCACAACTAGAAGTAGCCATGGAGCATACTTACGTTGATCCTAGACACCTCGGCACAGCCGGAGAGTTAGCTACACCTGAAGATAGAAAGAGGAAAGCTAACTGCCCCGGAGTAAAGCCCCCAAAGAAATAGGAAGCCCCCAAACATGTAATGGCAGTTAGACAAGAGGAAAACACAAACACAGACAGAAAATAGAATGAGCAAATGCTGTCCTAATCTGTCTAGAAAGTAAAGTACAGGAGAGAAATTCTGTCTGCAACCCAGAAAAACCCTAATAAAAATACCAGCACTTCTGATTGCAAAAAACCTGAGACCACACGATCTCGACCACCTATATCAGATCTCTGGTGTGACACACAGCTACCCAGCAAATGAAAATATCAATGGAACAGAGAACAAGTGCAAATACAAAATGAGAACAGAGGGCAGCACAAGCCCCAAAGGGGACTCGGCTGAAGTCCAAGGCAAGACTGCAAGAAGCAAGAGAAATCCAACCACAGAAAAAAAACAGAAAGTCACTAATCTGAATGATAGCAGGAAAGCAAGCTGAAATTCCAACAAAGACCTGGAAGCAACAATTGATTATCGGCGAGGATCATGGGAGTTCAGCTCACTTATATCAAGCCAGTCATCTCCACCTGACACCCATTCCTTAATTGGTTCAATACCCTCAGCAACCACAGAAGGAGCCTCAGCTCCAAAGTCGTCTCCAAGACATTCACAACACCTACTTCTACTGATTTCAGGTGACATCTCCCAAACCCAGGTCCACCATCCCCCAACCCCTACCCTACCTCACATCGAAACCTTATTAACCTTATTAATATTAGTTGCACTCCCTCAACTCCTTCTTTTAATTGTGAAAATCTGGAATCCATGGTCTGTATGTAACAAACTTCCTTTCCTGAACAATAACTTTCTGAACAACTCTCTTAATCTTTTGGCGCTCACGGAAACCTGGATTCAGGATTCTGACACTGTCTTGCCTGCTGCCATTTCCCATGGTGGCTTAAAATTCTCCCATTCCCCGAGACCCACAAAATGACTTGGTGGTGGAGTGGTATACTCCTGTCCCCACAATGCACTTTCCTGGTCACCCCCCCAGTTCCATCACTCTCATTCCCTTCTTTTGAAGCCCACACCATGAGTCTCTTCCATCCGCTCTCCCTAAGAGTAGCTGTAATATATCGTCCCCCAGGCTCACCCACCCAACTCCTTGACCATTTCTCGGCCTGGCTGCCGTACTTCATGTCCTCAGAACTGCCAAAATTATCCTGGGAGACTTCAATATCCCCATTAACAGCTCCACTTCCACATATGCATCCCAGCTTCTTTCACTAACCACTTCTCTTGGCCTCTCACAGCTCTCAACCACTGAAACACAAAAAGACGGTAACACCTTTGTCCCGGTCTTTGTCCGGCTCTGTTCAATCTCCTACCTAAATAACTGACCGCACCCCCTCTCTGACCACAACAGTCTCTCCATCATGCTCACAAATTCTCGCCCACCCCAGCACATTCCTACCTACCACACATTCAGAAATCTACATGCCATTAACCCTCATACACTTTCAGACTCCCTACACTCACCACTGTCCCAAATCTCCTCTCTTTCCTGTCCTGATATGACTATGCAACACTACAATTACAGTCTCAGAGGCAACCTTGGCCAAGTAGCACCCCTCACCCTCAGAACCTCCAAGCACAGAGTAAAACAGCCCTGGCTCACATCACAGGGATGCTCTACGAGTGCTGAACGCTTATAGAGGAAAACTCGCACACCAGACAACTTCATCCGCTTCAAATTTATGTTAAAAACCTATAACTCTGCCCTTTACCTTGCAAAAAAGACCTACGACACCACCCATATCTTCTCACTATCCCGCAACCCCAATGAACTTTTTGACACCTTTCACTCCCTCCTCAGGCCGAAAGCACAAGCCCCTATCACAGACATTTGTGCTGATGACCTGGCCTCCCACTATATAGAGAAAATAGATAATACCCATCAAGAAATCCGCTCCCAGCCATCAAGTGATTCCCATCTCTTCCTGCATTTCCCCTAGCTCACTCTCCACATTTGATCCCATCACAGAAGATCTCCTCTCTTCTTCTAGCCTGACTGCATGCACTACTGACCCCATTCCCTCACATCTCCTCCTGTCTTTCTCTCTAGTTGTCACAACTCACCTAACTACATTCTTTAATCTCTCCCTCTCCTCTAGCATTTTCCCATCCTCCTTCAAACACTCTATCATCACTTCATTATTAAAGAAACCCGCTCTCGACCCATCCTGCACAAATAACTACAGACCAGTCTCCAATCTACCCTTCATCTCTAACTCTTGGAGCTCGTTATCTACTCCCGCCTTACTTGTTACCTCTCCACTCATTCCCTCCTAGACCCTTCACAGTCCGGCTTCTGCCCCCTTCATTTGATAGGAACTTCACTCATCAAAGTGACCAATGACCTTCTGACAGCAAAATGTAATGGTGACCACTCTCTGCTCATTCTTCTTGATTTTTCTGCAGCTTTCGACACTGTTGACCACCCGTCTCCTACTTTCTAGGTTCCAGTCACTAAGCATTAATTACACTGCGCTCTCCTGGTTCTCTTACTATTTTTCTGACTGCTCCTTCAGTGTTCTATTCTCTGGCTCCATTTCATCTCCTCTTCCTCTCACTGTTGAGGTACCTCAGGGCTCAGTCCTTGGCCCCCGTCTCTTCTTTCTCTACACGGCTCCAATTGGACAGACCATCAGCAGATTTGGCTTTCAATACCATCTTTATACTGATGACACACAACTTTTCACGTCATCCCCTGACCTTACCCCTGCTGTACTACAGAACGCCAGTGACTGTCTCTCCATTGTCTCCAACATCATGTCCGCTCTCTATATGAAACTCTACCTCTACAAAACTGAACCTCCGCCGTCTAATGACCTCCCTAAATATGACATTCCCCTCTCCATGAGTGGCACCATAATAACACCCCTGCAACGGGCACGCTGTCTGGGTGTTATGTTTGACACCAATCTTTCCTTCACCTCCAATATACAATCTCTTGCCCGCTATTGCCACTTGCACCTAAAGAACGTCTCTAGAATCCGCCCTTTTCTCACCTTGGAAACAAGAAAAACCCTCACTGTCACCTTGATTCACTCCCGCCTGGACTACAGTAATACACTATTAATTGGCCTCCCCTTACTCGACTTTCCCCTCTTCAGTCCATGCAGCAGCCAGGGTCGTCTATCTGGCTAATTGGCACTCAGACATGTCCGATCTTCGCCAGTCATTACACTGGCTGCACATTAACTACAGGATCCAATTACAAAGTACTTGTTCTCACCCACAAAGCTCTCCACAGTGCAGCACCCCCTTACATCTCCTCCCTCATTTCTGCCTATCGCCTTTCGACTAACCTCTGCACTAATCCATACGTCCCACTCCTGACTCCAAGACTTCTCCCGCGCTGAGCCAATCCTCTGGAATTCTCTACCCCAGGAAATTAGGACCATCCACAACTTGCACAGTTTTAGGCGCTCCCTCAAAACACATTTGTTCAGAGCAGCCTATCACGTTCCCTAATCAAAGTCATTTTATGTGTGTGTGTGTGAAGCCCATTCACTATCTTTATCTATCCCCCACACCCTCAAGATGGCTGGACCATCATTGTAAATACATACCTGTATTTTGTTTCTCCCCCACCTCATTGTAGATTGTAAGCTCTCACAAGTTGGGTCATCTTATTTTACTTCAATTATTGTATTATTGTTAACATTGTTACTTATGACTGTTGTGTTTGAAACTGTTAAACTGTAAAGAGCTGCAGAATATGTTGGCGCTATATAAATAAAGATTATTATTATTATTATTAAAACAGTCCCAGCAAAATTCCCAAGATGGTGCAAATTACAGAGTCACACCCTTCCGCTGACTCACCAGTATTTGGCCGGGATCACACATGCGAGGAAATTGTCCGACACTCGCATGTGAAATCCCAGCTCTGGCGCCGGCACTCGGGAGTGGAGCGAGAGGCTGCGTATAACTACATGCAGCCACTCGCTCCACTCCTGAGTGCCGGCGCCAAAGCTGGGATTTCACATGCAAGTGTCGGACGATTTCCTCGCATGTGTGATCCCGGACTTAGAGTAGCTGCGACTTTGAGGCTTCCAGGGCAAACTACACCCAACTGTGGCATCCCACTTTTGGTGGGCAACCACAAAGAGGAGGCAACAACATAATTAGAAAGCTGACAATCCATTGAGGCACGTGGCCAGTTGACCGGAGGGTCACAACCTGGCTTCTCCGAATGTCTCCATAGGGGCCAGATGACTGGAGGGTCCCAATCTGTACATTCTAAACGTCTCCATTGGTCCTGGTGACCAGTGGGTCCCAATCTTGGATTCTCCAAATGTATCTATGGGGCAGGTGACCAGAGCTTCCCAATCCTGGCTTCCTCAAACTTTTCGATTGGTTCAGTGATGGTCAATGAAGCAGTTCTGTTTTTCTATTGCTAGGACCAAGGTCCCTTAAGCTGGTAGAATGTCAAATGTCTGTTGCCCTTGATAGTGACATGCTGTCTTGGCTGTAGTTCTGTAGAGATTCTTCTTTATGGAGCCATGGTGTCCGGGATGTGTTTTTTGTAGAGTATTTTCCTTTCTTTTTGCAGAACAATAAAAATCCCTTTTTATACCCACATCAAAAGTTCAGTTCATCATCTACAGGTCACACCGAAAGTGGGATGAGTTTAACTCTCATTGTTTGAGTATCTAATCATTCTGCTTCATTCGTTCTTTACTGTTTTGCATGTCAACATGCTACATGGCCTGGTACAATGAGTAATCATCTTTTTAGCAAACATCTATTCTTCAATGACCCTTTGTCCCTGCCTTCCAAATATAGCAACATAATAAACTGTTGGAGCTGATATAAGAGGTAAACAGCAGCCATTTATCAATTACGATAGTCAACTTTTAGACACATATGACCACATTCTATGGTTCTTGACCCACTGAAGAAAAACACATGAATTCAATAGTCAGTGTTCAAACAATAGCCTATGTCTCCTGGGCTACTGAAAATATACATCTGGCATAATTAAGATTAAATGCTGCGTCGTCACAACTGGCATAGTATATTTTTAAGTATTTTATAGAATGAAAGTTTGAAAGCAGGAAATCTGTAAGTTACATTATTTGAATGGAGACTGCTATACTGACTGTACTATATATACATATACATATATATATATATATATATATATTATATATATATATATATATATATATACAGTACAGACTAAAAGTTTAGACACATCCTCTCATTTAAAGATTTTTCTGTATTTTCATGATTTTGAAAATTGTACATTCACACTGAAGGCATCAAAACTATGAATTAACACATGTGGAATTATATACTTAACAAAAAAGTGTGAAATAACTGAAAATATGTCTTATATTCTAGGTTCTTTAAAGTAGCCACCTTTTGCTTTGATGACTGCTTTGCACACTCTTGGCATTCACTTGATAAGACATAATTTCAGTTGTTACATACTTTTTTGTTAAGTATATTATTCCACATGTGTTAATTCATAGTTTTGATGCCTTCAGTGTGAATGTACAATTTTCATTGTCATGAAAATTATTATTATTATTTATTTATATAGCGCCATTAATTCCATGGTGCTGTACATGATAAGGGGTTACATTCAAAGTTATAGATATCGTTTACAATAAACAAATTTACAATGACAGACTGGTACAGAGGGGAGAGGACCCTGTCCTTGCGGACTTACATTCTATGGGATAATGGTGAAGAAACAGAAGGTCGGGGTGCGGCAGCTCTGGTGGTGGTGGCGGCGAGGCGGCAGCTCGGGTGGTGGCGGCGAGGCGGAAGTTCGGGTGGTGGCGGTGAGGCGGACTGGTTATTGCAGGCTGTAGGCTTTCCAGAAGAGATGGGTTTTCAGATTCCGTCTGAAGGATCCAAGGGTGGTGGATAATTGTACATGTTGAGGCATGGAATTCCAGAGGATGGGGAATATTCGGGAGAAATCTTGGAGGCGGTTGTGTGAGGAACGAATAAGTGTGGAGGATAGTAGGAGGTCTTGGGAGGATCGAAGATTACGTGAAGGAAGATATTGGGAGATTAGTTCAGAGATATAGGGAGGGGACAGGTTGTGGACGGCTTTGTAGGTCAGTGTTAGTAGTTTGAACTGGATTCGTTGGGGAATTGGGAGCCAGTGGAGGGATTTGCAGAGGTAGAAGCAGGGGAGTAGCGAGGGGAGAGGTGGATTAGTCGGGCAGCAGAGTTGAGGACAGACTGGAGTGGTGTAAGAGAGTTGACGGGGAGGCCACAGAGGAGGGTGTTGCAGTAATCGAGGCGGGAGATTATGAGGGCATGCACAAGAGTTTTAGTAGATTGAGGGGTGAGGAAGGGACGGATTCAGGAAATGTTTTTAAGTTGGAGGCGACAGGAGGTGGCAAGAGTTTGGATGTGTGGTTTGAAGGACAGGGCAGAGTCGAGAGTTACTCCGAGGCAGCGGATTTCAGGTGCGGGAGAGATTGTGATGCCATTTATCATAATAGATAGATCGGGTAGGGAAGATACGTGGGGTGGAGGAAAGATGATGAGTTCAATTTTGTCTACATTGAGTTTTAGGAAGCGAGAGGTGAAGAAGGAGGATATGGCTGATAGACACTCCGGGATTCTGGACAGCAGAGAGGTGACATCTGGGTCAGAGAGGTAGATCTGAGTGTCGTCCGCATACAGGTGCTACTGGAACTGGGACTTTATGAGTTGTCCTAGGCCAAGGGTATAGATGGAAAAAAGTAGGGGCCCCAGGACAGAGCCTTGAGGGACTCCAACAGAGAGAGGGCGGGATGAGGAGGTAGTGTGGGAGTGGGAGACGCTGAATGTGCGGTCGGAAAGGTAAGTGGCGATCCAGGATAGGGCAAGGTCTTTGATGCCAAGGGAAGAAAGAATCTGTAGCAGTAGGCAGTGGTAGACTGTGTCGAAGGCAGAGGACAAGTCAAGGAGGAGGAGGATGGAGAACTGTCTGTTAGCTTTGGCTTTGAGTAAGTCATTAGTAATTTTGGTCAGGGCAGTTTCAGTGGAGTGGTGGGGGCAGAAGCCAGATTGGAGGCTGTCAAGGAGAGAGTTAGATGAGAGGTGGGAGGAAAGTTGAGCGTGGAAATGCTGCTAACGAGTTTGGAAGCAAACGGGAGCAATGATATTGGGCGTTAGCTGGGCATAGCAGTTGGGTCAAGGTTTGCTTTTTTGAGGATGGGTGTGATGGCGGCATGTTTGAAGGCAGAGGGAAAGGTACCAGAAGATAGCGATAGGTTGAAGAGATGGGTTAGGGCTGGGATGAGCGTGTTAGTGAGGTTGGGGAGCAGGTGGGAAGGGATGGGGTCAAGTGCACAGGTGGTAAGGTGTGAATTGAAAAGGAGATGAGTAAGCTCTCCTTCAGTGATGATGGAGAGGGAGGTTAGTAGGGAAGGGCAGAGGTCTGGTATACGGAGTGGTTGGGGTGGTGGAACAGTATGAAAATACAGAAAAATCTTTAAATGAGAAGGTGTGTCCAAACTTTTGGTCTGAACTGTATATGTACTGAATATATATAGTATTGCGCAGCTTGTCCGCAAGAGAGAATTGGCACATGGCTGCAATTTCAACTCTGCAAATTAACCTTAGTATATTTTCTATATTTTATTTTTTAAAGGTGTCAGGCCATGACATACTTGTTTTTCTTTGCCATTGCACACTTTTTCTTTTGTTTACTTAGCCAGGTAATGTTATGTTGGCTTCAAAATATTTCTCTCTAAAACTGTTTGTGCTACCTATTACTGAAAAATATTTTAAGGATGCTTTACTTTCATCTACAGTACCAAAATAGATTTTGCTGTAAAAGTGCAAAAACTATTCAAGGTTTTGGCAAGCACATACAAGTACAGAGAAACGAACAAGGAACAGAGCTCCTACAATGCACTACTTATAAAATCATCCTTTTACATTAACCACACAGTTGCAATGCATTATCATATTTTGCGTTATTTAGTCAGAGGGTTTGATAGAGACCGCAGGAGAAAGTGCTGTGCTTTATATGTGAAATTATAAAGCTGCTGTATTTAATTCTTCACTGACAGGAGCACAAGGTGTCCTTGGCATGAGCTCTGTGACACATTTTGCTATCGATTTGTAAGTGCTTGACACACTTATCTCAGCCGCTTCCATTTCCTTTTCATCTGCAATATTCCATGTATTTTGTAGAGTTTTTATCTTTTTTTTCAATTTAATGGTTTATTCTAAAGGAAAAAAAATCCTGCACTTAAATGCAATTTCTATTTTAATTATAATACATTCTATCATGTCCTTTCAGAACATCATTTCAGAAATATTAATATTGTACTGGATCCAGATGCATGTGTCTGTGTCATGAAAGCATTTACATCAATGTGACATTCTGTAGAGCTGATTAAACACCTAGCACTATTATATATACAGTTTAAATTTAAATAGAGGTGCAATTCTGATATAACATAATTGTCTTCACATTTAATGTTTACCATTGCAAGGTTGATGAGGGTATTCATCAGCAGGCACCTGTGCTATAAATAAATGATACAAAAAAAATTACGTGGGGTCTCTTCTATTTTTGATAACCAGCACAGGAAAAACGGACAGCTGTGGGCTGCAACCCCAGCTGTCAGCGTTACCATGGCTGGTTATCAAGAATAGAGGGGGTCCCATATAATTTTTTTAAGTTATTTAAATAAATAATGAAAATATAAAAAAGCATGCTGTCTCCACCATTCTTTACAATCAGCCAAGCTAAAGCAGATAACTGGGGGCTGGTATTCTCAGATTGGGAAGGGGCCATGGATTTCGACCCTCTGCAGCCTACAAATAGCAGCCCACAAACATCCCCCCAAAAAATGCCAATTCTGGTGCCCTGGTGCAGTGGTAGGTGGGGTAATAGCTTTGGAGTTGATGTCAGCTGTTTTATGGTGGCTGACATAAACCCCATAGGTAAGTTATGGAGATGCGTCAATAAAATTCCCCCATTACTAACCTCATAGTAAAATTATAATAAAGATACAGCAAGAATAATATTATTTATTTGATAGAAAGACACTGACTCCTTTATTTGAAATAAAAAAGGAAAGTTATACTCACCTTTTTGCCTTATTCATTGAAGCCCATGTCCCATGTAAAAGACAAAAAATAATAAAACAACATATTCCTCACCTGTGCGATGATAATCCTCTGAAGCTCATGCCCCCTGTAAAAGACAAAAAAATAATAAAACACCATATTTCGCACCTTTCTGATGATAATCCATTAAAGGGCTTGTCCAACGATGATATGGATGATTTGGATAGTGGTCACATCAGTGTACAGTATATACAGTTGTGCTCAAACATTTAGATACCCCGGCAGAATTTTTGCTTTCTTGGTCCATTTTCAGAGAATATGAATGATAACACCAAAACTTTTTCTACACTCATGGTTAGTGGTTGGGTGAAGCCATTTATTGTCAAACTTCTGCGTTTTCTCTTTTTAAATCATAATGACAACCCAAAACATCCAAATGACCCTGATAAAAAGTTTACATACCCTGGTGATTTTGGCTTGATAACATGCACAGAAGCTGAAACAAATGGGTTTGAATGGCTACTATAGGTAAGATCCTTACCTATGACCAGTTTGCTTGTAATCAGTGTGTGTGCATGAGTGAGTTCCTGGGATCCAGACAGTCTCATGCATCTTTCATCCAGGCACTGACATTTCAGGATTGTGAGTCATGGGGAAAGCAAAAGAAATGTCAATGCATCCATGGCAAAAGGTAGTCGAACTGTATAAAACAGGAAAGGGATACAAAAAATATCAAGGAATTGATAATGCCAGTCAGCAGCATTCAAACTCTGAGTAACAAATGGAAAATTAGGATCTCTAAAAACAAAACCATGGTCAAGTAGACAAATTTTGTCCACAACTGCCAGGAAAATTGTTTGGGATGCAAAGAAAACCCCACAAATTGTCATGACCCAGGATGGGGTTTTGTCTTTGTCCCGTCCTGGTCAGACTGGGGTTAATGGTTTCAGCCTCTCTCTGGCAGAGGGCGGCTATTTAGTTGCCAATTGACCTAGGTCTGGTGTCAGTTATACTCCTGCCCTTGGCTGAGTTAGTTGATCTCCTGTGTACCTGTGCCTTGTGCCTGATCTTGTTGTTTGTTTGTTTTTGACCAGGTCCGTCTCTTCGTTGTGAGTTTGTCTACTGTCTTGGTACTGTGTATTTGCCTGTTCTGGTTTTCTGATCCTTTGGCTACGTTCTGGTTATTTTCTGCCTGCTCCTCTTGTACTGCGTTGCTCCCTCTGTTTATGACCTGGCTATCCTGACGATCCGTTTTTGTCTATGCCCCTTGGTAACTCTGTCCCGTAGTTACCCTTCTAGGAGTATTCCTTCCGCTCATAGCTCTCTGGAGATTAGGCCACGTCCACCAGCAGTCACGTGTTTTAGGTCCTCTGGCCTGAAGCATTCTCTATCTGTTACTGCTCCCTCTGAGAGACCTGTGGCTGGCGCCGCCCCTTGGCAGTCACGTGCTTCGGGTCCTGTTAGTCTGAAGCACGCATCTTCACCGCTACTGCCCCGCTCCACAGGTATCTTTGAGTGCAGTCTGTCTGATTCAGGACACGCGCACTGGCTCAGTGAGCAAGTGCAGTGCAGTACTCGTGATACAAATAACATGAGCTGAAATACTGGACTCTCTGAAAACTAGTGGTCTGGCTGTTTCAAGATGCACAATAAAGAGGCACTTGAAGAAAAATGGGCTGCATGGTCGCCAGAAGAAAGCCATTAATGCGCAAATGCCACAAAGTATCTTAGTCACAATACGCAAAACAGCACAGACACAAGCCTCAAAAGTTCTGGAACAAGGTAATTTGGAGTGATGAAACCAAAATTTAACTTTTTGGACACAACCATAAACATTACAGTTGGAGACTGGTCAACAAGGCCTACGATGAAAAGAACACCATTCCTACTGTAAAACATGGAGGTGGATCGCTGATGTTTTGGGGATGTGTGAGCTACAAAGGCATAGGAAACATGCTCAAAGTAGAAGGAAAGATGAATGCAGCACGCTATCAGCAAATACTGGAGGCAAATTTGCAATCATCAGCACGGAAGCTGCGCATGTGACGTACTTGGTCGTTCCAACATGACTATGATCCAAAACACAAGGTCAAATCGACCTGTCATTGGCTACAGCAGAACAAAGTGATGGTTCTGGAGTGGCCATCTCAGTCTCCTGACCTCAATATCATCGAGCCACTCTGGCGAGATTTCAAAAATTGTGGAGCAGAATCTTCCACGAATGTCCCTACAGCCCCCAGAGTCAGCCAGTGCCCAGTCATGTAGCTGTAATTCCCCTGTCCATGCTTGCTCATCCAGGTGTCATTGTTTAAATGCACCCTGGAAGACAAAGATTTTTTCAGGGAAAGGGTGGATGTCTGTGACTTGTTCCTATAACACAGGCACATCTTTCTTATAGAAGTAATGCTGCCAGGGCAACTGGTATTGGAGGGACTGCACCTTCCATCCATTTTCGGAAACTGTCTGTATCTAAAAGGCACAAAGGCTGCATTTCTGTGGCCAACACATTGGAGTGGCCTTACAATAATCAGCGATCGCAGGCCTTGAGTCATACAGAAACAAATGCTGTGATCTTAGTAGCAAATAGGTCTCAGCTGGCCCATGTCGTCCAGACAATGACACGATTGGGCCACGGAATCATCCGATGAGGCCGCAGGCTGTTCACAATAATTAGTTCTCAGAAAATTAATAGTGTCGGTACAGTTAATCCACATCCAGATTACAACACATGCAATATGCGTATATTGCGCTGTACGTTCACTGCTAACTCCACGATAGCCCTACACTCCTCGCTGCCAACAACAATCCTGTATTTAACCCAATAAATAAATGCAGGCTGATTGGATGCCATTCTTCTTTTGAGGTTTACACCATCAGGGTGTTCCATCCCCTTTCCCTCAGATTTGCAGTCATATACCCACCCACAGGCTCACCCATCAACTTCTTTGACCACTTTTATGCGTTGCGTCCACACTTCATGTACTCAGAATTGACAAACTTTATCCTGGGAGACTTCAACATCTCCACCTCCCCAACTGCATCCCAGCTTCTATCTGTAAAAAATTCTTGTAGCCTTTCACTATTTTCAAACTCTGAGACACACAAAAACGGTAACACCCCTGATCGGGATTTTGTCCGGTTAAGTTCAATCTCCTATCTAGATCACTCACCTCTTACCCTTTATCCCCCATGAAACTAGGATTAAATCGACAGCTTAGACAATTTTATGTGCCCCCTAAAAAAACATGTGTTTAGGGCGGCCAATCACGTGCCCTAATCAAAGTGCTTTATAAAAACTTATTCTCTACTTCTCTGAGCATAATTCACCATCAAACTCAACCGTACCCAAAAGGCTCATGCAGCCTTTATCTACCCCCCATTTGATCAAGATGGTTGTACCATCATTGTAAATAAGCAACTGTAATTGTTGTCACCCCACCTCATTGTAGATTATAAGCTCTGAAGAGCAGGGTCATAGTAATTTTTGCTTCACTTGTTTGATTATCTTACACTTGGTAACTTTTGACTGTTTTATCTGAACTGCTGATTCTAAAAGCTATGTGTAATGTGTTTGTGATATATAAATAAAGTTTTGTATTATTATTAGATTTAAGATGGTGAAAGTTAAGCTGTTAACTATGCCATATGTAGGAGATTAGAATCTTTTATGTCAGCACAACTGCAGAATCGAGGGTTTGCTGCTGTGCTGACACACGATGGAGTATGGTGAACATGACAAGCTGCTGGACTGTGAGAGAGGTGCAGACGGGGATGTTACGTTGGATAGAGAAATATAGGGGTGTGCTTGGTAGGTTTAGTCAGTCAAAAACAGCAGGCATGTCCAATTCCATATCAACTGACAGGCTATCAATCAACCCAACAGTAGAGAGTAAACAAATGGAGGTTCTTCGGCCACAGATCTGTGTGAAATCACTTGCTATAGTGAGGGAGGAGGAAACATCAGAAGATGCGGTTGATGCGGTGGATGGTGGTAGATTATGCAGGTAGTAATGAAATGATTTCATTTTTTTACTCTACTAGGTTGTTTTTAAAAAAGTTGACAGCATGATTTTAAAGATTTTTGCAAAAATGAGAAAAAGACTTAAGCTAGGAAACTGCAGAACTGTGAACACTAGAGTTGAGCGAAACAGGTCGGTCAGATTCATAAGTCACCGACTTTCACCAAAGTCGTGTTTCGCCGAGCGAAACGCGACCATGGCGCCAAGTTGCCATGCGTTCGGCAAAACAAGCACCAAAGTCGGTTTTCCCATAATGCTTGCAGGTGCCTTTTTTCAGCCAATGAGCAATGACGTACTCTGTGGGCAACGAGATGACATGGGCAGCGTCCACCTCCATCTTAGAGAAGGGCATTTCAGTGATTGGCTTGCTTTGGGGGACATCATAGTGTCTGTAAAAGCCCTTACCGCCGACCGCCATTTTACTTCTGTCGATCTTTACAGTAGGGAGAGGTTGCTGACGCTGTTTATCATAGGGAGAGAGGTAGGGCTGGAAAGAGAAGTTCTTATGTGCTTGTGCTGATAGCAATTGTGCTGTACAGTTAGTGTGCAGTGGCAGGGGAGGATTTTCTTGTGTGCAGTAGCACTGGTTATTAGGCTGCCTGATACAGTAGCTGTATTACTGTGTGTACACTGCTGTGCAGACTGCTTTTTACACAGCACTAATACTTTTATTCTTTTTTTCTGCACAGTTACCGAGCGTTCATTTTTTCCAACACCATATAAAGCTGTTCGCTCCTCACACACTACCGTGTACCGGATGGATTCTACATGCCTGGTTCCCACCGTGAAGCATGGAAGAGGTGGTGTGATGGTGTGGGGGTGCTTTGCTGATGACACTGTTGGGGATTCATTCAAAATTGAAGGCATACTGAATCAGCATGGCTACCACAGCATCTTGCAGCAGCATGCTATTCCATTCGGTTTGGCGTTTAGTTGGACCATCATTTATTTTTCAACAGGACAATGACCCCAAACACACCTCCAGGCTGTGTAAGGGCTATTTGACAAAGAAGGAGAGTGATGGGTGCTACGACAGATGACCTGGCCTCCACAGTCACCAGACCTGAACCCAATCGAGATGGTTTGGGGTGAGCTGGACCGCTCATCGCTTCAATTTTGAATAAATCCCCAACAGTGTCACCAGCAAAGCACCCCCACACCATCACACCACCTCCTCCATGCTTCACGGAGGGAAATAGGCATGCAGAGTCCATCCGTTTCTGCCTGCAAAGCAGTAATCAAAGCAAAAGGTGGCTACTTTGAAGAACCTAGAATATAAGACATATTTTCAGATGTTTCACACTTTTTTGTAAAGTGTAATGTATAATTCCACATGTGTTAATTCATAGTTTTGATGCCCTCAGTGTGATTTTACAATTTTCATAGCCATGAAAATACAGGAAAATATTAGAATGAGAAGGTGTGTCTAAACTTTTGGTCTGTACTGTACATGCTGACTATCTGTGTGTGACTACGGAAATATATACGGAGATTTAAATTTTCCCCTACACTGTATACAGCTGTACGCTTCTGATACAGTACCATATATCTGCTGGTATTTTTGGCACATTTTCCCAAACATGAGGAAGTATGGTGGAAGAGGCTGCGGACGTAGGTGGGGGGCCAGCTGGTACTGATGGTGGTGGTGGGCATCTGCTGGTAGTGCCAAAGCACAATAGCACCTAAGGCAGAAGGTGTTAAGCCTGTGTCATCGTCTGGCTCCAGAAGGCCTGGAAGGCTCCCTTTTCTGGAAGTACGTAAACCGCTTTTAAAGCCGGCGCATCAAGAACAGGTTTTGGCTTACATTGCTGAAACAGCCTCCAGCTCTATCGCCTCCTCTTCTGAAGTTTCAAAAACTGCAAGCACTGAGTCGTCAGTGCAGGCTCCTGGTCAGGAGCAACACCTTTCCTTGGGTCCTTCACCCCCAACAAAAGTGAAGGATGCGGCAGGCCACACTTCAGATTACTCCATCGAGCTCTTTTCACATACAATATCTGGGTTATCAAGTCAAATCCTGAATTCCCCAGTCCAAGATGAATATGACATGGAGTGCACTGATGCACAGCCACTGCTATATGATTCTACTGTTACATTAACCCAGAGCACTGCATTGCCCTCGCAGTCTACTGAGCCAGATTTTGACCCTGATGAAACTCAGGTGCCCCTTCCCGCATACTCTAAAACCTTACACGGTGACTCAGAGGAAGGTGCGGATGAAATTGAAGAGGAGGTGATGGATGACCCAGATGTTAACCCGGATTGGCATCCATTGGGGTAGAGGGTGCCGCTGGCAATAGCTCAGAAGAGGAGGAAGATCCGCAGCTGGCATCAACATCGCAGCTGCGGTTATCTGGCAGCCCATAGCAGTCAAAAAATGTGTTAAAAAAAAAGAGATGCAGAACAGCTTGGCCAGTCAAATTAGCACAGCGTGCTATCCCTGAAAAATTATCCCATAGTAGGATAGTTGATGTGGCAAAGGTTTTCTGTAAGAAGTGCGGAAGGACCTTTAGCCGAGGGAAAAATCTCTGAAATTTTAATACCAGTTGCATGCTTAGACATTTAAACACCATGCACTTGCAAGCGTGAACGGACTATAAAATGTCAGGTAGCACATGTGCACCTGCTCTGACTGAAGGAAGCCAGCAACGCTACATCACTTCCCCCACTGTAAGCCCACCGGTTAGCTCACCACCAGCAATAAATGTTGAGGTGTCGTCGCAAGGCCAAAGCAGTCAGGGAATCACAATGTTTTTCCAACGAAAGTCTGAATCTAGGCCACCACCACCACCACCACATCACCAACCCCCTCTCAGTCCGCCATGTCCACCGCTAGTTCCCCCATATGCAGCTGTCAAGTCCTGCTCACCCTAGCAGACACTCTGAGAAGGACAAGAAAGTACTAATCCTCTCCTCTGTGTACACTGGCTTTGAACGCCTACATTGCCAAACTGATCTCATTAGAGATGATGCTCTTCCGATTGGTTGAAAGCTCAGCGTTCCGAGAGCTCATGGCCTACGCTGTCCCACGCTATGACCTACCCAGTCGGCACTTCTTTTCTAGAAAAGCCATCCCTGCCTTCCACCTGCATGTGAAAGACCGCATTGTCCATGCACTCAAACAATCTGTGAGTGGAAAGGTGCACCTCACAACAGATGTATGGGCCAGTAGGCATGGCTGGGCCGTTACGTGTCCATCACTGCACACTGGGTTAATGTTGTGGATTCAGGCTCCACAGGGCACAGCAGCTGTGGGACAGTGCTGCCTAGTCCACGGTATAGGCAACAGTTGGCTGTAGGCGTTCGACCCTCCACCAGAAGTTAAAGCTCGTCGACAGAGCGTAGTCGCACAAGCACTCCATCCGCAGCTGCCAGTGTTGCACACGAGGTGTCCCACTATCGAACAGCTACTGGTAAGAATCAGCAGGCTGTTTTAAAGATGATGTCTTTGGGCGACAACAGACACACCGCGGAGGTACTGGCCGACTACATACAGCGAGAAACTGAGTCATGGCTGGGCCGTCTACATCTTTAGCCAGGCAAGGTAGTCAGTGATAACGGCTGAAATTTTGTGGCGGCCATAGCCCTAGCAAAACTCAGACACATACCTTGCCTGGCTCACACCTTGAACCTGGTGGTGCAGTGCTTCATAAATAATTATTCGGAGTTACCAGCCCTGCTTCATAAGGTGCGAAGACTGTACTTGCACATTCGTCGCTCGCCCGTAGACTCCAGTCGTATGCAGAGGCTGCAGCGATCACTCCACTTCCTCAAGCACCACCTAATCATAGACGTTGCAACAAGGTGGAACTTCACCATGAACATGATTGAGAGGCTGGGTGAACAGAGGCAAGCTGTAATGCATTTGTGGGAGGATACACGGGCAGGCAGCTTGAGTTCAGACATCGAGTTGTCGAGTGTGCAGTGGTCAAAGCTGAAAGACCTCTGTAAAGTCCTTCAGTGTTTTGAGGAATGCACACGGCTGGTAAGCGCAGACAACGCCATCATAAGCATGAGCATCCCACTTATGCGTCTGCTCATGCAAACTTTGACGTACTTTAAGGATCAGGCATCTGCAGCGGAGGAGGAAGAGGTGGAGGAGGAGGGTAGCCTTGATGACAGTCAGCCATTTTCTGCTCAGGTAACTGTCCTGGACGAGGTGGAGGAAGAAGAGTAAGAGGAGGAGAATGAAGTGGATGATTATTTTGGGGAGGAGGATGCTTCTCCGGGGGCAAGAGAAAATGTTTGCTTGCCAAGGTCAGGAACAGGGTTTGCGCGTGAATAGAGGGATGTAGATTTGGCAGAAAGTTCTCCTCCACCCACCATTGGCAGTGCATCATTAACACCTGAAACATTGGCCCACATGTGTGATTATGTCTTGCGGATCCTAAAAAGGGACCCCCGCATTGCCAAAATTATGATGGATGATGACTACTGGTTGGCCAGCATCCTCGATCCACGCTATAAAGGTAAATTACAGAACATCATGCCACAGGAGAACCAAGAGCTAATATTGGCGAACAAACAAGCAACTCTGGTAAACCATTTGTTTGAGGCATTCCCAGCACACAGCAGTGGTGCAGGTTCTACCACGAGACGTACTGGGCAACATGGAAGAGGTGTTCGTGGTAAACACAGCCGAAGTGGCGTTGGAGACAGGAGTTTCATGACCAAGTTGTGGACTGATTTCTAGAGCACCGCTCACAATACTGTTAATACTGAATCGATTGCAACAGAGAGGAGACAGTAGTTGCTGACTTTGGTTCAAAATTACCTCCCTTCCCTATTGATGTTCTGTCTCACAGTTCATTCCCCTTTGACTACTGGGCCTGTAAACTGGACATCTGGCCTGAATTGGCACAATATGCCTTACAGGAGCTCGCTTGACCTGCTGGTAGTGTGCTATCAGAAAGAGTTTTAAGTGCTGCTGGATCAACCCTGACAGAAAGAAGGACCCGGCTGTCGACCCAAAATGTTAGTGACCTCACCTTCATTAAAATGAACCATGCCTGGGTTTCAAAGGATTTTGTACCACCTTCCCCTGATAACACATACGTTGCCAGCAAAATGGCTCACTTTGTCCTCCTCTTCCTCCGACTTCTCCAATTCCTCCATTTGCAGCTGCTGAACGTCCAAGCTACATCTCAACAAATGCCAGTTTTTCCACCTCCCTAACTGGGCTGTACCCCCCCAGGGTCTGCGTCACCACCTAGCGCACCCGGGCAAGTGTCGGGGCCCTGAGCAGGTGAGGGCCCACTCGTTGTCAGAGACACCAGCAGACTATGAGGGGCCCTGTGCCAGTGCATTTGCCCATGATTGGGCCCCCCCGCTTTCTCAGGGCCCCAGCACTTGCAATACTTACCTCTCCCTGCTCTACCGCTGTGACGTCTTCCGCGTTTCCTGACAGTGACATTCAGATCATAGAGCCCGATGACGTCACGTCTGTGTGCCCTCTGCCTGAATAGTCACAGTGCAGAGAGCTGGAAGATGGCGACACTGAGGAGTCCACAGTTGTTGTGAATAGGCTGGAAATGAGTTCTGAGCAGAAGCTCCCTCTGGTGGTTACAAACGGTACTGGACTGTCCAGTGAAGATTGTGAGGATTGGGAATCAGGTGTTACTGACTGGTCTTATATAAGGGAGTCGCCTTCCCATCAGGGTTGCCGGTGATCAATTGTTCTGGTCTCAATCCTTGATTCCTGTTTCCTTGGTAGCCTGCTGTGTCGTGTCTGAATCTCCTGCTAACAGATAAGACATTTTCTTCTTTTTGCTTTTGTGCTTGATTTTTGCATTTTGTCCTGCACTTCTGTGGGGGCCTTCAGGGTCCCCTCTGGGGGCTTTTGCCCTCTCAGTTCAGTTCAGCCACTGATGTTTGTACATTTGCTTTTTCCAGTTATTTCAGTGGCTGCTGTTTTGTTTTTGGTTACACCAGAGAACTAATTTAGGTGGTAGAGGTCGTGTGATCTCAGGTGTTTTTGAAATTAATAGAGTTGGTGCTTTTCAGGGTTTTTTGGGATTGCAGTAAGTGCCCTTCCTATCCTTTTCTATTTAGTAAGTTTGGGCCCCAACGTTTGCTCATACTATTTTCTGTCTGTGTCAGTATTTCTTCTTGTCTAACCGCCATTACATGTTTGGGGCTTTCTATGTTCTTTGGGGATCTGCTCCGGGGCAGATAGCTTTCCTCTTTCTATCTTTAGGTGTAGTTAGTTTCTCAGGCTGTGACGAGGCGTCTAGGACCAACGTAGGAACGCTCCACGGCTGCCTCTAGTTGTGGTGGTTAGTCAGGGTACTGCAATCTCATAGTTTCCAACTGCTCTGGTGTATTTCCTTTTTTGCCTGCTCTCCTCAGCTACCAAATCATAACACTAGGTAGAGCAGTGCCCAGCGAGGAGAGGTATTTCATTTTTTTAATGTTTGGAGCAATATATAGGGAGCATTTTACACTGGAGAATTATATATGGGGCCCATCATACATTTGAGCATCATAGATAGGGCCCATTATACACGGGAGCATTATATATGGGGCACCTAATAAATTGGTGCATTATAAATGTGGCCCATCATACTCTGGAGCATCATATACGGGGCCCATTATACACTGGAGCATCATATGGGGCCCATTATATATGAGGCATTATATAGGCCCATCATACACTGGAGCATCATCCATGGGGCACATCACATACTGGAGCATCATATGGGGCCCATTATATATGGAGTATTATATATGGGGACAATTATATTTGGAGCATTATATGGGCTCATCATACACTGTGTAACGATTCCCACGGCTGCGGGGCATTGGGACATGGCATAGCTTGCCTAACTAGCCAATGCTCCCACGCCGCCAGTCCACGACGACATGAGGTATGCGTCCCAGATGGTAAGAGAATGTGGACACACTGGACCACAGAGGGAGACCCGGGCCTGCCCAGACTAGGGGAGGGCAGCGACCGGGATCCGTGGCAGCTGAGCATGTGGGCAAGATGGTGACCTGCAGGACTAGACAACACCGCACAACTTAAGGTATGAAGAAACATAAAGTTTACTTAAAGACACACACAGTACATAAACAGAACATAATGCCGGGCTCCCGATTACGCAAATCAGAGAAGGGTACATGTCTCAGGATCACAGACGAGTGCAGGAGGACATCACGGGAAGATGCAGTCCAAGGTTATCTGTCACGGGCATACTTGGGCTGCCTCTCTCTCAGGCCTCAGGCGTAGCACAGGCTCAGCAGGAGAACATCAGACACCGACCTCAGACAGACTTCAGAAGATGGCGGGGTCATCACGGGTAGATGCAGTCCAGGATCATCTGACACAGGCATACAAGTATGGCCTCTCTCTCAGGCCTCAGGCGTAGCACAGGCTCAGCAGGAGAACATCAGACACTGACCCAGGACAGACGTCATCACAGGGTAGACCACGGAGGAACCGGCAGGACATCGGGACATCAGGAACACAGACTGGATCTCAGGTACTCAGGAACACGGACTGGAACTCAGGAACATGGACTGGAACTCAGGGACACGGACTGGAACTCAGGAACACGGAGTGGAACTCAGGAACACGGACTGGAACTCAAGAACACGGACTAGAACTCAGGAACACGGACTGGAACTCAGGAACACGGACTGGAACTCAATGCAAACTCAATGCAAAGCTCTGGCAACGCCCCACAGGGCTGGGGAACTTTATATATGAGCTGCTTCACAGCGATAGGCTGGAGCAGCAACTCTAGTGCACACCCATTCCTCATAAAAGCAGGACAGGTGTGGGCCGCGCCCCCTATGCATAGCCAGACACAACTCAGCACAGAAGGACACCTGACAATGTCTGCAGCCTCAACACACGTAGTAAGTCATGCACCACTGCAGAGGACTTTGCAACCTACGGGTAGCTTCTACAGCAAGCCAGGGACCGCACATGCGGGTGGTCATGCAACGCAGCGGAGACACTCACGCAAGTATGGCTACGCAGCAGAGCTGGGAACTGAGCAGCATCCATACAGGTAACAGACAACAGTATCCCAGATGGTTAGGGGGAAAGGAGCAAAAGGGTTAAAGCAAAGACATGCAAAGTAACGCTGGAAAACAAAGTACAGACAATACCAGCGTTACACACTGGAGCATCATATATGGGGCCTATCATATACTAGAGCATCATATGGAGTTCATTATTTATGGGGCATCAGATAGTGTCCTTTATATATGGAGCATCATATAGAGCACATATGGTCCCTATTCTGTATGGAGCATTATATGCAGCCCACTCTGTATGGAGCAATATATGGGGCTCATTATTCTGTAAAGAGCAATATATGCGGCTCGTTATTCTGTATGGCGCACTATGTGGTGCCGATAATACTTTATGGAGGACTATACTGTCCGATTTTTGAGCTATTGTAGAATTTACAATAGATATCACTCATGTAATGTAAGAAGTTAAGTATTTGGCATTGTACTATACCTATATTTGTCTGCCGTATCGGAGCATCATGAATTGTGGTATATGTTAAAGGGGCCCACTGAGACTCTTTTGCCCGTGGCCCACGAAAACCTGGAGCCAGCCCTGCCCCCCCACAACTTTAGCCAAATAACCCCCAGTTTTCAATGTGTTACTATTATTATACAGTAAATTAAGGTTGACAAGCTTAAGTAATAAGAATTGATGTCGTTGGCATTGAAATGGGCACTGTAGGTGTGTTTACTGTCCTCCACTCCCTGCCGACTTTTATCCCCCATTGACTTGCATTGGGGTCCTGTTCCGATCGAAGCATGACTTTTTAGTTAGTCGGCTGATTTTGTTCGTCTCGACTTTTTGGAAAGTCGGGTGGTCTAAAACCCAACTCGACCCTCCCGGAGGCAAAGTCGCTCATCTCTAGCGAAAACTGCTTTCCACTGCAAGAGTTGGGTCTCAGGATGCATTGCTTGTCATGGTTGATTAACTCCTCTTCCTCTGCTGAGCTACTCAGCTGCATGTCTCAGGGTTTACAAAAAGTATGATGTACTACCCCATCATCATCCCAGTCCTTGCTCTGAGTCACCCTTCTCCTCTTCCTGCCTTGACAACACAGCACAGTCCACGAGCGTCTCAAATATCTGAGCCTTGTCACAAATGAATCACATTCACCCAAATGGGGTTAACGTCGGTTGAAGAGGGTTTGGTTTATGGTCGGACAAAACTTTGTCTAACAATAGATCTAAGTCAGAAAAATTGGGCCTTCTGGCAGATGATTTCCTCCTCTTGAGTCTGTGAATGTTTACAGCAGACCTCTGACACCCATGGAATAGAATGTGTGAACTGCTCTGCAGAATGGCCCATCTGTGGTTCACCATAGTCTTTGGGCGCTTGGAGAGTTGTGATGTGTTGGAAAATAGGATAATTAGGGTGCCACCACTGAGGACTGTACTGTGTGTGATGTTAAGGTGGAGGAAGAGGAGCAGAGGCCACTTGATGCAGTGCTTGACATCTACTGGAGCACATGTTCTTTCTGTCCCTCATCTACAAAAGCGTACCGTTGTATGACTGCCAAAGAAACGGAGAGGAGTTACCCTTCCAGTAACAGAAGTTGTAAAAGTGCTGTGCAAATTCTGACTGAAGCAAAATAAACCAACTTCTCACCCCTCATATCATACCTGTCTAACAACCCTAATCAGTTATTCAGTCTTTCAATTCTTTACTGCATCCACCAGTTCCACCAACCCTCTCCTCTCATTTGAATATTTAGCCTCAATACCAGTGAACGTGACACAATAACGTCCCACCTCATTCAACACTTTACCACAGTCTCCATCACAAGCATAATCCACCTCTTTAACCTGTCATTAACAACTGGAGTCTTCCATCTTGTTTGAAACATACCTTGATCACACCCATCCTAAAAAAGCCCACCCTTGACCGATCCTCTGTGTCTACCTATCGCCCCATATCATTTTTCCCCTATACTATCAAGCTACTGGAACAACATGTCCATTTTGAACTGTCCTCCCACCTCTCCTCTTGCTCCCTCTCTGACCGCATACAGTCTGACTTCAGACTGCACCATTCCACTAAAACTGCCCTGACTAATATCACCAATGACATACTAACTGCCAAATGAAAGCAAAGCAAGTTTGTCCTCCTCCTTCTCCTGGACCTGGTATCTGTCTTTGACACAGTAGACCATTCCCTCTTACTACAGGCATTCTGATCTGTTGACATTACAGACTCAGCACTTTGTTGGATCTCCTAATAGCTAACAGACAGGACATTTAGTGTCTCCCACTCACACACCACCTCCTCATCTCGCCCTCTATGTGTCGGTGTCCTACAAGGTTCAGTTGTAGGACCAGAAACTATGCTTAGAGGGCGCACTCGCGTGCTTCCTCCCTCTTAAAGGCACCACACATATCAACCTAAGGTATTCCCAACCTATAGCTGGGTGACACCTTCTATTTAAGGCTTCTCCTACAATATGGAGGTGCCTGAGCTGCGTTGTTAGTTTGCCTTGCATGCTTGCTAGTTGTCAGATTCCCAGGTCCGTCTGTCTGCTTGTCTACCCTGTACCTCTCTGCTCTTGCCTGTTTGTGCCTGTCTGCTTGCACCTGTCTGCGCTTTTCTGTCCATCAGCCGGTCCAGATCACAACTGCCAGCACCCATCTGTCCTAACGCCCGGTTCAGCCCACACCTGCCAGTGTTTTTCTGTTCCTCAGCCCGTCCTAAGTGTGGCTCTGCATGAAAGCAGGTAGAGGTGTTGCATGTGGTATCAGGGCTCCCAGCAAACGGGCCCTACACCAATCCCTCACCCACCTTGTCTTACTGTGATGTTCATTGAAAAGCTGTAAATGCTGTCCCAGACCCTGAAATCTCATGCCTGGCTGATTGCTGCAGTTCCATGCTGCAATTTGTACTGTGTGTGAATTGAAGCCACTTTCCTTGTGTCTGTGCCTAATTTGATGTGTTTTGGCAGCATTTGGGACAATTCTAAGGTATTTGCATGTGTTTGTTTTTGCCTCTCTTTGACTATAATGGCATTCGCTAATGTTCGATGAATATTCGGCAAATTAATCGGCGAATATTGGAAATTCAGTGAATATAATCCAAATCTAACATTGAAATATTCGCTCATCTCTACTGTTGAGGAAGAGATGCTACTTAAATGCACTATGAAAGGAAAACAAGGTGGTGTTGGAAGCAGTGTGGTGCATAGGTCCAATTTCTACTGTAAATTATTGGGTCCTACCCTGCATGTTGACAAAACTTTGACATGTACAATGAACCATATCATTGTTGCAGATTAAGCCCACTCTTCATAACAGTGATCTCTTTCAGAAGGACAATGCACTTTGGCACACATGAAAAATACTGCAATAATGGTTTGATGAACATAAAAAGTTTTAGGCTTTAAACTAATCTTCTAAATTTCCAAATTTCAAATCAATCAAGCATGTGTGCGATATGTTGGAAAGAGTCATTTGACAAGTGTATGGTAGCCCCAACTTGCAAATTACAGAGCTTTAATGATCCACTCTAGCATCCTGGTGCCAGATACCTAATGATATCATTATAATGTTACAGCTGATAGATGCATAAATAGAAATATTTGTGTGCCTTACGCATGGAAAACAGCTTACATTCTGTAATGTAATTGGAAAGTCTGCAGACATTCTGTTGGTCTGCATACCATCCATTATAACAAAGCTACTATATTGTATGGCATTTGATAACCTATGGGATTGAACCAGGGATTCCAAAGGTCTAATTTCTCATGGGACTGTGTGCTCACCCTTGACATGAAAGCTACAGCGAATATAGAGTTTAGCTGTGGTAGCAAAACATTGCCTGCAAGAAATTGATTGTAAAACAGCTACTATAGCAAACAGTGATCTGTGCATTGATGTTATAAATAATTGTAAGATGTTAGCACAGTTTCAGCTTTTTATGTCATGATAAAGGTTATTATACCTAGTTTTTCTGTAATAATACAGCATCTATAAAAGTATTGAAAATATGCACTGAAATAATAGGAATATTTAACATTAGTTTGAAGGCAGCATAGTGCACTGGTCAGGGAGCAAATGAGTGAATAGTAAGTATGGCCATAAATGTTATTGTTTTTGTGTTTACTGAATATATCAATTTTGACTGAAGAGAAAAAATAGTTAATTCTGTAGTTTGTTCTGTAACTACAAGGTTATTTATTTATCTCCTTATATCTCCTTATGTACAGTATATTTCATTGTACATTTTGTGATTCTTATCTTTTACCATCATTGTAAATCCATTATATACTTAAATATTGTAAAGAACCATTTTTAGACGCTTAAATATTATTAAATAATTAGTTAAACCAGGAACAAAGGTACCCACTCTTAATTTCCACCTGATCTAAGTAGTAGATGAAAAACAGACAACTAAAGGGGATGTATCACCCTACTTTTAATAGAAATGATTTAAAACGTCATGGGTGAGTGCTGCATGTTTCTTCATACTTGGGGCCAGATTAGGACTTAACAGCAGCCTTGACACACAAAGACCACCAGTTCAAATAGAAAATGAGATATTCCCAAATAAGGAAAAATAACAATACAAGGTTATGTAAATCTTGCTTTACTTCAGTATGTCTTTCGGCATACTCTTGAATATGTAACTAGGACATTACCTCAAGATGGAAAAAGAAATTGGAATATAAAAATACCTAATTCAACAGTAACAGTCAAAAGTACATTGCCACCAAACAAGCAAAAATATAATCAATGATGCTGCCATTCAGTGACCATATGGTGATCAGATATAAGATCTACACAGGTCCCCTACAAACAGTTATCACACTTCAGACTACACAAGGAAACATAGTACTGGTCTGACACATATGCAGAATACATAACAATTCTAACAATTAGGATGCAGTCAGGCTGAGCTTGGACCTCAGTTCACGGACTGGCCTGCAGCTCTCCTAGACTGAGCATGACAGCTTCTCATATCTGAACTGTGGGGGTGACTTATTTCAGACCACAAGATTTGACAATGATGACCTGTCCTAAATATAAGGTATCAATAATACATATTCTAGAACCCCTGATGTTATGTCACTAGTTCGGAAGTGGTCAGTTTTTGCTCTTATTTTATTTCTGCTGTTCCCCTGGTTATTTGTATTTTGTTTGTGTGTCTATAAAATCCACTATATTTTGACAAAGATTTGGGCCTTTTAATTTGGTGTAAATTTTTATATTCTTTATCTTTTGTTCACAGGATAATAATTAAGTGCAGCATAAATACACACCACATAGAATTTTGTGTGTCATGACACAGTTGTCAGGTGAATCCGGGACCAGGGGTTCCTTCCCTGTCCTTAACACTAGGGGGTGCCCGAGCTCGCTCTACTCCCTGGGATACTTCTGAAGGTGAAGATGACAAGGTCTCCACACTAGCCTTATCTCCTGAGTTAGCCTTCCATCTGTTCTCTACCTCCACCCAAGAAAGAGGGGTGCTCCTGTGCACTGTAGTACACCAACCCAACAAACAAGGCAACACAAACAAGGGTTAACTGAAAACTCGGGGCATAAAAAATATTCACTCACATATAACAGAGGAATCCACTGAGGTGTGGAGGTAATGGAATAAACCAAAATAGATAAGGATAGGGCAGTACCACACATACAAACCAAACAACAGTCACAGATAACTCCTCCAACTCTGATTTTCATATGAACACCTCTCCCTCTGTTAACCATGCAGAAAATGCTAGTTCTGACAAGGATTTGTATCAGTGTTCAGGTTATAAAGAAGAAAGGAGTGGCTAACCAAGCTCAGCTGTATTCACAGGGATTTCAAACATGGCCGCTTAACCCTGTTCTGCCAGAAGAAATGAACACATTTAAAATGAAGAAGTGGTTCTTCTCAGCGTTGGAGTAGGAGAAATCAAATGCTGCGGTCTTCTGGCTCTACACTGTTGTGGTAACCCGTGACACTGTGAGCCACAGCCACAATTTTAAAGATAATAAAAATTAGCACGCAATGAAAGGGCTCATAACTCTCAAACCACATGGCAGATGTAAAAAAAAATAATAATAATCAGAAGAACACCAGGAATAAGATATGAACAAAAACTGACCACTTTTGGACAGGTCTCTTTTGGACAGGTCTTACTTAAAAGAGTTTCTCTGATTTATAAATTGAAAGTTTTTCTTTTAGGGCTCATACTTACATGCGAGAAACTCGTAAGAGTCTCGCACGTCAATAGCTGGCACTACCGCCGGCACTCGATCGGAGTGTTCAGCTGCATGTAGTGCTATGCAGCTGAACGCTCTGATCCGAGTGCCAGTGGCAATGCTGGGTATTGACGTGCGAGACTCGTCGGAGTTTCTCGCATGTGAGTATGATCCCTTAGATAGATCATTGATATCAGATTGTGGGATACAATACCAGGCACCTCCTCAGACCAGCTTTTAGCTTGTGCTACTGCCAGGTGTACATAATGTAATGAGCCATATTACCACAGATACTGCTAAAATTCAGCACAACATAAGTAAATTTGGTTGCAGGTAACAAAAAATCTAAATAATTTTCACTTGTCTTTATTTTGTGAGGCAACTTGCCAGCTGAATTACAACCACATATACTTAAATTTTAATGCATTGTAGAGGCAGCCTGTGAACTTTTGCTGTGCCAAATGTTGTAAAGCCTAAAGTCACTGTGTATACTTAGCTCAATATTATGTAACTTTCTGCAAACTAAAAACTGAAATACAAAGTATTGGCAGCATTATATTAGAATCACTATAAGGACTCATAAAAGATGTATATCTTTGTACGTGTTAGCCAGTAGATAGAAAAATATTTAGAGTTGAGAGTCCTCAGTGGTTGATACCTTTTAATGGCTAACTGAAAAGATGGTAACAAATTGCAAGCTTTCGAGACTACTCAGGTCTCTTCATCAGGCTAAACTAATACAAAATCTGAAGAATCACATATTAATACACCACACAGCACAGAAAAAATGCAATAGGTAAGACAAGTGACGTAAAGCAGAACTGTCATTATGCAAAACATTTTTCTTCCCCTGGTCATAGCATGTAGGATATGAAATTACTTGTATTGAAAGGTAGTTTCACATCTCAGAGACATAGAAGGGTTTGCGAATATAAACTGGTGGTGACCTTTGACACCCTTAATGCTGGAATGAACCTGTCACACGGATTTATGACGTTTTACATCAATTAAGGAATTTACTCCAAAGACCCTGTGAAAACATCACAAAACATTAGCAGAACCCCAATCAGAGGGCAATAAAACTTTCACACTCCTTATCTATGAACTGTTCCAATATTTATGTTCATCTCTATCTCCCATAATGACAGTTCTGCTTTACGTCACTTGTCTTACCTATTGCTTTTTTCTGTGCTGTGTTGTGTATAAATATGTGATTCTTCAGATTTTGTATTAGTATAGCCTGATGAAGAGACCTGAGTAGTCTCGAAAGCTTGCAATTTGTTACCATCTTTTCAGTTAGCCATTAAAAGGTATCAACCACTGAGGACTCTCAACTCTAAATATTTTTCTATAAGGACTCATACCCATTTGAGAGAAAAAAACGGTCCGATTTCCAAACCGAATAAATGGACGAGTGCTATGCGAGTGTCATGCCACTGTCGTGCAAGTGTAATGCGATTTCCGTGCGATTTTTCCACGGAACATCCGTATGACATGCTTATGACATGCGTATGCAATCCATATGCAATGCGATTTTAACATGAGGTTTTGCATAGAGCAGTTCTCTGTATGCAAAAACTCATGTTAAAATAACATTGTAAAGAAAAACTGTACATATCGTTTAAAAAGCAAATAATCCTCAATACAGTCAGGGCCAGAAATATTTGGACAGTGACACAATTTTCGCGAGTTGGGCTCTGCATGCCACCACATTGGATTTGAAATGAAACCTCTACAACAGAATTCAAGTGCAGATTGTAACGTTTAATTTGAAGGGTTGAACAAAAATATGTGTTAGAAAATGTAGGAATTGTACACATTTCTTTACAAACACTCCACATTTTAGGAGGTCAAAAGTAATTGGACAAATAAACATAACCCAAACAAAATATTTGTATTTTCAATATTTTGTGGCGAATCCTTTGGAAGCAATCACTACCTTAAGTCTGGAACCCATGGACATCACCAAACGCTGGGTTTCCTCCTTCTTAATGCTTTGCCAGGCCTTTACAGCTGCAGCCTTCAGGTCTTGCTTGTTTCTGGGTCTTTCCCTCTTAAGTATGGATTTGAGCAAGTGAAATGCATGCTCAATTGGGTTAAGATCTGGTGATTGACTTGGCCATTGAAGAATGTTCCACTTTTTTGCACTCATGAACTCCTGTGTAGCTTTGGCTGTATGCTTGGGGTCATTATCCATCTGTACTATGAAGCGCCGTCCAATCAAGTTTGCAGCATTTGGCTGAATCTGGGCTGAAAGTATATCCCGGTACACTTCAGAATTCATCCGGCTACTCTTGTCTGCTGTTATGTCATCAATAAACACAAGTGACCCAGTGCCATTGAAAGCCATGCATGCCCATGCCATCACGTTGCCTCCACCATGTTTTACAGAGGATGTGGTGTGCCTTGGATCATGTGCCGTTCCCTTTCTTCTCCAAACTTTTGGCTTCCCATCATTCTGGTACAGGTTGATCTTTGTCTCATCTGTCCATAGAATACTTTTCCAGAACTGAGCTGGCTTCTGGAGGTGTTTTTCAGCAAATTTAACTCTGGCCTGTCTATTTTTGGAATTGATGAATGGTTTGCATCTAGATGTGAACCCTTTGTATTTACTTTCATGGAGTCTTCTCTTTACTGTTGACTTAGAGACAGATACACCTACTTCACTGAGAGTGTTCTGGACTTCAGTTGATGTTGTGAACGGGTTCTTCTTCACCAAAGAAAGTATGCGGCGATCATCCACCACTGTTGTCTTCCGTGGGCTCCCAGGTCTTTTTGGATTGATGAGTTCACCAGTGCTTTCTTTCTTTCTTTCTCAGGATGTACCAAATTGTAGATTTTGCCACTTCTAATGTTGTAGCAATTTCTTGGATGGGTTTTTTTCTGTTCTTGCAGCTTAAGGATGGCTTGTTTCACCTGCATGGAGAGCTCCTGTGACCACATGTTTCCTTCACAGCAAAACCTTCCAAATGCAAACACCACACCTCAAATCAAATCCGGCCCTTTCATCTGCTTAATTGAGAATGACATAACAAAGGGCTTGCCCACACCTGTCCATGAAATAGCCTTGGAGTCATTTGTCCAATTACTTTTGGTCCCTTTAAAAACAGGGTGGCACATGTTAAGGAGCTGAAACTCCTAAACCCTTCATCCAATTTTAATGTGGATACCCTCAAATGAAAGCTGAAAGTCTGGACTTCAACTGCATCTGAATTGTTCTGTTTCAAATTCATTGTGGTAATGTCTAGAACCAAAATTAGATAAATGTTGTCTCTGTCCAAATATTTATGGACCTAACTGTATAAATATATACAGTATATATATATATATATATATATATATATATATATATACAGTATATCCAAGCAAAGAAAAATAAGGATGGCACTCACCGTTCATAAAATCCACCTTTATTGCATATATAATATCTTTGACAGGGGAGCAATGTGCATGGTAAGAGGATGACGGCCGTTTCACGCGGTTGCGCTTCCACGGGTCCTACTGACACGGAGATAGGGAAAGGCATCTTTACCTGTGTCTGGCCAAAGGTAATCGCCCCCCTCCCAGTGTCAGAATGTTTGATTTCAAACAAAGCAACAAACCCACTTGAATAGAGTACACAATTAAAAAAACATCATTGTTACTAAAAAAAATCAATCAAAGCAGCATATATATCAAATATACAAAAATACATTTTTGCTTTTTGCAAAAACACTGACATGTCAACCCTATCATTCAGACCTATTGGACCTGTTGCACATGTCTGTAGAAACCACCTAGCCTCCCTGCTCAAAAGCAGTCTATGCAAGTCACCTCCCTGTCTGGGTACCTATTCCGGCACTTACCCTCTTTCTTCCCATTGCCCTGTAGAGGTGGAATATGGGGTAATAAGGGGTTAATGTCACCTTGCTATTGCAGCGTGACATTAAGCCTGGTTAATAATGGAGAGCTGTCAATAAGACACCTATCCATTATTAATCCACTAGTCTTAAAGGGTTAAAAAACCCACACACATTAAGAATAAAGACTTTTAATGAAGTAAATAAACACAAATTTTCTATCTTTATTACACTTCCAATACATTCAAAGCAATTGTTCTCCTGGAAAAAAGACAAAATAAAAAACCAACAATATACCCATACCTGTCCGCCGTACATACAAGTCCCACGCTGCAATCCATCTGAAGGGGATAAATAGTTTTCAACCGGGACCGGTGCTAATGCGAACGGCCTGGCTGTAAACCATGGAAGAATGAAGGAAAAGCTGCCTGAGCAGCCTTCCAGTCTGACCGGAGATGAAATGATTAGCGTGGGAAAATTTCTGAACATTTTCCCACGCTGTCAGTTCACCGCAAGTCAGGTGGAGAGTCTGCGCAGCCTCAGTGACTAGCCCTGACATCAATTTCTATTTTGCATCTATAGATGTGGTGAATTTGTATACCAGAATCCCACATAAAGTTGGCTTGGAGACTATTAGTTTCACTCTGGAAACCACGGGTTAAAGTGCTGATTATGTTACCTTTGTCAATGAAGCATTAGATTTTGTATTGTCACATAACGCTTTCAGCTTCATGGATAAATGGTTCCTCCAATTGGTAGGAACCGCAATGGGAACACCTGTAGCTTGCATTTTTGCCAATTTATTTTTGGCAGTATTTGAAGACAAATATATCACAACCTCACTGAAACCATATCTAAAATATATCAGTAAAGGCAAATTACAGAACATCATGTCACAGGAGAAACTAGAGCTAATATTGGCGAACAAACAAGCAACTCTGGTAAACAGTTTGTTCGAGGAATTCCCAGTACACACCAGCGGTGCAGGCTCTACCACGAGCCATACTGGGCCAAATGGAAGAGGTGTTCGTGGTGCACACAGCCGAAGTGGCGTTGGAGACAGGGGTTTCATGTTTCTCGAGTACGGCTCACACGACTGGTAATACTGACAGCAGTTGACAACTTCGGTTCAAAATTAACTCTCCTCCCCTAATGATGTTCTCCCTCACAGGTCATTCCCCTTTGACTACTTTACCTGTAAACTGGACACCAGGCCTGAATTGGCACAAAACGCCTTACAGGAGCTCGCTTGCCCTGCTGGTAGTGTGCTATCAGAAAGAGTCTTCAGTGCTACTGGATCAATCCTGACAGTAAGAAGGACCTGGCTGTCAACCCAAAATGTTGGTGATCTCACATTCATTAAAATGAACCATGCCAGGGTTTCAAAGGATTTTGTACCACCTTCCCCTGATGACACATAGGTTGCCAGCAAAATGGCTTGCTTTGTCCTCCTCTTCCTCTGACTTCTCCAATTCTCCATTTGCAGCTGCTGAACGTCCAGCCTACACCTCAACATATGCCAGTTTTTCCACCTCCCTAACTGGGCTGCACCCCCCCAGAGCAGGTGTCACCACCTGGCACTCCCGGGCAAGTGCCAGGTGGGGGGCCCACTCGCCGTCAGAGACACCGGCGTACTGCTTGCTCAGGGCCCCAGCACTTGCAATACTTGCCTCTCCCTGCTCCACCGCTGTGACGTCTTCCGCGTTTCCTGACAGTGACATTAAGGTCAGAGAGCACGATGATGTCACGTCTGTGTGCCCTCTGCCTGAACAGTCACAGTGCAGAGAGCTGGAAGATGGCGACGTTGAGGAGTCCAGAGTAGAGCAGTGACCAGCCAGGAGAGGCATTTCATTTTTTTAATGTTTGGAGCAATATATGGGGAGCATTATACACTGGAGAATTATATATGGGGCCCATCATACACTTTATCATCATAGAAAAGGCCAATTATACACTGGAGCATTATATAGGCCCATCATACACTGGAGCATCATCCAAGGGGCCCATCATATACTGGAGCATCATATGGGCCCATTATTTACGGAGCATTATATAGGCCCATCATACACTGGATCATCATCCATGGGGCCCATCATATACTGGGAATCATATGAGGCCCATTACATATGGAGCATTATATTGGCCCATCATACACTGGAGCATCATACACGGGGCCCATTATACACTGGAGCATCATATGGGGCCCATTATATATGGAGCATTTTATAGGCCCATCATACACTGGAGCATCATCCATGAGGTCCATCATGTACTGGAGCATCACATGGGGCCCATTATATTTGGAGTATTTTATAGGCCCATCATATACTGGAGCATAACCATGGGGCCCATCATATACTGGAGCATCATATAGGACCTATTATATATGGCGGATCATATGGGGCACATTATATATGGAGCATCACATGGAGCCCATTATTTATGGAGTATTATATATGGGGACCATTATATTTGGAGCATTATTTGGGGCTCATCATACGCTGGAGCATCATATATGGGGCCCATCATATACTAGAGCATCTTATGGGGTTCATGATTTATGGGGCATCATATAGGGCCGTTTATATATGGAGCATCATATGGAGCACAAATGGGGCCTATTCTGTATGGAGCATTATATATAGTCCATTCTGTATGGAGCAATATATTAGGCCCATCATATACTGTATGGAGCTTTATATGCGACTCATTATACTGTATGGAGCAATATGTGGGGCTCATTATACTCTATGGGGACCATCCTATACTGTATGGCACATTATATGGGGACCATCAGATACTGGAGCATTATGTGGAGCTCATCATATACTGTATGGAACATTATATGGGACCAATTATGTATGGAGCAATATATGGGGCTCATTATTCTGTATGGCGCACTATGTGGTGCCCATAATACTGTATGGAGAACTATACTGTCCGGTTTTTGAGCTATTGTAGAATTTACAATAGATATCACTCATGTAATGTAAGAAGTGAAGTATTTGGCATTGTACTATACCTTTATTTCTCTGCCGTATCGGAGCATCATGAATTGTGGTATGTGTTAAAGGGGCCCACTGAGACTCTTTCGCTCGGGGCCCACGAAAACCTGAAGCCAGCCCTGCCCCCCCACAACTTTAGCCAAATAACCCCAGTTTTCAATGCGTTACTATTATTATAAAGTAAATGAAGATTGACAAGCTTAAGTAATAAGAATTGATGTCGTTGGCATTGAAATGGGCACTGTAGGTGTGTTTACTGCCCTCCACTCCTTGCCAACTTGCCAACATTGACTTGCATTGGGGTCGGTTCGAGTTTCAGTCGAACCTTCGACTTTTTCCGATAGTCGGCCGATTTCGTTCCAGTCGACATTTGGGAAAGTCGGGTGGTTCGAAACCCGACTCGACCCTCCCAGAGGCAAAGTCGCTTATCTCTAGCAATCAGGTGTTACTGACTGGGGAGATATAAGTGAGCAGCCTTCCCATAATGCTTGCCGGTGATTTCTCTCTTCCTAGCCTTTTGGAAGTTTGCTGCTCCTGCTGTGTCCTCCATCTTTCAGATAAGTTATTTTGCTGTTTAAATCTGTGGCTTCGGTTTACCTGTTGCTTTTCTCAGTTTTCTGCCTTGCTGAAGTTAGTTCAGCCGGCCCCCTTGCGGGGACATGTGCTGGACTCTGTGTTGATTTGCCACAGCCTGCTTTAATCTTTTCTTTGGTTCTAGTTCCCTGTTATTTCAGTATCTGTTGTTTTGCTTCCAGTCACACCAGAGTGCTGATTTAGCGGGGGATAGATCGTGTGGTCTCAGTATTTTTGCATATCAGATGTGTTGGAGTTTTTCTAGGGTTATTTGCTGGATTGCAGACAGTATCCTTTTTTGTTCTGTTCTATCTAGACAGTCTGGCCCCCAGCATTTGCTTACTCTATTTTCTGTCTGTGTTTGTCCTTCATCTGCCTCACCATCAATATATGTTTGGGGGCTCTCTATTCCTTTGGGGCTCTAATCCAGGGTAGTTAGCTTTCCCCTTTCTCCCTTTAGGCTTAGTTAACTCTTTGGCTGTGTCGAGGTGTCTAGGTCATCGTAGGTACGTCCCACGACTAATTCTAGTTGTGTTGTCATTTTAGGGCTCTGCAATCAGCTAAGTTACCAACCTCTCTGGTGTCTGGTTGCCTAGTCTATGTTTTTCTATAATCCTCCTTGGCTACCGAATCATAACAGAATCACCGGCCCGGGTACTCTAAAGAAGAAAAGTACAGTAAAAAAAAAAAAGTTGTCAAAATTTTTTATATATTTTTTCTTCTTTTTCTCTGGGGGCCATTGGAGGATTTTTTCTTCATGGAGACTAAACACTTGTCTGATCGTGTTGAGCAGCTCGCTGCTGAAGTTCGGAGAATTTCTGCCTATCTTGCTCAGTTTTCTACTGTAGAACCTAAGATCCCTATTCCTGATTTATTTTCTGGGGATCGGCCTAAATTTTTGAACTTTAAGAATTATTGTAAATTGTTTTTTGCCTTGTAACCTAATTCCTCGGGGAACTCGGTGCAGCAGGTTAAAATTGTCATCTCCTTGTTTCGCTGCGACTCTCAGGACTGGGCTTTTTCCCTGACCCCAGGGGACCCTGTTTTGGCTGATGTGGATGCGCTTTTTCAGTCTCTGGGATTGTTGTATGATGAACCTAATGTTATTGATCAAGCTGCGAAAACCTTATTGGCATTGACCCACGGTCAGGAAGCGGCAGAGTTAGATTGTCAGAAATTCCAAAAGTGGGCAGTCCTTACTATATGGAACGATTATGCCCTAGTGGCTCTTTTTCGGAAGGGTCTGGCAGAGACCTTAAAAGATGTTATGGTGGGATTTCCTGTCCCCTCTGGTCTCAATGACTCTATGTCTTTAGCCATTCAGATTGACAGACGTTTACGTGAACTTAAAGCTATGCGAGAGGTGGTGTTGCCTTTCGAGCGAACCTCTGAGCCCATGCAGTGTGATAGGGTTATTTCTGGGGCTCAATGTCAGGAATTTAGAAGACATAATAAGTTGTGCTTCTATTGTGGGGACGCCTCTCATACTATTTCCGTCTGCCCTAAGCGGTGAAAACGTTTTGCTCGCTCATTTCTTTTGGGCGATATACAGCCTAAATTCCTCTTAACGGTTACTTTGATCTGCTCCTTATCTTCATTTTCAACTCAGGCTTTTGTCGATTCAGGAGCAGCCCTGAACCTGATGGATTTTGACTTTGCCAAACATTGTGGTTTTCCCATGATACCTCTGCGGACTCCTATTCCTTTGCAGGGTATTGATGCTCCCCCTTTGGTGGAGAATAAACCCCAGTTTTGGGCCCAGGTGATAATGCGGGTAGCCCCGGATCACCAAGAGAATTGTAAATTTTTGTTGTTACATAATTTACATGACATTGTTGTATTGAGTTTTCCTTGGTTGCAGACCCATAATCCTGTTTTGGATTGGAAGTCTGTGTCTGTGGTCAGTTGGGGTTGTCAATGTGTTCATTGTGACACTCCTGTTTTCTCTATCTCTCCCCAGTCTCAGGATGTCCCTGACTATTTGGCTGATTTTTCTGATGTGTTTAGTGAGAGTAAGTCTGCGTCCTTGCCTCCTCACAGGAGTTATGATTGCACGATTGACTTAGTGCCAGGTTGTAAATTTCCCAAGGGTCGGCTCTTCAATTTATCTGTACCTGAACATGATGCTATGCGATCTTATATCAAGGAGTCATTGGAGAAGGGTCATATCAGACCATCCTCTTCACCTTTAGGTGCTGGCTTTTTCTTTGTGGCCAAGAAGGATGGCAAATTGAGGCCATGTATTGACTATCGTCTCCTTAATAAAATCACTGTTAAATATCAGTATCCGTTACCCCTGATTTCTGATTTATTCTCCCGAGTGAAAGGTGCTAATTGGTTTACCAATCTTGACCTTAGGGGGGCGTATAATCTTATTCGCATTTAGCACGGTGAAGAATGGAAGATGGCATTTAATACTCCTGAGGGGCATTTTGAGTACCTAGTGATGCCTTTTGGGCTCGCTAATGCCCCTTCCATCTTCCAATCTTTCATGAGCGATATTTTCCGCGAGTTTGTGGACAAATTTTTGATCGTTTATTTGGACGATATTTAGATTTTTTCCAATGACTGGAATTCTCATGTGGAACATGTTCAGATTGTATTCCGGATTTTGAGAGAAAATGCTTTGTATGTTAAGGGATCGAAATGTCTCTTTGGCGTAGAAAAAAATTCGTTTTTGGGCTTCATTTTGTCTCCATCCGCTATTGAAATGGACCCGGTCAAGGTTCAAGCCATTTATGATTGGAATCAGCCCACTTTCTTGAAGGCTCTTCAGAAATTTTTAGGTTTTGCTAATTTTTACCGTAAATTTATAAGGAATTTTTCTGGTATGGTAAAACCACTAACAGATTTGACCAAAAAGGGGGCTGATGTGGTGAATTGGTCTCCAGAGGCAGTGTCGGCATTTCAGGAGCTTAAGCAGAGATTCACTTCTGCTCCTGTTCTACGGCAACCTGATTTTTCTCTCCCACTTCAGGTGGAGATAGATGCTTCTCAGATTGGCGCAGGAGCCGTTTTGTCCCGAAGGGATTCTGTAACCTCTAAGATTAACCCTTGTGCCTGAAAATTTTCCACATCTGAACGTAATTTGATTTGGGAATCGGGAATTATTGGCTATGAAGTGGGCATTTGAAGAGTGGAGACATTGGTTAGAGGGAGCCAAACATCAAGTTGTGGTCCTTATTAACCACAAGAACTTGATCTATCTCGAATCAGTCAAGCGATTAAATCCTAGACAGGCTAGGTGCGCCATCTTTTTCACGCGTTTTAATTTTGTGGTCTCCTTTCTTCCTGGCACTAAGAATGTTTAGGCGGTTGCCCTCTCTAGGAGTTTCTTTGCGGATTCTCTTGATGTGACTGAGCCTACTACCATTCTAAATGAGGGTGTGGTTCTTTCCGCTATCTCACCGGATTTGAGACTCACCCTGGAGGAATTTCAGGGGGATTAACCTGAACGGTGCCCTATGGGGAAATTGTATGTCCCCGACAAATGGAGGAGGAGAGTAATGTCTGAAATTCATTGCTCCGCCTTGGCTGGCCATCCTGGTATTTTTGGTACCAGAGATTCGGTGAGTTGGTCTTTTTGGTGGCCTGCTTTATCTCATGATGTCAGGAATTTTGTGCAGTCCTGTGGGACTTGTTCTCGGTCCAAACCCTGTTCTCGCTCTAGTGGATTGTTAGTGCCACTGCCTGTGCCCAGGAGGCCATGGACCCATATCTCAATGGATTTTATTCCGATCTCCCTGTCTCTCAGAGAATGACCGTTATCTGGGTGATCTGTGATAGATTTTCCAAGATGGTCCATCTTGTACCACTGCCAAAGTTGCCATCCTTTTCCGAGTTGGTGCCCTTGTTTCTGTAGAGATGCTTATCGTTCTGGTCCAGGAAAGGCCAGAACTTTGGGACCTGAAGGATGCACATTATTCCGACTTGGCCAGAAAAGAGGTGGCACATAGGTGCATCTGTGGACAAATGTTTCCGGATTTTGAGGAATGTCCACGTGAGGGACAGCAACAAATTAGTAAGTTCTCTCATTTATTAATAATCATATTAACTGCATTAAATAACACATTTTCCCAGTAGCCCCTAAAATCCTATTATGTCTATTTTTGCTCATTCTGTGTAATCGAGGTTATGTTTCTAAAACTGACACCTTACTAGGCCACATGACTATGCTAAATGTATATAAACTTGTTGCTCAAATTTGCGCAATGTACTAATAAATAATTGTGTCACATTGCAGTGGAAGATGTGATGAGATGCTGGCGCAGCATCCGCGACCAATACAGGCGGGAGCTTCAGCAGTGGTCCAGAAGAGGGGATGCAGCACCGACCAAGCGGAAGTATATCTATTACAACCAGCTGCCATTTCTGGCTCCCATTCTGGAACTCAGACCGTAAGTACATACTGTACATCACACGACATTACACATATGGACTTTATGGTCATATCGCCAACGTTTTTTTTTCACATTTCATAACAGAACTCAGTCCAACCTCACCGAGAGGGAGACGGTCAGATTCTGAGGCAATTATAGATCCTTTCGGGGGAGTTGAAGAGGTGCTGGCACATCTTCTGAGCCTTCCAGCTGCATCACCCAAGCTCCACCTGCACCAGCACCAGCACCTGACCAGTACCTGGACCAGCAGCTTCACCAGCACCCGCCAGCCTTGACGACCAGGGCAACAGCAGTAGCCCTCCTATGCAGCTCCAAACCCAACCTTGGCCACCACAGGCCCAAATGGCAGCCTATAACCCACCTGCCCAATATGGCCACCTGTTCAGACACAGTGTTGGAGGCTGATCCCAACCTGGCTTTGGACGACATGACCATATTGGGGGTATGACTCACGTGGCTACCATAATCCCCAGGAGTATCATCTCCATTATCCCTCTGCCCACTTCACAACTCAGCAACATGATCCTGGCCACATCATACATCATGGCCAAGATTATGCACCCACACGGGCCGAAGGCCAAGTTGGCCACCAAAGCCAGCAACAAACTAAGGCTGGACTCCCGCCATCACCTCCTCCAACCTACCAAAACTTGTAAATATTATTTTTGTCTGATTTTGTTTGAGCAAATTTCTGTTTATGTTCAAATATTTGGTTTAACAAATATGGAAAAAAGGTATGCCCAAATTTGTATGGGCACAAAAGCCATATGACTGAAATATGGTTTTCGATGCCAAAAAAATTATTTTGGCTGCATAAAAATTTCCAAAATGCCAAGTTTCATCTCTTGTTAAATTCATAACTTAAAGCTCAAAAATATAAAATATATAAGATAATGTAACTGAAAACACATAACAACATAAAGGAAAAAATGATATTTATATACACAAACATTTTAAAGTTACAACATAGAAACAACATGCTCTTGCCAGGGAGTAGCACCCTGAGGTGTTACAAAATAATTTGTGAAAACATCACATAATTTCAGTCCTGAGAGCGGATTACAGTGAGGGATCACATGTGGCCTAGGCCTACCCACATTGCCCAACACACCTTCAGCACCATCAGATGATGAGCAATCATGAATTCAGGTGAAGTTATGTAGGACCACACATGCTTTTATGACCTCATTTACATTTGCTTCACCCAGCTGAATGGCTGACTGTAGGACCCACCATTTGGCACAAAGAATGCCAAAGGCGCACTCCACCAGTCATCGTGCACGTGATAGGCGCAAGTTAAAGATTCTGCGCTGGTGGTCCAGGTTTCGACGGGGATATGGCTTCATTACATGATGGGTTAATTGAAAGACCTCATCTGCAACAAGGACATAAGGCACAGAATCTTGAATGGAGTCTGGAAGCTGACGTGGTGGTTGTAGGTCCAACTGGTTATTGCGCATCCGCCAACCCATAATGGAAGAATTGAAGACTCTAGAGTCTCCAGTTCTTCCATAGGCCCCAATGTCTACAATTATAAACCTGTAGTGACTGTCAACCAGAGCCAACAAAACTACAGAAAAATATTGTTTATAATTATAGAATTGGGAGCCCGAGTTTGGCGGTTTACGCACACGGATGTGCTTCTCATCCAGGGCTCCAATACAATTGGGAAATTGGCAGTGCTCCTCAAATCCCCAGGCAATCCGCAACCAGTCTTCCATCTTGGGCTCAGGCATGACCACTTGATGAAGTCGTGACCAGATTTCGGAACAGGTAGACTGGACTATGCCTAATATTGTCGATTTTCCAATCAAAAATTCATGATGGAGTGCTGCATATGACAGACCAGTTGTGAGGAAGCTAAAATCAAACAAATTTTGTCAAAAAACTAATTAAAACATGTTCAAGTTTTATCAAAAATCATATAGATCACAAGAACAGTGTGTAACTAACAAGCCAGGCAATCACAACCTAAAAATATTTACAATGACTATGTGAATTTTACATAAATAACATATTATTATTAAAGAGTACAGATTTGTGACGTATTAAGTAGAAAATACCCAAAAATTGTAAGCAGAACTAGATACTACATTTAGAGAAACATTAACAACATAGAGTATGACGATGAGGAATACATACCGTAACGTAAGGAGAAGGCACTCCTCAGCAGATATACATTTGTGCATCCTGGAGTCCTGAAAGGTGTTCCAGGATGCACTGTCTCCAACAAAACATCAAAGGTGGCAAGACTCATGCGACAATATTGATAAAACTTGTCGTGATGTGTCTGCAGAGATGCATAGAGACGGTGGAAATGGCCTCTAGTGAGGTGTTGCCTCAAAAGTGGATGGACCTACATTCGTCTCCACAATCACTGGGTATGGCTGCCCAAAGCGGCATGACAAAACCCAGTAGTATAGAACACGCTCAGTTGGGGTGAACCTAAGTCAGTCTGACATGTTGCCAGCAAACCAACAATACACCAACACAAGCACAGCACCAAAATGGCCAGATTGGAGGCTGCCACCAGTTGTAGAGGCAATAAATAGGGTTGCTGATGATGATTTAAATTATTTTCAGGCCTCAAAACCGTTAAATGTCCATTTTGCAAGGTTGCAGAAAAGACGCTATGCGGATGCCATACGGATGACATACGGATGCTTATATTTGCAAAATACGGAGCCACCCCTTGACAACGGATGACATAAGGATCACTGTTCAGGGAACATTTCTGCGTATTATGACAATAAAATACGGTCCATTGTGTCCGTTGTGTCTGACTCTGGCCTTACTGTGATTAGGTGGCCGCATTACCTCATCATACGTTATAAAAGGACCGACATAACCATGTTTTCCACATTGATTCCATTGCACAGCTCAAGGACAGTTTGGATTTGATGGAGAGTGTAGTTGTCCAGGCCTGTGTGCACAGTTTCAGGAATCAGAGTCCTCTACTTGTGAATCTGTTTCTGAATCACTATTGAAAAGCCCTTTTAAGGCCTAAGGTTGCGCTTTGTCATTTCTATGCGATACATCCTTCATGGCTGGAAGATGGAAAGTTGCTGAATAAAGCCTCTAGGCAAGGCTTAGGACTTTACAGTTCGTTTCTAAATATATAACTGCTGCAGATGATCAATTTTTTTTTGTGAAAAAATTGACCTTCATCTGTACAGTTTAACCTGCTTTGTGTTAAATTATGGTGGTATTAACCCCTTTCTGACATCTGTCGTGCATTTATGCCAATGTCGGACTCCCACCTTTGATGTTGGCTCTGGCAGTGAGCCCACATCTTTCCCGGGAAGGTCAGCTGTTTTGAACAGCTGACCTGTGCCCGCAATAGCTGCTGGTGGAATCGCGATCCACTCACGGTTATTAACTAGTTAAATGCCGCTGTCAAACATTGACAGCAGCAGTTAACAAGCGCTTACGTCAATCGCTCAGGAAATACGCTCACCGGTGACCTGCATCACGTGATCGCAGGTCACTGGTGTGTTGGCATGACAACCTGAGGACTCCTGGATACCTTTATAGCTGTCAGTGCCGACTTGCTGTGAGCGCCACCCAGTGGTTGGTGCTCATTGCAAGTGAGTAATTCTACTATATAGAGGCGATCTGATTATCGCCTCTATGTAGCAGAGCCGATCGGGTAGTGGAAACTTCTAGTCTCTCATGGAGACTATTGAAGCATGCCAAAAGTAAAAAGAAAATGTTTTTAAAAATATACCAAAAAATATATAAAACTTTTAAATCACCCCTCTTCCACCCCATTCAAAATAACACAATAAAAACAAAATCAAACATACAGTACAGACCAAAAGTTTGGACACACCTTCTAATTCAAAGATTTTTCTGTATTTTCATGACTATGAAAATTGTAGAATCACACTGAAGGCATCAAAACTATGAATTAACATATGTTTAATTATACTTTACACTTTACAAAAAAGTGTGAAACAACTGAAAATATGTCTTATATTCTACGTAGGTTTTTCAAAGTAGCCACCTTTTGCTTTGATTACTGCTTTGCATGCAGAAAAGGTGAACGGATGCACTCTACATGCCTGGTTCCCACCATGAAGCATGGAGGAGGTGGTGTTATGATGTGGGGGTGCTTTTCTGGTGACACTGTTGGGGATTTATTAAAAATTGAAGCTGTGAGTGGTCCAGCTCACCCCAAACCATCTCGATTGAGTTCAGGTCTGGAGACTGTGGAGGCCAGGTCATCTGGCATAGCACCCCATCACTCTCCTTCTTGGTCAAATAGCCCTTACACAGCCTGGAGGTGTGTTTGGGGTCATTGCCCTGTTGAAAAATAAATGATGATCCAACTAAACGCAAACCGGATGGAATAGCATGCCGCTGCAAGATGCTGTGCTAGCCATGCTGGTTCAGTATGCCTTCAATTTTGAATAAATCCCCAACAGTGTCACCAGCAAAGCACCCCCACACCATCACACCTCCTCCTCCATGCTTCACGGTGGGAACCAGGCATGTAGAGTCCATCTGTTCACCTTTTCTGCGTGCAAAGCAGTAATCAAAGCAAAAGGTGACTACTTTGAAGAACCTAGAATATAAGATATATTTTCAGTTGTTTCACACTTTTTTGCAAAGTGTAATGTATAATTCCTTATGTGTTAATTCATAGTTTTGATGCCTTCAGTGTGATTCTACAATTTTCATAGTCATGAAAATACAGAAAAATCTTTGAATGAGAATGTTTGTCCAAACTTTTGGTCTATACTGTACAAATATTTCGTATCGCCGCTTTCAGAATCGCCTGATCTATCAATAAAAAAGGGATTAACCTGACCGCTAAACGGCGCAGCGAGGAAAAATTCAAATCGCCAGAATTACATTTTTTTGGTCGCCGCAACATTAAATTAAAATGCAATAACGGGCAATCAAAATATCGTATCTGCACCAAAATGGTACAATTAAAAATGTCAGCTCGGCACACAAAAAATAAATCCTCACCCAACCCGAGATCATGAAAAATGAAGACTTTATGGTCTCGGAAAATGGCGCCATTTTTTTTTAACAAAGCTTGGAATTTTTTTTCACCACTTAGATTAAAAAGAAGCTAGACATATTTGGTGTCTATACACTTGTAATGACCTGGAGAATCATAATGGTAGGTCAGTTTTAGCATTTATTGAACCTGGTAAAAAAGCCAAACAAAAATGAAGTGTGGGATTGCACTTTTTTTGCAATTTCACCGCACTTGGAATTTTTTTCCCGTTTTCTATTATACGACATGGTAAAACCAATGATGTCGTTCAAAAGTACAACTCATACTGCAAAAATCAAGCCCTCATAAGGCCATTTTGACCAAAAATAAAAAAGTTATGGCTATGGGATTGAGGGTAGCAAAAAATGAAAATGCAAAGCAAAAAATATCCCTGGTCGTTAAGGGGTTAAGTAACACAATATAACTCCAAGTCAATTACACTTCCTTTAAATCAACCTGTTCAGTTATGAGGCAACACAGATTGTGAATGAAGTTCTCTTGCTATTGTGCAAATGGAACAAATAGAAATGATAGGCAATTAGCAAGACAACCCCTATAAAGAAGTGTTTCCACTTCCCTGTTCTCATACTTTTTGGTTGTTGTTTTAATCACTTTTTTATTTTGCCATTGCCCTCACTCCTAGGGGTACTGTACAGTAGGATGAGGCGGTGTCTACAATCCAGAGAAGTTGCTCAAGTAGTGCAGCTCATCCAGGATGGCACATCAATGCGAACTATGGAAAGAAGGTTATCTGTGTCTGTCAGTAGTGTCCAGAGCATGGAGCAGAAACCAGGAGACAGGACAGTACACCAGGAGACATGGAGGGGGCCCTAGTAGTGCAATAACCCAGCAGCAGGACTCCTCCATTATGCAAGGAGGAACAGTAGTAGCAGTGATAGAGCCCTGCAAAATTAACTCCAGTAGACACTAACATCCATTTGTTTTCTTAAACGGTGAGATACAGTTGATACCACATGAGGGTGGTATAAGGACCCAACTTCTACAAGTCGTTGTTGTGCTTACATCCCAACACTATGCAGGGCGATTGACATTTTCCAGAGAACATTAAGATTGGCAGTTTCGGCATTGGTGGACTGCACTCTTAGCGGATGAGAACAGGTTCACACTCAGCACATGTGAAAGATGTGACAGAGTCTGGAGACACTGCGGAGAATGTTCTGCTGCCTGCAACATCCTCCAGCATGACCAGTTTGGCAGTGGGTCAGTAATGGCTTGGAGAAGCAATTCTTTGGGGGGCCCCACAGCCCTCCTTGTGCTAATCAGAGGTACCCTGAAAGCCATTATTTTCCCGGGATGAGACCCTCAGACCCATTGTGAGACCATATGCAGGTCACTGCTATGAACAATGCTGCGTTTTTGAACTTTAGCGGAGAATACATGTTTGTTTGAGGCTGTCTGCGTGTGTGTGCGGCTGTCTGTGGGTGTCTGTGTGTGTATGTGCAGCTCTCTGCATATATGTGTGGCTGTCTGCGTGTGTGTGCAGGTGTCTGCATGTGTGCGTGGCTGTCTGTATGTGCAGCTGTGTGCAGGTGTCTGTGTGTGTGCAGGTGTATGCGTGTGTGTGCGACTATCTGCATGTGTGTGCGGCTGTCTGCGTATGTGCAGCTGTGTGGGGGTGTCTGTATTTGTGTGCGGGTATCTGTGTGTGTGTGCTATCGCTGGTACTGTCGGTCACAGCACTGCGGGATCATGCTGGCAGATGTCAGCATGATTCCGCAGCTGACTTTGACACACAGCAGTGACCTGCGGTAAAAAAGCATGCTTGGCCCAATGAGACTACTGCTCCCATCCGGCTATGTCTGGTGTCACTGATAACAGTGACAGCAGGTGGCGCTGATCGGAGAGTAGTATAACCTGCCTGTCACTGTGCTCAGTGTTAAAACAAAGTAACATTACAAACATATTCATATAAAAATAAAAACCCATTATACTCACCTCACACCAAATCCCCGACGTCCTCGTCTCCTAGAAATAACTTAAAATAATAACCAGCATATACTCCCTGTCCGCCGTAGTCCATTTACCGAGTGTCCCACGGCGATCTCACGTGCAGAACGGTCATATCGGGAGATGTGACCACTCTTCTAGGCACCCAGCGATACATTGACAGGAGATAATCACTCCCACAGTGTCCGTGACATCAAGGCCACGGATTAGTAATAGAGAAGCTTCTGTAAGACGCCTATCCATTACTAATCCTATAGTTATATGGTAAATAAAGACAGCCAGAATAAAGTCATTTATTTGACACAATCACACAGACTCCTTTAATAATCTTAATTAAACCATACTTACTGAATGCCTAATACCCGACTCCCTCGTTTCCTGCAACAAAAGTGAAATAATAAACCAACATATAATACTTCCTGTTAGACGTAGTCCATTCACAGAGTGTCCCATGATGATCTCACGTGTAGAACACTCACATCGGGAGATGTGACTGCTCTACCTGGCCTCTGGTGATACACTGACAGGAGGTAATCCCTCCCGTAGTGTATCCCTGCACTGCCGTGAGAGTTCACGGGAGTTCATCACTTCGGTGCTCTGACTTACGGCACTACAGCTGTGTGAGAATTTTCCCACGCAGCGGTGCCGCAAGTGACAGCACGGAGCTGATCAGCTGATACACTGCGGGAGCAATTATCTCCTGTCAGTGTATTGCCGGGGGCCGGGTAGAGCAGTCACATCTCCCGATATGACCGTTCTACATGTGAGATCGCCATGGGACACTCGGTAAATGGACTATGGTGGACAGGGAATATATGTTGGTTTATTATTTTACGTTATTTCTAGGAGACGAGGATGTCAGGGATTTGGTGTAAGGTGAGTATAATGGGTTTTTATTTTTATGTGAATATGTATGTAATTTTACTTTTTTTAACAGTGAGCACAGGCGCTGGCAGATGATACTACTCTCCCATCAGCGGCACCTGCTATCACTGTTATCAGTGATACCAGACAGCCTGATGGGAGCAGTAGTCTCATTGGGCCAAGCCTGCTTTTTTACTGCAGGTCACCCCTGTGGGTCACAGTCAGCTGCGGAATCATGCTGACATCTGCCAGCATGATCCCGCAGCACTGTGACCGACAGTATCGGTGATAGCGTTACCGCAAACAGTCGCAGAACACCCGCACACACACGCACACACCTGCACACACACACGCAGACATATGCACACACAGACACAGCATATGACAAGCATGGTGGTATCAAGTCGGATATAGACCTGATGACGCTGTGTGGCCAGCCAATCACTGTAATGCCACAACAAACATGGCTACGGCGTTACAGTGTGTGGCAGACAATCCCTACATGTTTAGTGGCTCTCTAAAGAATGCTAAACATGCAGGGAGGAGGACCCAAGCTCAATCCGAGCATCCCTGCAAATATTCAGCGAGCTCCGAGCATCGAAAGCAGTGAGATGCTCGGGCGAGTACCGAGTTGTGACAAGCATGCTCACTCATTACTAGTAACTAGAAGATATATCATAATTATCTTAAGTAGATATTTGTTCTCTTTGATATCTATGAATATCAAGCCCTCCAGAGAGGAGGGAGGTTCATATGCATGTAGCTCTCTCCATTGTAGAGATACATGTGATCAGTTTGTTTTATCCTCTTTGTAGTGGCAGTTGTGATCAAGATCCTCTGTTTCTCCTTTCCTTTCTAAATACCCTTTAAATTTCACTGCAGCCATTTAAAATTATTCAATCTGCTGTGGCCCCAGGACCATAAAATATTAGGTGCAAATGAGTTAGCAATTGGTAAGAGAAGCCTGAATGACCAAACACTTAACTTTTAATTGATTATGGTTTGGATTCTATTAGCTATACTAAGATTACAAGATAACTAATTTTGAATTTAAGAAATTTTATTATTTTAGCCATCTAAACTTTACAAATGTATGGATTTTTAAAATATATACTGAATAATTATTTGATAATTTAAGACAAAGTAATAAAGTAAAATTATTAGGAGTAAAAGGAACAATTGAATGTATGTCATTCTGCAAAACACTTGTGCTCCTTATTATTTGTCATAATGATAAAGGAATTTCTGTGTGAATGTCAGTATGACATCATCTTACATTCAATTCAGCTTTTGTTGAAACTAGATAATGAGTTTACTGATCTGTTACACTATGCTTTTATTTTTTTGAATAAAACATGTTTAAGCTAGGCTGAAAATGTTAAGTAATGTTAAGTAGGATAAGATTGTTTCCAAGACCAAACATTTAAATATTTATTGATATACAGATAAAATAAGCCACTTTTTAAACCACTTAATTCTATTGAATACATTTGTATGTCATGTGCACATTTTAATTTGCAAAAGCGCACTGTGGGACAGGTAGACAGGGAGCGAGAGAATGCAGGGAAGTGTGGGGCCTGAAACAAATGTGAGGCACAAATGATAATAAGCCACAGCCTGGAGAGAGAGGCTGCCTGATATGCAGAGCGTGCCAGGGACTTCCGGGTCAGGTTCCTCCAGGGGCATAGAGGAAAGGAAGGAATGGATAGGATCAGGCAGGGGATTTGTGCGTGCGCTGCTGAGCCCAGAGCGCACGTTCACCCAATAGGAGCCAGGAGCCGGCCGCGAGACCTGGGGAAGGTCGCCGGGTGACGCGCACACACTTCGGGGGCGCACCTGTACGCGTAAGTATGCTGGGGCTCAGGTGTCAGGAGTGGCATGACAGTACCCCCCTCTTTACACCCCTCCTCCTAAGGCTGGACAGATATCTAGCCAACATTTGAGGAGCCTAGATGTTCTACTGAGGCTCCCAAGATCTCTCCTCAGGAACAAAACCCTTCTAATTAGTGTTGAGCGATATTGCTCGATATCTAAAAATATCGTATCGAAATTGTATCGCCGATAGCACTAAATATCGTCGATATCCTATTTCGATACCGGAAGTCCCATGTAAGTCTATGGGAACAAAATATCGCAACAAAAAAACCCTTTCTTTCGTTGTAAACACAAAATATACACACATAGAATACATATATATATATATATACATGTCATTGTGACATATATATATACATATATTTATAGTTTATACACTTCTACATAGTAAAATCGACTCTAATTCAATTGCTGGGTAAAGACGTGACATACCCCATAGAAGTCGACGGGCTCGGTGCCGAGTACCCCGAAAACCTCTGGCTCTGTGCGACTCAACTTGGGCGTCACGAACAGGATTCTGTAGCTCGCTATAAGCGAGTCCTGTGTGCCTGAATTGCACTGGTTTTGTGCTTGAGAATTGCTAAAATCATCAGAGAATGTATTTGCCATTTTTCCGCCATATCTGCGTCACGACGAGGCACTGGTGAAGAAGAAGGGCGTGCTCTTCGTGGGTGTCACTCACTCAGTGGCGTGAAAACGATGGCCGCCCACTGTAAATGGTACTGCAATGTAACATCGTGCCCCACAGCTCTTCAGTTCCGCCTCCTCATCCTCCTCAGTGTGAGAAGGTCCCGCCTCCCTACAAAAGAGGGGCCCTCTCCAGATATGACACATGTGACTTGGCAGAGATGGCTAATGGACACGACGAGCAGAAGTGGGAAGGGATGGAGCAGTCAGAGCTCTCCCCCCACGGAAGCGACCCGATCGCCACGGAATCACCGTTGGGCACCCGGCCTGTAAACCCTCCTACGCTGCAAGAAGCGGAGGATATCCTGAGAGGCCTGGCCCGGCACCGGGAGGAGGTCGCCAGGATGGAAGCCAGCTGGCGTGCCCTAAAAATAAACTTGGAGCGGCGCCAATCCCTCTTACCTGAAGTGTCTGTACCGGAAGGTGAGGCACCCGTTATAGTAGAGGAGCCCTTGCAATGTGATCCGGTTGACGTTGTCGCAGTGGAGGCACCCGTTCCTGCAAAAACCGCAGCACCGTCAGCAGCACCCCAAATCCCGCTGTCTGCCCCGGTCGCTGAGACAGAAGAAGCGACACCCGTCCTCATGGAGGAGGCCGCGCAGGCACCAGAGCACTACCTGCCTGTACCGGAGCCCCGACTGTCATCTGATTTAGAGCCGTCTGCTTCCTCCGCAGGGGAGCGCCGCCAGGACTGGGGGGCGACAGGAGAGCTGCCGCAAACTGGACACTGTAAGCTGCAGTGGAGTGGTGGAGACATGGAGCAACTGGTGGAGGAGAATTACAATCGGCGTCAGGAGGAAGAGTGGAGACGTTAGGAGAAGGAAGCAGAGCGACAAAGGGAGCAGCGAGAAACCCTAAAACTTCACCAACGTCACCTGGAGAAGGACCGGGCAGATAAGGACCGAATGAGAAAGGACAAAGGAACCCTGAGTGAGCCGCGGCGTAAGGGTGCAGTACGGAACTTTAAATTGAAAGGTGGGTGGGGCTTCATCAAGGAGCCTGGAATTTATTTAGAAGTCTTTGTGACCCGGCGGGACGTGGAGGCTCACCTCCCAGAAGGACACCCGGGGAGGGACCTGTTGCCAGGAGACTTGGTGACTTACACCCGACACTGGGGTTACAATGGGTGGTACGCCCTAAATGTTACCAGTGCGACCCCTACTCCCCAGTGTGTCAGGAACCTGTGAGACCCTCGAAGCCTTCAGCCTCCCACATCCAGGCCTCTGCAAAAGTGCCCACCCCACGCCGTAAATCTCCCCAGCCTCCCTCAGTGGTCTCCTCAGCAGCCCCAGCTATGGACATGATAAGTATAGTTGGCCCGTACCCGCGCCTGTTAGGCCCCCTGGGGTTCGTACAGTCCGTGACATAGGGCTCCAGACCCGGAGAGAGATGAAAGAGGTGGCCACACAGACCCAGATAGCGGGTCACGACTTGACTGTACAGGCCACACGACGTCATCAGGTCCTGGTGGTCCTTGGTGCCTCGGATGTTTGGCAAGCACCAGAAGAGTACCAGGTGGTACCTGGAAGAGGCCAGCCAAAGAAGTCTAAATAACCCGGACAGGGTCCCTGTATGTAAATAAATAGTTAAATTGTTTATGTACCCGGACGGGTGAATGTTCCAAAAAAATTTTTTTAATTTAATAAAAAAAAAAAAAACACAGTTTTCATTTCTTTTATTACTGTCTCATCCTGCTGCGACGCCATCGATCTCCTGTAAAAAAATGAAAAAAAAAAAAGTATACCACCTGACCGACGCAGTCCATAGTAACGAGTGTCCCACGACGATCCAGCACTGCTACATCAGAATGACAGGCAGAGCCTGTCATCCCGGCGCAGCACAGCTGATTACCTGCTTCCCCGGCGGTGACCTCATCGGACTGACTGCTTTACGGCCGGGATTACCCTGCAGTCACTGCAGTTATCGCGAAAAACTGCATGTGACCGCCAGGGAGAAGATAATGGCGGCCATCAAGCAGTCCAGGACATGACCGCCGGAGATCTTCTGCCAGGTAAGTGCCGCTGACTCCTGACAGACCTGACCGACGGACACTCACAGTGACAGTGACAAATCCGATTCCGGTATTCGATAAGACGAAAATATCGAAACGAATTATCGAAAGGCCAATAGAGCTAATATCGGCCGATAGCCGATATTTGCATTATCGTATCGCTCAACACTACTTCTAATCAATTTAAAAAGTCTTCCCTCTTGGCTTTTTCATGGCAAGGATGTCTTTAACCTCAAAGACATCCCTAGCGGAAACAGGCTGAGGCGATTGACCAGTAGAGGCATGGAACTGATTGGGGACATCTGGCTTTAGGAGAGAAACATGGAAAGAGTTGGGGACGCAAAGTGAGGCGGGTAGCCTCAACTTGTAAGAGACATCATTAATTCCTCAAAAGGTCCGATGTACCGAGGACCCAGTTTATACGAGGGGATTTTAATGCAAACAAACTTTGAAGATAACCACACCTTATCACTGGGATGATATAGTGGAGGATCCAGGCACCTTATGTCCGCATGTTTTTTCATTCTGACACATGCTCGTTCAAGTGCGATCTTAGTCTCCTGCCAGACCCTGCAGAACTCCTCGGACAGAAGATCAGCCACCGGCACACCCGAGGCATGAGGTACCGGCAGAGGAACACCAGGATGTTGCTCGTAGACAATAAAGAAAGGCGACTTTGAAGAAGATTCGCTGGTGTGATTGTTGTAAGTAAATTCTGCCCAAGGTAGCAAGCCGGACCAGTCATTCTGAAGAACGTTAGAGAAATGGCAGAGATAAGTTACCATGAACTGTTTCATACACTTCACCTGACCGTTTGTCTGCGGATGGTAGGCAGAGGAGAAGTCTACCGTGATATTCATCAGCTTGCAGAGGGCTCTCCAAAACCGAGAGGTGAACTGGACTCCCCTGTCTGAAACTATATGTTGAGGAAGGCCATGGATTCGAAAAATATGGTTGATGAAGATGTTCGCCAACTCGGGTGCTGAGGGCAAACCAGGCAGAGAGATGAAATGAGCCATTTTGGAAAATCGATCTACGACCACGAGGATGATTGTGTAGCCCGAAGACCGAGGTAGATCAGTATAAAAGTCCATTGCAATGTGCTGCCATGGAGCCGAAGGGACTGGAAGCGGATGTAGGAGTCCAGAGGGTAGCTGCCTGGGAACCTTTTTCTTGGCTCAAAACGGGCAGGAGGCTATAAAGCTTCGGATATCTTGGAGAAGGTTTGGCTACTAGTTGAAACGAGACACGAGGATGAGGGTTGTTTTGAGGCCGACATGACCTGCAAGTTTGGAGGCATGTCCCCAGTGTAAGACTCACTTTCTATTGTTCACTGGAAAAAAAAATTTCCCCGCAGGTAAAGAAGTTAGGCTGACAGGAGCAACCATGATGGCCTTGGAAGGATCCTTGATGTGCATGGGTTCCTCTTCAGTATCGACAGAAAGAAAGGACCTAGACAATGCATCAGCCTTGAGGTTCTTATTGCCGGGATGGAAGTGGAGCTCAAAATCGAAATGGGCAAAGAACAGAGACCACCTGGCCTGCCGGGTGTTAAGTCTTTTTGCTGACCGGATGTACGCCAGGTTATTATGGTCTGTATAGATCTTAAAATAAGTATCGCCACTCCTCCAACGCCAACTTGATGGCCAAAAGCTCCCTGTCACAAATGGAATAGTTCCGTTCCGAGGTGGAGAAAGTCTTGGAGAAGAAGCCGCAGGTGACTAGCCGTCTGGAGGAAAACCTCTGAGAAAGTACTGCACCGGCCCCGGTGGCTGAAGCATCCACCTCAAGAATGAAGGGTTTGTTAGCCTCTGTACGATGGAGTATGGGATCTGTGACGAAGGCTTGTTTCAAGGACTAGAAGGCGTCTTCGGCCTCCGAACAACCAGATGTGAGGATTGGCCCCTTTGCGTATCAGAGAGGAGTAGAGTTGAGCGAAACAGGTCGGTCAGATTCAAAAGTCGCCGACTTTCGCCAAAGTCGGGTTTGGTTGGCCGAAACCCGACCATAGCATGCAGGGCCGGCTCCAGGTTTTTATGGGCCCCGGGTGAAAGAGTCTCAGTGGGCCCCTTTAACACAGACCACGATTCATGATACACAAATACTGCAGAGAAATATGGGTATAGTACAATGTCAAACACTTCACTTCTTCCGTTACATGAGTGATATCTATTGTAAATTGTAGAATAGCTCAAAAACCGCCAAATCCTCACAGCGCACAGTACAGACTGGATAGTACAGTCCTCCATACAATATTATGGGCACCACATAGTCCTCCATACAGTATTATGGGCCAAATATAATGCTCCATAAAGAATATTGGACCCCAAATAATGTTCCATACAGGATACTGGTCCCCATTAGTGTTGAGCGATATGATAATGCAAATATCGGCTATCGGCCGATATTAGCTCTATCGGCCTTTCGATAATTCGTTTCGATATTTTCGTCTTATCGAATACCGTAATCGGAAGTTCCCATAATTCTTTGCGAGGCAATGTGATTTTAGTCAGCCAATGAGGAATCCTAAGAAGTGTGGGCACATCCTGTACTGCTGCGGTCATGTTAACTAATGGCATGGCTGTGATTGGATGCTGAAATGATGTCAGAATGCACTATAAAAGGGCCGCCGCCATTTTAGCGTCACTGTGCTGTGAATTCAGTAAGGGACAGAACGCTACTGTGCTGACTCTGAGGGACAGTTAGAGATTGCGATTTAGTGTACTGTGCTGTAGGCAGGCTAGCACCAACCGCTGTGTAAACCTTCCTTTTGCCTGCAGTGTTGTTTTAACAGCTCTGCAAGGTGTGTGTGAGTGCAGGTGACGCTGCAGTTTGCTCTGTATGCAACGCTGTCTGTAGGCATCTGCACGTGTCACTCACAGACTCTTTTTTTTTTTTCTTCAGTGTATAAAAGGCACCGCCGCCATTTTAGCGTCACTGTGCTGTGAATTCAGTAAGGGACAGAACGCTACTGTGCTGACTCTGCGGGACAGTTAGAGATTGCGATTTAGTGTACTGTGCTGTAGGCAGGCTAGCACCAACCGCTGTGTAAAGCTTCCTTTTGCCTGCAGTGTTGTTTTAACAGCTCTGCAAGGTGTGTGTGAGTGCAGGTGACGCTGCAGTTTGCTCTGCATGCAACGCTGTCTGTAGGCATCTGCACCTGTCACTCACAGACTCTATTTTTTTTTCTTCAGTGTAATTCTTGCTGCTCCATGCAATTTAACTATTAGTGTGACGCGCTTCCATCCGTATCCAATACATTGGTTGCAAACACTATAGAAGTAGACAAAGGAGTAGCCTTTCACAGATTGTGAACAGTTGTGTTTCAGTGTTCACTTCAGTCTCTGCGTAATAACCACACTTAGGCCTTATAACTTTTCTGACTTTCTTTATCAATCTACCAAGATGAAGAAGTCAGTGAGTAAGGCACGTGGTCGTGGCCGTGGAGTTTCAGCAGGGAGAGGGATTCTGTGTCTGCTGCCGCCATCAGTGACACAGCATCCACCATTTATCCCCGTGAGCGTTCCTTTATGCGCACTTTGGTAGGAGCTCGGCGTGCCCCCTGCTGCGGGAAGAACAAATTGAAGCCGTTGTTGGTTGGATGGCAGCCAATGCATCGACTTCAATTCCTTCCACCTCCTCTCAGAAACACAACACTGTTGAGCAACCATCTGTCTGTTCACCGCCTGTCAAATTGCCAAGGCAGTCAGAGAGTTCTGTACAGGAGCCAGCTGAGTCTCTGCTTCTGTTCTCAGAATCTGTTGGCTCGCAAACACGGGCACAGGCAAGCAGCATTCTGCAATTTGAAGAAGAGGGAGTATGCAGTGATGCGCAACAGCTGTGTCTCTCTCAATCTGAAGAGGCGGGTGAGCCAGTGCCGATGGACAGCACACCGCAGAACGCATCTTATGATGATGATGAGACTCAGGTGCCAGGTTTTGTGGAGCATGGTGCTGCCCAGACCATCCAACAGCAGCAGGTGTTGGAAGAGGGTAGAGGAGATGATGAAGTCCGAGACCCAACATGGCGTGGGAAGGTGGTGGGAGCAGCTCTGAGGAAGAGATTGTCCCAACGGTACAAAGAGGAGGGAGAGGTAGGCTGCAGACTCGCTTGCCTATAGCCTCCAGTTTGGCACCTGTTGGGAGCAGTTCTCTTAGAACTGTCAAAATTGGCGCTCCCATGACTTGCACTGCGTGGTCCTTTTTTGACAGACTTGTACATGATATTTGCTATGTTCAATGCAAGCTGTGTAAGCAAAAAGTTAAAAGAGGTAAAAATATCAGGAACCTGAATACCACAAATATGTGGACACATGTACGGACAAAGCACGTAGCTGAGTTCCAAAGACACACTGGAGATGTAGACCAACCTACAGCAGCACCTACATCTTTAGGTCATGTTCGAGCCTCTACCTCCAGCTCTCACACACCTGTTTCGGCTTCCTCACAGGATCTCCATGGAAGAACCTCGGTCACTGTTGTCCATAGAGAAACTGTTATTCCACCCACTGCAGCAAGTTCACAGTCATCGTCATACTCCCAGAACAAAAAACAGCCATCGGTAACACAGGCATGGGATAAAAGACGGCCATACTCGGCAAACCATCCACGAGCACAGGCTCTGAATGCTGGCCTTGCAAAACTCCTGTCCCTTGAAATGCTGTCATTCAGGCTGGTGGAGACTGACAGTTTCAGGAACTTTATGGCATTGGCAGTCCCACAATATAATGTGCCAAGCCGATTTTATTTCAGCAGGCAAGCTGTCCCTGCTCTGCAAAAACATGTCGAGGGAAACATTAAACATGCGCTACTAAACGCCGTCAGTAGCAGGGTCCACCTGACCACCGATGCGTGGACCAGTACCCATGACCAGGGACGATACCTTTCCCTCAATGCCCATTGGGTCAATGTTGTGGAGCCGGGTACAGATCTTGCCAGTGGCGCTGTACGTGTTCTGCCAACTCCAAGGATTGCAGGAATCCAGTCTGTGCACATTGATTCCTCCTCCTACTCCAGTTCCTCAGAATCATCGCTGCACGAGCCGTCACGGTATACCTCCACATGGACCCGTGAACGCTTACCTGTTGCGACCGATATGAGCACAGCCGTGGCCAAACGTCAACAGGCCGTACTGAAATTAATTCCCATGGGGAATCGAAGCCACACAGCGCAGGATCTCTGGGATGCCATCAAGCAGGAGAGCGATGTGTGGTTTTTGTCAGCTAATCTCCAGCCAGGCTTGGTAGTGTGTGACAATGGCCGAAATCTGGTGGCAGCTGTGGGCCTTGGCAACCTCACTCACATACCATGTCTGGCACATGTGCTCAACTTGGTCGTGCAGAGTTTTTTGAGCGACTATCCGGATCTTGATGCACTGCTGCACAAGGTCCACCTAGAGTGCGCTCACTTGCGACGTTACAGCATGGCCAGATCGCGCATTGCAGCTCTGCAAGTCAGATTTCGCCTTCCTGAACATCGCATCATATGTGACGTACCCACCAGGTGGAATTCCACGTTACATATGTTGGAGCGGTTGTGTGAGCAGCAGCCAGCAGTAATGGAGTATCAGCTGCAACAGGCGCAATCAACTCGCAATTTGCGCCGTTCACACTTCACCACTACTGAGTGGGCCTCTATGAACGACATCTGCGACGTTTTGCGTGCGTTTGATGTCTCAACGCGGATGGCGAGTGCAGATGATGCACTAGTCAGCATGACTGTACCCCTTATCTGCCTGCTTCAGAAATCACTGAAAGCACTAAAGGAAGAGGTTTTGAAAGAGGTAGAGGATGAGGAGTCACAAATTCAATTACCTTCAGGACAGTCAGCGCAACGTCGTTCCTCACAAAGGGCTGGGCAGGGCTCACTTTGTGAGGAGGATGAGGAGGAGGAGGAGGAGTCAATGGAGGAGGAAGAAATCCCTACAGAGGGAGGTACACAACGCTCTAGTCAGTATGTAGAGCGAGGGTGGGGTGATGCAGAGGAGACAGAGATGACGCCTCTTCCAGAGGACAGCCTTTGTTGGCCAGTTGGGAGTCTGCAGCACATGGTTGATTTCATGCTTCAGTGCCTGAGAAACGACCGCCGCATCGCCCACATTCTCAGCACGTCAGATTATTGGGTGTACACCCTCCTAGACCCTCGCTACCGGGACAACTTACAAACCCTCATCACACCGGTGAACCGGGACCGTAAAATGCAGGAGTACCAAGACACACTGGTGCAATCCATACTGTTGTACATTCCAGCCGAGAGAGCTGCTGCTGCTACTGCTGCTGCTTTACAAAGCAGCTCTGTGCGTCGAGGCAGTGTAGACACCTCTACAACAAGAGGGAGCTGAAGCAGCGCCTCTGCACAGGGCAAGAACTGTATGTTACAAATGTGGCAAAGTTTTGTGACAGCGCCAGCAAGGTCTACACCATCCGAGACGGCTCCAGTCACCAGGAAGAAACGTTTCCGTAAGATGGTGACAGACTACTTGGCTTTCCCTCTAAGTGTACTCCCAGATGCCTCTTCCCCTTTCAAATTTTGGGTCTCTAAGTTGGATACATGGCCAGAGCTTAGCCAGTATGCATTGGAGGTGCTGGCTTGCCCTGCTGCCAGTGTATTATATGAGCGTGTCTTTAGTGCTGCAGGTGGTGTAGTAACAGACCGTCGCATGCAACTATCCTCAGAGATTGTAGACCGGCTTACTTTTCTGAAAATGAACAAGGCATGGATCTCACCTGAATTTGCCTGTCCGTTTTCAGATTAAATAACTGTTTGGCAACGTTTTCCATGTCTCCTGTTATGTTCATCTTTCTACCACCTGAACTCTACTCCCTGGGCTACAACACCACGCCATTTGTTGCTCGTAAGTAATTGGCAGGGGTACTGACTCCTGGCCAGCCTGGTTACAGCACGACAGCTGTTTCCTGGCAGTGTGAACGTCAATTATCCTCCAATAAGTTGTGCTGTCGTGTTGCATTCGGGTTAGCCGACTCTATGGTGCCTGCAGTTTAGGTGATTCCTATGTGTGCTGTGGGATATGTAAATAAAGGCGGTTTCCATTGTGACAATAGGATAAGCACCCACTGTAGGACTGTGTGATTCGGTAACTGCGGACGGCTTGCGTCCTGTCAACTTACATTTTCATGGGTGCGTTCTTCTACCCGTCCGGGGTCCAGGACCGTCAAGTGGTTCTCCCCAGTGCCTTTGGCCTAGGTGCCTCCATCTCCGTATCCGAGTTCCAGCAACGTCTGCTGGTCCTTGGTAGTGCTTTGGAGCACAGGTACCTCCTGCTTAGTAACCGTGTCACAGTAACGTCAGCTGGTACTCGGTTGTGACATTGCCTCTTTTCCTTCTGCTACCCGTCCGGGGTCCAGTACCGTCAAGTGGTTCTCCCCAGTGCCTTTGGCCTAGGTGCCTCCGTCTCCGTATCCGAGTTCCAGCAACGTCTGCTGGTCCTTGGTAGTGCTTTGGAGCACAAGTACCTCCTGCTTAGTAATCATGTCACAGTAACGTCAGCTGGTACTCGGTTGTGACATTGCCTCTTTTCCTTCTGCTACCCGTCCGGGGTCCAGCACAGTCAGCTGGTCCTCGTTACTTCCATTGTCTCTTGCTCCATCTGATACCCGTCAGGGTTCCAGTAACGTCAGCTGTTTCTCGGAAATTAGACGACATTAAAGACCACCCAGAAGAAGTTGACGACAACAAGGACGACGAGCATGAAGCCAACCAGCCTGAACACCATCACAAAGAAAAAATAAAAGATTACCCAGAAGAAGATCACCAACAGGACAAAGAAGGTTAAGACAAACTACAAGATACAGAACAAGAGACAGAAGAACAATAAGCAAAAGATCAAAAAACAGAAGAACATGAAGTATAAGACCAAAATGAAGAGCAAAATATATGCTCTAAATTCTAAGCAGAAGAAGACTAAGCAGTGTATGGGGGTGAGTCCGTTCCTCCTCGTGGTGCCCCTGGAAAATGCCTGCTGCTGCAGGCTAAACTGAACACGGACAAATACTGTTGTAATTTAAATCTTTTGTGACAGCAAGAACGGAAGGATGAACAATTCATACTTTTACAGATTACAAGTACAGGAATCTCTGTCACAAATAAGAATATGATGAAGAAGATGAAGAGGAAGAAATGAAGAATTTGAATATGAAGAAGATTAATTAGTTTAATAATAACAATATGAGTAATGTAAACAAAAACATGAATAGCAAGAAGTTTAAGAAGAAGATTAAGAAGGTGAAGATGAAGAATAATTTGATGAGAAAGATGATGCTGCTGCTGAAGATTATGAAGGAGAAAGTGTGGCACTGGCAAAAGTTAAAAAGGTGAAGAGCATGAAAGTTGTGAAACATACATATTTGCCAAAATAGAAAAAAGGTTAACAACATTGTCAATTTGTTAGTCAATCCAAACGTATTTCCAAAAAAAAATATATTAATGCTATTCCAATGCTTTGGGTTAAACATGTATGCCTTTATTGTCTCCTTAACCTCCCCCAATACATTCTACATTAGTCTTTGTTGTTTTCCTTCATGTACAATTAACCAACAAGGCAAGAATGTTTTTTTTTAATTTCGATATTTTGTTCCCATAGACTTACATAGGACTTCCGCTATCGAAATCGGATATCGACGATATTTAGTGCTATCGGCGATACAATTTCGATACGATATTTTTAGATATCGAGCAATATCGCTCAACACTAGTCCCCATATAATGCTCCATACAAAATATGGAGCTCTCCTCTGCACTGCGCTGCGTTCTGCACTGTTACGGGCCTGCTCAGGAAAGGGAACTGTGGAAAGACTCCCCATCATCATTATCATTGCCTCCCCATCATTATCATCATTGCCTCCCCATCATCATCATCATTTTCTCCACATCATCATCGCCTCCCCATCATCATCATTGCCTCCGGCTCCTCACCACCATCACTGCCTCCCCCACCACCATCACACATACAGCACCACACACAGACAGCACCACAGCACTCTCTCACATACACACTCACAAAGCACTGCACTACATACACACACTGATACACACACAGACATAGACACATACACCTCACATCTCACCTGTCCGGCACCCGCGCTTACTCTCTGCCTCAGCCGGCCGCTGAATAATGACATCATTCAGCAGCGCTGCTGTGAGAGGAAGCGCGGCGCCACCTGGAGCCCGGAGCTGCGGAGGCATGGGGAGAGGTAAGTAATGCGCTGGCTGCTGCCGGGGCCCTGAGCAAGCGGGGGGGCCAAGTGGTGGCGCCGGTACCACTCTCATTTGCTAATGGGCGCCGGGGTGCCCGACGGCAAGTGGGAAACCCCGCCTGCTCAGGGCCCCGGCACTTGCCCGGGTAGGCCGGGTGCTGACGCCAGCCCTGATAGCGTGCAGTCGGCCGTGCGGTTGTCGACCCTAGCGCCAAAGTCGGTTTTCCCAGAATACTTTCACGTTCCTTTTTTCAGCCAGTAAGCAAGGATGTACACTGTGGGCAACGAGATGACATGCGCAGCGTCCACCACCATCTTAGAGAAGGGCACTGCAGTGATTGGCTTGCTTTGGGGGGCGTCACAGTGGCTATAAAAGCCCTGACCACCGACCGCCATTTTACTTCTGCCAATCTTAGCATAGGGAGAGGTTGCTGACGCTGTTTATCAGTAGGGAGAGAGTTAGGCTGGAAAGAAAAGTGATTCTGTGCTTGTGCTGATAGCGATTGTGCTGTACAGTTAGTGTGCAGTGACAGGGGAGGATTTTCTTGTGTGCAGCAGCGCTGGTTATTAGGCCGCCTGCCAGTGACAGGGGAGGATTTTCTTGTGTGCAGTAGCGCTGGTTAATAGGCTGTATTGCTGTGTGTACACTGCTGCGCAGACTGCTTTTTACACAGCACTAATAATTTTATTCTTTTTTTTTGCACAGTTACCGAGCGTTCATTTTTTCCCCACACCGTATAGAGCTGTACGCTCCTCACACACTACCGTGTACCGGCTGGTATCGCAGACAAATACATGCTGACTGTCTGTGTGTGACTCCGAAAATATGTACGGAGATTTCAATTTTTCCTCCAAACCGTATACAGCTGTCCGCTTCAGACACAGTACCGTATATCTGCTCTTTGTATTATGGACAAAACCATACTGAGAGAGTGTCTGTGTGTGACTATGGAAATATAAACGGAGATTTACATTTTTCCCAAAACCGTATACAGCTGGTATCTTCTGATACAGTAGCATATATCTGTTCTTTGTATTACGGTAAAATCTATACTGAGTGAGAGTCTGTGTGTGACTATGGAAATATAAACGGAGATTTAAATTTTTCTCTACACCGTATACAGCGGTACACTTCTGATACAGTACCGTATATCTGCTGTTTGTATTGCGGTGAAATCCATACTGAGAGAGCGTCTGTGTGTGACTCTGGAAATATATACAGACATTTAAATTTTCCCCTACACCATAAAAAGCTGTACGCTCCTCATACAGTACCATATATCTGCTGGTACTTTTGGTACACTTTCCCAAACATGAGGAAGTATGGTGGAAGAGGCCGTGGACGTGGGCGGGGGGGTCAGCTGGTACTGATGGTTGTGGTGCATCTGCTGGTAGTACCAAAATCACAATAGCACCTAAGGCAGGAGGTGTTGAGCCTGCGTCATCTGGCTCCAGAAGGCCTTGAAGGCTCCCTTTTCTGGGAGTAGGTAAACCGCTTTTAAAGCAGGAGCATCAGGAACGGGTTTTGGCTTACATTGCCGAAACAGCCTCCAGCTCTATCGCCTCCTCTTCTGAAGTTTCAAAAAATGCAAGCACTGAGTCGTCAGCCACTGCTATATGATTCTGCTGGTACATTCACCCAGAGCACTACATTGCTCTCTCAGTCTACTGAGCCAGAATCTGACCCTGATGAAACTCAGCTGTCCCTTCCCGCATACTATACCACCTTACACGGTGACAAAAAGGAAGGTGCAGATGCAATTGAAGTGGAGGTGATGGATGACCCAGTTGTTGACCCGGATTGGCATCCATTGGGGGAAGAGGGTGCCGCTGGCAATAGCTCAGAAGAGGTGGAGTAACCGCAACAGGCATAGACATCGCAGCTGTGATTATCTTGCAGGCCTGTAGCAGTCCAAAAACGTGTTAAAAAAACAGAAAGAGTTGCAGGACAGCTTGGCCAGACGGTCAAATTAGCACAACGTGCAAGCCATGAAAATTTATCCCATAGTAGGAAGAGTGCAGTGTGGCACTTATTTGACAAAAATCCTATTGATGAGGCAAAGGTCATCTGTAAAAAGGCGGAAGTACCTTTAGCAGAGGGAAAAATCTGCGAAAATTGAATACCAGTTGAATGCTTAGACATGTAAACACCATTCACTTGCAAGCGTGGACGCACTAAAAAACCTCACTGCCTTTGAACGCCTACATTGCCAAACTGATCTCATTAGAGATGATACCGTCCGTTTAGTTAAAAGCACAGCGTTCCGAGAGCTCATGGCCTACGCTGTCCCGCGATATGACCTACCCAGTCGGTACTTCTTTTCTAGAAAAGCCATCCCTGCCCTATACCTGCATGTGAAAAACCACATTGTCCATGCACTCAAACAATCAGTGAGTATAAAGGTGCACCTCACAACAGATGCATGGGCCAGTAGGCATGGCCAGGAACAATACGCATCACTGCGCTCTGGGTTAATGTGGTGGATGCAGGATCCACATGGGACAGGGGTGATGGGACAGTGCTGCCTAGCCCACGGTATAGGCAACAGTTGGATGTAGGCGTTTGACCCTCCTAATCCAGAAGCAAAAGCTCGTCGACAGAGCGCATTCGCACGAGCACTCTCTCCGCAGCTGCCAGTGTTGCACACGAGGTGTCCCACTATCAAACAGCTAGTTGTAAGCGTCAGCAGGCTGTTTTAAAGATGATGTGTTTGGTCGACAACAGACACAACGCGGAAGTACTGGCCGACTACTTGCAGCGAGAAACTGAGTCATGACTGGGCAGTCTACATCTTGAGCAAGGCAAGGTAGTCAGTGATAACGGCCAAAATTTTGTGGCGGCCATAGCCCGGGCAAAACTCAGACACATACCTTGTCTGGCTCACACCTTGAATCTGGTGGTGCAGTGCTTCCTAAATAAATATACGGAGTTAACAGCCCTGCTCCATAAGGTGCGAAGACTGTGCTCGCACATCCATTGCTCGCCCGTAGACTCCAGTCGTATGCAGAGGCTGCAGCAATCGCTCCACCTTCCCAAGCACTGCCTAATCATAGATGTTGCAGCAGGGTGGAACTCCACCATGCACATGGTTGAGAGGCTGTGTGAACAGAGGCAGGCTGTTATGCATTTGTGGAAGGCTACACGGGCAGGCAGTTTGAGGGCAGACATGGAGTTTTCGGGTGTGCAGTGGTCAAAGCTGAAAGACCTCTGTAAAGTCCTTCAGTGTTTTGAGGAATGCACACGGCTGGTAAGCGAAGATGATGCCATCATCATGTGGATTTGGCAGAAAGTGCTCCACCACCAACCACTGGCAGTGCATCATTGACACCTGGAACATTGGCCCACATGTGGGATTATGTCTTGCGGATCCAAAAAAGTGACCCACGCATTGCCCAAATTATGAAGGATGACGACTACTGGTTGGCCAGCATCCTCGATCCATGCTATAAAGGCAAATTACAGAACATCATGCCACAGGAGAACCTAGAGCTAATATTGGCAAACAAACAAGCAACTCTGGTAAACCGTTTGATAGAGGCATTCCCAGCACACAGCAGCGGTGCAGGTTCTACCACAAGCCATACTGGGCAACATGTAAGAGGTGTTGGTGGTGCACACAGCCAAAGTGGCGTTGGAGACAGGGGTTTCATGACCATGTTGTGGACTGATTTCTCGAGTACCGCTCACATGACTGGTAATACTGAATCGATTGCAATAGACAGGAGACAGCAGTTGTCAAGTATGGTTCAAAATTTCCTCTCCTTCCCTATCGATGTTCTTCATCACAGTTCATTCCCCTTTGACTACTGGGCCTGTAAACTGGACACCTGGCCTGAATTGGCACAATATGCCTTACAGGAGCTCGCTTGCCCTGCTGGTAGTGTGCTATCAGAAAGAGTCTTCAGTGCTGCTGGGTCAATCCTGACAGAAAGAAGGACCTGGCTGTCGACCCAAAATGTAGGTGATCTCACCTTCATTAAAAAGAACTATGCCTGGGTTTCAAAGGATTTTGTACCACCTTCCCTGATGACACATAGGTTGCCAGCAAAATGGTTTGCTTTGTCCTCCTCTTCCTTTGACTTCTCCAATTCCTCCATTTGCAGCTGCTGAATGTCCAGCCTACACCTCAACATATGCCAGTTTTTTCACCTCCCTAACTGGGCTGTATCCCCCCAGGGCTGGCATCACCACCTGGTGCACTCGGACAAGTGCTGGGGCCCTGAGCAGGTGGGGGGCCCACTCGCCGTCAGAGACACCGGCTTACTATGAGGAGCCCTGTGCCAGTTTCGGCACCCACGAGTGTGCCCCCCTGCTTGCTCAGGGCCCCAGCACTGTCAATACTTTCCTCTCCCTGCTCCACCGCTGTGACGTCTTCCGCGTTTCCTGAACAGTCACAGTGCAGAGAGCTGGAACATGGCGATGCTGAGGAGTCCAGAGTAGAGCAGTGCCCAGCGAGGAAAGGTATTTAATTTTTAAAAATGTTTGGAGCAATATATGGGGAGCATTATACACTGGAGAATTATATATGGGGCCCATCATACACTTGAGCATCATAGATAGGGCCCATTATAAACTGGAGCATCATATATGGGGATCATCATACACTGGAGCATCATCCATGGGGCCCATAATAAACTGGAGCATCATTTACAGGGCCCATTATATACTAGAGCATCATATGGGGCCCATCACACACTGGAGCATCAACCATGGGGCACATCATATGCTGGAGCATCATATGGGGCCCATCATGTACTAGAGCATCATTTGTGGTTCATTATTTATGGGGCATCATATAGGGCCCTTTATATATGGAGCATCATATGGAGCATATATGGGGCCTATTCTGTATGGAGCATTATATGGAGCGCATTCTGTATGGAGCAATATATGGGGCCCATCATATACTGTATGGAACATTATATGGGACCAATTATATATTGAGCAATATATGGGGCTCATTATTCTGTATGGCTCACTATGTGGTACCCATAATACTTTATGGAGGACTATACTGTCTGTTCTTTGAGCTATTGTAGAATTTACAATAGATATCACTCATGTAATGTAAGAAGTGAAGTATTTGGCATTGTACTATACCTATATTTCTCTGCCGTATCGGAGCATCATGAATTGTGGTTTGTGTTAAAGGGGCCCACTGAGACTCTTTCGCCCGGGGCCCACGAAAACCTGGAGCCAGACCTGCCCCCCCACAACTGTAGCCAAATCACCCCAGTTTTCAATTATTTACTTTTATTATAAAGTAAATTAAGGTTGACAAGCTTAAGTAATAAGAATTGATGTTGTTGCCATTGAAATGGGCACTGTAGGTGTGTTTACTGTCCTCCACTCACTGGCAACTGTTATTCCCCTTTGACTTGCATTGGGGTCGGGTATCGCTTTTTTGTCAACCTCCGACTTTTGCTGTGAGCTAGTCGGCCTATCTCGTTCAACTGGACTTTTGCAAAAGTCGGGTGGTCCGAAACCCGACTCGACCAGAAAAAAGGCAAAGTCGCTCATCTCTATTGGAAGACCATTTCTGGTGACTACCTCTTGAAGCTCATCAAGAGAATGCCAAGAGTGTGCAAAGCAGTAATCAAAGCAAAAGGTGGCTACTTTGAAGAATCTAGAATATAAGACCTACTTTCAGTTCTTTCACACTTTTTGTTAAGTATATAATTCCACATGTGTTAATTCATAGTTTTGATGCCTTCAGTGTGAATGTACAATTTTCATAGTCATGAAAATACAGAAAAATATTTGAATGAGAAGGTGTGTCCAAACTTTTGGTCTGTACTGTACATACATACAGCCATACATACATACATACATACAGCCATACATACTTACATACAGCCTACATACAAACAGTCATACATAGATAGCCCTCCATCATCTATACAATGCATAGGAAAAAAAACAAAAAAAACCTCCTCTTTAAGGAAGTGCTGCATCCTGTTCAGGGAAGAGCAGTGTGACAATCTCTTGCTGTGTTCTGAACAGGTCAGCAGTGTGCTGTGATCGCAGCTTGTACTAGAATACTAATTACAGGCTGCAGTCTCCGCTCCCTGCTGCAGATACTCACCCAAGACCCTTGTTTCCCAGCAGCTTCTCCCTGGCAGCTAATGTCATCGCACACACTTAGCACTGTGTGCGATGTCAGGGGAAAATACAGCAAACAGCATATGCTGCGGGCTACAACAAAATGGCCACTATCTCCTCCCACAGCTGTGACCAGGACGGCCCAGGGGGCATGCCCAGGTCACAGCTAAGAGGCAGAAGGAGCGGCCTCAATGTAAGTGATGCGGTCAGAGTCCGACTGCAGACTCTTATACCCATGGCTGCCTTAAAGTGAGGTGTGCATGTGTCGCTCCCAGACACTTATACCCACAGTAATGAAAATGTCAGCCTCCAGTTGCAAAAGTAAAAGTCAATAAATAAAAACAAAGTAATACATTTAATTTTGTATTAAAAATAATTGCTCATATAATCAACAATTATTAATACAAAAATTAAAATCATGGCGCTTTCCTTTTAGGCATGTGAAATTCTGCCCGATGGGGTTAAGAGCTAATGATTTACTCTGCCTTTGCAGAATATTCCACTTCTATGCCTACAGAAACTCCTGCTATTGCAGTATGTTTTGGGTCATTCATTGTCCATCAGTACTGTGATGCACTGTCCAATCAACCTTCCTGCATTTGATTGAATTTCATCAGAAAGTATAGCCTTGTACATTTCAGAAATCATTCGGCTGCTTCTGTCTCAAACATCATCAATAAACACAAGTGAACAAGTGCCATTGGAAACCATGCATGCCCATGATATCACACTGAATTTACCATGTTTTACAGAGTATGTGGTATGCTTTGAATCATGAACTGTTTCAAACTTTTTTCATACGTTCTTATTTCCATCATTCTGGTACAGATTGATCTTAGCTTTATCAGTCTAAAAAATGCTTTTCCAGAACTGGGTTGGCTTCTTTAGATGTTTTTGGGCAAAGTCTAATCTGGCCTGTATTTGTTTTCATTAATTCTTCTCTTTGTTGTAGACTTAGATACTGAAACATCTACTTCCTGGAGAGTGCTATTCATATGGCTTGATGTTGTGAAAAAATTTTCTTCACCATCTCTCGTAGTTTTTGATGGCCAGGTTTGCAATGGGATGTGATGGAACATGTGTCAGCATGTGGTACCTGCGTGGTACTTGCATTTGCTGTAAGGTATCGTATTCTCACCCGTCTGGTACTCTCCTCCCATTACCCATTCACTCCAGGCCTTGGACACATCTATCCATGGACTTCATCAAGGACCTACCAGTATCTGCAGGAAAAACAGAGGTTTTGGTGGTCATGGATGGATTAAGCAAAATGGTCCGTTTCATCGCATTACCAGCACTTCCTAATGCCAAGATTCTGGCCCAGGTTTTCATTAATGAGATCGTAAAACTTCACGGGGTTCCCTCCGTTGTGGTGTCTGATCCGTGAGCCCAATTTGTTTCCAAGTTCTGGAGGGCATTCTGTTCTCGACTGGGGGTACAGCTGTGCTTCTCTTCAGCCTTTCATCCCCAGTCGAACGGGCAGACAGAGTGTCAACCAGAATTTGGAGACATACCAGAGGTGTTTCATCTCTGAAAACCAAGAGGATTGGTCATCTTACTTACCATTAGCGGAATTTGCAATTAATAATCACCGTCAAGAGTCCACTGGCAGGTCACCGTTTTTCGGTGCGTATGGTTATCATCCACAGTTTGGTACCTCTAATGGGGGAGGGGCTTCAGGAGTTCCAGAGGAGGAGCGTTTTGCGTTGTCGCTCTCTTCCATGTGGCAGGGCGTCCTGAAGAATTTGAGAATCATGGGAGACAGGTACAAACGTATGGCTGACAGGAGACGTGTGCCAGGTCAGGACCTGAATGTGAATTACATTGTGTGGTTGTCCATTAGGAATATTAAGTTGAAGGTTCCTTCTTGGAAGTTGGGACCCAGGTTTATTGGTCCTTACAGAAAATTGGCTGTCATAAACCCAGCGGCGTTTCATTTGGAGCTTCCTCAAGCTCTCAAAATCCACAATGTTCTCATCTTTTTCGCCGTTCTTTGCAGTACTTGGTACACTGGAGGGGTTATGGTCCAGAGGAAAGGACGTGGGTGTCGGCGTCAGAGGTGAATGCCCCCAGGTAGGTTAGGGCATTCCATACCTCACATCCTGAGAAACTGGGTCCTGAGTGTCCGGAGGCCACTCATAGGAGGGGGGTACTGTCACAATCACTTCGGAGGTGACAGGCTATCCTCCTGCATCAGGCCTCAGAAGGTCTAAGCGCCTGTCCATACAGACTGCTTCCTGAACCATCTGCCTCTTGGACCCAGCGTCGACCTCCTTCTGCTCAGAGATGTGTGGATCTATTTAGTTAGTGGCTCAGCTGTGACCCCATGCGGGTAATAGCTTCATTTCCACTTGTTCCTGCTAGAGTGTTGGAGCTCTTCAGAGTGCTCCAGTCTGGTGTCTGGAATCCCTCATTTGGTGTTCATATCTGGCGATTCAGCTAAGTCTTCCCCTGTTTGTCTCCCTTTACCGTCTTTAGTATAGCGAAGACTGCCTAGTTCGCATCTCCCTCCCGTTCCCTATTCAGGACTTAGGTCTCAGGGAGATTCAGGGCCTGAGTTTCTGGCTCAGCGATTGGGGATGAACCACTAAAGGGACACAGTAGGAGATCTAGGGAGAGATTAGATCTAGCCTAGGGGTCTCCAAATCCCTTCCCTAGTTTCCTTCATGTTACACTTGGTTTTCCCACACTGCGTGACAAAATGTTTGGATTTGTTTGTGATGTCTGTAAGCAGCTTTGTGATAGTGTGCTTTGGGGTAGTGTGCTGCCACCTGCAGGCCATTTGACCTTTCAAATGGTGTATCATTTGTTTGTGTGGGTGGAGTATGAACGGAGCAAGTGTGCAATTCAATAGGCAGTGCATGTATACATATTTGTTTGCATATGTGACTCACCTGCAGTGAAGTGTGCAATCCTCCAATGTGCCTGAAATAGGCTGGGCAAGCAGTTCAGCAAGCTGGAAAGACCCCGAGGCAAATGTTTGGATTTGTTTGTGATGTCTGTAAGCACTTTTGTGGTAGTGTGCTTTGGGGTACTGTGCTGCAAATTGCAGGTCATTTTTCCTTACTGCAGGTTTATGAAAGTTAAAGTTTAATCTGCATTTTGTGATCAAATCGTGGATGTGTGGTTTGTTTGGCTATTTTCTTGCTGAATGGGGCAAGTTTACCTTTCAAATGGTGTATCATGTGTGTGTGTGGGTGCAGTATGAACTGAGATACAAAGTAATCACCGAAAAACAGTGTTTAGAAATAATAGAATAGATTATAAATTCTAAGCCTTGCTGTTGCTTTTTTCCATGGACTCATTGAATAATTCATGTTTTTAGGGTGTTCGGTACCTAGAAATTAATCAAAGCAGGCAAAATTAACTGATTTAATGTTTCCATTCACAGTTTCTCTGAAGCATCTGAATGAAAGAGGTAGTGGTGGAGCTGGAATTGCCACTTCTGAACTCTCGAGTGCTTTGTTTCCATCTATTTTTGGGTGGTTCTTGAAGTATGTTTGGGGTAATTGTACTGCTGTAAAGGGTATGCCACACTAAAAGAGATCGCTAATGAGTAGTGTTGAGCGATACTGCTCGATATCTAAAAATATCGGATCGGAATGGTATCGCCGATATCACTAAATATCGGCGATATCCGATTCCGATACCGGAAGTCCCATGTAAGTCTATGGGAACAAGATATCGCAACTAAAAAAACACTTTCTTTCCTTGTAAACACAAAATATACACACTTAGAATACATATATATATATATATATATATATATATATATATATATACATGTCATTGTGACATATATATATACATATATTTTATAGTTTATTCACTTCTACATAGTAAAATAGCCTCTGATTCAATTGCCGGGTAAAGCCGGCATTTGTGAAAAGACAGAAGCACCCGAGGGTCCAGTCGCCACAGAGATGTTGCATCGCACCCAGCGGTGTGACAACTTACTCTCAGGTAAGGAGGAAACACCCCATTGACTCCAACCACTGCATTCAACAGTACACTATGCCAGCTGAGTGTAGGCGGACCCAATGGGATGGTCTAGCTCAGGCTGGTTAGAACAGGGTGTAGCTAGTTGGATGGGAGGGGTTGAGGCAGCCTTATGCTGCATGTCTTTGTAGTAAGAATTGTTTCCTTTCCTGCTTTCTTACTATGTCGCATACTCCACTCTGCTACATCACTCTGCACCATTGCTCTATCTCACATCAATCTGCCCTGGAAGGATACCGTCTTACCTGTACAAGACTTATCACCTAGCTGCACTACACCATCCCTGCCAGAGGACCTGCACAGCAGCGCTGGTCACCCTGACCAGGTACTACAGGTGGCGTCACGACAAACTACACAAACATTCTATCATCCCCTGGAAATATCCCACATTCCAGTGAGCGACCAGGGCACGGACATAGCTGTGCTACCCGTCACATCCCCCATAGAAGTCGACGGGCTTGGTGCCGAGTACCCCAAAACCTGTGGCTCTGTGCGACTCAACTTTGGCGTCACAAACAGGATTCAGAAGCTCGCTATAAGCGAGTCCTGTGTGCCTTAATTGAACTGTTTTTTTGCTTGAGAATTGCAAAAATCATCATAGACTGTATTTGCCATTTTTCCGTCATATCTGCGCCACGAGGCACAGGTGAAGAATAAGGGCGTGCTCTCGTGGGCGTACACTCACTCCGTGGCGCGAAAACGATGTCCACACACTCTAAATGTTACTGCAATGTAAGATCGTGCCCCACAGCTCTGGAGTTCCGCCTCCTCATCCTCCTCAGTGGGCGGAAACGAACACGAAGGTCCCGCCTCCCTACAAAAGATGGCGCCTCTCCTGATGCTAATGACACATGTGACTTGGCAGAGATGGCGAATGGACGTGAGCAGAAGTGGGAAGTGATGGAGGAGTCAGAGCTCTCCCCCCACAGAAGCGACCCGATCGCCACGGAGCCACCGTTTGGCACCCGGCCTGGAAACCCTCCTACGCTGGAAGAAGCGGAGGATACCCTGAGAGACCTGGCCTGGCACCGGGAGGAGGTCGCCAGGATGGAAGCGAGCTGGCGGGCCCTAAAACTACAATTGGAGCTGCGCCAATCCCTCTTACCCCCTGAAGTGTCTGTACCGGAAGGTGAGGCACCCGTTCCAGTAGAGGAGGCCGTGCAGGCATCCCAGCCCTTGCAATCTGAACCGGTTGCCAGTATCTCAGTGGAGGCACCCGTTCCAGTACAGGAGGCCGTGCGGACATCCCAGCCCTTGCAATCTGAACCGGTTGCCAGTATCTCAGTGGAGGCACCCGTTCCAGTAGAGGAGGCCGTGCGGGCATCCCAGCCCTTGCAATCTGAACCGGTTGCCAGTATCACAGTGGAGGCACCCGTTCCTGCAGAAAACGCCGCACCAGCACCCCAGATCCCGCTGTCTGCCCCCGTCGCTGAGGCAGAAGAAGCGACACCCGTCCTCATGGAGGAGGCCGCGCAGGCACCAGAGCTCTACCTGCCTGTACCGGAGCCCCGAACGTCATCTGTTCCAGAGCCGGCTGCTTCCGCCACAGGTGAGCGCCGCCAGGACTGGCGGGCGCCAGGAGAGCTGCCGCAAACCGTACATCGTAAGCTGGCGTTTGATGGTGGAGACATGGAGATGCTGGTGGAGGAGAATTACAACCGGCATCAGGAGGAAGAGTGGAGACGTCGGGAGCGGGAAGCAGAGCGACAAAGGGAGCAGCGAGAATCCCAAAAGCTTCGGCAACGTCACCTGGAGAAGGACCTGGCAGAGAAGGCAGGTATGAGAAAGGATAAAAGTACGGTGAGGGAGCCGCGGCGTAAGGGTGCAGTACGGAACTTTAAGTTAAAAGGTGGTTGGGGCTTCATCCAGGAGCCTGGACTTTATTTAGAAGTTTTTGGAACCCAGCGGGACGTGGAGGCTCAGCTCCCAGAAGGACACCCGGGGAGGGACCTGTTGCCAGGAGACTTGGTGACTTACACCCGACACTGGGGTTACAATGGATGGTACGCCCTAAATGTTACCAGGTGCGACTCCTACTCCCCAGAGTGTCAGGAAACTGACAGACCCTACGAGCCTTCAGCCTCCCCCAACCAGGCCTCTGCACAAGTGCCCACCCCACTCCGTAAATCTCCCCAGCCTCCCTCAGTGGTCTCCTCAGCAGCCCCAGCTATGGACATGATAATGATAGCTGGCCCGTACCCGGCACCTGTTAGGCCCCTGGGGTTCGTTCAGTCCGGGACATAGGGGTCCAGACCGGAGGGAGATGAAAGAGGTGGCCACACAGACCCAGATAGCGGGTCACGACTTGACTGTACAGGCCACACGACGTCATCAGGTCTGGGTGGACCCTCCTGTCACGGATGTTTGGCAAGCTCCAGAACAGTACCAGGTGGTACCTGTAAGAGGCCAGCCAAAGAAGTCTAAATAACCCGGACAGGGTCTCTGTATGTAAATAGTTAAATTATTGATGTACCCGGACGGGTGAATGTTCATAAAAAGAAGTTTATTGTTGCCTTAATATACCCAGGTTGGGTAATGGTTTGATGTACCCGGACGGGTGAATGTTCAGAAGAACAAGTTTATTGTTGCCTTAATACACCCAGGTTGGGTAATGGTGTTTCACTGTAATGAAAATGTTGAACTTTGAAGCCTGAACTGTACTGGCTCACAAACTTTTCTGTAAATAGTTGGCACTTCGGTGCTCCATCTTGGTTTTACAAAAAACTTTACTGTGCACTATTTTCAACTACCTCAGAAACTAAAAACCCGTTTGGTGTGGCCGAAAGTGAGGTCTGCTCAAGGAAAGTCTTGCAGCCCACCCAAGACCACAGTTGGAGGTTTGGAGCGGGTCCTCCACAAGCACAAGTAAAGGACACTGTGAAGTTACCCCGGTGGGGGTAGTCCTAAGAAGTCTCCACGAACTTCGGCACTAATGCTGTTTGCACTTTTGTTGAATATGTATTTATTAACACACATGTATAACACATATCAAGGGTATGAACAGTAACAAAACATGTCACATAATATAAGCCATTTGCACTTTTGTAATGTTATTATTAAAAATTTTATTATGCAACGTTTAACTTGAAGTGTTTCCTGCTTTCTTACTACGTCGCATAGTCCACTCTGCTACATCACTTTGCACCATTGCTCTATCTCACATCTATCTGCCCTGGAAGGATAGCGTGTTACCTGTAGAAGACTTTTCACCTACCTGCACTACACCATCCCTTCCAGAGGACCTGCACAGCAGCGCTGGACACCCTGACCAGGTACTACAGGTGGCGTCACGACAAACTACACGAACATTCTATCATCCCCTGGAAATATCCCACATTCCAGTGATCGCCCAGGTCACGGACCGAGCTGTGCTACTCGTGACATCCCCCATAGAAGTCGACGTGATCGGTGCCGAGTACCCCAAAACCCCTGTCTCTGTGCGACTCAACTTCCCTCACTGTGCTGGCACTTTACATTTACAATGCCTCTGGGTTTTCTTTTTTGGGGGGGTGGGGAACATTCAGACTTTTGCTATGGGGCCCCATGATTTATATGTACGCCCCTGCTGCTGAGGCATGGTATTTAAGGCTGTTAAGGAGCCAACATACATGGACCTTGCCAGCAGCGTCGGACTGGAGTACCTTGGGCCCACCAGAGAAAATAAATTCTTGCGGCCCAACATCATACTTCCCAACCTTTGAATAAGGGAAAGAGGGACAAAGGCTGTGGCACGCTGTGCATGCTGCAGAAAATTTTAGGCCATGCCACGTTGCACCACAGACTGTCCAGGAGTTGGTGGATGCTTTAGTCCAGGTGTGGGAGGAGATCCCTCACGAGACCATCCGTCGCGCTCATCAGGAGCATGGCCAGAAGTTGTAGGAGGTCATACAGCATACCTCCCAAATTTGGAAGACAGGAAAGAGGATGAAAGGCTGCGGCGCGTGTTGTGCGCCGCTGAAAATTTTAGGCCACGCCCCGACAACACCCATTTCACAGCTAATCACACCCATATCCTCGCCCCAAGCGTAACTATTTAGCACTGCTGATCACACTGACTGGTAATGAGGGCACATTGGCTGGTACTGAGGAAAAGAAAGAAAGAGCAGCGAGAGAGAAAGAACAAACAGAGAAAGAAAGAGAGGAAAGAAAGAAAAGAGAGAAAGAAAGAACAGAGAGAAAAAAGAACAGAGAGCGAGAAGGAAAGAACAGAGAGCGAGAAAGAAAGACTAGAGAGAGAGCCATAGGCGTAGCTAGGGTTTTGGTTTAGTGGGGGCAAAACTTCTGAGTGGGCCCATCATCAGAGAACCTCAGCAAATGACCGCGCTGTTGGCCAAAATAATCTATATATAAAAAGACCAATATTGATATTACCGCCATATGGTCTGTGTTAAATAATACCAGTCCTACAGAACATATAGATTACAGCACAGGTACAGATAATGACTTACCGCTGATGTTCTTTCTAATGGAATTGTTCACTTTTCATGTCTTTTCCATCTGGCCCACACCGACATGACGACTTCTCCAGCCAGGACTGACTGCACCCCCATTAAAAAAAAAATCAAAAAAAAACTCACCTCCCGCCTCCTGTGCTGCTCACTGTTCTCCCTCTCAGCGTCTGACAGCGGGCGCCGGCAGGTGATGTTATTGCGCCCGCTGTCATACGCTGAGAGGGGGATTATGGGAGAGAAGGAGCGCTCGCTCCTTCTCTCTCCATGCGGTCAGCTTTATCGGCTGGATGCCGATACAGCTGACCCTCCGATGACGGGTGGGGGGCCCACTGCTGGCACCGGGCCCCCCAACGCCTGTTCAGGCCCCATAGCTTCCGGGCGGCAGAGCAGGGAGAGCGATTCTCCCTGCTCTGCCGCAGAATGTAACTGTATCGTAGCTCCGGGTGGGCCCCCTCAGAGCGCGGGCCCCGGGGCCACCGCCCCCTCTGCCCCGCGACCTATCCTTTCAAATCAGGGCCCACCGCGCAGGAGCTGGGGCCCACCGTAGGTTTCTCCGGTGTCCCGGTGCCTCAGTCCGACCCTGCTTGCCAGCCTGATAATAACAGGCCACAGCAGTCTGCTTATCTTGGCTGGTTAACAAAAATAGGGGATCCCCTCGAAAAAAATTTGGCGTGGGGTCCCCCCTATTTTTGTTAACCAGCCAGATGAAGCAGACTGCTGAGGCCTGGTTTTTCAGGCTGGTAAGGATCCAATATCCATGGACCTTGCCAGCCTGATAATACCAGGCCACAGCAGTCTGCTTAGCTTGGCTGGTTAACAAAAATAGGGGATCCCCTCGAAAAAAAAACGGCGTAGGGGTCCCCCTATTTTTGTTAACCAGCCAAGTAAAATGCAGACTGCTGCGGCCTGGTATTAAAAGACTGTCAAGGCCCATGGATTTTGGCCCTCAACAGCCTGATAATACCAGGCTACAGCAGCCCCACATTTGGCACATCAAAAGATGTGCCAATTGTGGCACTTTACCCGGCTCTTCCCACTGCCCTGTAGCGGTGGCAAGTGGGGTAATAAGGGGTTAATGTCACTGTTGATTGCACGGTGAGAATAAGCCCGGTTAATAATGGAGAGGTGTCAATAAGACACCGATCCATTATTAATCCCAAAGTTTTTAAATGTATAAAAAAAAAGACACAGCAAGAAAAAAGTATTTTAATGAAATAAAAGAGACAACACAGTTTTCATTAATTTTATTATACACTCATTCCTGCGACGCCATCGATCTCCTGTAAAAAAAGAAAAAAAACAAACCAACAGTATACCACCTGTCCGACGCAGTCCATAGTAACGACAGCCCCACGACGATCCAGCTCTGCTACATCGCAATGACAGGCAGAGCCTGTCATCTCGACGTAGCACAGCTGATTACCTGCTTCCCCGGCGGTGACGTCATCGGACTGACTGCTTTACGGCCGGGATTACCCAGCAGTCACTGCAGTTATCGCGAGAAACTGCATGTGACCGCCGGGGAAAGATGATGGCGGCCATCAAGCAGTCCAGCCCGTGACCGCCGGAGATCTTCTGCCAGGTAAGTGCCGCTGACTCCTGACAGACCCGACCGACGGACACTGACAGTGACAGTGACAAATCCGATTCCGGTATCCGATAAGACGAAAATATCGGAACTAAGTATCGAAAGTCCGATAGAGCTAATATCGGCCGATATCCGATACTTGCGGTATCATATCGCTCAACACTACTAATGAGATCGTTAAAATACATCACTATTTAGCGATCTCGTTAGTGACGTCATTGTGTGTGGCATGTAGCAACGATGTGGCCCCTGCTGTGATCTCGTTGATCGTTCACTAGAGTTCTGAACCGTATTTTGATCATTGGCGTCCCGCTGGTGAGCCTGAATCGCTGTGTTTGGCACCTTTTGTGAACGATGTGCAATCTCGTTGACGACGCATTAGTCAGCGACGCAGGCGGGACTTTGTTTTCTTTCGTCAACGCCCTTCAGCTCCGATTGGTGACCACAACATCACCTCAGCTATAATAACTGCACCCCCATCCATTGTTTCCAGAGCACTTTGTGGGTGACTCCAATGGTGCTTTGTGCGTTGTTGCAAGGATAGTATCGTGTGTCGGAGTTTTGCGATCCTGTTTGTGGCGCAGTGGTGGGTTTTGCGATCCTGTCTGAGTCATAGAGCACTTCATCTTCCCCATTTGGATTTGGATCTTCAGGATATTTGGATTCAAGGTACATATTGTTTGTGATGTTGTTTGATACGTTTTTTGACCTTATTTTTTTTTTTCGTCTGCTTTATTTATTTTACACCCCCACCATTTTAGACATTTGTAAACTGTATTTTAAATGTTAACTGAAAAGTTAACAAACATTTTTTTTTTTATATATTTTTTTTATTTTATTCTTTATTTTATTTTGTTTAATCATTTTATTAATAGTAATTAATTAGTAATTAACTTTTCTCTTCTTTACCATACAGGTTGCACAGAATGAACCTGTCCACCGCAGAGCGTGTGATTGTGGCAGTTGCACTATCAATGGAGGCAGATCGACAAGAAGAGTCGCGGGTGGAAGAGAGGCGCTCCAAGCGAAAGCGTCGCATGTGGACCGAGGGAATGGCTGGAGCAGAGGTCCAGATTCACCCACATGCATCTAGTGAGGGAATTGCAGGAGAAGAATCCGCAGGATTTCCGGAATTATCTACGGATGTCGGAGGATTCATTCAAGCTCCTACTGGAAGCTGTGAGGCCACTCATTGAACGGCAGGATACAGGGATGCGTGCAGCTGTTTCAGCAGAGGAACGTTTGGCAGTAACGCTGCGATTTCTGGCAACCGGACGTTCAATGAAGGATTTGCAATTTTCTGCTGCAATTTCTCGATCGCTGCTTGGAGTACTAATTCTGGAGACATGCAACGCCATCATCCGCAGTTTACGGAGCTACATGCCATTTCCAAAATCAGTGGCGGAATGGCAAATTATTGCCTCTGATTTTGAAAGGATTTGGTAGTTCCCAAACTGTGGTGGTGCCTTGGATGGCAAACATGTGAGGATCACGCAACCAGCCAAAAGCGTATCCTTTTTTCATAATTACAAGGGCTACTTCAGTGTGATCCTCATGGCCCTTGTTAATGCCAATTATGAATTTATTAACGTTGATGTTGGCATTAAGGGAAGGGTTTCTGACGGTGGCATTTTGGAGCACACAACTTTTGGTGCACGGTTGTTTAATAATAAACTTAAAATGCCAACCAACATGGACACCACCGCCAACCTTAACTTTGTTTTTGTGGGTGATGAAGCCTTCCCCCTTCATGAGCATCTTGTGAAACCGTATCCACAAAAGACTTTGACAGGGGAAAGGCGGATTTTTAACTACAGACTGTCTAGGGCACGGCGCGTTGTGGAGAATGCCTTCGGCATAATGGCCAACCGCTTCAGGGTTTTCCACACTCCTATCAACATGAAGCTGGAATCGATAGACTCTGTGGTGTTGGCCTGTTGTGTGCTGCACAATTTTCTACGAAAATGAGATGCTGGTACTTACAGTCCGCCAGGCTTCATGGACTCGGACAGCAATGGTGACGTGGTGCTTGGAGAATGGCGTGACAATGATCCCGCTATTGCAGTCCTTCAACCTGTCAATCAAGGCAGGAGCAAGGACGATGCGAAGGCCGGCCGAGACAAGTACTGCCATTACTTTAATGGGCCTGGTGCAGTGAGTTGGCAGCAGCAGATATAGTTTGATTTTCATAATGTTTTACTTTTGCCTTTTTTTAACAATCTTTTTATAATAAAAAAAAATTTATTTTAAAAATGCATTCGTGTTTTTTTTCAATTATTTTACCAATATGGGAGAAGGGATAATGATGGGTGAGATGTGGGGAGGGAGTAATTGGGATGGCAGCGAGACATGTTACCAGCAGCTGTAGTTTTTAAAATATTTTCTAATGTTTTTTGTTGTCTATATTTTTTTTTTACATTGTATCTACTTGTCACACACGGGGTCATGGGAGTACCATTAGTCATAGGAGTTCATTGTTAAAAAAATAAAAAGAAAAAATTTCAAAAATTTACAATTATTTTAAAGGCCCATGGTCTCACTAGCATTCAAACCTTATAATTAAAAATAACACATAATACACCACAGCTGCTTATATAAAGTTTAAATATATAATATATATTTTTGGTCATATATGAAAGATTAAAAAATTGTTATAAATCTATAAAAAAAAATTTGGGAGGTAAAGGTCAACATTCACCAGGGAATCCCAGCTATTCACAGATATGCGACGCCATTGTGATCGCAAGGTGACGATTCTCACATGGTGCCCCATCTATTCACAGATATGCTACGCCACTGTGATCGCAAGGTGACGATTCTCACATGGTGCCCCATCTATTCACAGATATGCGATGCCACTGTGATCGCAAGGTGACGATTCTCACATGGTGCCCCAGCTATTCACAGATATGCGACGCCACACAGTGATCGCAAGGTGACGATTCTCACATGGAGCCCCAGCTATGCACAGATATGAGACGCCATTGTGATCGCCTAGCTTGGAACCATTATCTTGCGATCGCAACAGCATCTCATATCTGTACTTGGCTGGGCGCATGGCTGCTGCGGTCACTTTTCGATCGCAATACCGTTTTGCGTCGCGAGTGCGCTCGCACGTAGCGTGCGCACGCTGTGATGTCATGGCGCTGACGTCGCCCAATGCGGTGTTGTTTGTACTATGGCGGCGAGACAGAGCGGGGAAAAGTGGTCAGAGGCGGAGGTCTGTTTTTTAATAAAAAAAACAGACAAATGGGATTATTACTGCAGGCTACCTGTGTCGCATCCTATGCGCCACAAAAAGGTATGCCTGCAGAAAATCCGACGGGACCTGGAGAGGCGCTTTAATGTGTGGATTGCAGAGAATATAATGGCACAGACTGGATCGCAGAAAGTGAAATCGAGACACAGACTGGATCGCAGAAAAAACAACGGCGTAGACTGGAACGCAGCAACCGCAATAGTGGCACAAACTGGATCACAGTAGCTACAAAGAAGGCTAGCAGGACACACTGGAACAATGCTGGAGATTTGAAAGAACCGCTTCTGCTCGAGAGCAATGGAAAGGAGTGCTGGTACGTCGTCTTTTAAGACGCGGTCATCCAATCACAAAGCGAGAGAGCTGTGACAAATATTTATGACATAAATAGTGACCACCAATCTGTGATGAGGGGCGAGCAAAAGGTTGCGCTCAGTCACACCTATCGAGGTCGTGATCTTTCACAGTACATGCAGTGTGGCACGTCCCAACGACCGCCAAAGTCGTTAAAGAGATCGCTAACCCTGATGCGTCGTTAATGAGATTGTCCAGTTTGGCAGCTACTAGCAACCTTAAAACGATCACACCAACGATCTCGTTAGCTTGCGTCGTTATCGTGATCGTTAGCGGGATCGTTTAGTGTGGCAGTACCTTTAGACCAATGACCTAGGATGTAAACCCAGCTTTCAGATCTCGGCACTACATTGCAACCCAAAATCCAATGGGAATCTTCACATTTTATGACGCCTTGCACACAGTCTAAGCAACCAGGGCCAGAGGCAGCAAAACAACACCAACATTTTTTTGAACCTCCACCATATTTGACTGTAACAACTGTGTTCTTTTATTTTTAGGTCTCATTCCATTAACAGTAAACAGTAGAATCCACCTCAGATGGATAAATTATATTGCAGTGGCAATACACAGCTATGCAAAGCATAGAAGTCTGCTGGTCCTACAAAAATGTTTAGTGAGGTCTAGCTGCTGGCCCTCTAAAATTAGTGTTAGGGCCATCTGTTGATTCACTGACAATAGTAAATGCTGCCTGATGGCCCTCTACTAGTGTTGAGCGATACTTTCCGATATCCAAAAGTATCGGAATCGGAATGGTATCGCCGATACCCAAAAAATATCGGCGATACCCGATACCGATACCGGAAATCCAATGTAAGTCTATGGGAACAAAATATCGGAATTAAAAAAAAAACATTCTTGCCTTGTTGGTTAATTGTACATGAAGGAAAACAACAAAGAGTAATGTAGAATGTATTGGGGAAGGTTGAGGAGACATTAAAGGCATAGATGTTTAACCCAATCAAATGGAATAGCATAAATATATTTTTTTTTAAAGATGTTCGGATTGACGAAGAAATTGACAATGTTGTTAACGTTTTTTCTATTTGGCAAATATGTATATTTCACAACTTCCATGCTCTTCACCTTTTTAACTTTTGACACACTTTCTCCTTCATAATCTTCAGCAGCATCATCTTTTTCATCAAATTATTCTTCATCTTCACCTTCTTTCTCTTCTTCTTAAACTTCTTGCTATTCATCTTTTTGTTAACATTACTCATATTCTTCTTATTAAACTATTATTCTTATTCATATTCTACTTCATCTTCTTCATCATATTCTTATTTTGGACAGAGATTCCTGTACTTGTAATCTGTCAAAGTATGAATTTTTCATCCTTCCGTTCTTGCTGTCACAAAAGATTTAAATTACAACAGTATTTGTCCGTGTTCAGTTTAGCCTGCAGCAGCAGGCATTTTCCAGGGGCACCACGAGGAGGAACGGACTCACCCCCATACACTGCTTAGTCTTCTTCTGCTTATAATTTAGAGCATATATTTTGCTCTTCATTTTGGTCTTATACTTCATGTTCTTCTGCTTTTTGATCTTCTGCTTATTGTTCTTAAGTCTCTTGTTCTGTATCTTGTAGTTTGTCTTAACCTTCTTAGTCCTGTTTGTTAATCTTTTATTTCTTCTTTGTGATGGTGTTTAGGCTGGTTGGCTTGATGCTCGTCGTCCTTGTGGTGGTCATCTTCTTCGGGGTGGTCATCAGGGTCGTCGTCTTCATTGTTGGAGATCCAGAGTGATTTCCCAAAAAAAATTGAAAAAATCTTCAATTTGTAAATGTAGCACAAGGTACAAGAGCCAATGCAAGTAACGAGGACCAGCTGACTGTGCTGGAACCCGGAGGGGCAGCAGAAGTAAAAGAGCCAATGGCACAACCGAGGACCAGCTGACGTTACTGGGACACGGTTACTAAGCAGGAGGTACCTGTGCTCCAAAGCACTACCAAGGACCAGCAGACGTTGCTGGAACTCGGATACCGAGATGGAGGCACCTAGGCCAAAGGCACTGCGGAGAACCAGCTGACGGTACTGGAACCCGGACGGGTAGCAGAAGGTACAAGAGCCAATGCAAGGACGAGGACCAGCTGACTGTGCTGGAACCCGGAGGGGCAGCAGAAGGAAAGAGCCAATGGCACAACCAAGGACCAGCTGACGTTACTGGAACACGGTTACTAAGCAGGAGGTACCTGTGCTCCAAAGCACTACCAAGGACCAGCAGACGTTGCTGGAACTCGGATACCGAGATGGAGGCACCTAGGCCAAAGGCACTGCGGAGAACCAGCTACGGTACTGGAACCCGGACGGGTAGCAGAAGGTACAAGAGCCAATGCAAGAGACGAGGACCAGCTGACTGTGCTGGAACCCGGAGGGGCAGCAGAAGGAAAGAGCCAATGGCACAACCGAGGACCAGCTGACGTTACTGGGACACGGTTACTAAGCAGGAGGTACCTGTGCTCCAAAGCACTACCAAGGACCAGCAGACGTTGCTGGAACTCGGATACCGAGATGGAGGCACCTAGGCCAAAGGCACTGCGGAGAACCAGCTGACGGTACTGGAACCCGGACGGGTAGCAGAAGGTACAAGAGCCAATGCAAGAGACGAGGACCAGCTGACTGTGCTGGAACCCGGAGGGGCAGCAGAAGGAAAAGAGCCAATGGCACAACCGAGGACCAGCTGACGTTACTGGGACACGGTTACTAAGCAGGAGGTACCTGTGCTCCAAAGCACTACCAAGGACCAGCAGACGTTGCTGGAACTCGGATACCGAGATGGAGGCACCTAGGCCAAAGGCACTGCGGAGAACCAGCTGACGGTACTGGAACCCGGACTGGTAGCAGAAGGTACCCATGGAAATTTAAGTTGACAGGCCGCGAGCCGGCCGCAGTTACCGAATCCCACAGTACTACAGTGGGTGATTGTCCTATTGTCACAACGGAAACAGCCTTTATTTGCATATCCCGCAGCACACATAGGAAGCACCTAAACTCCAGGCACCATAGAGTCGGCTAGCCCGACTGCAACACGACAGGACAACTTATTGGAGGCTAAGTGACGTTTACACTGACAGGAAACAGATGGCGTGCTGTAACCAGTCTGGGCAGGAGTGAGTACCCGTGCCAATGACACTTCCGAGCAACAACTGTCGGTGTTGGAGCCCAGGGATGAGAAGAGAACAGGGTGGAGGCAGCAGGACTTTTTGCCGTTCACACAGCAGGGGAACAGCTGACATTACTGAACCCCAATAACACAGGAGCAAGTGTTCGCTGTGCTAACAGCACTTCCGAGCAACAACTGGCGGTGTTGTAGCCCAGGCATGAGAAGACAACAGGGTGGAGGCAGCAGGACTGTTTGCCGTACACACAGCAGGGGAACAGCTGACATTACTGAACCCCAATAACACAGGAGCAAGTGTTCACTGTGCTAACAGCACTTCCGAGCAACAACTGGCGGTGTTGTAGCCCAGGCATGAGAAGACAACAGGGTGGAGGCAGCAGGACTGTTTGCCGTACACACAGCAGGGGAACAGCTGACATTACTGAACCCCAGTAACACAGGAGCAAGTGTTCACTGTGCTAACAGCACTTCCGAGCAACAACTGGCGGTGTTGTAGCCCAGGCATGAGAAGACAACAGGGTGGAGGCAGCAGGACTGTTTGCCGTACACACAGCGAGGGGAACAGCTGACATTACTGAACCCAGTAACACAGGAGCAAGTGTTCACTGTGCTAACAGAACTTCCGAGCAACAACTGGCGGTGTTGTAGCCCAGGCATGAGAAGACAACAGGGTGGAGGCAGCAGGACTGTTTGCCGTACACACAGCAGGGGAACAGCTGACATTACTGAACCCCAATAACACGGGAGCAAGTGTTCACTGTGCTAACAGCACTTCCGAGCAACAACTGGCGGTGTTGTAGCCCAGGCATGAGAAGACAACAGGGTGGAGGCAGCAGGACTGTTTGCCGTACACACAGCAGGGGAACAGCTGACATTACTGAACCCCAGTAAACAAGGAGCAAGTGTTCACTGTGCTAACAGCACTTCCGAGCAACAACTGGCGGTGTTGTAGCCCAGGCATGAGAAGACAACAGGGTGGAGGCAGCAGGACTGTTTGCCGTAACACAGCAGGGGAACAGCTGACATTACTGAACCCCAATAACACAGGAGCAAGTGTTCACTGTGCTAACAGCACTTCCGAGCAACAACTGGCGGTGTTGTAGCCCAGGCATGAGAAGACAACAGGGTGGAGGCAGCAGGACTGTTTGCCGTACACACAGCAGGGGAACAGCTGACATTACTGAACCCCAATAACACAGGAGCAAGTGTTCACTGTGCTAACAGCACTTCCGAGCAACAACTGGCGGTGTTGGAGCCCAGGGTCAAGGAGGATGTTTAAATACTAGATCAAGTATTTTCCTTGTTACGTGTCAATTAAAAATGTCTATACTCCAAACAAGAGAAATATAACCTTTAGTACCATAAGATGATGATTTTACTTAAAAAATATATGTAAATTAATAATTTACAAACATAAACGCATACATTAACATGTTGAAAACAATGCAAACCACAATTAAAATAGCTTAAATAATCTGCTATACGGTTTAAAATAAAAGCATACAAGTACATATCAGAATCCATTAATGATGGCTAAGTAACAGTATGTACACCATTTCTATTGTGTAGACAATGAATGGCTGACTTAAAAACATAATCAGCATTACAAGTTATCTTTGACATTCATAAAAGTTTACATTTGGTGAATAATATCACTAAAAAGTTTTTAAAAATATCTAAAATTTCCATCATGTAATACTGATAATATGTGCCAATCATTTATATTAACAAACAAAAACTTTAAAAAGTGCATAGTGCATAGTCAAAACACCTATTTATGCCTGACTGTGACTGTGGACTTGCAAGCATGACAATGGATAGATAAGGTATATATAGATGAGACTGCATAGCCACAGATGTTGAATGGCAATGTAATACTGTACCTCAATAAAGTGTGCGTTACTACTACATCCTTTTTTTTATATAGCTTTATAAAAGGTTACGTGCATGTATGGTTGCGCCTTTGTTTGGACGCACAGACTGGCTTCCTGCTGTGACGCGTTGGGTATTGGAGCGTCTGTGCGTCTTATGACGCAGACTAACATTCACGGTGCGCATCGTTCATCATCGCAAGCGTACCGACAACACAAAGGCGTTGTCATGACTGCTTTACTCAGTAAACATGCACCTATGATGAAACATACACGCATGTGCCCTATTACATAACAAGCTACAAGAAAAACGAGTGTGAGGTGTGACACAGCTGTTTTGTTAAGGTACAGTATTATATCGACATTGTACAGGTGTCGCTATTCAGTCTGATAAATAGATATCATTCACCTATTCTATCAGTTGTCGTTCTTTCATCACCACTTACAGGTATATATTTTGCTATTGTGACTATGCACTATTGACTTTAACAAGGTAATGCATTATTTTTGTTAGCGATTATCATGTTTACATGAAGGACCTTTATGATATGGGCTGTTAACTTTCTAATTAAATATGTATTTTTTAAAATGACACAAATATAATTAATGTTGAAGAGGACTATTCCTACATGCATTGTTTGCACAATATTACAGGTGTACATCACGTCCCTTAATCAACATTGGATTATTATATTTACTTGTATGCTTGTATTTAAAAGCCAAGAAAACTGAAGTCTAACCTTCGCACTGCAGCTGTTGTCAAAGTTCAACCCACATTATGCACTTCCAACATTGCAGCATTTGAGTCATGATGTGAGTTGGATTTGTCTAAGCTATGGAGTGACAAGGTTGACCATCAGTATCCTATAGCATAAGTAGGCTTTTGTGTTAGCATTTGTTTTCGACATGTGCATATCTGAAATAATATGTCACAATTATTTTGTTACAGATTTGTGACAAAGACTAATCATTTTATGGTTTTAAAGCTGACGTTTCAAATGTTTACAGCTTAGAAATCAGGGTGTAGCCTCATATCTATGTGTAGCACTAGACACTTTGACATGTCATGCTTTTTTCACCATGTGTAGGTAGCTAGCAGTAATTTTTGTCAGACACACAGCAGGGGAACAGCAGGCGTTACTGAACCCCACAAACACATCAGCGATTGTTTTCATCTGTGCATCTAACACTTCTGAGCAGCAACTGGCGGTGTTGAAGCCCAGGGTCAAGGAGGGTGTAGGCAGAGGCCTTGTATGAGATGTTTGAAGTTGAAGTTGTAGTTAGCAGCAGTAATTTTTGCCAGACACACAGCAGGGGAACAGCAGGCGTTACTGAACCCCACAAACACATCAGCGATTGTTTTCATCTGTGCATCTAACACTTCTGAGCAGCAACTGGCGCTGTTGAAGCCCAGGGTCAAGGAGGGTGTAGGCAGAGGCCTTGTATGAGATGTTTGAAGTTGAAGTTGTAGTTAGCAGCAGTAATTTTTGCCAGACACACAGCAGGGGAACAGCAGGCGTTACTGAACCCCACAAACACATCAGCGATTGTTTTCATCTGTGCATCTAACACTTCTGAGCAGCAACTGGCAGTGTTGAAGCCCAGGGTCAAGGAGGGTGTAGGCATAAAATATTGAGTTATTGCCTTGTTAAGTGGCCATTGCAAATGTATGTACTTCAAACAAGAATAAATGAAGTTTTACTAGTACAATAAAATGATGAATTTCAAGTCCAAGAATAGAAAAATATTTAGACTTGAGAGTCCTCAGTGGTTGATACCGTTTAATGGCTAACTGAAAAGATGGTAACAAATTCCAAGCTTTCGAGACTACTCAAGTCTCTTCATCAGGCTAAGACTAAAACAAAAAATGAAGAATCACATATTTCTACACACAACAGGACACAGGAATAGGTAAGACAAGTGAGGGAGGGACAAGTGAGGGGAGACCGGCCAAAAAATGAGAACAAGGATGAATTATCAGCGCCACACAATAAGAGAAAAAATAATGGATTTACCTGTGGCAAAACACTTTTGTATGCCCGGTCATAGCATGATGGATATGGAATTACTGGTATTAAAATATAACTTCAAATATGAGAAAGATACAAAGGTTTCAGAATATAAGCTCATCATGACCTTTGACACTCTTAGTGATGGAATGAATAGATCACACGGATTTATGTCATTCTATATCAATTAAGGAATCTGCGTCTCTGCCCTTCCAGGGGCATGAAAACAGAAAACCAGACCCCAATCAGAGGGCAATAAAACTTTCTATCCTTATCTAGGAACTGTTCCAATATTTATGTTCATCCCTCTGTCATAATGACAGTTCTGCTACACGTGACTTACTTGTCTTACCTATTGCACTATTCCTGTGTCCTGTTGTGTATAGAAATATGTGATGCTTCATTTTTTGTTTTAGTCTTTGCCTGATGAAGAGACGTGAGTAGCCTGAAAGCTTGCAATTTGTTACCATCTTTTCAGTTATCCATTAAAAGGTATCAACCACTGCGGACTCTGAAGTCTAAATATTTGTCTATCTACTGGCTAACACGGTACGAAGATACACATGTTTCCTAACTTCAAGAATAAAAATAAAGACCCTGCAAATATAAACGCATATATGCACATGCCAACAAGAAATGGAACAACACACCACCCAAAAAATTGGTTACAAAATATAGTGTTGTAAATTTAAGAATAAAAGTCCATTTTTGTATTTATGAATAATGCTTAAGGAACGCTATGTTAAACCATAACATAGTGAAGGCAATGGATTTTGTAATAGTCACTCATCATCATCATTGCAATTTATATGTGACAGTCACAGACATTTCAATTATTTAAGTTAATAAAATCGTTACTTTGTTCAGCATGTATGACATGTCCAGCATGGACTCATCAATGTGATGACGCAATAATGTACGAGAAAAAATAACCATTTAAAAAAAACATTATGCATTTTCACAATGTAAGTGTGTGCCTGCAAGTGTAGGTGAAACAAAGGCTACGGATAGCAAAGGTATATTCTATGTCTGTATCAGACAGTGGACAGCCTCTGATGGGTAATGGCGATGTTATACTGTACGTCAATAAAGTCTGCGGCTGCAATCATGCATTTTTTGCTTGTACAGTGTTGAAGAGAGTAAAAGCATGTCTGGTTGCGCAAGGCTTTATCCGTCAACACTACCTTCCTACTGTCACGCGTAGGGTAGGGTAGCGTGTGTCAATTAGATGACTCTATAAAATGTGACGTTACGCAGCGTTATTGTGCCCTAGGGATGCCAAAAATAAGACAGCAGTAATCATTTACTGTGTAATACTCCACCTATGACCAACAAAAAAATCACGTTCCCTCTTTAACAATCTACAAGACTAACAAGCATATTGAGTTTATTGAGGTACAGTATTACATCGACATTGTCCATGAGTAACTATGCACTGTGATACCTATATACCATTATTAATTTATATCTGTTGTGCTTGTTTCAACAGCACTTGCAGGTATAACTACCTATTGTCAGTATGCATGATGCACTTTCTAGATGTAATAATTTATTATTGCACATTATTACCAGGTTTAGATGCTGGCCATTTCATATATGGTGTGTGAAGTTACAGTTGGCATCAGTATGTGTATTTTATAATGTCTGTCATAAATAAAACTCGTGATGATGATGATGAGGATTTTATGATTCGTACATCCATTGACTGCATTATCTTACAGGTACAGATAAAGTTCCTTAAAAAGCATTAATTGATAAGTATGAAATGTACTTTTATGCATTAATTTCAAAAAGTGAACACTATGATTTAGTTTTTGTTACCATTTCTAATAGACATGTGCAGATATGCGCTGTGATGACAAATTATTATTTGTCCATATTTGTTATAAAAATTTATCATTCTAGGCCTGGAAAACTTCACAATTTCCTGTTTTAAGCATAACAATCAGGGTGACGGCTCTTCCCTATTTGGAGCATGTTCCACATGGGTTTTTCGGTGCATGTGTAGGGAACAGGAGACTTCTTGCCGGCCACACAGCAGGGGAACAGCTGGCGTTACTGAACCCCACTAACACTATAGCTTGTGTATTGGTCTGTGGAGACGACACTTCTGAGCAGCAACTGGCAGTGTTGTAGCCCAGGGAGTAGAGTTCAGGTGGTAGAAAGATGAACATAACAGGAGACATGGATAACGTTGCGAACCAGTTATTTAATCTGAAAATGGACAGACAAATTCTGCGAGATCCATGCCTTGTTCATTTTCAGAAAAGTAAGCCGGTCTACATTATCAGAGGATAGTCGCATGCGACGGTCTGTTAGTACACCACCTGCAGCACTAAAGACGCGCTCCGATAATACACTGGCAGCAGGGCAAGCCAGCACCTCCAATGCATACTGGCTAAGCTCTGGCCATGTATCCAGCTTAGAGACCCAAAACTTGAATGGGGAAGAGCCATCTGGGAGTACACTGAGAGGGAAAGACATGTAGTCTGTCACCATCTTATGGAAACGTTGCCTCCTGCTGACTGGAGCCGTCTCGGATGGTGTAGACATTTGTGGCGCTGCCACAAAACTTCGCCACATTTGGAACATACTGGTCTTGCCCTGTGCAGAGGCGCTGCTTGTGCTCCCTCTTGTTGCAGAGCTGTCTCCACTGCCTCGACGCACAGAGCTGCTTTGTAAAGCAGTAGCAGCAGCAGTGCTCTGGACTGGAATGGAGAACATTATGGATTGCACCAGTGTGTCTTGGTACTCCCGCATTTTACGCTCCCGGTTCAACGGTGTGATGAGGCTTTGTAAGTTGTCCCGGTAGCGAGGGTCTAGGAGGGTGTACACCCAATAATCAGACGTGGTGAGAATGTGGGCGATGCGGCGGTCGTTTCTCAGGCACTGCAGCATGAAATCAACCATGTGCTGCAGACTGCCAACTGGCCAAGAAACGCTGTCCCCTGCAAGAGGCGTCATCTCTGCCTGCTCTGCATCACCCCACCCTCGCTCTACATACTGACTAGAGCGTTGTGTACCTCCCTCTGGAGCGATGTCTTCCTCCTCCATTGACTCCTCCTCATCCTCCTCACAAAGTGAGCCCTGCCCAGCCCTTTGTGAGGAACCACGTTGCGCTGACTGTCCAGAAGGTGATGGAATTTGTGACTCCTCATCCTCCACCTCTTCCAAAACCTCATCCCTTAGTGCTTGCAGTGTTTTTTGAAGCAGGCAGATAAGGGGGACAGTCAGGCTGACTAGTGCATCATCTGCACTCGCCATCCGCGTTGACTCATCAAACGCACGCAAAACGTGACAGATGTCCTTCATAGATGCCCACTCAGTAGTGGTGAAGTGTGAACGGCGCAAATTGCGAGTTGATTGCGCCTGATGCAGCTGATACTCCATTACTGCTGGCTGCTGCTCACACAACCGCTCCAACATATGTAACGTGGAATTCCACCTGCTGGGTACGTCACATATGATGCGATGTTCAGGAAGGCGAAATCTGTGTTGCAGAGCTGCAATGTGCGATCTGGCCATGCTGGAATGTCGCAAGTGAGCGCACTCTAGGCGGACCTTGTGCAGCAGTGCATCAAGATCCGGATAGTCCCTCAAAAAACTCTGCACGACCAAGTTGAGCACATATGCCAGACATGGTATGTGAGTGAGGTTGCCAAGGCCCAGAGCTGCCACCAGATTTCGGCCATTGTCACACACTACCAAGCCTGGCTGGAGATTCGCTGACAAAAACCACACGTCGCTCTCCTGCTTGATGGCATTCCAGAGCTCCTGCGCTGTGTGGCTTCGATTCCCCATGGGAATTAATTTCAGGACGGCCTGTTGACGTTTGGCCACGGCTGTGCTCATATCGGTCGCAACAGGTAAGCGTTCACGGGTCCATGTGGAGGTAGACCGTGACTGCTCCTGCAGCGATGATTCTGAGGAACTGGAGTAGGAGGAGGAGTCAATGTGGACAGACTGGATTCCTGCAATCCTTGGAGTTGGCAGAACACGTACAGCGCCACTCGAAAGATCTGTACCCGGCTCCACAACATTGACCCAATGGGCAGTGAGGGAAAGGTATCGTCCCTGGCCATGGGTACTGGTCCACGCATCGGTGGTCAGGTGGACCTTGCTACTGACGGCGTTTAGTAGCGCATGTTTAATTTTTCCCTCAACATGCTTTTGCAGACCAGGGACGGCTTGCCTGCTGAAATAAAATCGGCTGGGCACATTGTATTGTGGGACTGCCAATGCCATTAAGTTACGGAAACTGTCAGTCTCCACCAGCCTGAATGACAGCATTTCAAGGGACAGTAGTTTTGCAATGCCAGCATTCAGAGCCTGTGCTCGTGGATGGTTTGCCGAGTATGGCCGTCTTTTATCCCATGCCTGTGCTACCGATGGCTGTTTTGTGGCCTGGGAGTGTGAGGATGACAGGGAACTTGCAGCTGTGGGTGGAATAACACTGGGTCTCTGGACAACAGTAACAGAGGTTCTTCCATGGCGATCCTGTGAGGAAGCCGAACCAGCTGTGTGTGAGCTGGAGGAAGAGGCTCCAACACGAGCTGAGGATGTAGGTGCTGCTGTAGGTTGGCCTACATCTCCAGTGTGTCTTTGTAACTGAACCACGTGCTTTGACCGCACATGTTTCCACATATTTGTGGCATTAAGGTTACTGACACTTTTACCTCTTTTTACTTTTTGATTACACAGCTTGCATTTGACATAGCAAATATCATCTGCAAGTGTGTCAAAAAAGGACCACGCAGTGCAAGTCCTGGGAGCGCCCGTTTTGGCTGTTGGAAGAGAACTGCTACGAACGGGTGCCAAACTGGAGGCTACAGGCAACCGAGTCTGCAGCCTACCTCTCCCTACTGTTTGTACCGTTGGGGCAATCTCTTCCTCAGAGCTGCTACCACCACCTTCCTGTTCCTCACGCCATGTTGGGTCTTGGACCTCATCATCTCCACTACCCTCTTCCAACACCTGCTGCTGTTGGGTGGTCTGGCCAGCACCATGCCCAACAGAAACTGGCACCTGAGTCTCATCATCATCAGATGCGTTCTGCGGTGTGCTGACCATCGGCACTGGCTCACCCGCCTCTTCACATTCAGAGAGACACAGCTGTTGCGCATCACTGCATACTGCCTCTTCTTCACATTCCAGAATGCTGCTTGGCTGGGCCCCTGTTTGCAAGCCAACAGATTCTGAGAACAGAAGCAGAGACTCAGCTGGCTCCTTTACAGAGCTCTCTGAATGCCTGGGCAATTTGGCAGGCGGTGAAGAGATAGATGGTTGTTCAACAGTGCTGAGGTCCTGAGAGGAGGTGGAAGCAATTGAAGTCGATGCATTGGCTGCCATCCAACCAACAACGGCTTCAATTTGTTCTTCCCGCAGCTGGGGGTACGCCGAGCTCCTACAAAAGTGTGATAAAGGAACGCTGACGGGGAAAACTGGTGGATGCTGTGTCACTGGGTGCGGCAGCAGCCACAGAATCCCCACGTCCTCTCCCTGCTGAAACTCCACGGCCACGACCAAGTGCCTTACTCCCTGCCTTCTTCATCTTGGTAGATTGATAAAGAAAGTCAGAAAAGTTATAAGGCCTAAGTGTGGTTATTCCTCAGAGACTGCAGTGAACACTGCAGACAACTGTTCAGTAGCTGTGAAAGGCCCCTTTGTGTACTTCTATAGTGTTTGCAACCAATGTATTGTATACGGATGGAAGCGCTTCACACTAATAGATTAGATTTTTTTCAAATATAATGGAGCAGCACCAATTTGAGAAAAATGTGAAGGATGAGGCAGTGACACACGCTCAGCAGACTACAACCAGCAGTGGTTGAAGAACTAACTGGAGCGTAATCTGCACTCAAAAAATTAAAAGCTCACAGACTAAAGTGAACACTGCACACAACTGTTCACTAACTGTGAAAGGCCCCTTTGTGTACTTCTATAGTGTTTGCAACCAATGTATTGTATACGGATGGAAGCGCGTCACACTAATAGATTAGATTTTTTTCAAATATAATGGAGCAGCACCAATTTGAGAAAAATGTGAAGGATGAGGCAGTGACACACGCTCAGCAGACTACAACCAGCAGTGGTTGAAGAACTAACTGGAGCGTAATCTGCACTCAAAAAATGAAAAGCTCACAGACTACAGTGAACACTGCACACAACTGTTCACTATCTGTGAAAGGCCCCTTTGTGTACTTCTATAGTGTTTGCAACTAGTGTTGAGCGATACGATACCGCAAGTATCGGGTATCGGCCGATATTAGCGGTATCGGACTTTCGATATTGACTTTCGATATTTCCCATATATCGTATACCGGAATCGGAATTGTCACTGTCACTGTGAGTGTCCGTCGGTCGGGTCTGTCAGGAGTCAGCGGCACTTACCTGGCAGAAGATCTCCGGTGGTCACGGCCTGGACTGGTTGATGGCCGCCATCATCTTTCCCCGGCGGTCACATGCAGTTTCTTGCGATAACTGCAGTGACTGCTGGGTAATCCCGGCCGTAAAGCAGTCAGTCCGATGACGTCACCGCCGGGGAAGAAGGTAATCAGCTGTGCTGCGCCGGGATGACAGCCTCTGCCTGTCATTCCGATGTAGCAGAGCTGGATCGTCGTGGGACAGTCGTTACTATGGACTGTGTCGGACAGGTGGTATACTGTTGGTTTGTTTTTTTCCTTTTTTTACAGGAGATCGATGGCGTCGCAGGAATGAGAGTATAATAAAAGAAATGAAACCTGTGTTGTCTCTTTTATTTCATTAAAATACTTTTTTCTTGCTGTGTCTTTTTTTATACATTTAAAACTTTGGGATTAATAATGGATCGGTGTCTTATTGACACCTCTCCATTATTAACCGGGCTTATTGTCACCGTGCAATCAACGGTGACATTAACCCCTTATTACCCCACTTGCCACCGCTACAGGGCAGTGGGAAGAGCTGGGTAAAGTGCCACAATTGGCACATCTTTTGATGCGCCAAATGTGGGGCTGCTGTAGCCTGGTATTATCAGGCTGTTGAGGGCCAAAATCCATGGGCTTTGACAGTCTTTTAATACCAGGCCGCAGCAGTCTGCATTTTACTTGGCTGGTTAACAAAAATAGGGGGACCCCTACGCCGTTTTTTTTTTTCGAGGGGATCCCCTATTTTTGTTAACCAGCCAAGCTAAGCAGACTGCTGTGGCCTGGTATTATCAGGCTGGCAAGGTCCATGGATATTGGCTCATTACCAGCCTGAAAAACCAGGCCTCAGCAGTCTGCTTCATCTGGCTGATTAACAAAAATAGGGTGGACCCCACGCCAATTTTTTTTCGAGGGGATCCCCTATTTTTGTTAACCAGCAAAGATAAGCAGACTGCTGTGGCCTGGTATTATCAGGCTGGCAAGCAGGGTCGGACTGAGGCACCGGGACACCGGAGAAACCTACGGTGGGCCCCAGCTCCTGCGTGGTGGGCCCTGATTTGAAAGGATAGGTCGCGGGGCAGAGGGGGCGGTGGCCCAGGGGCCCGCGCTCTGAGGGGGCCCACCCGGAGCTACGATACAGTTACATTCTGCGGCAGAGCAAGGAGAATCGCTCTCCCTGCTCTGCCGCCCGGAAGCTATGGGGCCTGAACAGGCGTTGGGGGGGCCGGTGCCAGCAGTGGGCCCCCCACCCGTCATCGGAGGGTCAGCTGTATCGGCATCCAGCCGATAAAGCTGACCGCATAGAGAGAGAAGGAGTGAGCGCTCCTTCTCTCCCATAATCCCCCTCTCAGCGTATGACAGCGGGCCCAATAACATCACCTGCCGGCGCCCGCTGTCAGACGCTGAGAGGGAGAACAGTGAGCAGCACAGGAGCCGGGAGGTGAGTATTTTTTTTATTTTTTTTTTAATGGGGGTGCAGTCGAGTCCTGGCTGGAGAAGTCGTCATGTCGGTGTGGGCCAGATGGAAAAGACATGAAAAGTGAACAATTCCATTAGAAAGAACATCAGCGGTAAGTCATTATCTGTACCTGTGCTGTAATCTATATGTTCTGTACGACTGGTATTATTTAACACAGACCATATGGCGGTAATATCAATATTGGTCTTTTTATATATAGATTATTTTGGCCAACAGCGCGGTCATTTGCTGAGGTTCTCTGATGATGGGCCCACTCAGAAGTTTTGCCCCCACTAAACCAAAACCCTAGCTACGCCTATGGCTCTCTCTCTAGTCTTTCTTTCTCGCTCTCTGTTCTTTCCTTCTCGTTCTCTGTTCTTTTTTCTCTCTGTTCTTTCTTTCTCTCTTTTCTTTCTTTCCTCTCTTTCTTTCTCTGTTTGTTCTTTCTCTCTCGCTGCTCTTTCTTTCTTTTCCTCAGTACCAGCCACTGTGCCCTCATTACCAGTCAGTGTGATCAGCAGTGCTAAATGGTTACGCTTGGGGCGAGGATATGGGTGTGATTAGCTGTGAAATGGGTGTTGTCGGGGCGTGGCCTAAAATTTTCAGCGGCGCGCAACACGCGCCGCAGCCTTTAATCCTCTTTCCTGTCTTCCAAATTTGGGAGGTATGCTGTATGACCTCCCTACAACTTCTGGCCATGCTCCTGATGAGCGCGACGGATGGTCTTGTGAGGGATCTCCTCCCACACCTGGACTAAAGCATCCACCAACTCCTGGACAGTCTGTGGTGCAACGTGGCATGGCCTAAAATTTTCTGCAGCATGCACAGCGTGCCACAGCCTTTGTCACTCTTTCCCTTATTCAAAGGTTGGGAAGTATGATGTTGGGCCGCAAGAATATATTTTCTCTGGTGGGCCCAAGGTACTCCAGTCCGACGCTGCTGGCAAGGTCCATGTATGTTGGCTCCTTAACAGCCTTAAATACCATGCCTCAACAGCAAGGGCGTACATATAAATCATGGGGCCCCATAGCAAAAGTCTGAATGTTCCCCACCCCCCCAAAAAAGAAAACCCAGAGGCATTGTAAATGTAAAGTGCCAGCACAGTGAGGGAAGTTGAGTCGCACAGAGACAGGGGTTTTGGGGGTACTCGGCACCGATCACGTCGACTTCTATGGGGGATGTCACGAGTAGCACAGCTCGGTCCGTGACCTGGGCGATCACTGGAATGTGGGATATTTCCAGGGGATGATAGAATGTTCGTGTAGTTTGTCGTGACGCCACCTGTAGTACCTGGTCAGGGTGTCCAGCGCTGCTGTGCAGGTCCTCTGGAAGGGATGGTGTAGTGCAGGTAGGTGATAAGTCTTCTACAGGTAACACGCTATCCTTCCAGGGCAGATAGATGTGAGATAGAGCAATGGTGCAGAGTGATGTAGCAGAGTGGACTATGCGACGTAGTAAGAAAGCAGGAAACACTTCAAGTTAAACGTTGCATAATAAAATTTTTAATAACATTACAAAAGTGCAAATAGCATTACTGCCGAAGTTCGTTGAGACTTCTTAGGACTACCCCCACCGGGGTAACTTCACAGTGTCCTTTACTTGTGCTTGTGGAGGACCCGCTCCAAACCTCCAACTGTGGTCTTGGGTGGGCTGCAAGACTTTCCTTGAGCAGACCTCACTTTCGGCACACCAAACGGGTTTTTAGTTTCTGAGGTAGTTGAAAATAGTGCACAGTTAAGTTTTTTGTAAAACCAAGATGGAGCACCGAAGTGCCAACTATTTACAGAAAAGTTTGTGAGCCAGTACAGTTCATGGCTTCAAAGTTCAACATTTTGATTACATTGAAACACCATTACCCAACCTGGGTATATAAAGGCAACAATAAACTTGTTCTTCTGAACATTCACCCGTCCGGGTACATCAAACCATTACCCAACCTGGGTATATTAAGGCAACAATAAACTTCTTTTTATGAACATTCACCCGTCCGGGTAGATCAATAATTTAACTATTTACATACAGAGACCCTGTCTGGGTTATTTAGACTTCTTTGGCTGGCCTCTTACAGGTACCACCTGGTACTCTTCTGGAGCTTGCCAAACATCCGTGACAGGAGGATCCACCCAGACCTGATGACGTCATGTGGCCTGTACAGTGACGTCGTGACCCGCTATCTGGGTCTGTGTGGCCACCTCTTTCGTCTCCCTCCGGATCTGGAACCCTATGTCCCGGACTGAACGAACCCTAGGGGGCCTAACAGGTGCCGGGTACGGGCCAGCTATCATTATCATGTCCATAGCTGTGGCTGCTGAGGAGACCACTGAGGGAGGCTGGGGAGATTTACGGCGTGGGGTGGGCACTTGTGCAGAGGCCTGGTTGGGGGAGGCTGAAGGCTCGGAGGGTCTGTCAGTTTCCTGACACTCTGGGGAGTAGGGGTCGCACCTGGTAACATTTAGGGCGTACCATCCATTGTAACCCCAGTGTCGGGTGTAAGTCACCAAGTCTCCTGCCAACAGGTCCCTCCCGGGTGTCCTTCTGCGAGGTGAGCCTCCACGTCCCGCCGGGTTACAAAGACTTCTAAATAAAGTCCAGGCTCCTGGATGAAGCCCCAACCACCTTTTAACTTAAAGTTCCGTACTGCACCCTTACGCCGCGGCTCCCTCAGCATACTTTTATCCTTTCTCATACGTGCCTTCTCTACCAGGTCCTTGTCCAGGTGACGTTGCCGAAGCTTTTGGGATTCTCGCTGCTCCCTTTGTCGCTCTGCTTCCCGCTCCCGACGTCTCCACTCTTCCTCCTGACGCCGGTTGTAATTCTCCTCCACCAGCAGCTCCATGTCTCCACCATCAAACGCCAGCTTACGATGTCCGGTTTGCGGCAGCTCTCCTGGCGCCCGCCAGTCCTGGCGGCGCTCACCTGTGGCGGAAGCAGCCGGCTCTGGAACAGATGACGGTCGGGGCTCCGGTACAGGCAGGTAGAGCTCTGGTGCCTGCGCGGCCTCCTCCATGAGGACGGGTGTCGCTTCTTCTGCCTCAGCGACGGGGGCAGACAGCGGGATCTGGGGTGCTGGTGCGGCGTTTTCTGCAGGAACGGGTGCCTCCACTGTGATACTGGCAACCGGTTCAGATTGCAAGGGCTGGGATGCCCGCACAGCCTCCACTACTGGAACGGGTGCCTCCACTGAGATACTGTCAACCGGTTCAGATTGCAAGGGCTGGGATGCCCGCACGGCCTACTCTACTGGAACGGGTGCCTCACCTTCCGGTACAGACACTTCAGGGGGTAAGAGGGATTGGCGCCGCTCCAAGTGTAGTTTTAGGGCCCGCCAGCTCGCTTCCATCCTGGCGACCTCCTCCTGGTGCCGGGCCAGGTCTCTCAGGGTATCCTTCGCTTCTTCCAGCGTAGGAGGGTTTCCAGGCCGGGTGCCAAACGGTGGCTCCGTGGCGATCGGGTCGCTTCCGTGGGGGGAGAGCTCTGACTCCTCCATCCCTTCCCACTTCTGCTCACGTCCGTTCACCATCTCTGCCAAGTCACATGTGTCATTCGCATCAGGAGAGGCGCCATCTTTTGTAGGGAGGAGGGACCTTCGCGTTCGTTTCCGCCCTCTGAGGAGGATGAGGAGGCGGAACTCCAGAGCTGTGGGGCACGATCTTACATTGCAGTAACATTTAGAGTGGGCGGACATTGTTTTCGCGCCACGGAGTGAGTGTACGCCCACGAGAGCACGCCCTTATTCTTCACCTGTGCCTCGTGGCGCAGATATGACGGAAAAATGGCAAATACAGTCTATGATGATTTTTGCATTTCTCAAGCAAAAAAACAGTTCAATTAAGGCACACAGGACTCGCTTATAGCGAGCTTCTGAATCCTGTTTGTGACGCCAAAGTTGAGTCGCACAGAGCCACAGGTTTTGGGGGTACTCGGCACCAAGCCCGTCGACTTCTATGGGGGATGTGACGGGTAGCACAGCTATGTCCGTGCCCTGGTCGCTCACTGGAATGTGGGATATTTCCAGGGGATGATAGAATGTTTGTGTAGTTTGTCGTGACGCCACCTGTAGTACCTGGTCAGGGTGACCAGCGCTGCTGTGCAGGTCCTCTGGCAGGGATGGTGTAGTGCAGCTAGGTGATAAGTCTTCTACAGGTAAGACGGTATCCTTCCAGGGCTGATAGATGTGAGATAGAACAATGGTGCAGAGTGATGTAGCAGAGTGGAGTATGCGACGTAGTAAGAAAGCAGGAAAGGAAACAATTCTTACTACAAAGACATGCAGCATAAGGCTGCCTCAACCCCTCCCATCCAACTAGCTACACCCTGTTCTAACCAGCCTGAGCTAGACCATCCCATTGGGTCCGCCTACACTCAGCTGGCATAGTGTACTGTTGAATGCAGTGGTTGGAGTCAATGGGGTGTTTCCTCCTTACTGAGAGTAAGTTGTCACACCGCTGGGTGCGATGCAACATCTCTGTGGCGACTGGACCCTCGGGTGCTTCTGTCTTTTCACAAATGCCGGCTTTACCCGGCAATTGAATCAGAGGCTATTTTACTATGTAGAAGTGAATAAACTATAAATATATGTATATATATATGTCACAATGACATGTATATATATATATATATATAATATATATATATATATATAATGTATTCTATGTGTGTATATTTTGTGTTTACAAGGAAAGAAAGTGTTTTTTTAGTTGCGATATTTTGTTCCCATAGACTTACATGGGACTTCCGGTATCGGTATCGGGTATCGCCGATATTTTAGTGATATCGGCGATACCATTCCGATATTTTTGGATATCGGAAAGTATCGCTCAACACTATTTGCAACCAATGTATTGTATACAGATGGAAGCGCGTCACACTAATAGATTAGATTTTTTTCAAATATAATGGAGCAGCACCAATTTGAGAAAAATGTGAAGGATGAGGCAGTGACACACGCTCAGCAGACTACAACCAGCAGTGGTTGAAGAACTAACTGGAGCGTAATCTTCACTCAAAAAATGAAAAGCTCACAGACTACAGTGAACACTGCACACAACTGTTCACTATCTGTGAAAGGCCCCTTTGTGTAATTCTATAGTGTTTGCAACCAATGTATTGTATACGGATGGAAGCGCGTCACAATAATAGATTAGATTTTTTTTCAAATATAATGGAGCAGCACCAATTTGAGAAAAATGTGAAGGATGAGGCAGTGACACACGCTCAGCAGAATACAACCAGCAGTGGTTGAAGAACTAACTGGAGGTAATCTGCACTCAAAAAATGAAAAGCTCACAAACTACAGTGAACACTGCACACAACTGTTCACTATCTGTGAAAGGCCCCTTTTGTAATTCTATAGTGTTTGCAACCAATGTATTGTATACGGATGGAAGCGCGTCACACTAATAGATTAGATTTTTTTTAAATATAATGGAGCAGCACCAATTTGAGAAAAATGTGAAGGATGAGGCAGTGACACACGCTCAGCAGACTACAACCAGCAGTGGTTGAAGAACTAACTGGAGCGTAATCTGCACTCAAAAAATGAAAAGCTCACAAACTACAGTGAACACTGCACACAACTGTTCACTATCTGTGAAAGGCTCCTTTCTGTACTTCTATAGTGTTTGCAACCAATGTATTGTATACGGATGGAAGCTCGTCACACTAATAGATTAGATTTTTTTCAAATATAATGGAGCAGCACCAATTTGAGAAAAATTGGAAGGATGAGGCAGTGACACACGCTCAGCAGACTACAACCAGCAGTGGTTGAAGAACTAACTGGAGCGCAATCTGCACTCAAAAAATGAAAAGCTCACAGACTACAGTGAACACTGCACACAACTGTTCACTATCTGTGAAAGGCTCCTTTCTGTACTTCTATAGTGTTTGCAACCAATGTATTGTATACGGATGGAAGCGCGTCACACTAATAGATTAGATTTTTTTCAAATATAATGGAGCAGCACCAATTTGAGAAAAATGTGAAGGATGAGGCAGTGACACACGCTCAGCAGACTACAACCAGCAGTGGTTGAAGAACTAACTGGAGCGTAATCTGCACTCAAAAAATGAAAAGCTCACAGACTACAGTGAACACTGCACACAACTGTTCACTATCTGTGAAAGGCTCCTTTCTGTACTTCTATAGTGTTTGCAACCAATGTATTGTATACAGATGGAAGCGCATCACACTAATAGATCACTGTTAATTTCTATTGAATGGAGCTGCACCAATTCCACAAAATAAAATAAAAAAAAGAGTCAGTGAGTGACACGTGCAGATGCCTACAAACAGCGGTGGATGCAGAGCAAACTGCAGCGTCACCTGCACTCTCACACACACACCTTGCACAGAGCTGTTAAAACAACACTGGAAGGCAAAAGGAAGCTTTACACAGCGGTTGGTAAAATAGCCTGCCTAAAGCACAGTACACAAAATCGCAATCTCTAACTGTCCCTCAGAGTCAGCAGAGCAGCGTTCTGTCCCTAACTGAGTTCACAGCACAGTGACGCTAAAATGGCGGCGGCGCCTTTTATACTGCATTCTGACATCATTTCAGCAGCCAATCACAGCCATGCCATTAGTTAACATGACCGCAGCAGTACAGGATGTGCCCACACTTCGTAGGATTCCTCATTGGCTGACTAAAATCACAGTGCCTCTCAAAGAATTATGGGAACTTCCGATTCCGGTATACGATATAGGAAAAATATCGGAACTAAGTATCGGAATTCCGATACAGCGAATATCGGCCGATACCCGATACTTGCGGTATCGGAATGCTCAACACTACCCTCTACATATAGTGATGGTCACTTAATGGCACTGAAATTTTTTTTTAACTTTCACAGTCCCTCCTTCATAAATTAAATAGTATGTGTCTGATCATGTCTCACACAACACATGGGGAGATAAAATTACAATGCTTAAATTACATTTCCTATAGAATGTTTTTTTTCACCATTGAAAGAAATGCAAAAGTGCAAAAACACTACATATGAACATAGCCCAAAGTTTGGAGGAGCAGTTTTCCTTTCTTATTTATTTTGCCTTATATATGTCATTATCCTATTATGTTTATTAACATTTTATCCAGTCAAATCCATTTTAACTGCGGGTTTGTATGTTTTATTGTCAGTCCGTAAAAGTGGCGTAATAATCTGACAACATTGTTCCCAGCAACGACCAGGTTTTCAGGCCGGTCTCACACGTTCAGATATTTCCAGTACTGGAAAAATCGGTACCGGAGATATCTGTGTCCGTGTGTCTGTGTGTAAACTTGGTGCATCCGTGTGGCACATGTGTGGCAACCGTGTGCCGCATCAGGATCACACGGATGGCTGCCGGGGAAGAATCATTACAGTAAGCGCTGTTCCCCTGCCTGTGGTGCTGTAGCCGGCTGTCATTATTCTCTCCTGCTCTGCCGGTAACAGCAAGCAGGAGAGAATGAATGAAAAACAAACTGACGTGGGGTCAACCTTAGTTTTTGTACCAACCCGTCAAAACTATACAGGTGCGGGCTGCTATTCTCAGGCTGGTAATGAGCCATAAATAAGGGCCCCCAGCCTAAAAACAGCAACCCGCAGCTGCCCAGAAAAGGTACATCTAATAGATGCACCTTTTCTGGGCAGCTGTGGACTGATGTTTTTAGGTTTGGGGGCCCATATTCATGGCCCCTTGCCAGCCTGAGAATAGCAGTCCACACCTTTATAGTTTTGCCGGGTTGGTTCAAAAACTAAGGGGGACCCATGTCGTTTTGTTTTTCATTCATTCTCTCCTGCTCGCGCTATTGCCGGGAGAGAATAACAAAAGGCAGCTTCAGCACCACAGGCAGGGGAACAGCGCTTACAGTAGCGCTTCTTACCCGGCGGCCGTCCGTGAGCCCAGAGGGCAGTGTGAACTATTCTTTGTGTGCACGTGTACAGCACGTTTTGCGGACCGTTCGCTCCCACAAACACTGACATGTCAGCATGTCTTGAACATGGACACACGGTCCGTAAAACACTCTGACATGTGCACAGACCCATTCATTTTATTGGGTCTACTTGTGTCAGTGTCTCCGGTACGTGAGAAAACTGTCGCTACACGTACCGAAGCCAGTGACGTGTGAAACCGGCCTCAGAGATGCTTCCAGGGTTTTCCCTATGCTGTTCCCATGCCATTTCAGCTTTGATTCCATAATTTTCATCAATTTTTATACCTCCTCCAGACCTCCTGGTGGGGGGGGGGCACCAGAAAATGCTTGAGTTTCCCATTGACTTCCATTATACTTGTTACTCGAGTCGAGCACCCAAGCATTACGATTTGTTTGAGCATTTTAGTGCTCATCACTATTCCTTTATAAAGATTTTATTAATATAAAGTTTTATTTTTTTTATATTGATTTTTACTGATAGTGTCTCTTTTGTAGTTTTCTTTTATATATGCTTTTTTTTCTTTTAATTGGATTTTTTTATTTATTTTTATTTATTTTACACACTGTGCCTCCATAAGACCTTAAATTATTTTAATATGCTAACACAATCTACTTCTTATTGTTTTAACCTTCTAACTGGTGCTGGTATACTTGCCCCAGCTAAAGGAGAATTTCTGCTGTCTGCATAGCAGTGCTGACCACGTCTTCTAGGATTCAACAGCTCCTGCGCCCTCCCAATTGTTTCTTATTAGGTATTGCTTATGTAGCGCTATCTTAATCCTTAGTGCTTTACATAAATTATCATTACTGTCCCCAATGGAGTTCACTATCTAAACTTAGTTTATATCAGTTTATCTTTGGAGTGTGGGAGGAAACCGGAGTACCCGGTACGAAACACACACAAACACGGGGAGAACACTCAGACTCCTTGCAGATGTTTTCCTTGGTGAGATTGAGCCCAAGAACCTCAGCACTGCAAAGCAACAGTGCTAACCATTGAGCCACCATGCTGAACTATATCCAGCTGTTACATGTCTCTACAGTGTACAAGAGCACACTCATCATTTTTATTACCATGTGTAATAGCCCCACAGATTGCCAGTGTTAAATCGATGTGATAGCTGCATGACATTATGTGGGAGTATGTGCGGCTATGCTTGATGTCATTAGCCTTCTCTCTGAGTCTTCAAAAGTATGCAACACAGCAATGAGCATTTTTGTGGGGGAAGAAGAAGATGGGAGTCAGGAGAGAAGAAGCACATTTAGGAATACAAATTTTGTAGATATTTTTTCTTCTCACCGTAATGCGTTTGCAGAGCCCCTGATGAATAACTAATGAAGAAATCCCCAAAATGTGACCCTATTTACGAAACTATACTACTCAAGATTACAGGATGAAATGTCCGTTTTGTCCCTAAAAGTTTTCAAGAAATTAATGTACGCCTGTTGAGTAAAAATTAAAATTGCTATATTTTTCCACTGTAGATTGGATTGTATAATTAACTTAATTAACTTTATTCTGTGAGCCATATATATGATTTTATTAGACAAAGGGGGAGTCTGATTTTTGCAAGACGGAATATAATTTTAGTGGAATTCATGGGTTTGTGACTTGTTAATTGCTTTTTATTGTGATTTTTAGAGGCAAAGTTACAAAAAATAGCAATTTGGGTCCTAGTTCATGACAGGTTAAAATTAGATTTGTGAGTGAAGCAGACAAACATTTCGAGCTGTCACATTAACTCTTCATATCTTGGGATCTAGGATAAGATATTGCCATTAGTAACCAGGGCAAGTTCTTGACTGCTGAGTTGCCACCCAGTAATATAAAGTATGTCCTTGAGAGACAAAGAGTTAATACATGTTATTATTCTCATAACAAATGGTTATAGAAAGTTGTTCAGCTATGTGCCAAGTTATAATTAATGATTATGATTTGTCAATTTTCAGTTGAAATTACATTGTAGAAGAGTTCCCATGCTTTAGGCAAAGCTTAAAATATAGGGTACATTGGGAAGTTCAATAAAAAAATTTCTTGTTGATTAGTTTAGTATTTGTTTTCTTGCTATTGAGTACTGTACAAAGCTGTCAGATGGAGGCATCATAATACTCTTTACTTACCAACCAGCAAATTATGTTATGGGCAGAATGTCATTGAGTTGTGGCCAGCAATCCATACCACATCAGGGAAGTCAATTTGGAACAATGGTTGCAGGTATGGCAGAGCTGAAACAACAAATGGAGTGACTGACATGACATTCATGATGACGCAAGATAGACACCATAACATAGTAGAGTTGACATAGTGATGTGAAATCATACCTATCCTCATTCCAGCTAGACACAACCCCCTGCACTGGAGCCACTAGAGGTGATAAATACACTAATAAAAAATATGTTATGCTGTAACATTGTGCAAGTTAAGTTACAGTCACAACACATGTCTCATTTATGTTTGTTGGGACCTCTTAAAATGTACACAACTTCATGCTAATAGAATTGAATGTGGTAAAGTGTTTGCTGAGCAGTATGTTTATTTTTTTCATAGTTGTATCGAACAGCACTATTTAAAAGCAGTCCCATAAAATGTTTATCCTCTTAATATATTGCGATCATCTTATTATTTAGGACTGTGTAATTACAATTGCTCATTTTGCCTTTTTACTCAGTTAATGCTTCTCTTTTCTTTGTTCTATATCGAAAAAGAAGTTTCTTTTCCCTGCATGACCATTCCCCTCTACAACTCCTGACCTAGCTGCTCTGCTCCACCTCCTGCCAGGGACTTTGCACTGAGGACTCCTGCAGGAAAAAGAGACTTCCTGTTTCTACACAAAGCTTACATGGATTCACTTAGTCAGTTTTTAACCCTTTTGCGCCAGAGCCTTTTTTGCCTTTGTGACCAGGCCAATTTTTTCAATTTTGACCAGTGTCATTTTATGAGGACATAACTCTAGAACACTTCAACGGATCCCGGTGATTCTGAGACTTTTTCCTTGTGACATATTGTACTTTATGACAGTGGTAAAATTTTCTTTGATATTACTTGCATTTATTTGTTAAAAAAATGGAAAGTTGGTGAAAATTTTGAAAATTTTGCAATTTTCACACCTTTTATTTTTATGCCCTTAAATCATATAGCACAAAATAATTAATAAATAACATTTCACATATGTCTGCTTTACATCAGCACAATTTTTGAAACATAATTTTTTTTTGTTAGGAAGCTATAAGGGTTAAAAGTTGACAAGCGATTTCTTATTTTTCCAACAAAATTTACATAGCCATTTTTTTAGGGACCACCTCACATTTGAAGTGAATTTGGGGGTGAATATGACAGAAAATACCCAAAAGTGACACTATTCTTAAATTTAACTCCTCAAGGTACTCAAAACCACACTCAAGAACTTAATTAACCCTTTATGTGCTTCACAGGAACTGAAGAAATATGGAAGGAAAATTTGATCATTTAAATTTTTTCACAAATATTTTACTTCAGAAACAATTTTTTTATTTTTACAAGCGTAAAAAGAGTAAATGAACAACGAAGATTGTTGTGAAATTTCTACTGAATATGCCGATAATCCATATGTTGAGGTAAACCAATGTTTGATCACACGGCTGAGCTCAGAAGGGAAGGAGCGCCGTTTGACTTTTTCAGTGCAGAATTGGCTGGAATTGAGTTCGGATGCCATGTCACGTTTGGAGAGCCCCTGATGTGCCTAAACAGTGGAAACCCCCCAAGTGACACAATTTTGGAATCTAAACCCCCAAAGAACTTATCTAGATGTGTTGTGAGCTCTGTGAGCCCCAGAGTGCCTCACAGAAGTTTATAACGTAGAGACGTGAAAATAAAAAATCATTTTTTTCACAAAAATGATATTTTAACCCCCAATTTTTTATTTTCACAAGGGTAACAGGAGAAATTGGACCCCAAAAGAAGTTGTCCAATTTGTCCTGAGCATGCTGGTATCCCATATGTGGGAGAAAACTACTGTTTGGGCACATGTTGGGGCTCAGAAGGGTAAGTAGTGATGTATTGGAATGCAGACTTTGATGTAATGATCTAGGGGCGTCATGTTGCGTTTGCAAAGCCCCTGATGTACCTAAATAGTGGAAACGCCCTCAAATGACCCCATTTTGGAAACTAGACCACCCACGGAACTTTTCTAGATGTATGGTCAGCCCTTTGATCCCCCAAGTGTTTCACTAAAGTTTAAAACTTTGAGCTGTGAAAATAAAAATAATTTCTTTCACAAAAATCTTTTAGCCCACAATTTTTGTACAATTTGTCCTGAGTATGCTGGTATCCCATATGTGGGAGAAAACTACTGTTTGGGTACACGTCTGGGCTCGGTAGGGAAGTAGTGACGTTTTGGAATGCAGACATTGATAGAATGGTCTGTGGAAGTCATGTTGCGTTTGCAGAGCCCCCGATGCTCATAAACAGCAGAAACCCCAATAGTGACACCATTTTGGAAACTAGACATCCCAAGGAACTTATCTAGATGTGTGTTGAGCACTTTGAACCCCCAAGTGCTTCACAGAAGTTTATAACGTAGAGCCGTGAAAAAAAATTATATTTTGTTTACAAAAATAATTATTAGCCAACCAAATTTTTTTCCCAAGGCTAACAGGAGAAATTAGACCACCAAAGTTGTTGTGCAATTTGTCCTGAGTACACTGATACTCCACATGTGGGAGTAAACCCCTGTTTGGGCGTATGGCAGAGCTCAGAAAGGAAGGAGCACCGCTTGACTTTTTCAACGCAGAATTGGCTGAAATTGAGATCTGATCCCATGTCGTGTTTGGAGAGCACCTGATGTGCCTAAACAGTGGAAACCCCCCAATTCTCATTCCAACACTAACCCCAACACACTCCCTAACCCTAATCCCATCCCTAACCATCACCCTTATCACAACCCTAACAACAACACACCCATAACCCTAATCCCAGCCATAATCCTAACCACAACAATAACACCAACACACCCATAACCCCAATCCCAACATAACTCTAACCACAGACTTAACCCTAATTCCAACTCTAACTTTTGCCCCAACCCTAACAATAAATTTAGTCCCAACCCTAACCCTAACTTAAGCCCCAACTCTAACCTTAACTTTAGCCCTAACCCTAACTTAAGCCCCAACTCTAACCCTAAGTTTAGCCTAACACTAACCCTAACTTTTGCCCCAACCCTAACCCTAACCTTAGCCTAACACTAACCCTAACTTTAGCTCCAACCCAAACCTAACTTTAGCCTCACTAACCCTAACTTTAGCCCTATCCCTAACCCTAACTTTACCTCCATCCCTAACCTTAACTTTAGCCTAACACTAACCCTAACTTTAGCCCCAACCCTAACCCTAACTTTAACCCCAACAATAACCCTAACTTTAGCCCCAAGCCTAACCCTAACTTTAGCCCCAACACTAATCCTAACTTTAGCCCCAAGCCTAACCCTAACTTTAGCCCCAACACTAATCCTAACTTTAGCCCCAACCCTAACCCTACCTTTAGCTCCAACCCTAAACTTAACTTTAGCACTTACTCTATTCCTAACTTTAGCACTAACCCTAACCAGCTTTATCTGTTTTTTTTACTTTATAACAAGATCGCTGGCTGGCACAGCTGTTGCCAGCAGCATGTTAGGCGCCAGGATTCTCCTACTGCATAGGGAGGATCCCGGGCTTTGTCTCCCTCTGCGGTCTCCGATTCTTCTTCAACAGCAGTGGAGCCTGCTCAGTAGATACGTCGCTCTCAGCATCTTGCTCAGACTTGTGCTGTTCGTCTGGTTACTGCTGGTTCTCCAGCTACAGCTATAGAAACTAGCAATAGGCGGCAGCGAACAGATGTTCCTCGGTCTAAGTCCAGAAATCACTCCAGTAAGCCTTCTCTTGAGGCGACCTCTCATTGGTGGTCGGTCGTCAGCTGCTCGTATGATGTGACAGTTCCTTATTGGTCCACGAGCATGGTCCTGTTAGACTGGACTTGAACAGGAACATATAAAAGGTCCTCTGGTGCCCAAATCGGCGTGCTATGATAACATATATTTTGTGTGTTGGTGGAAATGTTACCACCCTCTGTGCACGTGTCCTGCTACTAGCAGTTGTGTGTGTGCCTAGACAGACAGTGTAGCGTGGGAACTCCCACTTGAGCCTAGCACCTGCACTGAGTGAAAGCTTCGCATGTGCATATTTCACAGACTGTGTGACAGGGCAGGCTCATTCACCAGCTTTAGTGGGGGCTTAGTCATAGGGACCCCAACTAGCGTCTTTTCTATTATGATCCTGTGAAGTCATAACCCAGAGTGCTATCTTTGTGTGCTGCTCTGTGATGTAACAGAGGCAGGTATGTTGCACTCTGTTCACACCGAGTGATCATTAACTCGGTGTGATTACGGTGCTTGCTCGCAGCTTCGCTCCATCATTGTTTCCTAGCAGCGGTTCCTCCATCACCGCTCGGTGGACCCTAGGTTGCGATCGCACCTTCTCATAATTTATATTTGGTGATATCCGCTAGCTCTAACACAGCACTTGTAAGGCCGGGGTCACGCTTGGGGGTCCCGATCAGCACAAAACCGCCTACCATAGACAAACGTCGGTGCTGCACAAAGCCCTGCTAGCGCCGAAGTTTATCTACCATTGGTGGTCATGAAGCAGTTAATCACCTGATGTCATAGATCAAATCAAAAAGAGAAATAGTAACTGGGTAAAAAGTCAAGATGAGCAATTGTACACAGTGCCATATAATATGATGACTGCAATATACACTGCTCAAAAAAATAAAGGGAACACTCAAATAACACATCCTAGATCTAAATGAATGAAATATTCTCATTGAATTCTTTGTTGTGTACAAAGTTGAATGTGCTGTCAACATAATCATAAAAAATTCAATTGAAATCAAATTTTTTAACCAATGGATGCCTGGATTTGGAGAGATCCCCAAAATGAAAGTGGAAACAAGTCTAAATGAAAATCAAAACAAGATAAAATTAAAGTGGAAACAAGTCAAAATGATGCTCAGAATTGTGTGTGGTCTCCACGTGCCTGTATGACCTCCCTACAACACCTGGGCATGCTCCTGAAGAGTTTGCAGATGTTGTCCTGAGGGATCTCCCAGATGTGGACCAAAGCATCCGTCAACTCCTGGACCGGTCATGCTGAAGGATGTTGCAGGCAGAAGGTTCACACTCAGCACATGTGACAGACGTGACAGAGTCTGGAGACTCCGTGGAGAGCGATCGGCTGCTTGCAACATCCTTCAGCATGACCGGTTTGGCAGTGGGTCAGTAATGGCGTGGGGTTGCATTTCTTTGGAGGGCCACACAGCCCTCTCCGTGTGCTCGCCAAAGGTAGCCTGACAGCCATTAGGTACCGAGATGAGATCCTCAGACCCCTTTTGAGATCATATATGGTGCTGCTGGCCCTGGGTTCCTCCTAATGCAGGACAATGCCATACCTCATGTGACTGGAGTGTGTCAGCAGTTCCTGCAAGATGAAGGCATTGAAGCTATGGACCGGCCTGTCCGTTCCCGAATCCCTAAATCCAATTGAGCACATCTGGGACTTCATGTCTCGCTCCATCCACCAATGTGACGTTGCACCACAGACTGTCCAGGAGTTGACGGATGCTTTAGTCCAGGTCTGGGAGAAAATCACTCAGGAGAACATCCTCATCCTCATCAGGAGCATGCCCAGACGTTGTAGGGAGGTCATACAGGCACGTGGAGGCCACACACAATACTGAGCATCATTTTGACTTGTTTCCACTTTAATTTTGTCTTGTTTTGATTTTTCATTTAGACGCTTTTCCACTTTCATCCAAATCCAGGCCTCCATTGGTTCAAAAATTTGATTTCCATTGATGATTTTTTGTGATTATGTTGACAGCACATTCAACTTTGTACAGAACAAAGTCTTCAGTAAGAATATTTCATTCATTTAGATCTAGGATGTGTTATTTGAGTGTTCCCTTTATTTTTTTGAGCAGTGTATTAAGAAGATAAAAACTTTAATTGGAGTGCTTCCTTAATATAATATTTAAAACATTTGGGGCAGACAGATCAATAACTCAGTTGAATGCATGCTAAAAATACACAATTTAAGCATCCATTTACACACTAATATGGACACAACATCATACACAGTAGAATATCTTATAGTAATATAAGCTGAAATCACCTGCAAATGACCCAGTCGTACAGATGTATCCAAAATTTAAATACGTAAAAATTGTCAAATTATTTATGCTCAATACGTAAAGAGAAGCTCTAAATTCTATTCTTGCAGGATTTGGTATTTGAGATAAGAATAAGTTACCCAAATAAGAAAGTAACAAATAGATGTAGAAAATAACCAGGAGCTAATCCAAAAAATGCCTGAAACATATTGATTTGGTTTAATAATAGTAAATCAAATAGCCAAGATCTATAAACAACCGTCATTAGTGTGCTATATGAATCAATAAATAATATGCATAAATATAAATCTCTGTGGAGCAAAACTTAGAAAAAAAGGTATTGTACATAATATTATAAACAGGGAATCACTGAAGACTAACAATATAGATATATTCAATCTCTCTGTGCAGTTTGCTATATTTTATAAAAATAATAATTTTCCTGCAATGAAAATTGATATTGAACAGAGGTTAGAAAATTCAATATCCATAGCCATGTACAATACAGATTTTTAAAGATGTCATTGTCTGAGTTCCAGTAATTTCATTATTGACTCATGCATTTTGTTTGAAATGAAATAATTAAAACCATTTATTAAAATCCAGTTATGACTATGATAAAATATGTTGAAATATTTGTTGTAAAATGTTCCCTTGAAGTTATTGTTGCTTAAAAAAAAAATATTTTTGGTTTGTGAAATACCATTACAAGTTATTTAGACCAGTCTCCCAGCCAGTGAATTGAAAGCCACGAGAGACCTGGCACAAGGTGATAAAAAACTTCTCTAACAAAATCTCAGTACACAAAACATTTCTGGACCCTAGGGCCCTTAATTCAAGCTTGTGCGATATAGACATAAAAAGCTGTCTGCTATATATATATATATATATATATCCGTATATACCCATGTATAAGCTGAGATTTTCAGCCCATTTTTTAGGGCTGAAAGTCCCCCTCTCTGCTTATACGCGGGTCATATACGGGGGTCGGCGGGGGAGGGGGAGCGGGGGTGTCGGATTATACTCACCTCTCCGCCGCCGCGGTCTCTGCAGCCCCCCTGCTTCTCCCACGATCTACGGCTCCTTCCTGCAGCGGTCACATGGCACCGCTCATTAAAGTCATGAATATGCACATATTCATGACTTTAATGAGCGGTTCCATGTGACCGCTGTAGGAAGGAAGCGCTGCTGAGAGCGCCGGGAGAAGAGGAGAGGCTGCAGGGACGCGCGGCGGAGAGGTGAGTACAGCGATATTTACCTGTCTTCTCTCCACCGCTGTGTTGCGTCCTCGTCTGACTCCTCTGGCGGTGAATGATCAGCAGAGGGCGCGATGATGTCATTAGTGAGCGCCGCGCCCCCTGCCAGATCATTCACTGCCGAGGACCAGGAAGAGGACGCAGCGCTGCGGTGCAGAGAGGAAAGGTAAATATCACAGGTGCCGTGGTTCTGAGTGAGCGGTGACGCCGGCACCTGTCCCCCATAGTGCGCCGGTGTCCCCGCCTGCTCAGGACCCCGGCACCTGGCCCCCAGGGACGAGAGGTGAGTATGTAATTTTTTTTATTTTTTTTGCAGCATATGGGGCATAATCTGGAACATATGGGGCATAATATGGAGCATATGGGGGCATAATATGGAGCATATGGGGGCATAATTTGGAACATATGGGGGCATAATATGGAGCATATGGGGGCATAATATGGAGCATATGGGGCATAAGCTGTGGAACATATGGGGGCATAATATGGAGCATATGGGGCAAAATATGGAGCATATGGGGGCATAATATGGGGGCATAAGCTGTGGAACATATGGGGGCATAATCTGGAGCATATGGCGGCAAAATGTGGAGCATATGGGGCATAATATGGAGCATATGGGGGCATAAGCTGTGGAACATATGGGGCATAACCTGGAGCATATGGGGCAAAATATGGAGCATATGGGGGCATAAACTGTGGAACATATGGGGGCATAATCTGTGGAATATATGGGGGCATAATCTGGAGCATATGGGGGCATAATATGGAGCATATGGGGGCATAATGTGGAGCATATGGGGGCATAATCTGTGGATCATACGGAGGCATAATCTGTGGAATATATGGGGGCATAATCTGGAGCATATGGGGGCATAATCTCTGAAGCATATTGGGCATAATCTGGAGCATATGGGGGCATAATCTGGAGCATATAGGGGCATAATCTGTGCAGCATATGGGGGCATAATCTGTGGAGCATCATATGGAGGCATAATCATTTTTCACCCTAGGCTTATATGCGAGTCAATAAGTTTTCCCAGTTTTTTGTGGCAAAATTAGGGGGGTCGGCTTATACACGGGTCGGCTTATACATGAGTATATACGGTATGTATATATTCACGAACACAAATTAAATAGATACCATAACACATTAGATAAAACCATTAACCCGTTTACCCCCTATGATGGTTTGCAGATAATGACCAGGCCAATTTTTACAATTCTGACCAGTGTCAATTTATATCTCTGGAGAGCTTCAACGGATCCCACTGATTCTGAAATTGTTTTTTTCAAGACATATTGTATTTCATGATAGTAGTAAAATTAATTTGATATATCTTGCATTTATTTGTTATAAAATGGAAATTTGGTGAAAATTTGGAAAATTTAGCAATTTCCAAATTTTGAATCCTTATGCCCGTAAATCAGAGAGCTGTGTCACAAAATAGTTAATAAGTAACATTTCCCATGTGACTACTTTACATCAGCACAATCATTGAAATTTTTTTTTTGTTAGGAAGTTATAAGGGTTAAAGGTTGACTAGCAATTTTATATTTTTACAACAAAATAATGAAAACCATTTTTTAAGAGACCACCTCACATTTGAAGTGACTTTGAGGAGTCTATGACAGAATATTCCCAAAAGTGACAACATTCTAAAAACTGCACTCCTCAGGGTACACAAAACCACATTCAAGAATTTTACTAACCCTTCAAGTGCTTCACAGGAATTTTTGGAATGTGGAAAAAAATGAACATTTAACTTTTTTCACAAAAAATGTAATTCAGATCCATTTTTTTATTTTGAAAAGAGTAACAGGAAAAAATAGACCCCAATATTTGTTGAGCAATTTTACCTGAGCATGCCGATACCACATATGAAGGAGAAAACCACTATTTGGGCGCACAGCAGAGCTCGGAAGAGAAGAACCGCTATTTGACTTATTGAATACAAAATTTGCTGAAACAATTGGCAGATGCCATATCGTGTTTGGAGAACCCCTGATCTGCCTAAACATGAACAATCCCCCAAAAGTGACACCATTTTGGAAACTAGACTAATCAGTGAAGTGAATTACATGAGCACCCTCAGGTGCTTCATAGAAGTTTATAATTTAAGCCATTAAAAAAAAAATTCACATTTTCCCCAACAATTGGACCATACAGTTTGTTGGGGAATTTCTCCTGCGTACATGGATACCCCATATGAGGGAGAAAAATACTCTTAGGGCATATGATAGGGCTCGGACTTTTTCAAAGTAAAATTTCCTGGAATCATTAGCGCACATCATGTCCCTTTTGAGGAGCCCTTGATGTGCCTGAACAATGGTACCCCCTTGCAAGTGACCCCATTTTGGAAACTAGACCCCTCAAGGAAAGTATTTAGATGTGTGGGGAGCACCTTGAAACCTGAAGTGCTTCACAGAAGTTTAAAACATTGAGCCGTGAAAATAAAAAAACTCAAATTTTCTGCACAATAATGTTATTTTGGCACCAAATTTTGCATTTTAAAAAGGGTAAAAGGAGAAACTGCACCATTAGTGTTGAGCGATACTGCTCGATATCTAAAAATATCGGATCGGAATGGTATCGCCGATATCACTAAATATCGTCGATATCCGATTCCGATACCGGAAGTCCCATGTAATTCTATGGGAACAAAATATCGCAACAAAAAAAAACCCTTTCTTTCGTTGTAAACACAAAATATACACACATAGAATACATATATATATATATATTATATTATGTCATTGTGACATATATATATATATACATATATTTATAGTTTATACACTTCTACATAGTAAAATAGACTCTGATTCAATTGCCGGGTAAAGCCGTGACATACCCCATAGAAGTCGACGGGCTCGGTGCCGAGTACCCCCAAAACCTCTGGCTCTGTGCGACTCAACTTGGGCGTCACGAACAGGATTCTGTAGCTCGCTATAAGCGAGTCCTGTGTGCCTGAATTGAACTGGTTTTGTGCTTGAGAATTGCTAAAATCATCAGAGAATGTATTTGCCATTTTTCCGCCATATCTGCGTCACGACGAGGCACTGGTGAAGAAGAAGGGCGTGCTCTTCGTGGGTGTACACTCACTCAGTGGCGCGAAAACGATGGCCGACCACTCTAAATGTTACTGCAATGTAAGATCGTGCCCCACAGCTCTTCAGTTCCGCCTCCTCATCCTCCTCAGTGTGCGGAAACTAACACGAAGGTCCCGCCTCACTACAAAAGAGGGGCCCTCTCCAGATGCTAATGACACATGTGACTTGGCAGAGATGGCTAATGGACACGAGCAGAAGTGTGAAGGGATGGAGCAGTCAGAGCTCTCCCCCCACGGAAGCGACCCGATCGCCACGGAACCACCGTTGGGCACCCGGCCTGGAAACCCTCCTACGCTGCAAGAAGCGGAGGATACCCTAAGAGGCCTGGACCCGGCACCGGGAGGAGGTCGCCAGGATGGAAGCCAGCTGGCGTGCCCTAAAACTAAACTTGGAGCGGCGCCAATCCCTCTTACCTGAAGTGTCTGTACCGGAAGGTGAGGCACCCGTTCTAGTAGAGGAGTCCGTGCGGGCATCCCAGCCCTTGCAATGTGATCCGGTTGACGTTGTCGCAGTGGAGGCACCCGTTCCTGCAAAAAACGCTGCATCGGCAGCACCCCAGATCCCGCTGTCTGCCCCCGTCGCTGAGACAGAAGAAGCGACACCCGTCCTCATGGAGGAGGCCGCGCAGGCACCAGAGGTCTACCTGTCTGTACCGGAGCCCCGACTGTCATCTGTTCCAGAGCCGACTGCTTCCTCCGCAGGTGAGCGCCGCCAGGACTGTCGGGCGCCAGGAGAGCTGCCGCAAACCGGACATCGTAAGCTGCAGTTTGATGGTGGAGACATGGAGATGCTGGTGGAGGAGAATTACAACCGGCGTCAGGAGGAAGAGTGGAGACGTCGGGAGAGAGAAGCAGAGCGACAAAGGGAGCAGCAAGAATCCCAAAAGCTTCGGCAACGTCACCTGGAGAAGGACCGGGCAGATAAGGACCGGATGAGAAAAGATAAAGGAACCCTGTGGGAGCCGCGGCGTAGGGGTGCAGTACGGAACTTTAAGTTAAAAGGTGGTTGGGGCTTCATCCAGGAGCCTGGACTTTATTTAGAAGTGTTTGTGACCCGGCGGGACGTGGAGACTCACCTCCCAGAAGGACACCCGGGGAGGGACCTGTTGCCAGGAGACTTGGTGACTTACACCCGACACTGGGGTTACAATGGATGGTACGCCATAAATGTTACCAGGTGCGACCCCTACTCCCCAGAGTGTCAGGAACCTGTGAGACCCTCGGAGCCTTCAGCCTCCACATCCAGGCCTCTGCACAAGTGCCCACCCCACGCAATAAATCTCCCCAGCCTCCCTCAGTGGTCTCCTCAGGAGCCCCAGCTATGGACATGATAATGATAGCTGGCCCGTACCCGGCGCCTGTTAGGCCCCCTGGGGTTCGTTCAGTCCGGGACATAGGGCTCCAGACCCGGAGGGAGATGAAAGAGGTGGCCACACAGACACAGATAGCGGGTCACGACTTGACTGTACAGGCCACACGACGTCATCAGGTCCTGGTGGTCCTTGGTGTCTCGGATGTTTGGCAAGCATCAGAAGAGTACCAGGTGGTACCTGGAACACCCCTGCCAAAGAATTATAAATAACCCGGACAGGGTCCCTGTATGTAAATAGTTAAATTGTTGATGTACCCGACGGGTGAATGTTCATAAAAAAGTTTTTTAATTTAATAAAAAACACAACACAGTTTTCATTACTTTTATTACAGTCTCATCCTGCGACGCCATCGATCTCCTGTAAAAAAATGAAAAAAAAAACAGCAGTATACCACCTGTCCGACGCAGTCCATAGTAATGAGTGTCCCACGACGATCCAGCTCTGCTACATCAGAATGACAGGCAGAGCCTGTCATCCCGGCGCAGCACAGCTGATTACCTGCTTCCCTGGCGGTGACGTCATCGGACTGGTTTACATCCGGGATTACCCTGCAGTCACTGCAGTTATCGCGAAAAACTGCATGTGACCGCCAGGGAGAAGATAATGGTGGCCATCAAGCATTCCAGGACGTGACCGCCGGAGATCTTCTGCCAGGTAAGTGCCGCTGACTCCTGACAGACCCGACCGACGGACACTCACAGTGACAGTGACAAATCCGATTCCGGTATCCGATATGACGAAAATATCGGTACTCGGAATCGAAAGCCCGATACAGCTAATATGGGCCGATACCCGATATTTGCAGTATCGTATCGCTCAACACTATGCACCATATAATTTGTTGTGCAATTTCTCCTTAGAATGCTGATACACCATATGTTGAGGTAATACAACTTTTGAGGCACAGGGCAAAGCTCAGAAGGAAAGAGGTGCCATAATGGAGTTCAGATTTTGCTGGAATGATTTGAGGCTGCCATGTCACATTGGCAGAGCCCCTGAGGTGCCAGAACAGAAGAAACCACGTATATGTGAACTCTTGTTTACAAACTACACTCCCCAATAAATTCATCTAGGGGTGCAGTGATCATATCGACACCACGTGTGCCTCACAGAATTTCATACCATTGAGAGGTGAATAAAGAATAAATTATATTTTACAACTAAAATGTTGTTGCAACAAGTTTAAAATTATTCTATAGGCTAATAGGATTTTTTTTTACAAAAAACTGAGGTCCATTTTTTCCTGAGTGCGCCAATACTCTACATGTAATCGGGAAATATTTTTCAGGCACAGTGCAAAGCTCAGAAGGCAAAGAGCGGCATACTGCAATGAAGATTTTACTATTATGGTTTGAGGGGTGCTATGACGCACTGGTAGAGCCCATGAGGTGTCTGTACTCCCATAAGTGACCCCATTTTACAAAATACACCTCTCAATGTCTTCATCTAGGGGCGCAGTGATCATATTGACACTATCAATACCCCATATGTGGCTGTAAAGTAATACTTAGCCATTCGGAGAGACTCAGGAAGAACTGAGCTTATTTGCCTCCTCGAGCGCAGATTTTACTAGAATAATTTACGGACTCCATATAAAGAGCCCCAAATTGCTTGAAGAGTAGAATACCTCACTCAAGTTATCCAATTTTGGAAATTATACTCTTTGAGAGTTTATCTACAGGTGTAGTGACGATTTTTACTCTATGGGTATTTTCCAGAAACAAGCAGCAATGAATGTTGCCAAGTAAAAATAGCAAACTTTCGTTGTGGTGACCAGTACGTTGCAGTCACCAGTACGTTATGCCCAGCCTGTGCTTCTGGAGACATGCACCCGTAAGTAAGGCAGTTTCTTATCACTTCAGGAATGTTAAACATGTGGACATTACATGTGGTTTACATCACAAACATGATCGTTTAGTCTCCAATTTTTTATTTTCACAACTTAACAGAAGAAATTGGACCTCAATAGTGGGAGATCTGGCAGTGTGACCGCTCTGCAGAAATCCTCAGCTGGTGTGCAGCCAAAACAATTATCAGCCAGGAACATGTCACATCATCAGACATATCAGACTACACCATTTACACTCAATGCTTTGAGGGACTCATTCAAGAATGTAAATTGACTAAACCATTGCCCCTCAAACTAGTTGACCACACGTGTATGACAAGATTACTAATCAGTGACAAATCACCTGTCAATTCACTAGGTTCTGACATTCTCCAAGCGCTACAGGCACATATTGTGTATGAGCCAGACTGTACTGTGAAGCTGACAGCAGGAATTCCAGAGTACGCTTTGTGAAGAGTGCTCGAAGCCCTGCACATAAATGACAACCCCTCCCCTCCGGAGAAACATGAGTCACTGACACAGGTCTCAGAGGCACTATGGGCAAAGTCTAAAGGGTATGCCACACTAAACAACATCGCTAACAGGATCGCTAAAAAACGTCACTATTTAGCGATCCGTTAGCGATGTTATTGTGTGCGGCATCTACCAGCGACGTGGCCCCTGCTGAGATCCTGCTGTGATCTCGCTCGTCGCTGACATCGTTCCGGACCCTATTTTATCGTCGGCGCCCCCGATGGTATCGCTATATCGCTGAGTTTGGCACCTTTTCTTAGCATTTAGCGGTACTTTTGTACCACTAAAGTCGTTAAGGAGATCGCTAACCGTGATAGCGTCCTTAACGACATCGCTAAGTTAAGCCGCTATCAGCGATATAGAAACAATCCCGCTAGCGATCGCATTAGTATGCGTCGTTATCGTGATCGCTAGCGGGATTGTTTAGTGTGGCAGTACCTTAAGACTGATATCGGACACATGCCAGTCCCTCCAGTAATGTTTCATTTAAAGCCTGGTGCGAGACTACTACAAATCAAACAGTACCCTTTAAGTGCGGCTCAGGAAGAAGCAATAGGGAAAAACATCACAGCTTTCAATGCCTCTGGGACTATAGCACCAACAAAGTCTGTAGCGAACACTCCCCTGTTTCCAGGAAGAAAAAAGGCAAAAAGGGAGAACCAATTACCTATAGAATGGTGCATGATGTCAGAGCCATAAATGCAGTAACTGAGCTACTAACAATGTAGTACCCAACCCCACACGATTCTGTCACAAATTCCAATCATAGCTGCCTGCTTCACTTGTATTGATCTAGCAAATGCTTATTTATCTGTGCCTATACATCCGGACTGTCAATACCTGTTTGCTTTCACGTTCAGGGGAGGCAGTATATGTGGCTCGTGCTGCTACAAGGGGCGCACAACTCTCCAACCTTGTATACTGCTGCATTGCAACTTGTTTTGCAGGACTGGACCATCACACATGCTGAGGTAGTTCTGCTCCAGTATGTGCATGATCTCCTCCTTTGTGCCCCCAATAGAAATGTATGCAGCAAAGCTACAATCTCACTGCATCAAAAACGCCTCTTTTCCAAATGGTGTAAAGCGTCCAGAGAAAAGCTACAATTTTGTCAACTAAAAGTTGTATTTTTGGGACATTGCATATCACAAGGAGCACGCCACTTGACAGAGGATAGGAAGAAGACAATTGAACAGCTAAAACCACCTGCTGGGGTTCAACACCTGCGCACTTTCTTGGGGCTAGCATCATATTGTAGGCCTTGGATTCGCTCTGCATCCATTCTCATGCAGCCTCTCTATGATTGTCTGCCCACAAAACCCTTCCAGCTTCATCAGGAAGCACTAGACAGTTTCTACACACTAAAACTTGCAATTGTCTCTGCTCCAGCTCTTGGCACCCCAGACTACGCAAAACTTTTCCTGCTCTACTGTACAGATATGTTGGGACATGCTACAGGGGTCCTAGCCCAAAAACATGGCCAACACAACAGGCCTGTGGCCTACTACTCTGCTCGCTTAGATCTTGTTGCAAGAGGAGCCCCATCATGTGTCTGAGCAGTGGCAGCTGTTTCACTCTTACTAGACAAGGCCTCAGAAATCGTACTGGACTATCAAATCACTGTCTACACTCCACATGACCTGCACAGCATCCTCAGCCAGGTCCAACCAAGCACATTTGCTGTAGCCAGACATTTTAAGCTTCAGTATGCTCTTTTAATGCTTCCCAATGTCACTTTGAAACGGTGTATGACTTTGAATCCAGCTACACTCATTCCAATCGATGTAGCAGATTCAAAAGGGGAGAAGGTGGTGATGGACAAGGAAAACCACTGTTTTTGCAAAATTTGTCAGAGGAAGAATTGTTTGATGCATACCATAAGCATGACTGTATAGCCCTTATGGCTCAAGAGACTGCAGGGTTCTCAAATGTTTCTGATGTACCTCTGACTAATCCTGAGATTGAGCTTTTTGTAGATGGTTCAAGAAGCATCGGTGAAGATGGATGGTTCTATACTTGAAATGCAGTGGTCACACAGCATGAGGTAGTAAAAGCAGAACCACTCCCTCCTCACATGTATGCACAAGAGGCGGAGTTGACGGCACTCATTGAAGCGCTTAAAGGGGTGGCAGGTAAACAATGTAACATCTACATAGATTCGAGCTATGCTTTCGGTATAGCCCATGACTATGGTCCCATAAGGAGGGCGAGAGACTTTCTTACATCAGCAGGTACCCCTGTAAAACATGGGAAGTTTATCAAACAACTGCTGGAGGCACTTCTGCTCCAGAAGGAAGTTGCCATAGTTAATGTAAGAGCACATACAAAACTCTCTACCAACAAAGCAAGAGGCAAAGAGAAGGCAGATAGGGCAGCCATGGAAGCCACACGAAAGCCGAGGCAAGACCAGGCCTCTGAGGTACCCCCACTGATCATGGTAAGCACTGAGTGTCAGCAATTAGATCTCCATATCTTACAGGCTCTGACTCGGCAGACAACCAGGGAAGAGAAGAAGGTTTGGTCGAAAGCTGGAGCTCAGGAGCATGAAGGTCTGTGCATGGTGGGTCAGAAAGTCTGCCTACCAAGGTCCTTGTACCCAATGAGGGCTCAGGTGGCTCAAGGCCCCACGCATTTGTCCAAAAACGCCATGTGTGCCTTAGTAAAGAGACAGTGGATCGCCCCTGGTTTCACATCAGTTGCTACTAGATTTACACAGGCATGTCTAACATGTGCACAACACAATCCAGGAAGTGTAGTGAAAGTACCACTGAAACACACGCCTAAGCCCCTCTATCCGTTTCAACGACTGCAGATAGACTTCATACAACTCCCAAAAATAGGAATGCATGAATTCGTGCTCGTGTGTGTTGACCTGTTTTCAGGTTGGCCGGAAGCCTTCCCGATGCCAAAAGCTACTGCAAGAGCCACTGCAAAGAAGTTGATGTCAGAAGTTTTCTGTAGGTTCGGGCTACCTGAAACCATAGAGTCAGACAGAGGTACCCATTTCACCGGACAGGTAATGCAGAATACCATGCAAATGTTAGAGTTGACACAGGCTTTTCACACCCCACACAGACCCCAAGCGAGTGGGACGGTTGAACAGCTAAATGGTACCCTTAAGCTAAAAATTCAGAAAGCAAGTGAGGAATTGGGGAAACCTTGGACAGAATGTCTGCCTTTAGCTATCTTTTCTATTAGGTACACGCCCAATAGGAAGACAACTCTCACAATTTGAGGTTTTGTTTGGGTCAGCCCCTAGGTTAGGACTGTACTTTCCACAGACACTGCAACTGCAGTGTGACAATCTCACCTCTTATGACCAGGGCCTGCAAAAGAGGCTCTCTTCTGTGCATAAACAAGTTTTTGACTCTATTCCAGACGCCGAGTGTCAAGAAGGAGCCCATTCTCTACAGCCTGGAGACTGGGTGGTGGTAAAAAAATATACAAGGAAGCCATTGGAGCCAAGGTTTGATGGTCCCTACCAAGTCCTCCTCACTACAGCCACGTCAGTGAAGCTTGAAGGAAGACCAATTTGGATCCATGCCATCCACTGCAAAGTTTTGGACCGGAAGAAGGATGATCTTGCTTCTGATGATAATGCCAATCCTACCCTACAAAGGACAGATGGCTCGGACGAGCCAAAGTGACACTTCTAGGACTGTAGTTTATATAGGACTTGATTTTGAGAAAATGTGGACTGTATAAATTACATTTATTATAATCAACAGAGATTCATAAAGTATGTTGGAGGTGCACTACAAGAAATAATAGATCAGCAGATATACTACAAACAGTAGAAAACATGACGCAGCACCAAAAGACTAGCACAGTGTATTTATTAGTATAATCATGCACATATAATTGAGATTCTCTTCTTGCACATGACAAACCAATGAAGTTAGAAAAAGATATGATCTCCCTCACCTATGGGGAATTCGGCCGAAGAAATACTTAGGAAGTCCGACACTGGCACTAGACCTTTGACATACCTATAGGTTCAGGGTAGAGTCATATCTTTTCTCAAAATTGGGAACTGATAGGGAATCTTAGAGACACCTTCTAGATTCTAATACCCTTTTATATATTCTCATATAATAATCCTTTTAAGAAATCATTTCTCTATATTTCACAAAGACTTTTTGCTGATTGAACCAGCAATGTGGCATATATCAAAGGTCAGTCAACAAGATGACTACGTGATCCTGGGACTGTGGGATAATCACCCAAATGATGGGGAAGTGCCATGATGGCTATAAGCGAATGACGATAAAGTATGCAATTAATCAGTAGAGTAATAAAGATATAACTACTTATGACGACAATGGGTGGTCCATCAAAGGGAATACCTGATAATTAATGAATTCCTCTGTTAGATAACCAAATGGTCAAGCTGACATGACCTATAAGATGCGTGACAAGATGTATTTACTGTAATAAATGATTTGCTAATATGTTCTTGAAAACACCATTGCCTAATGCATGTATATGCCCAGTCCAGTAGTGTATATAAGCTGGCTGGGGGGGATTGATTAAAGTAGATGACTTTGGCATCAGAATCAGAGATTTGTCTCCTGTGTCATTTCATCTCACTATCTTGCCTCGATCGAAGCTCCATCCAATTAGGCAATCATCTGATATCCTAGAGGGGCAGCAACCTGACATAGTGAAAATGTTGTAAATCTCCGTATATATTTCAGGAGTCAGACAAAGACGCTCACAGGCTCACTATGGATTAGACAAGAATATAAAAAGTAGAAAAAGGGTAATGTATTAGAAGCGTACAGCTGTATACAGTTCTGGGGTCATTTTAAATCTCCGTATATATTTCCAGAGTTAGACACAGACTCTCACATGCTCAGTATGGATCACAACAGAATATAAAAAGTAGAAAAAGAGTAATGTATTAGAAGCGTACAGCTGTATACAGTGTTGGGGTTATTTTAAATCTCCGTATATATTTCAGGAGTAACAAACAGACGCTCACAGGCTCAGTATGGAGTAGACCAGAATATGAAAAGCAGAAAAAGTTTACTGTATCAGTAGCGTACAGCTGTATACAGTGTTGGGGTAATAGTAAATCTCCATTTATATTTCCGGAGTAACAGACAGACGCTCACAGGCTCAGTATGGAGTAGACCAGAATATGAAAAGCATAAAAAGTGTACTGTATCAGAAGCGTGCAGCTGTATACAGTGTTGGGGTAATTTTAAATCTCCGTATATATTTCTGGAGTAACAGACAGACGCTCATAGGCTCAATATGGATTAGACCAGAATGTGAAAAGCAGAAAAAAGTGTACTGTATCAGTAGCGTACAGCTGTGTACAGTGTTGGGGTAATTTTAAATCTCCGTATATATTTTAGGAGTAGCACACAGACGCTCACAGGCTCAGTATTGGGTAGACCAGAATATGAAAAGCGAAAAAGTGTACTGTATTAGTAGTGTACAGCTGTATACAGTGTGGGGGTAATTTTAAATCTCCGTATATATTTCCGGAGTAACACACAGACGCTCTCTCAGTATGTATTTGACCGTAATGCAGAAGGCAGAAAAACGGTACTGTATCAGAAGATACCAGTTGTATACGGTTTTGGGGAAAATTGAAATCTCTGTATATATTTCGGGAGTCACACACAGATGATCTCTCATTATGGATTTGACAGTAATACAGAAGGCAGAAAAACGGAACTGTATCAGAAGATATCAGCTGTTTACAGTTTTGGGGAAAATTTAAATCACCGTATATATTTCCGGAGTCACACACAGACGCTCTCTCAGTATGGATTTGACCGTAATACAGAAGGCACAAAAATGGTACTGTATCAGAAGATACCAGCTGTATATGGTTTTGGGGAAAATTTAAATATCTGTATATATTTCTGGAGTCACACACAGATAGTCAGCATGTATTTGTCCATGATAACTGCCGGTACACAGTAGTGTGTGAGGAGCCTACAGCTCTATATGGTGTGGGGAAAAATGAACGCTCGGTAACTGTGCAGAAAAAAAGAATAAAAGTATTAGTGCTGTGTAGGTGCTGTGTTAAAAAGCACTCTGCACAGCAATGTACACACAGCAATACAGCTAGCAGGCAGCCTAATTATCAGCTCTGCTGCTGCACACAAGAAATTCCTCCACTGTCACTGGCAGGCAGTCCAATAATCAGCTCTGCTGCTGCACACAATAAATTCCTTGCCTGTCACTGGCAGGCAGCCCAATAATCAGCTCTTCTGCTGCACACAAGTAATTCCTCCCCTGTCACTGGCAGGCAGCCTAATAACCACCACTGCTGCACACAACAAAATCCTCCCCTGTCACTGCACACTAACTGTACAGCACAATCGCTATCAGCACAAGCACAGAATTAGTTTTTTTTTCCTGCCTAACGCTCTCCCTACTGAGAAACAGCGGCAGCAACCTCTCCCTATGCTAAGATCGGCAGAAGTAAAATGGCGGTCGGCGGTGAGGGCTTTTATAGGCACTGTGATGCCACACAAAGCAAGCCAATCACTGCAATGCACTTCTCTAAGATGATGGTGGCCGCTGCGCATGTCATCCCATTGTCCACAGTGTACGTCCTTGCTCATTGGCAGAGAAAAGGCGCCTGCAAGCATTATGGGAAAACCGACTTTGGCGCTCGGGTCGCCGAACTCATGGCCGACCTCACTCTATGGTCGGGTTTTGCTTGGCGAAACCCGACTTTGGCGAAAGTCGGTGTTTTTTTAATCTGACCGAACTGTTTCGCTCAACTCTAATCTGCACTGATGGACAAAATTTTTTGCAGCTTGATCCAGAGCTGAACAAAGTAGGGTCTGAGCAGAATCCAGACCCTCAACTCTAGATGTTAGACCTGAGGGTGTCAGTAATCCATTTCTGATGTGACTCAGATACCTGGGGCGCACATGGATTGTACTGTACTATCAGGGCAAGACAGATTGTATGGTGATTCTCAGGGAGAGGAATGGAGAACAGAGAGGTCAATGATTAGGTAATAGATCCGACTTGGTTTGAACCCAGAAGCATGCAGCTTAGTAGCTCATCAGAAGGAGGTAGATGAGGAGGAACTTGAGTAGGTAATGTTGCAGGTTCTCACATAGACAGTGAGTGATGCAACCACGACAAGCACTGTATCCTCAGCCACAATTCTGGCTGTGGCAAGCAGGGGTTGCAGGTCTGAAGTTTGCAGGGGCGGCAAGGGTTTCATAGCCTGGCCCTATTTTGAGACCACAAAGGATAAATCAACTCATGTTATCTGACAACTTTGTAAGAAACTACTGAGTATAGGCTAAAAATCCAATAATTTCCCTATTACATGCATGAACTGGAACATGCACGATCAACATGCGTCAGCCTGGTAATCTCACTGACTTTAAATGCAGACTAGCGAACCTCACCAACAACCGGCCGGCATATTAACCACATCTGCTGCGTCTTTCTATTCCGTCAACGTGGCAAGTGTTCTCACACAGCTCTCCATCTGCAGAACATCCACTTTTTTGCTCACTACAGTCGTTAGTAAGAGTCAATCAGCTGTAACAGAAGTGGACATGCCTGCTGTTTTTGACTGATCTCAGACAATAAGTACATCACATCTTTCTCATTCCACCATAACATCTGTGCCTGCACCTCACAGTCCAGCAGTTTGTCATGTTCACCCTACTCCACCCTTTGTCAGCACAGCATCCAGCCCTCATTTGTGTAATAGTGCTCAGGTAAAAGATTGTTTACTTCTACATCTGGCAAAGCTAAGAGCTTGAACTTCACTATTTTCAATTTACTACTAATAATAACGTTTATTTATATAGCGCAAACATATTCCACAGAGCTTTACAAGTCAGCTGTTCATGTAAAACAGCTATAAGTTACAAAGTTAACGATGACCAAACAATTAAAGCAAAAATAATGATGACCCTGCTCTTCAGAACTTACAATCTACAGTAAGATGGGAGTGGCTTATTTACAATGGAGGAAATGGGTGGTAGATAAAGGCTGCATACGGCAATAGGCTATATATAAAAAGAACTTTGATTAGGGCCACCCTAAACAGATGTGTTTTTAGAGAGCTCCTAAAAATGTGCAAGTTGTGGTTAGTCCTAATTTCATAGGGAAGGAAGGGTGACCACTAAATTATACCTTTTTAAGTAGAAATCTGTGCTTCTGAGTTGCCACTGAAACACAGTTTTGGCAGAAAGGATTTGGAATAGCTAATTGGGCCTTGTGACTGCAACATGATATTTGATCTAACAATTTTTAAATGGAAATCTGGTCTTCTGATTTGCCACTATAGCACAGTTTTAGCACAAATGATTTAGAGTAGCTAATTATGCCTCGTTGCTGAACACCTATTGTAGGCCTAATGATTTTTATGCAGAAATCTTGCCTTCTGATTTGCCACTGAAACACAGTTTTAGCGCAAGCGATTTAGAGTATCTAATTGCGGCTAGTGACACTATATTAAGCTTAACAATTTTAAATGAAAATCTGGCCTTTTGATTTTCCACTTAAATACAGTTTTAGCACAAATGATTTGGAGTAGCAAATAGGGCTTCCGGAGATTGCCACACAGTATTCTACTTTGATACTGGAAAATCAATTTCACACAGGACAAGATCCTATCTATTTCACTGACAAGTTCAATTTCAGCAGCAAGGACATGTGAGTTAGGCAACCAATCACAAAAGACCTTGCATCATGACATTGTGGATGGTTTCTGCACTCTGATTGGTTGCAGAAGTTCAAGCAAAGTTGTATTCATATATGTTGTGTGTCTATATTCTTTCAAATATTTTGGATAAGTGTAACGCACAGTGTGGGAAGTCTAAGTGCTACAAGAGAGGAAGAGGAAAAGGAAGAACAAGCGCTAGGGAAAGTGGGAGTGGAGACCCCTAGGCAGATCTAAGCAAATCTAATAGCACCCTGTCTCCCCTACCATCCCTATATTGGTTCCACACCAATCGCAGAGCAGTAACCTAAGCCCTGTACATCCCCAGTGCTAGGCCCTGATTAGGGAGGGGGGAGCACCGGTCAGTCTTCACTGTACACTAAAGAGAAGAAGGGAGACAAACAATGAGGAAGCAACTTATCTTGAGCAGACTCAGAGAGGTAACACCAAACATCCTCCAACATCACCAGAGAGGAAGTAAGCCGACTGCTATAGCTCCAGGCCTTCACAAGGGAAAATGTGAATATCACTGGCAACTGAAGCAGAATGGGAGTCTATAAACATCCAGGTCAAGGTGTGTCAATTATAGCCAGAGGGAGGTTGCCACTGGATCCAAAAGTCAGAAGAATTACCAAGTTGTCTGCAATGCCAAACACAGAGACCTTCTGCAGCCAGATGGGACTATCTGTAGCATCTGACATACCCTTGACAATGGATGAAAGAATGAAACATGAGTTTGTTTCTATTTAGTTGCCAATTGATACTTAGTGACTAATAAAACATGGCATATACTGTGTTTAAATTTGATTGAAATATTTTTCATGTCAATGGAGAAAAGAGCTGATTGTGGGGTGAGTATGATTTTAAGCTGGGTAATTTCACAAATGAGTTTTGGATTTCCCTCCATAAGATTATTCATTTTGGGCAGCTCAAAAGATATGACACAAACCACCAATTTCACCACATTCTCTTCAGTATAGCTTCGATTGTGTTTGGAATGCTTTTGGCGATTTCTCAGGTGTAGTGTTGAGCATTCCGATACCGCAAATATCGGGTATCGGCCGATATTAGCTGTATCGGAATTCCGATACTTAGTTCCGATATTTTTCATATATCGTATACCGGAATCGAAAGTTCCCATAATTCTTTGAGAGGCATTGTGATTATAGTCAGCCAATGAGGAATCCTAAGAAGTGTGGGCACATCCTGTACTGCTGCGGTCATGTTAACTAATGGCATGGCTGTGATTGGATGCTGAAATGATGTCAGAATGCAGTATAAAAGGCGCCGCCGCCATTTTAGCGTCACTGTGCTGTGAACTCAGTTAGGGAAAGAACGCTGCTCTGCTGACTCTGAGGGACAGTTAGAGATTGCGATTTAGTGTACTGTGCTTTAGGCAGGCTAGTTTACCACCGGCTGTGTAAAGCTTCCTTTTGCCTGCAGTGTTGTTTTAACAGCTCTGCAAGGTGTGTGTGAGTGCAGGTGACGCTGCAGTTTGCTCTGTATGCAACGCTGTCTGTAGGCATCTGCACGTGTCACTCACAGACTCTTTTTTTTTCTTCAGTGTAATTCTTGCTGCTCCATGTAATTGAAATAATAGTGTGACGTGCTTCCATCCGTATACAATACCTTGGTTGCAAACACTATAGAAGTCCACAAAGGAGCCTTTCACAGCAAGTGAACAGTTGTGTTTCAGTGTTCACTGAGGTCTGTGATTTTTTTATTTTTTTTTTGAGTGCAGATCACGCTCCAGTTACTTCAACTAATGCTGCGTGTACTCTGCTGAGCGTCTGTCACTGGCTCATCCTTGTAATTTTTCAAAAATTGCTGCTGCTTTCTTCTATTTAAAATTTACAAAAATCTATTAGTGTGACGCTCTTCCATCAAAATACAATACATTGCTTGCAAACATAATAGAAGTCCACAAAAAGGCCTTTCACAGCAAGTGAACAGTTGTGTTTCAGTGTTCACTCTAGTCTGAGCTTTAATTTTTTTGTGGGAGTGTAGATCCCGCTCCACTTACTTCAACCACCGCAGGTGTTCTCTGCTGAGTGTCTGTCACTGGCTCATACTTGTAATTTTTCAAAAATTGCTGCTGCTTTCTTCTATTTAAAATTTACAAAAATCTATAGTGTGACGCTCTTCCATCAAAATACAATACATTGCTTGCAAACATAATAGAAGTCCACAAAAAGGCCTTTCACAGCAAGTGAACAGTTGTGTTTCAGTGTTCACTCTAGTCTGAGCTTTAATTTTTTTGTAGGAGTGTAGATCCCGCTCCACTTACTTCAACCACCGCAGCGTGTACTCTGCTGAGTGTCTGTCACTGGCTCATCCTTGTAATTTTTCAAAATTGCTGCTGCTTTCTTCTATTTTAAATTTACAAAAATCTATTAGATGTGACGCTCTTCCATCAAAATACAATACATTGCTTGCAAACATAATAGAAGTCCACAAAAAGGCCTTTCACAGCAAGTGAACAGTTGTGTTTCAGTGTTCACTCTAGTTGAGCTTTAATTTTTTTGTAGGAGTGTAGATCCCGCTCCACTTACTTCAACCACCGCAGTGTGTACTCGCTGAGTGTCTGTCACTGGCTCATACTTGTAATTTTTCAAAAATTGCTGCTGCTTTCTTCTATTTTAAATTTACAAAAATCTATTAGTGTGACGCTCTTCCATCAAAATACAATACATTGCTTGCAAACATAATAGAAGTCCACAAAAAGGCCTTTCACAGCAAGTGAACAGTTGTGTTTCAGTGTTCACTCTAGTCTGAGCTTTAATTTTTTTGTAGGAGTGTAGATCCCGCTCCACTTCTTCAACCACCGCATCGTGTACTCTGCTGAGTGTCTGTCACTGGCTCATCCTTGTAATTTTTCAAAAATTGCTGCTGCTTTCTTCTATTTTAAATTTACAAAAATCTATCAGTGTGACGCTCTTCCATCAAAATACAATACATTGCTTGCAAACATAATAGAAGTCCACAAAAAGGCCTTTCACAGCAAGTGAACAGTTGTGTTTCAGTGTTCACTCTAGTCTGAGCTTTAATTTTTTTGTAGGAGTGTAGATCCCGCTCCACTTACTTCAACCACCGCAGCGTGTACTCTGCTGAGTGTCTGTCACTGGCTCATCCTTGTAATTTTTCAAAAATTGCTGCTGCTTTATTCTATTTTAAATTTACAAAAATCTATTAGTGTGACGCTCTTCCAGAGGACAGCGTTTGTTGGCCAGTTGTGAGTCTGCAGCACATGGTTGATTTCATGCTGCAGTGCCTGAGAAACGACCGCCGCATCGGCCACATTCTCACCACGTCAGATTATTGGGTGTACACCCTCCTAGACCCTCGTTACCGGGACAACTTACAAAGCCTCATCACACCGTTGAACCGGGACCGTAAAATGCTGGAGGACCAAGACACACTATTGAAATCCATAATGTTCTCCATTCCAGCTGAGAGCGCTGCTGCTGCTACTGCTTTACAAAGCAGCTCTGTGCGTCGAGGCATTGTAGACACCTCTGCAAAAAGAGGGAGCACAAGCAGCGCCTCTGCACAGGGCAAGAGCTGTATGTTACAAATGTGGCGAAGTTTTGTGACAGCGCCACCAAGGTGTACACCATAGTGATGGGAAATCTAGTTAATTTTGTTGATTAGTTCACCATGAACTAGTTCACTGAAAAGATTAGTTCAAAAGATTAGTTCATTTAGTTCAGTTTTTCTCCACCCTATCCTGTGAGGAGCTGATAGGAAATGCATCATGTGACCTCTGAACTAAATGAACTAGATGAACTGCTGAACAAAATGTTCTATTGAGAATGACTCAGGACAGCCTAGTTCAATCTTATGCCTCTGACTGAGCCCAGCAGTGCCACATAATGATTGTGTATGAGGGGGCTGAGAAGCAGTTCAGCATCCACCATTTTAAGAACAGAACAGGGGTCAGTGTTAAAGATTTTAGCAAGACTGATCTTCTAGGCTAGAGGCATGAACTACACACAGAAACACTCTCTCTTATACACACATATGAGCTGTGTCTGTGTACTGTGTGTGCAATTTCATTTTTTATTAATAATATTATTATTACTGTTATCTTTGTATTTGATGTGTGGTATGCCTTGGAGGTGCTGGCTTGCCCTGCTGCCAGTGTATTATCTGAGCGCGTCTTTAGTGCTGCAGGTGGTGTACTAACAGACCGTCGCATGCGACTATCCTCAGACAATGTAGACCGGCTCATTTTTCTGAAAATGAACAAGGCATGGATCTCACCTGAATTTGCCTGTCCGTTTTCAGATTAAATAACTGTTTGCCAACGTTTTCCAAGTCTCCTGTTATGTTCATCTTTCTACCACCTGAACTCTACTCCCTGGGCTACAACACTGCCAGTCACAGGGGAATGATCATTTACAAAACAAAATGTTATCCCCAACAAATAGTAGCGCAACGACTATATCGCCAGGCACTCTCTCTCTACAATGCTGTCTCTGTTTTTTGATGGAGTAAGTTTTCGACTCAGGAAACTAATGGGATGCTCCTCCCCGTTAAGCTCCAGTCCTGAGACAACACGGCACCCATACCTACCTCTGACGCATCAGTCTGGACAATGAATTCTCTTTTGAACTCGGGTGTGCTCAAAACTGGTGACCCACACAGTGCCCCTTTTATTGCCCCTGTTGATGACCCCTTGCTGATTTATTAACCGGCTACACCAGATCCATGGGTATTCTCTCAAACTGGACCTCTAAAATTTTTAATGGCACCAAGGGACTCACTAAATGAGGCTGAGGACTGTGTACCTGGCGCATGCGACAAGAGTTACAATACCGTTTAACTTCTTGATAGACCCCCTGCCAGTAAAACCGTTGTATAATTCTGTGTAGGGTTTTCTTTTGGCACAAATGTCACCCTAGTACATGCGCATGCGCTAAGTCCATAACCAACCTCCGATATGACTGCGGTAGCAGCAATTGTTAAAAAATTTCAACATGTATTTTATAAACCTGATACAGCAAATCTTGGTTCAGCTCTAATTGTTGAAATACTGTAGCTGCCCCGGGTGTTGGGGTTCCCCATTGACAACCAGTAAATTTTCACGGGCTAGACTCAACGTAGGGGCCGCGGAGTTGCGCCTTAACAAATTTGTCACCTGTCACATTTAAGTATTACAATTCAGGTCCCGGTGTCAAATCTTCCATCTCCCCAACTAACACTTCGATAGGAGAGGGGTTTTCCTACTCCACCGAAGGCAAAGGTAATACTGCCCACTGCACACATGTGTTATGCATAGTGAGACTGATAGTAGCCAACAAAGTAGCAAACAAAGGCCACTTGTGATCGCCCTATCAGCGTAGGACCAATGCTACTCAAAAGATCTGCCATGATCGAGAATGTACGATAGGATCCAGGCAGATGTGAATGTTTGTTTGGTTTTAGTAGCAACTTCATGTGTGACATGTTTGAATGGCTGGGCAACCCTCCTGTCTCCAATATATGATTGAAGGTGCGTACCAATGTGGACGGGATATCCTCACTCAATAATTTAAATAATTTGGCTGTAAACCCGTCAGGTCCTGGAGCTTTCCCGTATTTAAAGTAACTTATCGCCGCTGTCACTTCCGTCACCTCAATTTGTTTTTTTAAAAGGAGAAGCTGATAGTTTGTGATGGATGGTAACCATATTCCATCTACAAAGGTGTTACCCTCCGCACTATCCGTATGTTCCACCTTATATAAGTCTGAGTAGTATTCTTGTAGAATGGTGTTTATGGTTCGAGGGTCTGTGTCATGATCCCATGTTTATTCGTTAACGCTGTAATATGTTGATGACGAATGTGATTTCCTTTCGCTAGTCGTGATAATAGTCTCCCTCATTTGCTACCATAACGATATACATCGGCTCTATAATTGTTATTACTGCTTGTCTCTCGTCGATATACCCATACGTGTAAGTCAGCCTTAGCCTGCTTACATCTATTTTTAACCTGTGTTGATGAACTTGTCTTGTTTGCTGTGTACTATCGCGTAATATCCTGCTAGCCTGCGAGTAGTTTGTCGCGATCTTCTTTTTTAGCGTTGTCTGATAACCTATTAGTTTCCCGCGCATTACTCCCTTCCCTGCTGCCATAAAAGTTCCGGCCTATCCCTAGTATCTCCATTATCCCTTATATATTAAAAACACCATTGCTTCACGTGATGTCGAAACTTCTCATCCATTAACAAATAGGTCGGGAAGCGCCAAGTTTGGTTTGGCCCCATCTGACCTATATCTGGCAGGGTCACTGATACGGGCGCGTGGTCATATTTAGCTACGTTGTGCACATCTGCCTCTTCCATTCCCCTTAATAGCTCGTGTGCTAGCAATATATAATCTATTCTGGACCAAGAGTCATGTGGCGCCGAATAGAATGAATATTCACTGCCATCTGGGTTCAGGTGTGTCAAAATGTCTACAAAGTTACTCGTGTCTAGCAAGGGTTATTATAAACGTGTGTCATGTGATCGCACATTCATTCGCATCGACCTACAGTTCTTCACTGTTTAGATTCACCATATTTAAGTCACCACCGTGGGTGGTTTTAATGCTCTCCTATCGGCCTGATATGCTTGGATACCTGGGATAAATTCAGGAACGTCTCCAAACTCCCTACTCACATGTCAGCGCAGGAACCGTAAAAGGGAACGTGCTTGTTTTGTTGCGCATAGGGGGAGTTTTATACAGTAAATGATTACTGCTGTCTTATTTTTTGCGTCCCAAGGGCAGAATAAGTCTGCGTAACGTTACATTTTACAGACACTCATATAATAGACACACGCTACCCTAACCGTGACACAAGGAAGGTATTGTTGCCGGATAAAGCCGCCATTTTAGCGTCACTGTGCTGTTAATTCTGTTTGGGACAGAACGCTGCTCTGCTGACTCTGAGGGACAGTTAGAGATTGCGATTTTGTGTACTGTGCTTTAGGCAGGCTACTTTACCAACCGCTGTGTACATCTTCCTTTTGCCTTGCAGTGTTTTTTTCACAGGTCTGCAAGGTGTGTGTGTGAGTGCAGGTGACGCGCTGCAGTTTGCTCGGCATACAACGCTGTATGTAGGCATCTGCACATGTCACTCTCACACTCTTTTTTTTTTTTTTTTTTTCTTTAGTGTAATTCTTGCTGTTCAATTCAATTGAAATTATAGTGTGATGTGCTTCCATCCGTATCCAATACATTGGTTGAAAACACTGTAGAAGGACACAAAAAGCCCTTTCACAGCTAAGAGTTGTGTTCACTGTAGTCTGAGATTTTAATTTATTCAATTTTGATCACGCTCAAGTTACTTCTTCAAGCAATGCTGCTTGTACTCTGCTGAGCGTGTCTTACTGCCTCATCCTTGTCATTTTTCTCTAATTGGTGTACATGTACATCAAAGTAGTCTTCATTTTGATCGAAATCCAAGCAGGTACCCGGACACTGTATGGCTGCTTTTATACGGTGGACTGGCTCCAACATTCAATAACACTTAAGATGCAATCGGGCACCTTGTCAAGGCCCAATCCTCTTCTCCCTTTGATATAATAATAATAATAATCTTTATTTATATAGCGCCAACATATTCCGCAGCGCTTTACACTTTAACAGTTTCAAAACACAAGTCATAGGTAACAACGTTAACAATACAATAATTAAAGTAAAATAAGCCGACCCTGCTCGTGAGAGCTTACAATCTACAATGAGGTGGGGGAGATACAAAGTACAGGTGTGTATATATAATGGTGCATTTCCAATGATGGTCCAGCCATCTTGAGGGAGTGAGGCATGGATGGAGATAGTGAATGGGCTCCACATACACACTTAAACATAGAACGACTTTGGTTATTGAATGTCATAGGCCACTCTGAACAAATGTGTTTTGAGGGAGCGCCTGAAACCAGGCAAATTGTGGATAGTCCTAATTTCTTGTGGTAGAGCATTCAAGAGGATTTGCGCAGCGCGGGAGAAGTCTTGTAGTCGGGAGTTGGAGGTACGGATTACTGCAGAGGTTAGTCGAAAGTCATTTGCAGAGCGCAGCAGTCGGTTAGGCCGATAGATAGAAATGAGGGAGGAGATGTAGGGGGGTCCTGCACTGTGGAGAGCTTTGTGGGTGAGAACCAGTACTTTGAATTGGATCCTATAATGAATGTGCAGCCAGTGTAAGGACTGGCGAAGAGCGGACGCGTCCGAGTACCGATTAGCCAGATGGATGACCCTGGCTGCTGCATTAAGGATGGACTGGAGAGGGGATAGTCGAGTAATGGGGAGGCCAAGTAATAGAGCATTGCAGTAGTCCAGGCGGGAGTGGATCAATGCTACAGTGAGGGTTTTTGTTGTTTCCATGGTGAGAAAAGGGCGGATTCTAGAGATGTTCTTTAGGTATGTAGACGGCAAATATCTAACAAACAGGTCATGCTGGAGAGACTTGCACCTACTGCCACTCAGGGTCTTCAGCTCCTTTGTGAGAAACTAATGTTTGGCAGCCAGTATATCAAATTAAGTTCATGAGAAATGGGAACTGTGGTTGGCTTCACTTTTGGTACTGGCTGGGTGCTAATACCAAACCATGGTGTGGCATTCAATGGATATTCCTGGCTGGTTGGAGACAAGCTCATTCCCACAGAAAAGTACCTGAAAGCTAAGGAGATGGTGGCCTCTCTCAACATGAAGGAGTTTGCTCGTTGTCTAGGAGACCGACCACCCCTGCTGTGTACCTTGTCAACGTTGTGTTGAAGCTTGCAAGGATTAAGAGGTTACAGTGGTAAGTCTGGTTTTTACTAAAGATCCTGCTGTGTATTATAGTTTTTATGTTTTAAAAAAAATTTATCTTAGGAATGTTAAATAAATTTGTTATTTTTTTGGTTAAATACAATGTATGTTATGAATGTTAAATAATTTTTTTTTGTTTTTTTATAAAATAAAATGTATGTTATGAATGTTAAATAACTTTTTTTTTTCAGGTATTTGATCTACCGTAGCTAGTTGCTGATCGTTGACTCTACACCCCTCTCCCCAGAATGTTACTTGGGTTATGGGGAGAAAATCACCGCTATTCCAGACTGATTTAATGTTAATGTGTCTGGCTCTTACATAGCACACAGCACTTGATGTTAGTTTATCTTTTTCCTAAATTATTTGTTACACTGCCCTTCTCACATTTTATTTTCATTTTTTTTTTTAAGCACAAGTTTTTTTTACACTTCCTTGTTCTGTAAGTAGGCTTAATGGTTAAATGTTTTATACTAGATGTAAATATGTAACATGTAAATTTTAGATTAAGATTTTGCAAATTATTAGGTCCACACCATCAGGCTCTTTCGTCCCCTCTCCCTCAGAGTAGCGGTAATATATCGGACCCCAGGCTCGCCCACACAGAACCTTGACCACTTCTCTGCCTGGCTGCCGCACTTTCATGTCCTCAGAAGTACCAACCCTTATCCTTGGAGACTTCAACATCCCCATTAACAGCCCTACTTCCACACTCAAAACACATTTGTTCAGAGCGGCCTATCACATTCACTAATCAAAATCATTCTATGTTTAACTGTGTGTGTGTGTAGCCCATTCACTATCTCCATCCATCCCTCACTCCCTGAAAATGGCTGGACCATCATTGTAAATACACCATTGTATATAAACAACTGTACTTTGGAGCTCCCCCTCCTCATTGTAGATTGTAAGGTCTCACGGCAGGGGCGGCTTATATTGCTTTAATTATTGTATTGTTAACGTTGTCACTTATGACTTGTGTTATGAAACTGTTAAACTGTACAGCGCTGCGGAATCTGTTGGCGCTATATAAATAAAGATTATTATAGTAGAGGCCCACTCAGTAGTGGTGAAGTGAACGGCGCAAATTGCGAGTTGATTGCGACTGATGCAGCTGATACTCCATTACTGCTGGCTGCTGCTCACACAACCGCTCCAACATATGTAACGTGGAATTCCACCTGGTGGGTACGTCACATATGATGCGATGTTCAGGAAGGCAAAATCTGCGTTGCAGAGCTGCAATGCGCGATCTGGCCATGGTGGAATGTCGCAAGTTAGCGCACTGTAGGCGGACCTTTTGCAGCAGTGAATCAAGATCCGGATAGTCCCTCAAAAAACTGTGGACGACAAAGTTTAGCACATGTGCCAGACATGGTATGTGAGTGACGTTGCCTAGGCCCAGACCTGCCACCAGATTTCGGCCATTGTCACACACTACCAAGCCTGGCTGGAGATTCGCTGGCAAAATACACATGTCGCTCTCTTGCTTTATGGCATTCCAGAGCTCCAGCGCTGTGTGGCTTTGATTCCCCATGGAAATTAATTTCAGGATGGCCTGTTGACGTTTGGCCAAGTCTGTGCTCATATCGGTCAACAGGCTCGCTGTCTGGGTGTTATGGTTGACACCAATCTCTCCTTCACCTCCCATATACAATCTGTTGCCCGTTATTGCCGCCTACACCTAAAGAACATCTCTCCCGAATCCAAGACTTCTCCCGCGCTGCGCCAATACTGTGGAATGCTGTACCCCAAGAAATTAGAACTATCCACAATTTGCATGGTTTCAGGCGCTCCCTCAAAACACATTTGTTCAGAGCGGCCTATCACATTCACTAATCAAAGTCATTCTATGTGTAAGTGTGTGTGTGTAGCCCATTCACTATCTCCATCCATCCCTTACTTCCTCAAAATGGCTGGACCATCATTCTAAATACACCATTGTATATAAACACCTGTACTTTGTATCTCCCCCACATATTTGTAAATTGTAAGCTCTCACGAGCATGTGCGGATTATATTGCTTTAATTATTGTATTGGTAACGTTGTTACTTATGACTTGTGTTCTGAAACTGTTAAACTGTAAAGCGCTGCGTAATCTGTTGGCGCTATATAACTAAAGATTCTTATTAAGCGTTCACGGGTCCATGTGGAGGTATACCGTGACGGCTCCTGCAACGATGTTTCTGAGGAACTGGAGAAGGAGGAGTCAATGTGTACAGACTTGATTCCTGCAATCCTTGTAGTTGGCTGAACACGTACAGCGCCACTCGCAAGATCTGTACCCGGCTCCACAACATTGACCCAATGGGCAGTGAGGGAAAGGTATCGTCCCTGGCCATGGGTACTGGTCCACGCAGCGGTGGTCAGGTGGACATAGCTACTGACGGAGTTTAGTAGCGCATGTTTAATTTTAACCTCAACAACATGCTTTTGCAGACCAGGGACGGCTTGCCTGCTGAAATAAAATCAGCTTGGCACATTGTATTGTGGGACTGCCAATGCCATTAAGTTCCGTAAACTGTCAGTCTCCACCAGCCTGAATGACAGCATTTCAAGGGACAGGAGTTTTGCAATGCCAGCATTCAGAGCCTGTGCTCGTGGATGGTTTGCCGAGATTGGGCCTACACCCGATACGCCACAACCTGACACCCACAGATAAACAAGCCATAAAATCTCTGAAAGATAACCCCAACATTATTATTAAACCAGCAGATAAGTGGGGTGCTATCGTTATTATGAATAAGACCTAATCTATTGCCGAAATTCATAGACAACTGTCAGTTAACCTAACCTACAGACAACTCAATTGTGACCCTACATTTTACATCTGTCAAAAAATTGATCGTATCCTGACAAAACATCTTTAATTGATCACCATAGACTGTAAGACTATGACATTCCTTAATATTCAATACCCCATCACCCTGTTTTCTACACACTCCCAAAAATCAACAAAAAACTACATTATCCACCCGCATACCCTAGAGGGATAATTCTCCGTGTTCTACAGTTTCACCCAAATGTTTAACATGTTGCCTAATTCCTATGGATATATATTCTTCACCCTATGTATATATTGTATATATTGTATATATTATACATTGTCATTGACTGTAAATTTTTCTATCTCTTCCAGCGACTATTTGATAAAGGCCACTGCGTTGCCCAAAACGTCAGTCAGTCGTCTCATAGCTATTTTCTTTTTTCACATCAAGTGTGCAATAAAAATTTCAAATTTAACCATGACATATGCAGTTAAACTTGTGCAGTGATTCTCTATAGACTGTACATCTTCAGTGTGTCTTTGTAACTCAACTACGTGTTTTCTCCGCACATGTTTACACATATTTGTGGTATTGAGGTTACTGACACTTTACCTCTTTTTACTTTTTGATTACACAGCTTGCATTTGACATAGCAAATATCATCTGCAAGTGTGTGAAAAAAGGACCACGCAGTGCAAGTCCTGGGAGCATCCGTTTAGACTTTTGGAAGAGAAATTATCCGAACAGGTGCCAAAATGGAGGCTACAGGCAACAGAGTATGCAGCCTAACTCTCCCTCCTGTTTGTACCGTTGGGGCAATCGCTTCCTCAGAGCTACTCCCACCACCTTCCTGTTCCTCACGCCATGTTGGGTCTTGGACCTCATTATCTCCACTAACCTCTTCCATCACCTGCTGCTGTTGGGTGGTCTGGCCACCACCATGCTCAACAGAAACTGGCACCTGAGTCTCATCATCATCAGATGCGTTCTGCGGTGTGCTGACCATCGGCACTGTCTCACCCGCCTCTTCAGATTCAGAGAGACACAGCTGTTGCGCATCACTGCATACTCCCTCTTCTTCACATTCCGGAATGCTGCTTGGCTGGGCCCCTGTTTGCAAACCAACAGATTCTGAGAACAGAAGCAGAGACTCAGCTGGCTCCTGTACAGAACTCTCTGACTGACTGGGCAATTTGGCAGGCGGTGAAGAGACAGATGGTTGCTCAACAGTGCTGTGGTCCTGAGAGGAGGTGGAAGCAATTGAAGTCCATGCATTGGACCCTGGGCTCCAACACCGCCAGTTGTTGCCTGTAAGTGCTGTTAGCACAGTCAACACTTGCTCCTGTATTACTGGGGTTGAGTAATGGCAGCTGTTCCCCTGCTGTGTGTACGACAAAAAGTCATGCTGCCTCCACCCTGTCCTCCTCTCATCCCTGGGCTCCAACACCGCCAGTTGTTGCTCGGAAGTAATTGGCACGGGTACTGACTCATGCCCACCCTGGTTACAGCACGACAGCTCTTTCCTTGCAGTGTCAACGTAAATTAGCCTCCAATAAGTTGTCCTGTCATGTTGCATTCCGGTTATCCGACTCTATGGTGCCTGCAGTTTAGGTGATTCCTATGTGTGCTGTGGGATATGTAAATAAAGGCTCTTTCCGTTGTGAAAATAGGACAAGCACCCACTGTAGGACTGTGTGATTTGGTAACTGCAGACGGCTTGCGGCCTGTCAACTTACATTTTCATGGGTGCCTTATGGTACCCGTCCAAGTTCCAGTACCGTCAGCTGGTTCTCCACAGTGCCTTTGGCCTAGGTGCCTCCATCTCGGTATCCGAGTTCCAGCAACATCTGCTGGTCCTTGGTAGTGCTTTGGAGCACAGGTACCTCCTGCTTAGTAACCGTGTCCCAGTAACGTCAGCTGGTCCTCGGTTGTGCCATTGGCTCTTTTCCTTCTGCTGCCCCTCCGGGTTCCAGCACAGTCAGCTGCTCCTCGTTACTTGCATTGGCTCTTGTACCTTCTGCTACCCGTCCGGGTTCCAGTACCGTCAACTGGTTCTCCGCAGTGCCTTTGGCCTAGGTGCCTCCATCTCGGTATCCGAGTTCCAGCAACGTCTGCTGGTCCTTGGTAGTGCTTTGGAGCACAGGTACCTCCTGCTTAGTAACCGTGTCCCAGTAACATCAGCTGGTACAAGGTTGTGCTACAAATACAAGATACAGAACAAGAGACACAAGAACAATAAGCAGAAGATCTAAAAGCAGAAGAACATGAAGTATAAGACCAAAATGAAGAGCAAAATATATGCTCTAAATTATAAGCAGAAGAAGACTAAGCAGTGTATGGGGGTGAGTCCGTTCCTCCTCATGGTGCCCCTGGTAAATGCCTGATGCTGCAGGCTAAACTGAACACGGACAAATACTGTTGTAATTTAAATCTTTTGTGGCAGCAAGAACGGAACGATGAAAAAATCATACTTTTACAGATTACAAGTACAGGAGTCTCTGTCACAAATAAGAATATGATGAAGAAGATGAAGTACAATATGAATAAGAATAATAGTTTAATAAGAAGAATATGAGTAATGTTAACAAAAAGATGAATAGCAAGAAGTTTAAGAAGAAGATAAAGAAGGTGAAGATGAAGAATAATTTGATGAAAAAGATGATGCTGCTGAAGATTATGAAGGAGAAAGTGTGGCAAAAGTTAAAAAGGTGAAGAGCATGGAAGTTGTGAAACATACATATTTGCCAAAATAGAAAAAAGGTTAACAACATTGTCAATTTCTTCGTCAATCCGAACGTATTTCCTAAAAAAAAAAATTAATGCTATTCCATTGGATTGGGTTAAACATCTATGCCTTTAATGTCTCCTCAACCTCCCCCAATACATTCTACATTACTCTTTGTTGTTTTCCTTCATGTACAATTAACCAACAAGGCAAGAATGGTTTTTTTTAATTCCGATATTTTGTTCCCATAGACTTACATTGGATTTCCGGTATCGGTTTCGGGTATCGCCAATATTTTTTGGGTATCGGCGATACCATTCCGATTCCGATACTTTTGGATATCGGAAAGTATCGCTCAACTCTACTCAGGTGTAAAATACAATCTAGAAATGATCTTATATATTTACTGTAGAGATACAAGAATAAAAATTGGAATTGGTTAAATTTAGGGCTTTTTGCCATTAACCTAAACTAACATTTTGTTGTAGATCACTTTCCCAATTAATTACTGCATTATTCGGACTATAAGACGCACGCATCTAGGTTTTAGAGGAGGAAATTAGAAAAAAAAATTGAGCAAAAAATCTGGTCAATTCTGTAAAAATTTCCCCTTTCCTGTTATATATGGTCTCCTCATCCCCATCCTGGTATGCATGGCCCCTTCATCACTACCTTAGTATCCATGGCCCCTCATTTCTATCCTGGTATGCATGCCCCCTCATCCCTACCCTTGTATGCATGACTGCATCATCCATATCCTGGTATTCATGGTCTCCTCATCCTATCCTGGTATGCATGGCCCCCTCATGCCTACCCTGTTGTGCAAGACCATCTCATGCCTAGCCTGGAATGCATGGGCCCCATCAGAAAAACATTAAAAAATCACATAGACCATTATACTTACCTTTCTGCGCTCACTCGCAGCATCTTGTTTAGATGCCAACAGCTGATTTTTGCTTGTAATCAGCGCAGGGCAGGGGCATCATCCGCTGCTTACAAGTTGAGGACAGCTGCCGGAATTCTCACAGCTCTCCGTGCCGGGACTATGTGTGTGGAGAGGAGTGAATATACATTGCTCTTTAATAGCAGGTACAGTGTTATCCGCAGCCGCTGGCTTTCAGGGAATGAATGCTTACTGCATTCTACATCTATGGGAGTGGAGAGCAGTGAATATTAGAGATGAGCGACTTTGCTCATAAAAAGGGTCGAGTCGGGTTTCGTGAAACCCAACTTTCTCAAAAGTCGAGTCGAACGAAGTCGGCCGACTAACGGAAATGGTCTGGTCGGAGTCGAAAATCCGACCCCAATGCAAGTCAATGGGGAATAAAAGTAGGCAGGGAGTGGAGGACAGTCAACACACCTACAGTGCCCATTTCAATGCCAACGACATCAATTCTTATTACTTAAGCTTGTCAACCTTAATTACCTTTATAATAATAGCAACGCATTGAAAACTGGGGGTTATTTGGCTAAAGTTGTGGGGGGGCAGGGATGGTTCCAGGTTTTTGTGGGGCCCAGGCCAAAGAGTCTCAGTGGTCCCCTTTAACACATACCACAATTCATGATGCTCCGATACGACACAAAAATATAGGTATAGTACAAAGCCAAATACTTCACTTCTTACATTACATGAGTGATATCTATTTTAAATTCTACAATAGCTAAAAAAACAGACAGTATAGTCCTCCATACAGTATTATGGGTACCACATAGTGTGCCATACAGAATAATGAGCCCCATATATTGCTCTATACAGAATAATGAGCCCCACATATTAATGGGCTCCATATAATGCTCCATACAGAATAGACCCCATGTGTGCTCCATATGATGCTCCATATATAAAGGGCCCTATATGATGCCCCATAAATAATGAAACCCATATGATGCTCTAGTATATGATAGGCCCCATAAATGATGCTCCAGTGTATTATGAACTCCATATAATGCTCCAAATATAAATAGAAAGACTTGAGTATATTAATAGATTGCAGACTGAACATGAGTCAACAGTGTGATGCAGCAGCAAAAAGGCATCACAATTCAGGGATGTTTTAACAGAAGCATACAGTCTAGATCACGTGAAGTCATTATTGCCCTCTACTCCTCTTTGGTCAGACCTCATCTGGAATACTGTGTCCAGTTTTGGGCACCACATTTTAAAAAAAACATCAACAAACTAGAGCAAGTTCAGAGAAGAGCGACCAGAATGGTGTCCGGTCTGCAAACCATGTCCTATGAGGAACGATTGCAGGATTTGAGAATGTTTAGCTTGCAAAAAAGGAGACTGAGAGGAGACTTAATAGCTGTCTACAAATATCTCAAGGGCTGTCACATTGTAGAAGGATTATCTTTATTCTCATTTGCACACGGAAAGACTAGAAGCAATGGGATGAAACTAAATGGGAGGAGACACAGATTAGATATTAGAAAAAACTTTTTGACAGTTAGAGTGATCAATGAGTGGAACAGGCTGCCACGAGAGGTTGTGAGTTCTCCTTCAATGGAAGTCTTCAAACAGAGGCTGGACAGACATCTGTCTGGGAAGATTTAGTGAATCCTGATTTGAGCAGGGGGTTGGACCAGATGACCCAGGAGGCCTCTTACAACTCATATATAATGCTCCATATATAATGTCTCCATGTGATGCTCCATATATAATGTGCCCCATATGATGCGCCATATATAATGGGCCCCATATGATGCTCCAGTATATGATGTGCCCCATGGATGATGCTCCAGTGTATAATGGGACCTATCTATGTTGCTCAAGTGTATGATGGGCCCCATATATAATTGTCCAGTGTATAATGCTCCCCATATATTGCTCCTACTATTAAAAAAATGAAATACCTCTCCTCGCTGGGCACTGCTCTACTCTGGACTCCTCAGCGTCGCCATCTTCAAGCTCTCTGCAATGTAACTGTTCAGGCAGAGGGTGCACAGACGTGACATCATCGCGCTCTCTGACCTGAATGTCACTGTCAGGAAATGCGGAAGATGTCACAGCAGTGGAGCAGGGAGAGGTAAGTATTGCAAGTGCTGGGGCCCTGAGAAAGCAGGGGGGCACACTTGTTGGTGCCGGGAACTGGCACAGGGCCCCTCATAGTACACCGGTGTCTCTGATGGCGAGTGGGCTCCCCACCTGCTCAGGGCCCCGGCAGGCACTTGCCCGGGTGTGCCAGGTGCTGACGCCGGCCCTGGGGGGGGGGACAGCCCAGTTAAGGAGGTGGAAAAACTGGCATATGTTGAGGTGTAGGCTGGACATTCAGCAGCTGCAAATGGAGGAATTGGAGAAGTCGGAGGAAGAGGAGGACAAAGCGAGCCATTTTGCTGGCAACCTATGTGTCATCAGGGAAGGTGGTGCAAAATCCTTTGAAACCCAGGCATGGTTCATTTTAATAAAGGTGAGATCACCTACGTTTTGTGTTGACAGCCAGGTCCTTCTTTTTGTCAGGATTGATCCAGCAGCACTGAAGACTCTTTCTGATAGCACACTACCAGCAGGGCAAGCGAGCTCCTGTAAGGCATATTGTGCCAATTCAGACCAGGTGTACAGTTTACAGGCCCAGTAGTCAAAGGGGAATGAACTGTGATGGAAAACATCGATAGGGGAGGAGAGGTAATTTTGAACCATAGTTGACAACTGTTATCTCCTGTCTGTTGCAATCGATTGAGTATTACCAGTCGTGTGAGCGTCACTCAAGAAATCAGACCACAACATGGTCATGAAACCCCTGTTTCCAACGCTACTTCGACTGTGTGCACCACAAACCCCTCTTCCTTTTGGCCCAATACGGCTCGTGGTAGAACCTGCACCGCTGCTGTGTGCTGGGAATGCCTCTAACAAATGGTTTACCAGGGTTGCTTGTTTGTTCGCCAATATTAGCTCTAGGTTCTCCTGTGGCATGATGTTCTGTAATTTCCCTTTATAGCGTGGATCGAGGATGCTGGCCAACCAGTAGTCGTCATCCTTCATAATTTTGGCAATGCGGGGATCCCTTTTTAGGATCCGCAAGACATAATCACACATGTGGGCCAATGTTCCAGATGTCAATGATGCACTGCCAGTGGTGGGTGGAGGAGCACTTTCTGCCAAATCTACATCCCTCCATTCACGCACAAACCCTGTACCTGACCTTGGCAAGCCGTCATTTTCTCTTGCCCCTTGAGAAGCATCATCCTCCCAAAATAATCATCCCCCTCATCCTCATCCTCCTCCTCTTCCTCTTCTTCCTCCACCTCATCCAGGACAGTTCCTTGAGCAGACAATGCCTGACTGTCATGAAGGCTTCCCTCCTCCTCCTCTGCTGCAGACGCCTGATCCTTAATGTGCGTCAAAGTTTGCATGAGCAGACGCATAAGTGGCATGCTCATGCTTACGATGGCATTGTCTGCGCTTACCAGCTGTGTGCATTCCTCAAAACACTGAAGGACTTTACAGAGGTCTTTCAACTTTGACCACTGCACACCCGACAACTGCATGTCCGCCCTCAATCTGCCTGCACATGTATCCTCCCACAAATGCATTACAGCTGCCTCTGTTCGCACAGTCTCTCAACCATGTGCATGGTGGAGTTCCACCTTGTTGCAACGTCTATGATTAGGTGGTGCTTGGGGAGGTGGAGCGATCGCTGCAGCCTCTGCATACAACTGGAGTCTACGGGCGAGCGACGGATGTGCGAGCACAGTCTTCGCACCTTATGGAGCAGGGCTGGTAACTCTGGATAATTATTAATAAAGCACTGCACCACCAGGTTCAAGGTGTGAGCCAGGCAAGAAATGTGTTTGAGTATTGCCAGGGCTATGGCAGCCACAAAACTACGGCCGTTATCACTGACTACCTTGCCTGGCTTAAAATGGAGACTGCCCAGCCATGGCTCAGTTTCTCGCTGCATGTAGTGGGCCAGTACCTCCATGGTGTGTCTGTTGTTGCCAAAAGACATCATCTTTAAAAAAGCCTGCTGATGCTTACCACTAGCTGATCGATAGTGGGAAACCTCATGTGCAACACTGGCAGCTGTGGATGGAGTGCTCGTACGACTGAGCTCTGTCTATGAGCTTTTGCTTCTGAAGGAGGAGGAGGGTCGAACGCCTACAGCCAACTGTTGCCTATACCATGGGCTAGGCAGCACTGTCCCACCGCCACTGTCCACTGTGGAGTCTGCATCCATCACATTAACTCAGTGCGCAGTGATGGACACGTAACGGCCCTGGCCATGCCTACTGGCACATGCATCTGTTGTGAGGTGCACCTATCCAGTCACTGATTGTTTGAGTGCATGGACAATGCAGTCTTTCACATGCTGGTGGAGGGCAGGGATGGCTTTTCAAGAAAAGAAGTGCCGACTGGGTAGGTCATAGTGTCGGACAGCGTAGGCCATGAGCTCTCGGAACGCTGCGCTTTCAACCAAATGGAAGGGCATCATCTCTAATGAGATCAGTTTGGCAATACAGGCGTTCAAAGCCAGTGAGGTCTTGTAGTCCGTCCACGCTTGCAAGAGCATGGTGTTTAAATGTCTAAGCACGCGACTGGTATTCAATTTTCGGAGATTTTTCCCTCAGCTAAAGGTCCTTCCTCACTTTTTACAGATAACCTTTGCCTCATCATTAGGATTTTGGTCAAAAAAGTGCCACACTGCACTCTTCCTACTATGGGATAAATTTTCAGGGCTTGCATGCTGTGCTAATTTGACCATCTGGCTAAGCTGTCCTGCAACTCTTTTTGTTTTTTTAACACGTTTTTGGACTGCTACAGGCCTTTCAGATAACCGCTGCTGCGATGTCGATGCCTGCCGCGGATCCTACCTCTCTTCTGAGCTATTGCCAGCGGCATGCTCTTCCCCCAATGGATGCCAATCCAGGTCAACAACTGGGTCATCCATCACCTCCTCTTCAATTTAATCTGCACCTTCCTCTGTGTCACATGTAAGGTGGTATAGTATGCAGGAAGGGGCACCTGAGTTTCATCAGGGTTACATTCTGGCTTAGTAGACTGCAAGGGCAATGTAGTGCTCTGGTTGAATGTACCAGCAGAATCATATAGCAGTGTCTGTGCATCAGTGCACTCCATGTCAGATTCATCTTGGACTGGGGAATTCAGGATTTGACTTGATAATCCAGGCATGGTATGTGAAAAGAGCTCCATGGAGTAATCTGAAGTGTGGCCTGCCGCAGCCTTCACTTTTGGTGGGGGTGAAGGACACAAGGAAAGGGGTTGTTCCTGACCAGAAGCCTGCACTGATGACTCAGTTCTTGGAGTTTTTGAAACTTCAGAAGAGGAGACGACAGAGCTGGAGGCTGTTTCGGCAATGAAAGCCAAAACCTGTTCCTGATGCTCCGGCTTTAAAAGCGGTTTACGTACTCCCAGAAAAGGGAGCCTTCCAGGCCTTCTGGACCAGACGATGACTCAGGCTCAACACCTCCTGCCTTAGGTGCTATTGTGCTTTTTGACTACCAGCAGATGCACACACCACCACCATCAGTAGCAGGTGGCCCCCCACACCCACGTCCGCGGCCTCTTCCACCATACTTCCTCATGTTTGTGAAAATGTACCCAAAATACCAGCAGATATATGGTACTCTATCAGAAGCGTACAGCTGTATACGGTGAAGGTGAAAAATTTTAATCTCTGTATATATTTGTGGAGTAACAGACACAAACTCTCACAGTCTCATTATGGATTACACCAAAATATAATAAGCAAAAAAGTGTACTGATAGCGTACAGCTGTATACAGTGTTGCAGCAATTTTAAATCTCCGTATATATTTCAAGAGTAACACACACGCTCACAGGCTCAGTATGGATTACACCAAAATATAAAAAGCAAAAAAGCGTACTGTATCAGTAGCATACAGCTGTATACAGTGTTTGCAGTAATTTCAAATGTCGTATATCTTTCAGGAGTAACACACACATGCTCACAGGCTTAATATGGATTACACCAGAAGATGAAAAGCAGAAAACTTGTACTGTATCAGTAGCGTACAGCTGTATACAGTGTTGATGTAATTTTAGATCTCCATATATATTTCAGGAGTAACACGCTGACGCTCACAGGTTCAGTATGGAGTAGACCAGAATATGAAAAGCATCAAAAGTGCACTGTATCAGTAGCGTACAGGTGTATACAGTGTTGGGGTAATTTTAAATCTCCGTATATATTTCAGGAGTAACACACACGCTCACAGGCTCAGTATGGATTACACCAGAATATGAAAAGCATAAAAAGTGTACTGTATCAGTAGCGTACAGCTGTATACAGTGTTGGGGTAATTTTAAATCTCCGTATATATTTCAGGAGTAACACACAGACGCTCACAGGCTCAGTATGGGGTAGACCAGAATATAAAAGCATCAAAAGTGTACTGTATCAGTAGCGTAGAGCTGTATACAGTGTTGGAGTAATTTGAAATCTCCATATATATTTCAGGAGTAACACAGACGCTCACAGGCTCAGTATGGATTACTCCAGAATATGAAAAGCAGAGAAAGTGTACTGTATCAGTAGCGTACAGCTGTATTCAGTGTAGGGGTAATTTTAAATCTCCGTATATATTTCAGGAGTAACACAGACGCTCACAGGCTCAGTAATGGATTACTCCAGAATATGAAAAGCAGAAAAAGTGTACTGTATCAGTAGCATACAGCTGTATACAGTGTTGGGGTTATTTTAAATCTCTGTATATATTTCAGGAGTAACACACAGATGCTCACAGGCTCAGTATGGAGCAGACCAGAATATGAAAAGCATAAAAAGTGTACTGTATCAGTAGCGTACAGCTGTATACAGTGTTGCGGTAATTTTAAATCTCGCATATCTTTCAGGAGTAACACACACATGCTCACAAGCTTAATATGGATTACACCAGAAGATGAAAAGCAGAAAAATTGTACTGTATCAGTAGCGTACAGCTGTATACAGTGTTGATGTAATTTTAGATCTCCATATATATTTCAGGAGTAACACGCTGACGCTCACAGGCTCAGTATGGAGTAGACCAGAATATGAAAAGCATCAAAAGTGCACTGTATCAGTAGCGTACAGGTGTATACAGTGTTGGGGTAATTTTAAATCTCCGTATATATTTCAGGAGTAACACACACGCTCACAGGCTCAGTATGGATTACACCAGAATATGAAAAGCATAAAAAGTGTACTGTATCAGTAGCGTACAGCTGTATACAGTGTTGGAGTAATTTGAAATCTCCATATATATTTCAGGAGTAACACACACACTCACAAGCTCAGTATGTATTACTCCAGAATATGAAAAGCAGAAAAAGTGTACTTTATCAGTAGCGTACAGCTGTATTCAGTGTAGGGGTAATTTTAAATCTCCGTATATATCTCAGGAGTAACACAGACGCTCACAGGCTCAGTATGGAGTAGACCAGAATATGAAAAGCATCAAAAGTGCACTGTTTCAGTAGCGTACAGGTGTATACTGTGTAGGGGTAATTTTAAATCTCCGTATATATTTCAGGAGTAACACACACGCTCACAGGCTCAGTATGGATTACACCAGAATATGAAAAGCATAAAAAGTGTACTGTATCAGTAGCGTACAGCTGTATACATTGTTGGGGTAATTTTAAATCTCCGTATATATTTCAGGAGTAACACACAGACGCTCACAGGCTCAGTATGGAGCAGACCAGAATATGAAAAGCATAAAAAGTGTACTGTATCAGCAGCGTACAGCTGTATACAGTGTTGTGGTAATTTTAAATCTCCGTATATATTTCAGGAGTAACACACAGATGCTCACAGGCTCAGTATGGAGTAGAGCAAAGTCCTATACAGAAAAGAAATACCAGAAATGACACTATTCAATATTTTAATGAATATCAATAAACAAAGTATAATCCCAAAACAATTTGATACTCATAAAAAATTCTTTTTTAAAAAATTATTAAAATTAATACCAGTATTTTATTATAAAAAATTGATGAACACAACCATATTTAATAAAATATAAAGCTTTATTGAAGACAAAAACTAAAATTGAACATATACAATATATATATAAAAAAAATATTGTTACAATTAGTGTGTGTGGGGCTTCATGTGTCCAAAATGATTGGTATTTAATTATTAATTTATTTGAATAATAACCTCCTCAAGTGCTAAAGAAAATTGTGCATATATACCAAAAATTGGTGAAAAAATAAAAAACTAAAAAAATATACACGTATGATAACTATTGAATAATAATTTAAGTGCAACTAAAAAAAATACATGTATATATATATTATATATATATATATATATATATATATATATATATATATATATAGGTGCACCAAATTAATACACAAAAATTATAAGTGTAACAATAAAAAGCATATAAATAAATCACAAAATGTGATAGAAAAATATTCAGTGAAAATCAGAAAAACGCATCTGGTGCCCAAACCATCAAATGAAAGTATCAGTGCACATAAAGTGTATTATTAATGAAAAAATATATAACACTGAATAACGCTAAATTAATCACACAACAACATGTGCTAAATTGTCAGTGAACTCCAGAGAAAAAAAACACTGGTGCCTAAATCATCAAATGAAAATAACAATGCACATAAGGTGTGTTGTTTTTAATAAAGTAACGCTGAATAAAGCTTAATTAATCACACAACAATATGTGCATTAATAGCAGTGAACTCCAGAGAAAAAACAATAGTGCACAAAATGAATAAAAGCAGGAGACGAAGCAACTGCGAGACGTGCGTTGGAGTGGTGTGTGCTGGGGCAGTAGTGTGTCTTAACTGGTTGGTATCTCCTGCTTTTATTCATTTTGTGCACTATTGTTTTTTAATTTAGCGTTATTCAGTGTTATATATTTTTTCATTAATAATACACTTTATGTGCACTGATACTTTCATTTGATGGTTTGGGCACCAGATGCGTTTTTCTGATTTTCACTGAATATTTTTTTATCACATTTTGTGATTTATTTATATGCTTTTTATTGTTACACTTATAATTTTTGTGTATTAATTTGGTGCACCTTATAATATATATATATATATATATATATATGTATGTATTTTTTTAGTTGCACTTAAATTATTATTCAATAGTTATCATACGTGTATATTTTTTTATTTTTTTATTTTTTCACCAATTTTTGATATATATGCACAATTTTCTTTAGCACTTGAGGAGGTTATTATTCAAATAAATTAATTAAATACCAATCATTTTGGACACATGAACCCCCACACACACTAATTGTAACAATAATTTTTTATATATATATTGTATATGTTCAATTTTAGTTTTTGTCTTCAATAAAGCTTTATATTTTATTAAATATGGTTGTGTTCATCCATTTTTTATAATAAAATACTGGTATTAATTTTAATAATTTTTTAAAAAAGAATTTTTTATCAGTATCAAATTGTTTTGGGATTATCAGTATGGAGTAGACCAGAATATGAAAAGCAACAAAAGTGTACTGTATCAGTAGCGTACAACTGTATACAGTGTTGGGGTAATTTTAAATCTCTGTATATATTTCAGGAGTAACACACACGCTCACAGACTCAGTATGGAGTAGACCAGAATATGAAAAGCAGAAAAAGTGTACTGTATCAGTAGCGTACAGCTGTATACAGTGTTGGGGTAATTTTAAATCTCCATATATATTTCCGGAGTAACACACAGACGTTCACAGGCTCAATATGGATTAGACCAGAATATGAAAAGCAGAAAAAGTGTACTGTATCAGTAGCGTAGAGCTGTATAAAAATTTTTTAATCTCCGTATATATTTGAAGAGTAACACACAGAATCTCTCTCACTATGTATTTGACCGTAATACAGAAGGCAGAAAAATGGTACTGTATCAGAAGATACCAGCTGTATACGGTTTTGGTTAAAAATTGAAATCTCCATATATATTTCCGAAGTCACACACAGACGCTCTCTCAGTGTGTATTTGACCGTAATACAGAAGGCAGAAAAATGGTACTGTATCAGAAGATACCAGCTGTATACGGTTTTGGTTAAAAATTGAAATCTCCGTATATATTTCCGAAGTCACACACAGACGCTCTCTCAGTATGGATTTGACCGTAATAAGAAGGCAGAAAAACTGTACTGTATCAGAAGATACCATCTGTATACGGTTTTGGGGAAAATTGAAATCTCCGTATATATTTCCGGAGTCACGCACAGATAGTCAGCATGTATTTGTCCGTGATACCTGCCGGTACACGGTAGTGTGAGGAGCATACAGCTCTATACGGTGTAGGGAAAAATGAACACTCGGTAACTGTGCAAAAAAAAAGAATAAAAGTATTAGTGCTGTGTAGGTGCTGTGTTAAAAAGCACTCTGCACAGCATTATACACACAGCAATACAGCTAGCAGGCAGCCTAATAATCAGCTCTGCTGCTGCACACAAGAAATTCCTCCCCTGTCACTGGCAGGTAGCCTAATAATCAGCTCTGCTGCTGCACACAAGCATTTCCTCCCCTGTCACTGGTAGGCAGCCTAAGAACTAGCACTGCTGCACACAACAAAATCCTCCCCTGTCACTGCACACTAACTGTACAGCTAATTGCTATCAGCACAAGCATAGAATTAGTTTTTTTCCTGCCTAACGCTCTCCCTACTGAGAAACAGCGACAGCAACCTCTCCCTACGTTAAGATTGGCAGAACAAAAATGGCGGTCGGCGGTGAGGGCTTTTTTTAGGCACTGTGACGCCACACAAAGCAAGCCAATCACTGCAATGCCCTTTTCTAAGATGGTGGTGGCCGCTGCCCATGTCATCGCGTTATCCACAGTGTGCATCCTTGCTCATTGGCTGAGAAAAGGCCCTTCAAGCATTATGGGTAAACCGACTTTGGCGCTCAGGTTGCTGAACGCATGGCTGACCTCACGCTATGGTCGGGTTTCGCTCGACGAAACCCAACTTTGACGAAAATTGGTGGCTTTTTAATCTGACCGACCTGTTTCGCTTAACTCTAGTGAATATTCATTGCCTTAAGTAGAGTGCACACGCGAACGCCTCAGCTGCTACAGCTAACAGTGTGTCCACTATAGGAGAGAAATGAATATTCACTGCCCTCCACTCCGATGGGCATGGAATGCAGTGAATATTATTTCTCTTTAGCAGCGGGCACAGGAGTTAACCTCAGCAGCCGGCACCTGCCTCTTGTGACCCACTGCTCCCCTACCTACCTACCAAAGCCAGAGCAGGTACATCCAGACTATAAGACACACACCCCATTTTCCTCTGAATTTTTGGAGGAAAAAAGTGTGTCTTATAGCCCAAAAAATACGGCATGATTATTTTTTTGTTGAGAGATTGATCCTAATTAATTTTCTGGTAAACAGTGTGAGATCTGGGTAGTTTTTTTGGACCTAATTTCTTTTTATGATCCAACAGAATTTGGTGTTGAATGATTTTTTCTTTAAATAAAATTGATAACTATGCATTTTGTTGAACAAAGCATTGAAATGTCAGGTTTATAACCAGGTAACTCCTCATATCTCATTCCCTTGGAAAACCTGTGTTACATCCTTAAAATGCAGAATTTGTGGTTGCTGTCAATCATAATTAGGCAGAAAGGCTGATATCCAGCATGCCAGTTTCAAATCCAGTAGTCTTAAAAATACAACTTACAAATGGCTAAAAATTGTACTTCAGAAAGCCATAGAATCATCTGTCAAAAAATTCTAAAAACAATGGAGCAAACTTTGTGCAAACAACTGTTTATGTCAGTCTGAAAACTTTTAACCATGCCTGAACATTTTGTAATGAACCAAAAATATAGGACAGATTGATGTGAATATAACCGGGGGATCTAACTGTTTGCTGTCTGTTATCATTGAAATGCATAGTTCATAGAATAGTTGTTGAAAAAAAGTACAATGGATTTTTTTTAACTAAGAACAATTAGAAATCTTAATTTTTCATTTAATGTGACATCAGAAAATAAATTGCTTGCAAAAGCATACACTGAGAATAGTCTTCAAGGAAAATTTCCTTTGGCAAAGCAAATCTTTTAGATACAAAATACACCAATAAGTATTTGTTTGACATGCATGCTGTGTCAAATTGGGTTGAGTCAGTCATGAAAAAAAAAATTGTAAATATTGCTCACATACAGTATGCCTACATTCCTTATCTGCTTACCACTTTACAAAATCCATCTAACAACAATTTTCCAACATAACAATGGGATAAAATGATTTCCTATTGGGGAATATACAGCCTATATTGTGTAAAAACTGATGTCCTCTCTGCTTGCTACAACATAAACAAGAATGACTGCATGAAAAAATGATTCTGTTAGCAGTTTCCACATGATACTTTTCCTCTGCTATACTAGCTCTAGACAAACCAAAAGTGACATCAGATATCAGAAACTAGGAGTCTGAACTTGGGAGATCTAGAAGAAAGATTTATTCCATTTAAATCCCATGGCTTTTCACACTGTCCATACGAAAGAGAAAATATACAAAGTCATCAGAGGATGATAACAATTGAACTCTTAAAAATATTAGGCTGTTATCTTTGGGATGTGGTAATGATGGAGAACTAGGCTAGCCAGTTTTTGGACTAATACAAGAAAAATATTCAAGATATATAGTACTGTGCAAAAATGCTAGGCATGTGTAGAAAAAAATGCTGCAAAGTAAAAATAATTTAAAAAATGGAAGTGCCTATTGCTTATTTTTATGAATTTACAAATGCAAAGCAAATGAACAAAAAAGAAATCTATTCAACATTTTATGTGACCAACCTTTGCATTCAAAACAGCACTATTTTTTCAAGGTACAATTGTTCAAAAATAAAAATGGAAAAGCTCACACTACTGAAAGCAAAATTTTGTGCCAAGAAGGATTAATAGGAATATACAAGTTGATTAGTAACCTTCGGCTCTGAAGCAAAGTCATCTTGAATTTCATGAGTTGAAGTGCTACTTTATTAATTCATCTGACAAAATGAAGTCACAGCTAGGTTATTCAAAGTTTCGGCCAGTGGCCTTTCTCAAGGATATCTGTGCATGTGTCCTTCAGCATCTGTGGAATGCACGTGCATTGCACAGCACTGAACAGGAATTACACAGATACGGACACATACATGCATATATTTCCTTTGGAAAAGCTGATGGCGAAAGCATTAGATAATGGAGCTGTCACTTCATTTTGTCGGATGATTTAATAAACCAGCTGTTAGGCGTCAGGATTCTCCTGCTGCACGGGATTGATCCCAAACATTATCTGGTACTGTGGTCTCCCATTCAAGTCCAGCTTCTGCAATTGCTGCTCAGCACAGACATCAGTCCCAGCATCTTACTCAGTCTCATGGTATATGTTTGGTTACTGCCAACTTTCCAGCCAAGTCTATGGTAACTAGTGATATGTGTGTAGTCTTTGAGCTCTTACGCGCCAATTCTCTTTTTGCTCAAACTTGTTTGAGCAAGAGTCCCTACCATTTCTTGGGTACATTGTTTCGGCCAAGGGTTTAGTTAAAGACCTTGCCAAGCTGAAGTTGGAGTTGAACTGGCAGGAGCCTCATTCCCTTAAAGCGGTGCAGTGCTTCATGGGTTTCATCAATTATTACCGCCAGTTCATTTATCCACATTAGCAGCTCCGTTGGTAGCCCTCACCAAAAAGGGAGTTAATCCTAATCAGTAGTCTGAGGAGCTCTCCAAGGCATTTACCACCATGAAATCTCATTTCGCTTAGGCGCTAGTTTTGCATCAGCCCGATGATGATAAGCCTTTCAATTTGGAGGTGGATGCCTCTTCCGTTGGTGCTGTGGCTGCGCTGTATCAAAAGGATGCGCAACGCCAGAAGCATCCTTGTTTCTTTTTCTCTAAGACCTTCTCACCAGCAGAGAGGAATTATTCCATTGGGAACAGGGAACTACTCCCATGAAATTGACTTTTTCGGATTGGAGACACCTCCTGGAGGGATATATAAGAGAAAACACAGCACTCAACTAAAAACGAGAGTAGGTGCTCAAATCAGGTATCCAACCTGATAAATGTAAAAAATAACTTGGCACTCAAATGTGTAACACGAGAATTTGTTTAATAAAGGTGCATCCAGACACTAAACAATTGAACTTTTTCGGTCCAACTATTGGACCTTCATCAGAATACTTTTCAAAGGAACATTGAAAAATATATACAGAAATATACATAATCAATAAAAAGGACACAGTTTTGTCAATTAAATGCAATTGAAATGCAGTTCAAAAATTCAACAGCAACGTCAATATGTGGAAAGTACATTGAAGAATATGTGTATATAGCAACACTTGCGAGTTCAATCCAAAGAACCAAAATAGAGTGAACATCCAATGGTTGAAAAGGTGCTAACTGAAACAAATGGTTAAGGAGTTAATTACAAAATGTAGATCTAGGTAGTGAACAGATACCTGAATAAGTAAATAGGGAGAAAAAAGGATACCAAATAGTTTCAGAGTGAGTCTTGTGATGTTCAGAAGTTGAGTGCACGATATTCGTGATACTTAAAGGGAGAGAAATAAGTAGTGAGAGGAATGAATATTAGGAACATAACTGAATACCTTAGGGTACCGGCCAGGCACAAATTCAGTAGCATCAGGGCAGGGGTAACTAACCACTTGGCTTAGCATCTGTTTCGTTCATGTGCGCAGTTAGCACAGTCCAGTTACAGAGCAAGCTCAACCCTTATGCTTCCTCTCTGTAAAGTTGACAGGGTATTGTATCTGGCGTCATATGAGTTATTTCTCTTGGCTCAGCATCTGCTCCATTCGTATGTGAGGTTAGCACAGTGTAGGTGCAGAGCAAGCTCAATCCATGTGCTAACATCCCTGTGACATTAACAGGGTATAGTACTTAGCATTCTTAGGGCAGTACCTCTCTGTGAAGTAACTGAGCTTGGTACTCTGCGTTCCGTACACACTGTGTGGCGTTAACTCAGTTTGCTTAAGGTAATGCTCCGTTTTGTTCCGTCATTATTCTCACTCACTAGCAGCAAATTCACTTCTGGACAGTGGACCCCGGGTTGCGATTGCTTTTTAGTTTATATTTTGTTTAGTGCAATCCACCAACCCTAACACCAGCCCTTTAAAGCTCCCATCTCACATAGCGAGATCACTAGCGAGATTGCTGAAGCGTCACCGATTTTGTGACGCAACAGCGACCTAGCCAGCGATCTCGCTACATGTGACATGCAGCGGCCACCGGCCCCCTTGCTGGATATCGCTGATCATCATGAAATGGCCTCGACCATTTTTTTCATCGTTGGTGTCTCGCTGGCCAGCATGCATCGCTGCTTGTGACAGTGGGAGACCAACGATCAGCGAGCTCCCAGCGCGTACAGCAGACGCTGGAAGCTGTTATCCAGGGTAAACATCGGGTAACTAAGCGCCGCGATGTTTACCCTGAATACCAGCGTGCTCACTGGTTCTGATCGCTGTTGAGTCTGCCTATGTGACACTCACCAGCAATCAGCTGACGATGTCCCAGCGATCCTATCCACGTCGGATCGTTGGTGGGATCCCTGGGACATTCAAGCGTGTAACGGGGCCCTACCTCATGAAATTCAAGGATGTCTGGTCTTCAGTGCCAAAGATTTCTAATCTATTGCAAAATTAGGGATTTTGCAACCGTATAGTCAGGTGTAGATGAAACAATAGTACCAAACAGGTGATAATGATTATCATTTTCATATGTAGCTTGAAACACAATGGAATAGAATTGAGTTTCTGATATCAATAATAATAGGGTTATAGTTTTTCGTTATAGCACTGTGAAAAACTTTAAATTTTTATATCTCAGTAATACTTTAAGTTTATGTGAAAATAAGTCTCGTAGCATTTTAGACATTGCAGCAAAGCACTAAATGAGAATGTTCTTTGGCCAATAACAAACCGTGAATTATAATTTCATCTGGGCTTTGTTTATACTTTTAATCTATGAAATCTCCATCAAAATCCAAAACATTACAGTTCTCCTACACTTAAAAATATTACCTGTAATTTCAGTCTAATCATTTTGTTTATCTCTAATCTAACCTATGTAATCTACATATTTATTACCATCACAGTGCACATTTTTGTTGAACTTTGTATCATTATCTTATTTAAATCACAAGTCAATTTGCCTTTTATACTGCACATTTCTAATTCAAACCAATTTGTTTTCAGCCTTTAGACTCTCCAGTGGAGTTTTAAAATAGTAACTGTTTATTACAGTAAATTGTTTTTGCCTACAGATTGTATTTTTATGATGTGTATTGCCCATCATTTAAAAATACAGGCCTTGTTTTATATTTCAAACCTTATAAAGTATTAAAATGAATATATTTGCATGTTTATCCTTTTCTTTACTTCTACAAATTGTATGAATTAAATGAACACAAATGCACAATTGCTGTCTGCCATTTTTTAAACAAAAACAATTGTTACTGATGGTATCAATTTGATGTATAATGGCTACCAATAGATATGCTGCATCAGAGAAAAGAAAATAAAGTGAGATCAAGCAGAGACTGAGACAATGCTAACCTATTACAGAATGCAATCAATGCTCAGAGCATTATATGTCTACAACCACCAGAAGTAAAAAATGTTAGCATTAATTTATAGTAACTGTGGTCCAGTCTCTAAAAAGTTTTGGCGTCTCAGAAAATAAAGCAATTTAATATTAAGTTTAGACTTTTCAATGTCCACAAGCTGTGTTGAGTGAGCCAATTACAGACATTACCATACCTTATTCTTATGCTTTTCTTAAACGTACATCGGTTTAATGAGTCTAAAGAAAAATATTACAATCTTCACCAAATATAGCAAAATAATAAAAACCTTTTTTCCCTTTTTTAACTTTCAATGATCTGGTGCAGAACCTCTGTCTGTGCTTTTGAATTATTAATCAAATTCATGAGCAGTAAAACAAAGTAATAATAATATGATACATGATCACTAAGGTGCCTGATGTCACCAGACTCCTTGTTATAATATTATCCAACAAAAAGAGAAAAAAGGTGGCACTCACCATCCAGTTAAAACAGTCCTTTATTTAACCCATATAATGAGTACAACGGGAGAGGAGCGGAAAACTTCTGTGGACGATGGCCGTTTCGCACTGACAGTGCTTCTACTGGTCCTGTGCTCAATAAATAATGCAAAATAGTTACGTACTTAAAATAATACCAGTATTAAAAATAAGAATGATAAAGAGCTATTTGAATCTAATTTGCTCTAACGAAGCTAAAAGTTTTAAAGTTTACTATTGATATGTGAAGATTAAGTAGATTTCAATATTTTACCAATAATTGTTACATTATCACATAACTGGTAAATGAGATGATTGAATCTTTTGAAATTCAAATGAGCCAGGTTTGACAAATCTTATTTGTAGTGAATTGATTTACTGTAAAAGCAAAAACTGCAAAGCCTTAAATTGCCATGAATTGACATGTATAACATCCTGCACACTGGCAGAAGCAGACAAAAAAGGGCCTCTGTGCAACAACAATATGTGGGCCCTGGCCCTTTGCAGCCCAAGAGCTCCAAAAATATAAAATTGCACCTGCTTTGGAGGTAGAAATAGGACCCCTTACACCAATGATCTGTCCGCACATGATCATGCAGTCTTCTAGAACAAAATCCAACAACTTTCTAGCTCTTTAAAGGGAACCTGTCACCAGAAGAAATACTATTAAACTACAGATATAGGGTTAATCTGCAGGTTAATAGCGCTGTGAACCAGCCCGACATCCGCACATAATCAAACGCTCGTAGGAGAAAATGAGCTTAATTCCCCTGGCAGCGCTCTGGTTTTAATAACGAGAGGAGTATACAGAGCGGTAGCTGTAACCGCGCCTCCGGAAATTATTAACACTGGTTCTTCATTAGACCCGGCTGTCAGTCAGGGTAAAATCAGAGCTGTGACTGAACCGGCGCCTCCCCTGTGACTGACACCCAAATGCTGCTTGGGGAATGAAGTAAATTTTCACTGCAGTGTTTGGCTAAGTGCGGGCACCGGGCAGATTCATAACACTATTACCCTGCAGATTAGAAGTGTTTTTTTTCTGGTGAAAGATGTGTAGACATGAGGGACAGTGGGTGCTCTCAACCTCTGGCCTGGTTGTCTTTAGAATGATCACACAGCTGAGGCTCATCCCACTAAAGACCAGTATTTCTTTCCTGTGGGCAGAACATTATTCAGAAAACACGAGGTAACCACACTCCAAAAAGACATTATTAGATCATGAACAGTTATCAATATATAGTACATTCCCAGCAACGACGCAAGAAAGTAAAAGTAACAGAAACTCACATTTCCACTGGCTCACCAGTGACTTTGGGAAACCAGGTACAAATACCCCATCCAGCAGCACCCGATTTTAGTGGGTACCCACTGAGAAGAGGTATCCGCAAGCTTAGGAAACTGATCAAGCACAGTGAGTTATGTGGCCAGGTGACTAGATTATCCCATTATTGGTTATCCAAGCAAATTTGTGGGCTCAGTGTTGGACAGTGGAGCAGTTCTGTAATTCACCAGCTGAAACCATGGTCCCTAGACTAAAGTCCCATAGAATCACACAGGAAACAAGAGCAGACCCATTTTTACATCTCATTTCAAAGCATTGCATCCAACAAGATTGGGGGAGATAATCATAGCTGTTCCCTCATTGTTCACTAGTTCAATTGGACTGTATAATTGTCCTCCAAATATTGCAGACTACTACACCGCAGGGGTCTGATTCATCTGTAATCAGCAGGCATTTCACAAATTAACATATTTAAAAGGGCACCAGACAATCTCAAATGAAACAATGGCTAATGTCCCTCAACTTACTGAACAAAGGAATAGTATGTCTGTTATAATTAAGAATAGTTCACCCCTGCACAAAGGAGCAGATCTTCCTAATTGACCCTGGCTTGTCACAACAGGTTGCATTTAACACAAACACAGCCTTAGCAATGTCCAAGTGATCTCACCACAGAACAGCATGGTAACTTGGTAATAACTTATAGCACTATTATTTGTTAGGCATCGGGCGATGGCGGGATCCGAACCTGGATCCGAGGAGTCTGTGGTCTCCCATCCAGACCCAGCTGAGATGAATGCTGCTCAGCTTCGCTGTTGATCCCAACGCCTAGCCAGTACCCGAGAGGCACAAGTAGCTACTTGAGTCTTTGTTCATTGTAGCCTTAAACCTAGGTTACAGAACAGGAAAAGGCTGTTATAAGCCTAAGTCCAGAAAGGCCAGCACTGAGCATGTCCGTGACATGGCGAACCGTGATTGGTGGTTAATGTCAGCTGATCCTCTGACATGGCATCGCCTGATTGGTCACGGATGACGTCATCGATTGACGAGATGGCTGGGGGCGGAGCTTAGCCCTTAAATAGCCTTTCTGTCCGCGGCCCGGTCAGATCATATTAAATAGGTAGTGCTCATGTGTGACATACCAGAATCTGGGCTCCACATGCTCTCTAGCTTTCGCTCTTCGGGACCTGCCGATGACAGAGTTAGCTAGGCTAATTAGCCCAGGTCCTTCAGGCAGGTTAATGAATGCTGCTATGCAGGTAGCAATCGTAGTGCAGTCTGTCTCTGTCAAAGGGGTAGCTACATACCCAGAGCAGACTGTGGGGCGCGTATCCTGTGCATTGCCTGCAAACGAAAGGAGAGTTGCTCAGTCCGGTGGCACATCGGCTGGCAGCACGTACGCCTGGCGTGAGACGCAAGCATTTCCTAATATCTGGCAAGTGGCTTCTGTGCTATTTACAGGGCTACATCTATGCCAGCCTGCAACACATGGTGCAGAGCTAATATCTGGCAAGTAGCTTCTGTGCTGTTAACAGGGCTACGTCTACGCCAGTCTTCAGCACATCTCCTGTGAAGTTAACGGAGATAGTGCCAATACAATATCTCTCTTCTTGTGTGAAGTAACACAGGCGAGATCTAATATAATCTTTCAGTTGTCAGTTGTTACCCTGATACCCAAAGGGTGTTCGGCAGCAGTGACATAAACTGCATCGCTGACCCCGGGTTCGGTTGCAATCCATTTATAAGAAAGTTGTTGCAACCGAGCTCATAACAATTATTAATACAGCACTTTTAGACTTTACATGTTTTTTTTAAATTAAAGAATATTATAAAAAATATTTATTTCAATCATTTAAGAACAAAGAGATCATTCTCTTCTAAACTATCAAGTCATTTGACAGTTTTTCTTTTACAATACATTTTGTACAACACCATATTACATTTTGACTATATTTCCAACACTCAAAGTGAGCTTGTCAGCAGGATTTTACTCAGTAAGCTATAGACACTGTCAAATTGGCAGTCTTAAAATGATTACATTGATACCTGAAGTGAAGAAATCCATCTTGTCTAATCAGTGTCAGAAGTTTTCAGTTAATGATATTCTTTTGCTTTGTGGCAGGACTGTAAGCAAAGTCTTATCTTCCTGCTCTAAGAAAGAGAAACAGAAAGAAAGACCTGCCCACATGCCCGCCCCGAAGCACAAACAGTCAGTCTTCATGATGAGAAACATGCTTGTGCTTCTGGACTGGCCTGTGGCAAGGTCTTTCCTTGGTTTCTCTGGCTTAGAGCTGGAGGATAAGACTCTGCCTAGAGTCCCACCCCAGAGCATTGGCATATCATTACCTGAAAACGTCTAACACTGAATGCACAAGAACCACAAGACTGATTTATTCACCCAAGGTATCATTTTAATCAGCATAACAGCCCCAACCTGAAAGAGCCTGTAGCTTACTTAGCAAAATCCTGCTGACATGTTTGCTTTAATTACAATTGTAACCTGCTTTTGGTCTCACTACTTCCAGAATGACTGGTGGCGGTGAAGGTGGCGATACTTCTGCTGCTGCTAGAGGCCCAAAAATTTTTGTCCTAAACACTATCCAGTCCATTGTCATTGTGAATTTTATAAGTTTATTTTGTAAAACACTATAATTAATTTTGTCAATTTTGCCAAAAAAAGGATTTGAAAAGAAATGTATGGTAGGCACACATACAGAAATCAAAATGTGGCAGCAAGCTGCAGTATATGTGTGGCATGCACAGTTATCAAATTGTATAAGTAAAGCAGATGTGCCATAACAGACATGCAGAAATAGTATTTTTTAAATAAAATCTAAAAGCCATCACCTGCAACAAAGTACTGAAATAGTGTGTTATCTATAGATTTAAGATTTAATGAGTAAAACATACAGTACAGACCGAAAGTTTGGACACACCTTCTCATTCAACGATTTTTCTGTATTTTCATGACTGTGAAAATTGTAGAATCACACTGAAGGCATCAAAACTATGAATTAACACATGTGGAATTATACATTACACTTTACAAAAAAGTGTGAAACAACTGAAAATATGTCTTATAGTCTAGGTTCTTCAAAGTAGCCACCTTTTGCTTTGATTATTGCTTTGCACGCAGAAAAGGTGAACGGATGGACTTTACATTCCTGGTTCCCACCATGAAGCATGGAGGAGGTGGTATGATGGTGTGGGGATGCTTTGCTGGTGACACTGTTGGAGATTTATTCAAAATTGAAGGCATACTGAACCAGCATGGCTACCACAGCATCTTGCAGCAGCATGCTTTTTCATCTGGTTTGCGTTTAGTTGGACCATCATTTATTTTTCAACAGGACAATGACCCCAAACACACTTCCAGGCTGTGTAAGGGCTATTTGACCAAGAGGGAGAGTGAAGGGGTGCTACGCCAGATGACCTGGCCTGCACAGTCACCAGACCTGAACCTAATCGAGATGGTTTGGGGTGAGCTGGACCGCTCACCGCTTCAATTTTGAATAAATCCCCAACAGTGTCACCAGCAAAGCACCCCCACACCATCACACCACCTCCTTCATGCTTCACGGTGGGAACCAGGCATGTAGAGTCCATCCGTTCACCTTTTCTGCGTGTAAAGCAGTAATCAAAGCAAAAGGTGGCTACTTTGAATAACCTAGATTATAAGACATATTTTCAGTTGTTTCACACTTTTTTGAAAGTGTAATGTATAATTTCACATGTGTTAATTCATAGTTTTGATGCCTTCTGTATCATTCTACAATTTTCATAGTCATGAAAATACAGAAAAATCTTTGAATGAGAAGGTGCGTCCAAACTTTGGTCTGTAACTGTATGTGTAAAAAACTGTGTGAGGTGAATAGTCACAGTTAAACTATTAGATTTTGGGGAATTCTTCGTTTTAAAAGCAATTATTCCCTCCATCACAAAAAGGATTGCACAAGAAATTAAAAAGCTGAGTTAAGTTACTCGTGAGTAGCAAGCGCATCAACACTGACTGACTGACATTTATTGACAATTATTATTGACCATTCTTTAGAGAGACAATAGAGGCACACAGTTGGGAGCGTAAAGAAGTAATGGCTTCTTAACTGTGAGTGAAGGAAAAATATTTTTGGGATCTGTTATTCACAAAATAAATAAATGCATTTTATCAAGGTGTCCAAAAATTATCCATTTTTTAAGAAGGAAGAGCAAGCTAGCTGCTTTTGATGTGTAAGTCTCTTTACATTGTAAGCCTATGGAGCCTCATTCTGACTCTAGATATAGTTACATTTCAAAAGACACTTTCTGGTCACTCAGAGCCCAGCTTGACCAGTAGAGTCTCTGCAAAAGTGGTGACTTCCGCTAGAAGCAGAGCAGAACGGCATTGAACACCGTAGAGAGAAGTAGGTGAGTATATTAATAAACTCACACTACATTTAAAGCACATTTACACACATTTAATGAAAAAAATATAGATGGGTGTGCTCCTTTAAATATCAGTATAACATCAGCCACCTTAAAAGCTTGTGGCACCAACCCTGTTAAAACATAGTCTAAGAAGATGAGATACAGCAGTCTGTCAATTACTGAGCTCAACTCCCTCAATATCAGTGGATGAATGCCATACACTTTGTCAATATTTAGTTTGCTCAGACATGTGTACTTCTATTTGAGCTAATTTTGTTATATTGGGTAGTGAACTTTGATTTGTACCTTGCCGAATGATACCTGGCTCAAGCTGTTCATTAGTGACCATGGATGAAAAGTACATGTTTAATATTTCAGACTTCTCATGTGATGGAAATATATAGATTCACTTGCCTACATACATTATACTAACAGCTAATATATACATTATAATCAATTGCTTAAAATGTACACAAGAGACCAGACAACGCCTTGGGACTTTTCAGAGATGAAGAGGAACTGAACACCAGATGTCTCAACTTTGGACTAACTGAAGGAAAGGTAACAGTTATACTTTGTTTGCTTAATCAGCCTGTTTTTATGCCTCAACCACAATATTTCATATATTTAGCTAACCAATAACAGAGAAGCTTGATTATATGATCCTTAACTAACCTCCTCCTTACTACATGCAAGTATAAAAACATGTTACTACAATGTAAGCATCAGTATTGATGGAATGTTATTCTGTAACCAAGGTGTGCAGTGTCATTCTTGAGCGCTCAAATACTTAGACTAATTGGGAATATATGCAACACATATGGGGTTAGATTTATCCTAACAAAGTTTCTATTACATCTGACGCCTGAACGTGGGGCTGGATAAAACACATGGGGACCCTGTTGACCGGAGAGAAGGGGGTGTTGGCCGCTGTCTCAGCTCACGGGACGGAGGCTGCAGCTCCTAAGTAAGGTAAGAAAATTCTGTCATCTTGCCTGAATGTCCCCTGTGCCCAGCCCGAGTCTATACCTCTTGTCAGTCAGGTGTCACCACCGCATTCCCAGGTAGTGTAAAAAGTCCACACCCTTAACCAAACCCTGGGATATAATCCAAAGTGGCTGCTGAGTGCCATATTTTATGTGTTTATGTTTGTGTAGATCTGGGAGATAGTTGGAACAGTGACTGATTTGTTTGTGGTTGCTGTGAAACAGACACATGAAGCCATCTCTGATAAGTTATTACAGATTCCCGGGCACGGAGGGAGAGGCATTCCCAGATTTCCAGTCATGGATGATAATAACTTAGAAGGATATCACAGATTCCCGTAGCCAGTGATTCAGGCAGGACCCTGAAGAGGGTGATACTCTTAGGCATCTGAGTGCCTTGTGATATTGACAGTTGTCGGTTATCAGAACAGCTTGTATGTGTCACAGAATAATAAAGAGAGCTTCGCTCTGCCGGACATATGTTTATATTGTTATGTAAATTGCTGTCTCTTTGAATATAGAGTTGTAACAGAAAGCATTTCGCACACTTCCCCGGTTGTTAGCAGGAAAACATGCCGGTAAATCACACTGTCTCATCTGCCTGCTTGTAATGATACCCTCATTTTGCCCACATTCAAAGTTCCTTTACAGACACTTCCCCTCACAATGAGCTCTGCTACATTCATAAGGTTTTTGCAAATTCATGCTGTGGGCTTCTGAACCCCTTTTCTCTCCCTCCAACTACACACTCTCTGTGTAACATGATACCAGGTTGCTAGCCCCCACTGAGAAGTTATGGCCCAATCTGGCTGAAGGCAGTTGGGAGACGATGTGCTCTATTGTTCATTTAGAATCTAACCATAGGGGCATAACTTGCACCAGGTTATGTTACGTGTATGAAATTTACCCATCTGCATGTCCTTCGTTAGAATCAACAAAAAGTGAATTTTCTAAGCGCTGGCAACAGCAGAATCCGATAAATGGGTTCCTACGTCGCCTCTTTGTACAGGTACTTCATGTTTAGACTTAAAAGAATGCCAAAGTCATGCTGAGTAAGATGATGCACTATGCATCGTCCTGCGAGTTCCCCTCTCTTAGTTATGTAATTCAGAAGTTTTGTAGCAAAAATTTTCATTCAGTGATGTCACGCCAAAGGGGTATAAGGTAGTGCCAGGTCATTTTGCTTCAGTCTTGCCCTGGAAACCTGATTCAGAGAAGATGTGTGATGCATTATGACGTGTTGCCCATCCTCCATCTGCATGGTTTGCCTGAAATGACCTAAGCAACTGTAAGTGTTTTGTTTTTCTTCTATTCATTCTCTGTATTTTGTAATTGCCTTGTACATACTTTAATTGTCTCATATTTTAATATCTTTTATACCTTTTGTAAACACTGCCTGCCTTTTTGGAGTAAAATATATAAAATTGCTAGTTCCGTTTCTCTTTGCTCTATAACGTACTGTCAAGTCCTCCGAAGGGAATTACGCTGCTAAATTAGGGCGAAACGTGCACGTCGGGGCAGAGGGACAGGACTCCCAAATACTCATTGAGACAGCTGCCAGGATCCAGGTAAAGATTCATGACCACCTAGTGGCATGATGATTCATTGGCACACAGCAGTTCGATTTTTTCAGCATAGTGAATACTGAGCATTGCCTAATTTCAGCCTGTACTAGTATGGGGAATGACATGGAGATATAAATGCAAGCCTTTTATGAGATATATCCATTTGTATGCACTGCATTGTATTGGGATATTTAATCATATTGGTAGGCAATTATTTTGTCATGTAGTTATATATGCTATATTTATCGTTTCCCAGTTGGTTATTATATAAACGGCAATGAACATTCTATACATTTATTTTGTTAGAAAAATTGAATGCGTGTTATTATATTTATTATTCGCTAGTAAACTATAGATGCCACAAGCATATGTGATTTTTGTGGTGAAATGATTCTTTACCAAGCAGCATTATGTTCTTAATATGAGGGAGAGTCTTATGTCCCTTGTTTCCAATCTTGCATCCTTTTTGTGTTCATTAATTCTTTGTAATTTTTATATTAATTAAGTTGGATTTTTATATTCAAAAATTTTTTTTTTCTGAAAAATCTATTCATTTGCTTGATTAAATCCGAGTTATACCTCTGACTGGGATATAGGTGTTCATAAATTAGGGTGGTCTCTGCCCACATTCTAGAACCAGAGGCTGGTGGCAGCAAGTGTGTGCTGAGCATTGGGTAAGGCAAGCAGTGACTGAGCAGGTTTTATAAGCATATTGCCAGGCTGCGGCTAGGAGTAGTTATACTTCCCTCACTGCAGCATGCCTAACAGCCAGTACACATCCAAGCAGGCCCGTCCGGTGACTAATTATCTTAGTTGCAGTTCCCAGACTTACCTGAGGGTAAGGGGGCACCGGAGAGCTGCGAGTTCCTAAGAGGAACTGGAAAGTGGGGTATGCATAAATCCCTGTAGATCATGACATATTGGTGGCAGCGGAGGGATAACTAAAATAAACCTCTCCTGCAGTAAAGTGTAAGGTCAATAGACTTGTTTGCTGTTTTTTTCATCACATTTGGAGCAGCGGTGGGATCATAAACCTTTTACCCCCGTGCCTCCGTTCGCTTTTCCTCACACTGCTGCTCTGTTTCCTTTTTGCACTCTGAGATAAGTTTAGCTGCAGGATAGAAACTTTTAGTATCTGAGCTGTATTTGTAACCATGCTATGTGATACGTGATTTCAGACAGACCAGAAGAGCTAATAAAAGGGGAAGTGAGTATGTGCATGTGTCTGAGCACAGACAAAGTTTTAGAAGCTGTATCACCTCTGAAGTTTTGAAATGTGGAATAAGCTGGGGAAACAGCTTTTGGAGGGTCTTCTCCTTCCCGATGAGAAAACTGCCCCCTACATAGTAGCTGAACGGGAGGGTGTGACATATGTGAGAAATTACAGACAGGTGATGAAATATGTGAAATTCACGGGAATGGGAGACTTCATGCTGTGGAGTGGTATGACATATTTAAAAAGAAAAAAGGAAAGTTGGCTGATGCTAAGCTGCTGAATGATGCAAATGCTTGGTGTAGAGTGGCATCAAACTTACATCATTTAGGAGTTACAGAAAGTATGTGAACAAACCAGGAAATGATTTTCACTTGTATAAGATGGTGAAGGGTGTCAAATCATCAGCGCCATCTGTGCCTCCGCCATATGGAGAGGGGAAATACTGGACATTTGCAGTCTGCTCTCAAAAGAATCCAAAGTACAGGGAGACTTGCACAGTGTGTGGCGCTCCACGCCCCCCATGGGAGGGAGTCATTGTTCCAACCATGCACTCCCAGGATACACAGAAATAGGAGGAATTCTCAGCTTCTCCTCCATCACTCCTTCTTCCTCCTCCTCCATCACTCCTTCTTCCTCCTCCTCCTTCGTCACCTCCTCCATCACTCCTTCCTCCACCTCCTCCTCTGTCACTCCCTCCTCTTTTGTTACCGGATGTGCCAATGCCCAAGCCAAACAATGTAGTGTCTCTGTATCCAGTGCTTAATGCACAGGGTACCTTTTATCTCTCAAGGACAGCACAGCCATTGTCAGTTATGATATCGGGAGAAGAGGGCGAAAATCTCCCTGCCCATAGTACTGCAGGTAGGCCCCAGACACAACAGGCTGCAGAGAGTCAAGTCCAGGGTGCATAAAGGAGGGATGCAGCTACATCAGCTGATGATGTACAACCTCAGTACCGATCAGAGCTGCAAACATTTACACCAACATGTATTTATAATCCACCACAGCCCCAGGCAGAGGGGGATATCCTCACACAAAAAGGCAATTTCCAAGCAAAGATATCAGCCAGAATACGACCCTGGTACAAAATATCATAACTACTTCTCCGATGAAAAGGGGACATCATGCATGCTTCACAGTACTAGGAAAAAAATGGTTACTTGTGTTCTAAATAATTTTCCAGACGCGGAAATGCATCCTACTCCGTTTTCCGTAGAATGCAATTAAACAAAGAAAGAGACCAAACAATGATGGGTTTGCACACCTGAGCAAGATTAAGATAAAAATAATCACACGAGTTTATTTGGACACATAGGATACACAATAGTTAAAACCACTTAAAGAACATACAATGTGACATGAAAATACCACACACTTAAACCATGGTTCATATAAATAGAAACAAAGATTTCCTATGCAATGCAAATGCAGATATGAAACGTGTAAAAATCAACCATGAATTAAATCAATCCAATAAATATCGCAAGTACACATATAAATAATGCATGAACAAGGGCTATAATGGTATATCATGGTCAGAGGAAAGTAGTCTATTAAGGATCTGAAACGAGGAAGCCATTGCCTATACTCACAACAGGAACAATAATGGCTTCCTCAGTTCAGATCCTTAATAGACTCAGAGAGTGGGCCAAAGGTAGATTGACAGGGCAAGCTCTCAGCTTACAGGACATGAGCCAAGACAAGACAGAGTCTGTGGAGAAGTTTCATGGCAGAGTGCAGCCGGTATTCCAATACTTGGACTTCACCATTCAAGATCAAATACACAGACAAATGTTGACACAAGCTATTGTGCATAAACTAAGGGAACCAAGCAGGAAACCACTGATAGTGGCCAGAACCGAGTACAGGTCAATAGCAATGGATGTCCTGATCCTAGTAGCAAAAGGGATTGAGTCTCAATTAGGAGGGCAAAAGACAGCCCCACTTATGGTGGCCACTGACCTGGGTGACCAACCACCCCAGAAGAACAGAAGAAATGTCAAGTGTTACAACTGTGGCAAGCTTGGCCATTTCCAGAACCAATGCAGAGCACCTATGCAACCCAAAAATTTGCCCAGAGGGACAGGTCAGGGAGGAAACACAGCAAGCAGTGTGGAGCCCCATCCATAGGTCAGGGGCAAGCCAGGTCCACAAGACACGCTACTAACATGCAAAACAACACCAGTGGGACCAATACCCCAAATTGCCCTGAAGGTAGATGGGGTTGCCACATCTTTTCTTATGGACACTGTTGCAGCCAGAAGTGTGATGAGACAAGTGGAACTGCCCAACCACACCTGCCTATCGGAATCCTCTGTGTCTTGCGTGGTGATTGATGGCCAGGTCAGGTATTCCCCGTTTACAAAGCCCCTCAGGGTGTGGACTCAGCCACGACACTCTATTCTGTCCCAGTTTGTGGTTTCAAGGACCTGTCCATTCAACCTGCTGGGAGCGGACCTTCTGCTGAAGCTGAAAGCGACCATAGTGTTCCAGGAAGATATGACCGTGACACTTTCTTCACCCCTGACTCAAGAAGAATCAATCATGCTGGCGGCTCTACAAGAACCTCAAACAACTGATGCAAACCTACCTCAGGAAGTACTGGACAATGTACCTGAGAGCCTCTGGTACAAATTCACCCCAGGTCGTGGGAAAACCCTATATGGGTGGCACATAAAGCCAGGTACCCTGTACCATCGTAAAGCCCAGTATCTCTTGTCCATAGCTCAGAGTCAGGCCTCTCTGACCAACTGATGGTCTTCTTGCAGATAGGACTCATTGTTCCCTGCACATTGCCTTGCAGTAGCCCACTTTTCCCAGTTAAGAAAATGACTGGAAAAGGAGAACCAGTTCAGAATGGTGCATGATCTGAGGTCCGTGAACGAGGCTACAGTGTTTGAAACCCCAATTGTTCTAAATCTGCACACTCTGCTCTCAAAAGTGCCTGCCTCAGCAACGGTGTTCACAGTGATTGATCGGGCCAACGTTTTCTTCAGTGTTCTCCTTCACCCAGATGATCAGTATCTGTTCACCTTCATGCACCAGGGTGCACAGTATACATGGGCCAGAACAGCTCTTCACAGTTCACTAAAGCAATATTCTCTATTCTTGCCAACTGGATAACAGAACATGCAGAAGTTGCTCTTCTGCAATACGTGGATGATCTTCTCCTTGGTGCAGCAAATATCAATATCTGCACAGCCCATTCCTTGTCCCTTCTACTTTATCTGGCGGAACAGCAATGCAAGGTCTCGAAAAACAGAGTCCAGTGGTGTCAAAAGCAAGTGAGTTCCTAGGACACTGTATTGCCCACCAGACGAAACATCTGACAGACTATCGGAAGACCACAGTGGAAAAGATGACTCCTCCAACAACTCCAAAGGCAGTATAGGCCTTCCTTGGTCTAGCTTCATACTGTCGAACTTGGATCCCTGATGCCTCAGTCTTGATGCAGCCTCTGTACGATTGCATCAATATGACCTGTTCCTTCTCTCAGATGCAGCCTTCAGCTCAGTTAGGAAACTAAGAAACTCAATTGTCTCAGTGCCAGCACTAGGCCTTCCTGACTTTGAGAAGCCATTTTGTCTATACCTGATGGAAAAAGAAGGCCATGCCACTGGGGTCCTGATGCAGATTCCCGGAGGAAAACAGAGACCCCTAGGCTACTTTTCAGCTCATCTGGATCCAGTTGCAAGGAGAGCCCCCTCTGCTTGAGGACAGTATTTTCAGTACACACCCTCTTGGACAAGATTGTTGACATCATTTTTGGACATTTGCTGCATATCCATGCTCCGCATGACATCTCAGCAATCATTAATCAAACCCAGGAAAAATGCCTCTCCACCGCCAGAGATCCTCGCCTCCAGTGCTCTCTGTTCTTGCCTGACAATGTCACCATCTCCCAGGCTAATCAGTTCAGGCCAGCCGGGGACACCGCACAGCATCAGTGATGTCAGAGGGAGTCCCCGGCTGACCTGAACTGATTAGCCTGAGAAGCAATCAATTAAGCTTCCCAGCTAATCAATTCCTCTCTTGTCTGCCGGGAGAGGAGCTCATTCATTCGGGGGCTTACAGCAGAGCTGCCAGCATTAGCTGCGCTGCTTGCTGTAAACCAGTTAACCCTTTGTGAAGGATTACAGCGTTGGACCTGACAGAGCGCCCATTGGTAAGAATAATGTTGTTTTATTATTTTTCTTTATTGCAGGAGAACAAGGGAATCGAAGGAATACCATTACAATAAAAGATGGTCAAAAACTGTGTTTATTTAATTAAAATGATTTTTAATTAATGTGTGCTGTTTTTTATTAATTTCATACAAATGGATTAATAATTGAGAGTTGTCTAATTGACAACTCTCAATTATTAACCTGGCTTAAAGTCATCTTCCAATAACAAGGTGGCTTTAACCCATTATTGCCTTTTCTGGGGTGGCTGGGGGCAGATATTAGTAGCCAGGGGGGCACAAAATAAATGCACCCTCCCTAGGCTATTATTATCTGCCCCCATTTGCTGGCTTTGCCTGTCTGGATTGAGAAAATAGCGCGGGAGCCCACGCATCTTTTTCAATGAATTTAGACCTTTATGTTATGTTTCGGTAACTGAGGAGAAATAGCAAAAAATAGCAAAAGCGGTAATACACCAGAGAGGCTGGAACCTATTGGATTGCAGTAACCTGAACTAACCACACAACTAGAGGTAGCCGTGGAGCGTTCCTACGGTGATCCTAGATGCCTCGTCACAGCCTGAGAGATAACTACACCTAAAGGCAGAAAGATGAAAGCTATCTGCCCCGGAGCAGATCCCAAAGTAAATAGGAAGCCCCCAAACATGTAATGGCGGTTAGACAAGAAGAAAGCACGGACACAGACAGAAAATATAATGAGCAAACGCTGGGGCCCAATCTGTCTAGACAGAAAAGTACAGGAAAGAATTCTGACTGCAATCCAACAAAACCCTAACAAAAATACCAACACTTCTGATTGTCAAAAAACCTGAGATCACACAATCTCATCCACCTAAATCAGATCTCTGGTGTAACAAATTGCTATTCAGCAAATAAAAAGTAACAAAAGAGCAAGCAAAAATGCAGACACAAATGGAGCACAATTGCAGTGCCAGACCCCCAAAAGGGGACAGGCTGCAGTCCACTACAAGCAGCAAACCAGCAGATAAAATCAAACAGAGGAAAAAAAAACAGCAAACACTTATCTGAAGGAGAGCAGGAAACTAGCAGTGCTTCAAGCAAGACCAGAAGGAACAATTGCTAACCGGCAAGGCTGCTGGGAACTCAGGCCACTTATATCCTACCATTCAGCACCAGCTGAAGGCCATTCAATACTCAGTTCATTACCCTCAGCCACCACCGGAGGGAGCCCCAGCTCAGAAGCCGCCTCCAGCATATTCACAACACCTTTAATTAACCCCTACATGTATGAAATTTTGCACACATACACTCATGTCATTGTTAGTGAAAACCATATATCAAACTATATCAAATGACATGGTTAACTGTATGTAAACCATGTGTCATTTCATGTCTGGTCTGTAATTTCACAAAAGCCGGCAATTGAACTAGCGGTTATTATACTATGTAGAAGTGTATGAACTATAAATATATATATATATATGTCACAATGACATATATACAGTACAGACCAAAAGTTTGGACACATCTTCTCATTCAAAGACTTTTCTGTAGTTTCATGACTATGAAAATTGTAGTATCACACTGAAGGCATCAAAACTATGAATGAACACATGTGAAATTATACATTACACTTTACAAAAAAGTGTGAAACAACTGAAAATATGTCTCATATTCTAGGTTCTTCATAGTAGCCACCTTTGCTTTGATTACTGCTTTGCACGCAGAAAAGGTGAACGGATGGACTCTACATGCCTGGTTCCCACCGTGAAGCATGGAGGAGGTGGTGTGATGGTGTGGAGTGCTTTGCTGGTGACACTGCTGGGGATTTATTCAAAATTGAAGCGGTGAGCGGTCCAGCTCACCCCAAACCATCTCGATTGGTTCTGGTCTGGTGACTGTGGAGGCCAGGTCATCTGGCGTAGCACCCATCACTCTCCTTCTTGGTCAAATAGCCCTTACACAGCCTGGAGGTGTGTTTGGGGTCATTGTCCTGTTGAAAAATAAATGATGGTCCAACTAAACACAAACCGGATGGAATAGCATGCCTCTGCAAGATGCTGGTGCAATATGCCTTCAATTTTGAATAAATCCCCAACAGTGTCACCAGCTAAGCACCCCCACACCATCACACCACCTCCTCCATGTTTCACGGTGGGAACCAGGCACGTAGAGTCCATCCATTCACCTTTTCTGCATGCAAAGCAGTAATCAAAGCAAAAAGTGGCTACTATGAAGAACCTAGAATATGAGAAATATTTTCAGTTGTTTCACACTTTTTTTGTAAAGTGTATTGCATAATTCCACGTGTTACTTCATAGTTTTTATGCCTTCAGTGTGATTCTACAATTTTCATAGCCATGAAAATACAGAAAAATCTTTGAATGAGAAGGTGTGTCCAAACTTTTGGTCTGTACTGTATATATATGTATTCTATGTGTATATTTCTGTTCTTTATTTTGTTATTTAAAAACTATTCATTTGGATCCATTATATGTCGGTTTTGCTAGTCACCGACAAAATCTCGAAAGTCGGATGTCAATCGGATGTGAAACGTACGCTCAGATGCGACTAAATCGCATCATCGCAGTACAATCGGATGACAGACGGATCAATGTTCATGAAACTTTTGTGCGATAATCGTCCGACTAAAATGGTCCGATTTTTTAGACATTGTGTGTGACCCCGTCCTAACAATGAGACACTCTACAATTGCAAGAGATCCTTATATATTCACAGTCAGCTTCATCAGTACTAAAGCAGCATACTAGAATCACATTAGACCTTTTTCTATCCCTTAACTGCACGCCCTGACCTCCTATCCCTACACAGCATAACAAGCATAAAAAGGCATTCCTTGGCTGGCCCCTATCTTTTGCACTGCCAATGATAGTCCCCTGGATGTTTGCTCTAGACTATGTGATGTAGTAGCTGCAGGGCATTATGGTTGGGCATTTGCAACAGTGCTATAAACCACTAGCCCAGTCACTGAAAAAGTTTGCTGTTCTCTTGTTCAATTGCCATAAGGTACAAATATGGCCTCTGGACCAGAGTTCTGTGAAACAATACAGTACATAGGCCTTCTTAAAAAAAAATCAGTGCACAAAATTCTAGAGACAAGCATGTACACCATTTTCATACAGGTTAAATGTATTTCATGTGCTAAATTGTAACAAATAGTTACAAATGTACAGTATTCTGTCATATGAGCCTCTAATAGAATGCCATAGAGACACCTGAGAAAAAGAGAGTAGTAAAATATTTTATATAGTTTTCTACAGAACATTTCCTACCATGTTTAAATACTTTAGTAAAATACTGATCATATCAGTTGCCTAATCTATTAATTATATCAATAACTTTTCACATATCTTTCTTTTTATGGGTTTGATGTAGCATGGATAGATTGATATAAATCAATAGAAAAAAACAAAAATGTATAATGTACTTAATTTTGACAGTTTTGTTCTAACAATATTTCAAAGTTTCTTCTAAAAAAAATACAAAATAATAATTCACAGATTTAAATTGGTCCAGAATAGTCTGCAATGCCCACATAATAAGAAATGAATTAAGCTATAATCCTTTTGTAAATGTGAGCCAGGTTCTACTTAGTTCACTGATTTTTTTATATTAACAGGTGCAATATCACATTTGTATTAGTGTGCAATGTAAATATTAAAAGATTAGCAAACTATTCAACGTGGATCTGTAAAGCAAATAAAACATCCATTTCATATCCTTATGGAGCACTAAATATGGATTCTATAAAGTTTATCAGAATATTGGAGATTAAAAACAAAAGAGTTTGCAGACCATATTTTAGATGGATCCCTGGATGTAAGTTATAGTATTTCTTAACAAACGGCTGGTAAAATCTATGTTAATATTTTACATGTGATTAAATCTTTATGTTATGGCATACCTTAAGCTATAACATGATTTTAATGTGTAATTACTTTTACTCTGCAATGCACGCCTTACACAATCACCGAACAGCTGAAACAACATGTTAAAGATGGAATACTTAGCTTAGTATTTTGTGTCTATCATAATATTTTTCTCTTCTCGGGGCTGGGTGAAAGACCTGTTTTATGTCCTGTTTTTCCAAAAATTATCTCCTATTTATTAATCCCTTTCTGCCATCAGACGTACTATTCCATCCATGTGCCCTGGGTCTTAATTTCCAAGGACAGAATAGTACGTCATATGTGATCAGCTGCTGCTGCTGAGCGCAGCTGATCGCTGCTGGGTGTTGGCTGATTATCAAAGCTGACACACGGCACTATGTGCCACGAGTAGTCACGGACCGATCCCGGCACATTAACCCCATCACACTGCGATCAAAGATGATTGCAGTGTGGCGGTGGTATAGGGAAGCATTTGCGCAGGTAGAGGGCTTCCTGCATGCTTCCCTGAGACCCTCAGAGCAGCATGATGTGATTGCACTGTTCCGAGGGCCTCGTCCCTGTAGGACACTGGATCCAAGATTGCCGTGGGGTCCTTCCCCTGCTGCACTGCCTGTGAGATCGCTGATCTGACACAGTGCTGTGCACAGTGTCAGATCGGTTATCTAACTCTACACAGTGATGTCCCACCCTGGGACAAAGTAAAAAAGTAAAAAAAATAATTATAACATGTGTAAAAAAAAATTCCTAAATAAAGAAAAAAAAATATTCCCCAATAAATGTATTTTTTCATGTAAATAATAAAAAAAGCAATAAAAGTACACATAAATAGTATCGCCGCATCAGTAACTACCCGCCCTATAAAACTGTCCCATTAGTTACAAGGCAAAAAAACTATGCTTTATCATCTGAACAAAAAGTGGAATAACACGCGATCAAAAAGAGAGATCTAAATGTACATGGTACCGCTGAAAACGACATCTTGTCCCGCAAAAAACAAGCTGTCATACATTATCATCAGCGAAAAAATAAAAAAGTTATAGCTCGCAGAATAAAGCGATGCAAAAATAATTATTTTTTATATATATATAATCGTTTTTATTGTATAAAAGCGCCAAAACATAAAAAAGATATAAATGAGGTATCGCTGTAATCATACTAACCCGAAGAATAAAACTGCTTTATCAATTTTACCATTCGCAGAACCGTATAAAGGCCCCCTCCCTAAGAAATTTCTGAATTTCTGGTTTTTGTTCATTCTGTCTCCTAAAAATTGAAATAAAAAGCGATTAAAAAGGTCATGTGCCCTAAAATGGAACCAATAAAAAAGTCAACTCGTCCCGCAAAAAATAAGACCTCACATGACTCTGTGAGCCAAAATAAGAAAAAATTATAGCTCTCAAAATGTGATAATGCAAAAAACATTTTTTGCAATAAAAAGGGTCTTTTAGCGTGTGACAGCTGAAAAACATAAAAACTCGCTATGAATAGTAAATCAAACCACCCTTTATTACCCCTATAGATAGGGAAAAATAATAGAATTAAAAAAATGTATTTATTTCCATTTTCCTATTAGGGTTAGGGTTAGTGTTGGGGCTAAAGTTAGGGTTAGGGTTGGGATTAGGGTTAGGGTGTGTGTTAGGCTTAGGTTTGTTTTTAGGGTTATGATTAGGGTTGGTGTTATGTTTCGGTAGCTGAGGAGAAATTGCAAAAATTTCCAAACTAGCAATACACCAGAGAGGCTGGAAACTATTGGATTGCAGTACCCTAAATTAACCGCCACACTAGAAGTAACCGTGGAGCGTACCTATGGTGATCCTAGATGCCTCGTCACAGTCGGAGAGATAGCTACACCTAAAGGCAGAAAGATGAAAGCTATCTGCCCCATGGTAGAACCCCCAAAGAAATAGGAAGCCCCCAAAAATGTAATGGCGGTTAGACAAGAAGAAAATACGGACACAGACAGAAAATAGAATGAGCAAACCCTGGGGCTCAATCTGTCTAGATAGAAAAGCATAGAAAAGAATTCTGACTGCAACCCAAAAGAACCCTGACAAAAATACCAACACTTCTGATTAACAAAAAACCTGAGATCACACGATCTCTACCATCTAAATCAGATCTCTGGTGTAACACACAGCAATTCAGCAAATAAAAAGTGACAAAGGAACAGAGCAAAAGTGCAAATGCAAAATGAGCACAATTGCAGCGCCAGGCCCCAAAAGGGGACCAGCTGAAGTCCACTGCAAGCAGCAAACCAACAAGGAAAATCCAACCAGAGAAAAAAAAAACAGCAAATCACTTATCTGAATGAGAGCAGGAATGCAAGCTGAGCTCCAAGCAAGACCAGGAAGAACAATTGATTACTGGCAAGGCTGAAGGGAGTTCCGGTCACTTATATCAGACCATTCAGAGCCAGCTGAAGGCCATTCAGCAATTAGTTCATTACCCTCAGTAACCACCGAAGGGAGCTCCAGCTCAGAAGTCCCCTCCAGAGTATTCACAACAGGTTGGGATTAGGGTTAGGGGTGTGTTGGGGTTAGGGTTGGAGTCAGAATTGGGGGGTTTAAACTGTTTAGGCACATCAGGAATTCCCAAACATGACATGGAATCTGATCTCAATTCCAGCCAATCCGGCGTTGAAAAAATCAAATGGTGCTCCTTCACTTCTGGGCTATGCCATGCACCCAAACAGTAGTTTACCCCCACATATGGGGTATCAACGTACTCAGGACAAATTGCACAATAACTCTTGTGGTCCAATTTCTACTGTTACCTTTGGGGAAAAAAAAAATTGGGGACAAAAATATCATTTTTGGGGAAAAAAATATGATTTTTTATTTTTATGTCTCTACGCTATCAACTACTGTGAAGCACTTGGGGGTTCAAAAATTCTCATCACACATCTAGATAAGTTCTTTTGGGGGTCTAGTTTCCAAAATGGGGTCACTTGTGGGGCATTTCCACTGTTTAGGCACATCAGGGGCTCTCCAAACGCGACATGACGCCCTCAGACTATTCCATCTAAGTCTGCAATGCAAAACGTCACTACTTACCTTCTGAGCCCCGACGTGTGCCCATACAGTAGTTTTCTTACACATATAGGGTATCATCATACTGAGGACAAATACAAACAACTTTTGGGGTCCAATTTCTCCTGTTACCCTTGGGAAAATAAAAAACTGGGGACTAAAAGTTCGTTTTTGAGGGAAAAAGTAGGATTTATTTTATTTTCATGCACGGAATTATAAACTTATGTGCAGCACTTGGGGGGTCAAAGTGCTCACTACAGATCTAGATAAGTTCCTTAGGGGGTCTAGTTTCCAAAATGGGGTAACTTGTGGGGGTTTACACTGCTTAGGCACATCAGGGGCTCTGCAAACTGAACTTGACACCCATTAAAGTCTGCATTCCAAAATGTCATTACTTACTCAGGACAAATTGGACAACAACTTTTGGGGCCCAATTTCCTTGGGAAAAATCAAAAATTGGGGATTAAAAAATAATTTTTGTGGAACATTTTTTTTCACATCCAGGCATTATAAACTTTACCGAAACACTTGGGGGTTCAAAGTTCATAACAGATCAAGATAAGTTCCTTAGGAGGTCTAGTATCCAAAATGGTGTCACTTGAGGGGGGTTTCCACTGTTTAGGCACATCAGGGGCTCTCCCAACGCAACATAGTGTCCAATCTAAATTCCAGCCAATTTTGGTTTGAAAAAGTCAAACGGCGCTCCTTCCCTTCCGAGCCCTGCCGTGCACCCAGACAGTGTTTTTCTTCCACATATTGGGCATCGGCGTACTCAGGAGAAATTGCACAACTTTTTCTGTCTATTTTCTCCTTTTACCATTGTTAAAAATATTGTTTGTAAAATATCTTTTTTGTGACTAAAAGTTAAATGTTCATTTTTCCTTCCAAGTTGCTTCCGCTCATGTGATGCACCTGAAGGGTTAATAAACTTCATGAATGTGGTTTTGAGAACCTTGAGGGGTGAAATTTTTAGAATTGTGTCACTTTTGGGTATTTTCTGACATATAGACCCCTCAAAGTGACTTCAAATGTGAGGTCCCTAAAAAAATGGATTTGTACAATTTGTTGTAAAAATGAGAAATCCCTGGTCAAATTTTAACCCTTATAACTACGTAACAAAAAAAATTTTGGTTCCAAAATTGTGATGATGTAAAGTAGACATGTGGAAAATGTTATTTAGTAACTATTTTGTGTGACATATTTCTCTGTTTTAAGGGAATAAAAATTCAGTTTGAAAATTGCTAAATTTTCCAAATTTTCACCATATTTCCATTTTTTTCCATAAATAACTGCAAGTTATATTGAAGAAATTTTACCACTATTATGAAGTACAATATGTCTCAATAAAAAAATCTCAGAATCGCTAAGATCCATTGAAGCGTTCCAGAGTTATAACCTCCTAAAGAGATAGTGGTCAGAATTGTAAAAATTGGCCCGGTAATTAAAGGGAATCTGTCACCCCAAAATTGCCATATCAGATAAAGTTATGGCTGAATAGTGCATCCCATAACAAAGCTAATGGTGGGTATCATATATCATGATACCCCCGTTTTCAGATCAAAATACCTTTGTAAACTTCGTTTTTTCCCTGTCAATCATGGTGGTCAGGTCAGGAGGGCGGCGGTTTCCATGTCCTCACCCCCCTGCTCCTCATCATTAGTTGCGTATCGCCGTCTGTGAATCCCACAGACAGCGTTCGGCTTCCTGCAATTGCGCAATTCAAATTCGGGCTGGCGCATGCGCAGTGTGCTTTGCCCAACAGTGGGCAAAGCATATAATCATTACAACGCATGCGCTAGTCTTTCCTTGCCCCGGAAATGTCTGCTTGCCTTGGACGACTTCCGGGGCAAGGAAAGAGTAGCGCATGCGCTGTACTGATTTTATGCTTTGCCCACTGTCGGGCAAAGCGCACTGCACATGCGCCGGCCCGAATTTGAATTGCGCAATTGCGGGAAGCTGAACGCCGTCTGTTGGGATTCACAGACGGCGATACGCAATGGATGCTGAGGAGCGGGAGGGTGAAGACATGGAAACCGCCGCCCTCCTGACCAGACCACCGTGATTGACAGGGAAAAAACGAAGTTTGCAAAGGTATTTTGATCTGAAAATGGGGGTATCCTGATATATAATACCCACCATTGGCTTTGTTATGGGACGCACTATTCAGCCATATCTTTATCTGATATGGCAATTTTGGGGTGACAGATTCCCTTTAACGTGCAAACCACCTTGAGGGTTAAGGAGTTAAAACATATTTATATTTTAATTTGCTATTGATTAAAATAGTAACAAAATTAAGTGTTAAACTTCAAAACAATACAAAATATAATAGCAAAATAACCCCGCTATAAATAGTAAATCAACCCCCCTTAATCACCCTCTTAGTTAGGGAAAAATAATAAATTAAAAAAAAATATTTTCCCATAAGGGTTAGGATTAGGGTTAGCGTTAGGGATAGGGTTGGGATTAGGGTTAGGGTTAGGGTTAAGATTAGGGTTAGTGTTGGGATTAGGGTTAGGGGTGTGTTGTTGTTAGGGTTGGAGTTAGAATTTGGAGGTTTCCACAGTTTAGGCACATCAGGGGCTCTCCAAACGCGACATGGCGTCCGATCTCAATTCCAACGAATTTGACTTTGAAAAAGTCAAAGGGTATTCATTCCATTCCGAGCTCTGCCGTGCGCCGAAACAGTGGTTCCCCACACATATTGAGTATCAGCATACTCAGGACAAATTGCACAATAACTTTTGAGGTCCAATTTCTCTTGTTACCCTTGGTAAAATAAAAAAATTGGACCTGAAATATTTTTTTTTGTGAAAAAAAGTTATATGTTAATTTTTTTTAAACATTCAAAAAATTCCTCTGAAGCACCTGAAGGGTTAATAAACTTCTTGAATGTGTTTTTGAGCATCTTGAGGGGTGCAGTTTTTAGAATAGTATCACTTTTGGGTATTTTCTATTATATAGACCCCTCAAAGTGACTTCAAATGTGATGTGGTCCCCCCAAAAAAATGGTGTTGTAAAAATGAGAAATCGCTGATTAACTTTTAACCCTTATAACTTTGTAACAAAAAAAATCTTTGGTTCCAAAATTGTGCTGATGTAAAGTAGACATGTGGGAAATGTTACTTATTAAAGGGAATCTATCACCACATTTTTCGACTATCAGCTGCAGCCACTGCCATCAGGGGCTTATCTACAGCATTCTGGATTGCTGTAGATAAGCCCCGATGTCACCTGAAAGAGAAGAAAAACGATTTATGTTATACTCAGGAGGCCCAGGGGCGGTCCGCAGTCCGGTCCGATGGGCGTCGCAGTCCGGTCCGGAGCCTCCCATTTTCTAGTGAAGCCGTCCTCTTCTTAGCTTCCCGTCGCAGCTTCGGCGCAGGCGCACTGCTCTGTCCTGGTGAGGGCAGAGCAGAGTACGGCAGTGCTCAGGCGCCGGACCTCTCTGACCTTTCCCGGCACCTGCACACTGCAGTACTCTGCTCTGCCCTCACCAGGGCAGAGCACTGCACCTGCGCCAGAGCCGCGATGGGAAGCTAAGAAGAGGACGGCTTCGCTAGAAGATGGGAGGTTCCGGACCGGACCGTGACGCCCTTCCGACCGGAGGTCGGACCGCTCTTGGGTGAGTATAATATAACTCGTTTTTCTTCTCTTTCAGGTCACATCGGGGGCTTATCTACAGCATTCCAGAATGCTGTAGATAAGCTCTTGATGGCGGTGGCTACAGCTGATGGTCAAAAAATGGGGTGACAGATTCCCTTTAAGTATTTTGTGTGCTATATCTCTGTGATTTAAGGGCATGAAAATTCAAAGTTGAAAAATTGTGAAATTTTCAAAAATTTCCCCAAATTTCCATTTTTTTCACAAATAAACGCAAGTTATATCAAAGAAATTTTACTACTACCATGAAGTATAATATGTCACAAGAAAACATTGTCAGAATCACCGGGATCCATGGAAGCATTCCAGAGGTATAGGCTGAGGTCACACTAGCGACAAAATCGGACGACTGCAATGCGATGAAATATCGCATTGCAGTCGGACCAATGTTAATCTATGGAGCAGCTCCCAGCATCAGATTTTTTGTGGTCCGATTTAAACGTGCGAGTGCAATCGCAGCATGCTCTGATTGTCACCGATTGTGGGTCGACTATCGCCAATGCAAGTCTATGGGAGCGATGAAAAATCTGATTACAAACGGACCGCACGTGTGACTTGCAATTAAATCGCACCGGTGTCCTTTAGAAAAGCTGGCAATTCATTCCCGGCTATACTGTAAAATCACACTGACAGCTTTAATAAAGAATGGAATCAATACATATACACACATAGAATACATATAGTCATGGACAAAAGTTTTGAGAATGACACAAATATTAATTTTTACAAAGTCTACTGCTTCACTTTTTCTAATGGCAATTTGCATATACTCCAGAATGTTATAAAGAGTGATCAGCTTAACAGCAATCACTTGCAAAGTCAATATTTGGCTAGAAAATGAACTTTATCCCCCAAAACACATTTCAACATCATTGCAGCCCTGCCTTAAAAGGACCAGCTAACCTCTTTTCAGTGATTGCTCCATTAACACAGGTGTGGGTGTTGATGAGGACATGGCTGGAGATCAATCTGTCATGATTAAGTAAGAATGACACCACTGGACACTTTAAAAGGAGGCTGGTGCTTGGCATCATTGTTTCTCTTCTGTTAACCATGGTTATCTCTAAAGAAACACGTGCAGTCATCATTGCAATGCACAAAAATGGCCTAACAGGGAAGAGTATCGCAGCTAGAAAGATTGCACCTCAGTCAACAATCTATCGCATCATCAAGAGCTTCAAGGAGAGAGGTTCCATTGTTATCAAAAAGGCTCCAGGGCGCCCAAGAAAGACCAGCAAACGCCAGGACCGTCTCTTAAAAGTGTTTCAGCTGCGGGATCGGGCTACCAGCAGTGCAGAGCTTGCTCAGGAATGGCAGCAGGCAGGTGTGAGTGCATCTGCACGCACTGTGAGGCGGAGACTTTTGGAGCAAGGCCTGGTCTCAAGGAGGGCAGCAAAGAAGCCACTTCTCTCCAGAAAAAACATCATGGACAGACTGATATTCTGCAAAAGGTACAGGCAGTGGACTGCTGAGGACTGGGGTAAAGTTATTTTCTCTGATGAATCCCCTTTTCGATTGTTTGGGACATCAGGAAAACGCCTCATTCGGAGAAGATAAGGTGAGCGCTACCACCAGTCTTGTCTCATGCCAACTGTTAAGCATCCTGAAACCATTCATGTGTGGGGTTGCTTCTCAGCCAAAGGAATCGGCTCTCTCACAGTCTTGCCATGAATAAAGAATGGTACCAGAATGTCCTCCAAGAGCAACTTCTCCCAACCCTCCAAGAGCAGTTTGGCGATCAACAATGCCTTTTCCAGCATGATGGAGCACCTTGCCATAAAGCAAAGGTGATAACTAAATGGCTCAGGGAACAAAACATAGAGATTTTGGGTCAATGGCCTGGAAATTCCCCAGATCTTAATCCCATTGAGAACTTGTGGTCAATCATCAAGAGACGGGTGGACAAACAAAAACCTAAAAATTCTGACAAAATGAAAGCATTGATTGTGCAAGAATGGACTGCTATCAGTCAGGATTTGGTCCAGAAGTTGATTGAGAGCATGCCAGGGAGAATTGCAGAGGTCCTGAAGAAGAAGGGTCAACACTGCAAATATTGACTTGCTGCATTAACTCATTCTAACTGTTAATATAAGCTTTTGTTACTCATATGTTTGCAATTATATTTCTGTCTGTGGTAAAAACATCTGTCAAACACACATAAAAACCAGAGGGCAGCAGATCATGTGAAAATATCATATTTGTGTCATTCTCAAAACTTTTGGCCATGACTGTATATATATATTTATATATATATACTTGTCATTGTGACAATATATATATATATATATACATATATTTATAGTTCATACACATCTACATACTAATGTAATTGCTAATTCAATTGCCGGCTTTTGCGAAAATACAGAACCCAACATGAAATGACACATGGTTTACATACAGTTAACCATGTAATTTCATGTATTTTTATATATGGTTTAAACTTACAATTACATGAGTATATGTGTGCAAAATTGCAGACATGTAGGGGTTAATTAAAGGTATAAATTCGTTGAAAAAAAATGCGTGGGCTCCCGCTGTATTTTCTCCACCAGACAGACAAAGCCAGCGAGTGGGGGCAGATAATAATAGCCCAGGGAGGGTGCATTTATTTTGTGCAACCCCCTGGCTACTAACATCTGCCCCCAGACACCCCAGAAAAGGCAAATCTCTAATTAGATTAGCCCTTTCTGGCACTTTGCCCGTCTATTCCCATTGCCCTGTAGGGGTGTTGAATGGGTTAATAAGGGGTTAAAGTCACCTTGCAATTGAAAGGTGACTTTAAGCCAGAGCATGTCTGTGTTAACAAATCCTCATAATCATCTCTTTGGTGGCATTGTGCAAGCTGGTTGGTGCAAAATTGAATGGGACACTCTTTAAGTGGACAAAGATGATTTTAAACTATGTCATCTTCCATTCCAGCTGAAACCTGGGTTTAATCCAGTTGATTACATAAATTTCACTTTGTCCAAGAGCTGCCAATCCTGCAGAAACTCAAATATAGCATTGGCTTGTGCTGCTCCTGTGCTGATAGGTGCTATGACAGACAACAACTTCTCAGTTCTTCCTCCTGACACTAGTACTACCAGTCACTCAGCAGTTTCATTGTGGGTCTGGCTTGCAAACCTATTTCAGTCTAAAGCCCCCGTCTCACATGGCGATATCGCTGCTGAGTCACAAGTTTTGTGACGCAACAGCGATCTCCCCAGCGATATCGCTGTGTGTGACACACAGCGACGATCTGTCCCCATACTGGATATCGCTGATCGTCTCTGAATGTCCTGGACATTTTTTTGATCATTGGTCTCCCGCTGGCCAGCATGCATCGCTGAGTGTGGCAGGCGGGAGACAGCGATCAGCTAGCTGGAGCTGGTAACCAAGGTACACATCGGGTAACTTAGCGACGTGCATCGCTTATTACCCACATAGTCGCTGTCCTGATCGCTGCTGAGAGCTGCCTGTTTGGCAGCTCACCAGCGATCATGTAGCAACACACCAGCGATCCTGACAAGTTCATATCATTGTCGGGATCGATGGTGTGTCACTATGTGTGACGGGGCCCTAAGTGTGCAGTTAGTGGATCACTGCTATACAAGGAAGCTTTGATAGCATTTGCTGCAATCAGTGATGAGCGAGCACTAAAATGCTCGGGTGCTCGTTGTTCGAGTCGTGCAAATAGGAATACTTGGGTACTCGACCTGATCAACGAGCCCACTGTAAGTCTATGGGAAAACCAAGCATTTTTGCCTCGATCGCCACAGGGGTCCTTTTAAAGTCTAAAAACATCTAAAAATGATGGAAACAGTGCTCAAATGACATGGGAACATCATGAGGAATATCCCCTGGATGAATTTCTGACTCCCAGGTCACAGCTGTGAACAATGTTGTCAGAGTCTTACACCATTTTTACAGGTGCACCAAAAAGTATAGAAAAACGAAACCAAAGTGCATTTTTCCTGGGAAATAAGTTACGGAACATCCTTTCCAGGTTAATGACTTTTATATAAGGTAAAGTAATTAACCCAAAACAAAAATCTTCCTCCAACACTTTGGCTATGTTCACATGTAGCATTTTTGATGCATTTTTCAACTTTAGCATTGCTTTCACCCAATACAAATACATTCACTGGGAAATGTCATTTTAACATTTAACAACCTTAGCCATGTGGTGTGTAATACATCACCAGACACATCCTGTTTCATTTATGAAGGAGGGATTCTGAAAGTCACAAAGACTAATTTTATAGGGCCAGCAGTCGGACGTCACTATGCTTAGAGAGCCATCAGCTGGCTACACTTTGTTGTTCTCAGTATTAAACAGTGGGTCTTCTATACTGTTATTGCCTGTGCAATGAGTGGCTGGGCTGCCAAAAATTAGGACGCACCCCCTTACTCCATTGATGAGACGTACAGGAGGGTCTCATAAAAAAGTATTCCAATTAAAAGAAAATGGGTCTCCCATAGTGTTAACCTATCCATTGAATGCAAGGCCTGCCTGCACCAAAGTTGCACGCCCCCAATAAGCCTTTGAACCCACGTACTGGATGGCCACTTGAAAACCAAGTTCACATTTTTTGCATTTGGTACTGCCATACTGTTTGCTTATGCATTGAATGCAAGGCCTGCCCTGCACCAAAATAACATGAACCCCAATAAGCCTTTGAACCCACGTACTGGATGGCCACATGAAAACCAAGTTCACTTTTTTTGCATTTGGCACTGCCATACTGTTTGCTTATGCATTGAATTCAAGGCCTGCCCTGCACCAAAGTTACATGCACCACAATTAGCTTTTGAATCCACGTACTCAATGTCCACATGAAAGCCAAGTTCACATTTTTTACATTTGGTACTTCCATACTGTTGGATTGAATGCAAGGCCTGCCCTGCACCAAAGTAACATGCACACCAATAAGCCTTTGTACCCATGTACTGGATGGCCACATAAAAGCATTGTTCCTATTAATTTGGTACTCCCATATTGTTTGGCTACTCGGTGAATTGTTGAGCCTGAAGAACCGGTATTGGAGAATGTCAGTGTTGAGGATGAAGATCAGGCAGTGGAGAATGTCAGTGTTGAGTCTGGAAAACCTGCAGTAGATAATTTCAGTGTTGAGGCTGAAGACCCGGCTGTGCAAAATTGCAGTGTTGAGGCTAAAGACCCAGCGGTGCACAATTGCAGTATTGAGGCTAAAGACCTAGCAGTGGAGCATTGCAGTGTTGAGGCTGAAGACCCAGCAGTGGACAATTACAGTGTTGAGGCTAAAGACCCAGTGGTGGACAATTGCAATGTTGAGGCTGAAAGCCTGGCAGTGGACAATTGCAGTGTTGAGGCTAAAGACCTAGAAGTAGGGCATTGCAGTGTTGAGACTAAAGACCCAGTAGTGCACAGTTGCAGTGTTGAGGCTAAATACCTAGCAGTGGAGCATTGCAGTGTTGAGGCTGAAGACCCGGCAGTGGACACAGCAGTGTTGAGGCTAAAGACCAAGTGGTGGACAATTGCAGTGTTGAGGCTGAAGACCCGGCAGTGCACAATCGCAGTGTTGAGACTAAAGACCCAGCAGTGGAGCATTGCAGTGTTGAAGCTAAAGACCCAGAGGTGGACAATTGCAGTGATGAGGCTGAAGACCCAGAAAAGGACAATTGCAGTGTTGAGCCTAAAGACCCAGCAGTGGAGCATTGCAGTGTTGAGGCCAAAGACCCAGCAGTGTGACATTGCACTGTTGAAGCTGAAGATCCTTTATTGTAACATTGTAGTGTTGAGGAAGAACACCCAGCAGTGGACCATTTCAGGCTGAAGACCTGGCAGTGGACAATTGCAGTGTTAAGACATAAGACCCAGTGGTGGACAATTGCAGTGTTGAGGCTTAATACTTGGCAGTGGACAATTCCAGTGTTGAGGCTAAAGACCCAGCAATTGAACATTGCAGTGTTGAGGCCCGAAGACTTGGCAGTGGACAATTGCAGTGTTAAGACTAAAGACCCAGCAGTGGACAATTGCAATGTTGTGGCTGAAGACCCGATAGTGGACAATTGCAGTGCTGAGGCTAAAGACCCAGTGGTGGACAATTGCAGTGTTAAGACTAAAGACCCAGCGGTGGACAATTGCAGTGTTGAGGCTGAAGACCAGGCAATGGACAATTGCAGTGTTGAGGCTAAAGACCCAGTGGTGGACAATTGCAGTGTTGAGGCTGAAGACCTGGCAGTGCACAATTTTCGTGTTGAGGATAAAGACCCAGCAGCAGAGCATTGCAGTGTTAAGGCTGAAAACCTGGCAGTGGCCAATTGCAGTGTTGAGGCCAAAGACCCAGCAGTGCGACATTGCAGTGTTGTAGCTGAAGATCCTTTATTGTAACATTGCAGTGTTGAGGAAGAACACCCAGCAGTGGAGCATTTCAGTGTCTAGCCAGATGAACCTGCAGTGGACAATTGCAGTGTTGAGATGAAGACCCGGCAGTGGAGAATTGCAATGTTGAGGAAGAACACACATCTGTGGATAATTGCATTCTCGAGCTTGAGGAACCTGCATTGTAGAATTTCAGTGATGAGGAAGAACCCCCAGCAGTGCTGCGCATGAAGAACCATCAGTGGAGAATTTTACTGTTGAGGCTTAAGAACTTGCATTGGAGAATTCCAGTGCTGAGGCTGAAGACCCTGCATTGTAGCATTGCATGCAGTGTTGAGGCTGAAGAACTGGCAGTGAAGAATTGCATTGTTGAAGATGAGCAGCCAAATTTCACATTATTAGGAAGTGGGTCTCCCATATTGTTTGCCTATGCAGTGAATACAAGGCCAACCCCAAATTTGGACGCACCAAAATACCACTTGAAAGAGACGTGGAGGAAGTCCTCCTAAAAATCTGTTTCCATTACAAAGGAGCGGCTCTCCTATCCTTTTAATGCCCAAACAGTACAGTAAGTGTATGGGCTGAAAAAACAATTCCCCTGTGGGGTACACATCTACATATTGTCTCAACATTTTTGTTATGGGCATCATAAACACCCTTCAAGAAAATGACATGGCTGTTGCATCACTGAACACGTTCACCCTCGTGTTCTAGCGGTGGTGTCTGAAGAGACGTGGAGGATAGTCTATGAAAAATTTCTTCCCAGTTTAAATGATCGGGTCTCCTATACTTGGAATTCCCATACAGTAAATGTATGGGCTGACAAACATTTTTCCCTGGGGGGTACATATCAATCTACTGTGTAAATATTTTTTGTTACGGACATCATAAACATCCTGGCAAAACAATTTAGTGGCTGTTTCATCATGGGACACGGTCACCCTGGTAATCTAGTGGTGGTGTAGGATGAGAAGTGAAGGATAGCCTACGAAAAATTTCTTCCCAGTTTAAACGATCGGGTCTCCTATACTTGGAATGCCCATAAACTAAATGTATGGACTGACAAACATTTTCCCCTAGGGGTACACATAAACCTACTGTGTAAATCTTTTGAATTGAAAAGGCATGAAAAATACCCTTTTACACAATAAGTTAGCTGCTGCATCATGTACCATGGTCAACATGTTGATCTAGTGGTGGTGGATGATGAGGAGAAGGAGGAGGATAACACACCAAAAAGCCAAAGTCAGGAAGAGTAAATACACTATATTGGAGGTTATGTTTCGCTGTTATCATTCGGTGGTGTACAGAAGTTTGCCTCAATCCAGGCCTTGGCAAATTGGGCACAAATATATTGGTCAATCTATGAGTTAAGAACCTTCCTTTTTTCATAGCAATTTTTGCAGAGGCATATTTCATAAATACACTATATAGCACTTTTTTCAATTTTGTCTCCCATTTTCTGTGGCAGCAATGTAGGTCTAGAAGTGTCACCAACTATTAATGAGTGTCTGAACAAATTTTGATAATGCGAGGTTCAAGAGAAAGGCAGCACAACATAAAGTCTGCCATGCATGCCAGACTGCTAACTGGCAAGACTTCCATGTCCTCACCAACAGGACGACTGACCATGCTGTCCTTCTCCTCCTCCTCCTCCTCCCTGTCCTCAGGTCATCCACACTGAAAAGACGGTATGACAGTTGTGCTTATAGTACTGTCTATAGCGCATGAAATATAGCTCCTGTTCTTCCTCCTTATCCTCTTCCTCATTGTCAACCAATCCACGTTGGGATGACATGAGGCTGGGCTGTGTGTAATCATACTGTATGGTTCCTTGCTGTATCTCATCGTGCTCTGCCTGCCATGCATCCTCTTTCAATGTATGCAGAGAGCTTTTCAGAATACAGATAAGTGTGATGGTGATGCTAATTATGGCGTCATAGCCGTGAACCATCTTGGTAGACTCCTCAAAGTTTGTTAGGATGGCACATATGTCTGACATCCATGTCCACTCCTGAGGTCTTATGTGTGGAGTTTGAACTGAATACCAATGCCCTTGTTGATGCTGGTAGTCAACAACTGCCCTCTTCTGCTCACAAATCCTTTCAAGTATATGAAGTATAGAGTTCCAACGCATGGGGATATTACACACCAGTCAGTGAGCCGGAAGCTGCAAAAGCTGCTGAAGCACGGCAAGGGAGGCTGAAGCTGTAGCTGACCTTCTAAAATGGGCACACAGACAGAATATTTTCACAAGCGGATCTGGCAATTTTGGGTACGTTCTGAGAAACCGCTGAACCACGAGGTTAAGCATATGGGCCAGGCATGGTATGTGTTTGAGCTTGCCTCACCTCAGAGCCGCCACCAGGTTACGGCCACTGTCACACACGACCATGCCTGGCTGTAGGTTCAGCGGTGTCAGCGACAGATCTGTCTGCTCTTTCAGAGCTGTACACAACGCTTCAGCATTGTGCGGTTTGTCAACTAAGCATATTAGCTTCAGCACAGCTTGCTTGCCGCTTGGCTGAGGCAGTGCTGTAGTGCTTCCAGCTTGTGACTGATGTGGTCATTTCAGATATGCAGGCTGAAGAGGAGGAGGAGGAGAATGATGTTACTGCTGCTGTAGACTGTGGGTGCAATCCTGGGTGACCATGGGGTTTGGCCAAAAAAGTTGGATGCTTTGTTGCCATTTGCCTGATCATGCTTGTGGTGTTCAGGCTGTTAGTTTTTCTACCTCTACTGATGGCAGGTGGTAGAAATGTCCTGTTTTGGGTTATCGGCAGAGTCTTTAAAAAAAAACAGTATCTAATAGAAAATGAACTCGGCACTCAACTTTAGTATAGTGAGAATAAAGATTTTTATTCACAGTAGTAACACGAAACGTTTCGGTCCTATATCATGGACCTTCATCAGTCACTACATTTATAAAAAACAGAAGAAAATATTATATTAACAAAATAAAGTATGTACAATCAAAATTTGGTCAATAGTAAAGGTAGAGAGTAGTTGTATACAATGCTTCAGGAGATTTAGGGAGCAATCATAGGTCAGAGTTGTATCAGAGGTATCACAAAGGCAGAAAGAATATATATGGTGAGGACATACCAGATACTACTGGGAAGGGGGTTGATCCACATAGGGAAGAAAGAAAGGGCTGGATATAGCTGTAGGTGAAAATAAGATAAACGTAAGTGCCGATATACTTTTATGTATAAGTAGATTTTGTGCCTATGCCTGTAGATGTGACATACCCTGTATTGGTGGGGTGAGATGAGGACAATGCCTCTATTGCACTAGTAACCTGTAGAAACAGCGCAAAACATAGATACCATAAATATCACAACTATCAATGTGATGGTGAAGCGGTGGAGCCGCTATACTTGTCTGTGACTGACCTGTTGTGAAGGAGTCCGGCAGTGAGGATAGGTCTCTGCATTGGACGCGGTGTCCACCGCTAGTCTAGCGCAGAGAAAGCTAGAAAGCAGCATGTATATGAGAGGAAGAGGCGGGACTATAGTGTCAGTCAGACAGAGCATCAGACAGGAAGTGAGGTGGCAGGAAGTTAATGGACATGTGTTCCAAGTGAATACTAGGTAACCAGAGGCCGTCCTACAGGTGGGAGGAGTAAAGGAGCAGCGTGCTGATGGAGATGTGCCCAACAGGATGACGTGGCAGCATTATAGTATTTAATACAAGCGGCTCTAAAGTGAATGAAAGAGAGGCATGTTAGTACAAGCATAAAGGAGTTTACAGCAATAAACATTGCGATCTTGTACATTAGCTTAAAGCGATAGGAATACATAACAGGCTTGCAGCATCAGTATGCGTCAAAAGGGGCATAACAGTAATATGAGTACTGATTTAGTACATTATCATAAGACAGTATGGAAGACAAATCTGCAGGCAACAAGGACTAATTAATAAACACCTAACAGAGATCAAAGCAGCATGTGGTAAATGACAGGTGATGTGTAAACATCTGTATGCATCATTTATAAAGTAAAAGGGTGTCACAGCAAAATTCATATTGGTATAGTGCGTTATCAGAACCAATACAGGGTATGTCACATCTACAGGCATAGGCACAAAATCTACTTATACATAAAAGTATATCGGCACTTACGTTTATCTTATTTTCACCTACAGCTATATCCAGCCCTTTCTTTCTTCCCTATGTGGATCAACCCCCTTCCCAGTAGTATCTGGTATGTCCTCACCATATATATTCTTTCTGCCTTTGTGATACCTCTGATACAACTCTGACCTATGATTGCTCCCTAAATCTCCTGAAGCATTGTATACAACTACTCTCTACCTTTACTATTGACCAAATTTTGATTGTACATACTTTATTTTGTTAATATAATATTTTCTTCTGTTTTTTATAAATGTAGTGACTGATGAAGGTCCATGATATAGGACCGAAACGTTTCGTGTTACTACTGTGAATAAAAATCTTTATTCTCACTATACTAAAGTTGAGTGCCGAGTTCATTTTCTATTAGATACGGTGTGGGAACCTACTCTGGCATCTTCTTGGTTGTGCACACGGTTATTTTTTCATATGATATACCCATACGTGTAGCACGCCATCTTTGGTCATGTCACTATCCTCTCTCACTTTTTCGTATAATGCTGATGAGACATCGAGCATCCTAGCTCAGACCACCCTTTCAAGTGATTTCCTCAAGGCTCCCCCTCGGGAGACCCGTGGACGCGATTTAGAGAGAGAATTACGCCACCGCACAAACCTAGAATTGCACTGTGCCACTCTCACTGAATATATTAGAGTTCAGAGAATTCCACGGGGCCTACGAGTACCCCTTCGTCCCACCCTCTTCTCTGACTCCACTGAATATTGTCAAAAATATGAACAAATACTTAACAAGTGCTCTTTCGACCTCATGCTTTTAACCGTAGAGAACTTGCAGAAGGCCATAGCTACCAGCACCGAGCAAGTTGGCTCCATCGAGGCACAACTGTCTTCCACGGGGACACGAGAGGAAATCTCCTCCTTAAAATCACAGATAAATAACAACATAATTCAACACAGAAAGGACATAGAGGATCGCAAGCGCCAGAAATTTGCCCGAGATCTAGAGGACTATAACCTAAATCGTGTCTACAAGTGGCGAGAGAGACCCTCTTCATGGTGACCTTCCTATTGTCCAGGTCAAAGATCTTCAACCGATGCCTCTACCTCCGGCTCAGAACAGGACAGAGGTGGCCTTTCTTCTGCTCCTATTCCTTTTTTAGGCCCACGCAGACGCCAAACAAGACGAAGAGGACCAGACGGGGGCACAGACCGAAGGGACAATCTGAATCAAATACGGACAACTCGTTCCCAGGTATGTGCCCACTCGTCATTAACATCTCATCCAGGACTTTGAGTATCGCAGAATATTATGTCCTCCAAAAAGGACTTTCCTTCTGCCCCTCTTACAAATATAGGACATTTGAACTTGAAATGGACCTTCAAAGGTTTTTTCGTTCCCTACGACTACGGGTGTATTTTTCTCAAATCCCGCACCTAGACCTATACAGTCTCCGGGAGAACCGGGACGACTCTCAGCCACTACTCTGGGCCTGAGAACAAAGAGCCTCTTCAGACCTCCCCCTGGATCGAACGCTCTTGAGACCTTTATTGATTTCATTTATTCCTCTTTCCATGGTCTTAAATCTGACATGGAAAAAGGCAAATTACACTACCCACATAACCTCACGGCTACTGATCATCATGCCCTTAAATCCTTACAAGATGATAAAAATATCATCATAAAACCTGCGGATAAAGGGGGTGCAATTGTCGTGATGGACCGCTCATATTACATCTCTGAGGCACTCCGGCAACTCGACAACATCACTATTTATCAGAAATTACCGCGTGATCCCACCAATGATATACGGACCCACATTAGCGACACACTAAGACAACATTGTGATGCAGGCATCCTGGACAGTAAAACTCATGAGTTTCTAATCTCTCATAATCCGATCATCCCTGTATTCTACATACTCCCCAAAATCCATAAGAACCTCCAGCAACCCCCTGGCAGGCCAATCGTGGCCGCCTCGGACTCCATTTTCTCACCATTGGCAATTTATCTAGAAAAAATCTTCACTCCTCTAATCAAAACTAGCAAATCATTCATTTTGGACACTGGAGCGTTTCTGGACATGATCCGCTCCATCAATCAAGTTCCAGCTAATTCCCTATTAGTCACATTTGACGTAAAAGACCTCTACACTTCCATACCTCATGAGAACGGTATACAGTCTGTCCAACGCTTACTTGAAAAATCGGACTTTAATCCAGCAGAGATCGCTCTCTGTCTGGATCTGTTAACCATCGTACTTAAACACAACTACTTTATGTTCCAGGATGATTTCTACCTGCAGATACGCGGGACCGCGATGGGCTCGAACGTAGCACCCCCATATGCAAATTGCTACATGGCCCATTTTGAGGAGACATTGATCTACACAAACCCTCTATTCAAGAACAACGCCATTGTCTGGAAACGTTACATAGACGATGTCTTCTGCATATGGGGGGGCACGTTCGAGTCCTTAGCACTCTTTCATCAATTTCTGAATTGCTCTTGGCCCGGACTCAGCTTTACCATCTCACACGACCACTCCAGGATCAATTTCCTAGACACTGTGATTATAAAGGATTCCAGTGGCTGTTTATCCACTGATCTATATGTCAAACCGACAGATCGTAACAGCTTACTTCATTTTAATAGCTTCCATCCAGTCGCCATGAAGAAATCCATTCCGACATCCCAATTCTATCGGGTCAAAAAGATCGTCTCCGATCATACCACTCAGGAAACCCGCCTCTCAGAAATGAATTCAAAATTTAGAGAGAGGGGCTATCCACAAGGGGTCCTGGATCGTTCCAGAACTACGGTCACTCCAATAAACAAGATATGGGGGGCAGAATTGCTTTCGTACACCATTACCACCCCTATGCGTATATATTACACAAATCCATTCGCCAACATTGGCCGCTCCTCCAGACTGCGCACCCGGACATTAAAGAATTCTCTAGACCTTTTCTCCCATGCTTCCGCCGTGCACCCAACCTAAGGGATGCATTGATCAGAGCTGACTTAGGCCCTAAAAAATCAGGAACTACACAACAATTCCTGAAAAAACCAAGAACGGGCACTTTCCCATGTCTGGGATGCACTCAATGTAATAACGTACTCACAGGAGAAACCATCCATCACCCATATACGAGAAAAACATTTAAGTCCGTGGTTTCTTTACTTGCGACACGGCCTTTGTGATATACGTGATTAAGTGTCCTTGTGGGTTATTATATGTTGGGGAAACTAGTCAACCTGTAAAACAACGCATTTCAAAACACAAATCAACCATAAGATGTAAGAATACCTTACTCCCCATCCCACACCACTTCATCACAATGGGACATACCATAGCCCAATTAAAATACCAAGTTTTGGAACAAATACCACATTCACGACGAGGAGGCGACCGCATACGTCAATTGAAAAGGAGAGAGGCGTATTGGATACACACCCTAGACACTCTATCACCTAAGGGTCTTAATCGTGAATACGATTTACTCTCCTTCATGTAATTCTGCATATGACCACTGAGGCTATAATTCCCCCACCCCCCCTTTTTTATACATCACTTGCCATATACCACATGATATGTTGATCTCAGCCAGGTGTTTATTTATTTAATAATCCGTGCTGCCATTTTCCCATACTGTCTTCTGATAACGCACTATACCAATATGAATTTTGCTGTGACACCCTTTTACTTTATAAATGATGCATACAGATGTTTACACATCACCTGTCATTTACCACATGCTGCTTTGATCTCTGTTAGGTGTTTATTAATTAGTCCTTGTTGCCTGCAGATTTGTCTTCCATACTGTCTTATGATAATGTACTAAATCAGTACTCATATTACTGTTATGCCCCTTTTGACGCATACTGATGCTGCAAGCCTGTTATGTATTCCTATCGCTTTAAGCTAATGTACAAGATCGCAATGTTTATTGCTGTAAACTCCTTTATGCTTGTACTAACATGCCTCTCTTTCATTCACTTTAGAGCCGCTTGTATTAAATACTATAATGCTGCCACGTCATCCTGTTGGGCACATCTCCATCAGCACGCTGCTCCTTTACTCCTCCCACCTGTAGGACGGCCTCTGGTTACCTAGTATTCACTTGGAACACATGTCCATTAACTTCCTGCCACCTCACTTCCTGTCTGATGCTCTGTTAGACTGACACTATAGTCCCGCCTCTTCCTCTCATATACATGCTGCTTTCTAGCTTTCTCTGCGCTCAGACTAGCGGTGGACACCGCGTCCAATGCAGAGACCTATCCTCACTGCCGGACTCCTTCACAACAGGTCAGTCACAGACAAGTATAGCGGCTCCACCGCTTCACCATCACATTGATAGTTGTGATATTTATGGTATCTATGTTTTGCGCTGTTTCTACAGGTTACTAGTGCAATAGAGGCATTGTCCTCTTCCTCATCTCACCCCACCAATACAGGGTATGTCACATCTACAGGCATAGGCACAAAATCTACTTATACATAAAAGTATATCGGCACTTACGTTTATCTTATTTTCACCTACAGCTATATCCAGCCCTTTCTTTCTTCCCTATGTGGATCAACCCCTTCCCAGTAGTATCTGGTATGTCCTCACCATATATATTCTTTCTGCCTTTGTGATACCTCTGATACAACTCTGACCTATGATTGCTCCCTAAATCTCCTGAAGCATTGTATACAACTACTCTCTACCTTTACTATTGACCAAATTTTGATTGTACATACTTTATTTTGTTAATATAATATTTTCTTCTGTTTTTTATAAATGTAGTGACTGATGAAGGTCCATGATATAGGACCGAAACGTTTCTGTTACTACTGTGAATAAAAATCTTTATTCTCACTATACTAAAGTTGAGTGCCGAGTTCATTTTCTATTAGATACGATGTGGGAACCTACTCTGGCATCTTCTTGGTTGTGCACACGGTTTTTTTTTCATTTAAAAAAAAACAGACTCGAGAACACCTAACAGTTGTACTGACAACTTCCGTCATGTTGGTGTTACGAGGAACAGTGGCCTGCCTTCTGTCTGCGGCCACCACAGTGTTTCTTTCTGCCTGTTGTGGTGCTTATGCATCCCTCCCCCTTTGAGCTGCTGTACTCGCTCTGCATGTCCTCCTGCCAGGTTGGGTCAGTTAATATATTATCCACCACCTCCTCTTCCACTTCCGCACCCTGGTCCTCCTCCTGACTTTCTGGCAATTGATTACACGCTGGAGATATTATTCCTCTTCCATTTTCCATTGTGAACCATGCCTCTGATCAATGCTCCTCTGTGCGTGTTCAATCAGAGAAATCTGCAGAAGACTGGTGAGCTGACTATTTTCCTTTTCCCCTTCACCCATGCTATTGATCTTGTGTTGATTCTGTCTTGCTCCCTTTACATAAGAAGATTCAATTGTTTGTTATCCATTTGCTATATGTAATTCACTTCAGCAGGAACATATGATATGGACAGACTAAGCAGATTTGCTTCTATTTTAGATAATAAGGAAATAACAGCATTCAGGATGGGGTTCCCTCTATTGAAACCATAGAGAACCTATACAAAAAATTGGAAAACCGTAAAAATAAAGAAACGAGACTTTGGTGGGATATGATCTCCCTCAAATCATATGTTTCAAAGAATCTTATTACCTGAGGTCTGAGAATCAATTAAAACCTAGATTCAATTATTCAGATGAATTTATACGTGATTGGGATGATATTTTATCAAATTGCTCTATACGCCTAATGGAGCTTGTAATGAAGAACAAGAAGCTGCACTTATAAAAAAAAGAGATTACTAGCATCCAAACTTCTTTAAATAAACACAATAATTTGGAAGAGATGAACAAGTTTGGACAAAGAATGGAAAATAATCTATTGAAACTGGAAAACAAAATTGCGGATATTAAACGCACTAAGTTCCAGAGGGACAAAAAAGATTATAAACTTAACCAAGTTTATTCCTGGAAAACTTTCCGTACTTGGAAATCCAAAAGACGGACACAACAGGCGAATTCCACTCCTTCTCATGGCGAACGGAGAGTCAGTTTCAACTTGTCCCAGGAATCTGCAGGTTCCTCTAGTTCTAATCTGAACATGTCTGATAATTTTTCTGACTCTTCAATCAGCTCCACCAGGCAGAATGGTTGAAATTATAACAGATTTGGAACTGGCACGTTTTCAAAAAACGACAGAGAAGAGGTGGGAGGAAACATAAATGCAAAATCCTACCAACTCAGGAACAAGAAGAAATACTGACTTGCCCAGTGTGAAATCTTTCCTCATATATTCTCTCTGAAGCGCAAATGACTTTGCTGAGCAAGGGTCTTGGTTTTTATCCGGTCAAAAAATTTAATATCTTTAATACATTGTTGGACATAAACAGATTTGCAAGAAATTTAACCCTTAAGTGTCATTTCGATCAACAGCAGGATGTGGAGGATTCGTTACAATGTGTCAGTGAACAACGATTTTTTTCAGCTAATGATCTCCCTTTTGGTAATTTTCTTTTTCAGGATTTTCTGCATTTTAATACATTGAGAGACTTAGAATCACAATCTCTCCACAAAGATTGTTCACTTAATGATAATTTTCATATGTCTAACCCATTTTATTATTCAATCCAGTCTAGACCATCTATTTTAGACACCTTCCTAAAGTTAATTGAAAAGGATCTTGTTATGTTTGATAAAACCAGCAACAATTTTGGTGACAACCTCACCCTCCCTGAAAAACAGGCTATGAAAGATCTAATTGCAAAAATGGATATTATGGTCAGGCAGGCGGATAAGGGGGGTGGAGTTGTCATTCTAAATGCTGGTCTTTACCATTCTGAAAATCTAAAAGTTCTAAATGATTCTACTACATATTGCAAGTTAATGGGTGATCCAACAGATTTATATAAGATAGATTTGGATAAGTTATTAAATGAAGGTTTATCCATGGTTGCTATTACACAAAAAATTTTTGATTATTTTTCTGTAAAAAACCCGGTAATTCCTATATATCATTCACTACCTAAACTGCACAAAAATGTTTTTCCTCCCCCTTTCAGGACGATTGTGTCGGGCATTGGGTCTCTTATGGAAAATTTGGGTGAGTGGGTTGATTTTTACCTGCAACCCTTGGTTGTAAATTTACCTGGTTACATCAAAGATACTAAAGCGATTATCTCAGCATTAGGCCGGAGTCACACACAATGTATAAATAATCGGACCGTATTATACGGCCGTAATATGCAGAAAAGTCCCCTGTACAGTCAGGGCCAGCGTCAGCAAGTGCCGGGGCCCTGAGCAGGCGGGGGGGCCCACTCGCCGTCTGGCACCCCGGCGCCCTTTAGCAGTGTCAGCGCCGCCACTGGGCCCCCCCGCTTACTCAGGGCCCCGGCAGCAGCCAGCGCAATACTCACCTCTCCCCGTGCCTCCGCTGCCACAGCTCCGAGCTCCAGGGGCGCCTGTAGGACGCCGGTGCTTCCTCTCACAGCAGCGCCGCTGAATGACGTCATCATTCAGCGGCCGGCTGTGGCAGTGAGCGCGCGGAGGCCGGACAGGTGAGATGTTTGTGTGTGCGTCTGTGTGTGTGTCTCTGTGTGTATCAGTGTGTGTGTATGTAGTGCGGTGCTTTGTGTGTGTGTGTGTGTGTGTGTCTGCTGTATGTGTGATGGTGGTGGGGGGAGGGCAGTGATGATGATGATAAGGAGGCAATGATGATTGATGATGATGGGCAGGCTTTGATGATGATGGGCAGGCAATGATATTGATGGGGAGGCAATGATGATTATGGGCAGGCATTGATGATGATGGGCAGGCATTGATGATGGGCAGGCAGTGATGATGATGGGGAGGCAATTATGATGATGGGGAGGCGATGATGATGATGGGGAGGAGATGATGATGATGGGGAGGCGATGATGATAATGGGCAGGCAATGATGATAATGGGCAGGCAATGATGATGATGTGCAGGCAATGATGATTATGGGGAGGCGATGATGATGATGGGGAGGCGATGATGATGATGTGGAGAAGATGATGATGATGGGCAGGCAATGATGATTATGGGCAGGCAATGATGATTATGGGCAGGCAATGATAATGATGGGGAGGCGATGATGATAATGGGCAGGCAATGATGATGATGGGAGTCTTTCACGGCGCCCTTTCCTGAGCCGTAACAGTGCAGAACGCAGCACAGGCAGAGGAGAGCTCCATATTTTGTATGGAGCTTTATATGTGGACCAGTATCCTCTATGGAGCATTATATTGGGTCCAGTATTCTGTATGGAGCATTATATGGGGGATGGAGGGGTGACATCCTGCATGGGGTATTATATAGGTGATGAGGGGGAGACTATGTGGTGCCCATAATATTGTATGGAGGACTGTACTGTCCAGTCTGCACTGTGCGCTGTGAGGATTTGGCGGTTTTTAAGCTATTGTACAATTTACAATAGATATCACTCATATAATGGAAGAAGTGAAGTGTTTGGCATTGTACTATACCCATATTTCTCTGCAGTATCTGTGCATCATGAATCGTGGTCTGTGTTAAAGGGGCCCACTGACACTCTTTCGCCCGGGGCCCATAAAAGCCTGGAGCCGGCCCTGTGTGCAGTGATCCGTATGTCATCCATGTGCAATGCGAGGATGCGATTTCCTCGCATCAAAATATCCATGTGTCATCCGTATGGCATCCCTACGGTGAGATTTTCTCGCCGGCTTGCAAAACCGACATATAATGGATCCAAATGAGTTTTTAATCACAAAAGAAAGAATAGATATATACACATAGAATACACATATATATATATACATCTCATTGTGACACATATATATATACATTATATATATATATATATATATATATATATATACAGTGCCTACAAGTAGTATTCAACCCCCTGCAGATTTAGCTGGTTTGATAAGATGCAAATAAGTTAGAGCCTTCAAACTGCAAACGAGAGTAGGATTTATTAACAGAAGCATAAATCTTACAAAACAAAAAGTTATGTTGCTCAGTTGAATTTTAATAAATTTTAAACTTAAAAGTGTGGGTCAATTATTATACAACCCCTATGTTTAATATTTCATGGAATAACCCTTGTTTGCAATTACAGCTATTAATCGTCTTTTATAAGACCTGATCAGGCCGGCACAGGTCTGTGGAGTTATCTTGGCCCACTCCTCCATGCAGATCTTCTCCAAGTTATCTAGGTTCTTTGGGTGTCTCATGTGGACTTTAATCTTGAGCTCCTTCCACAAGTTTTCAATTGGGTTAAGGTCAGGAGACTGACTAAGCCACTCCAACACCTTGACTTTTTCCCTCTTGAACAAGGCCTTGGTTTTCTTGGCTGTGTGCTTTGGGTCGTTGTCTTGTTGGAAGATGAAATTACGACCCATCTTAAGATCCTTGATGGAGGAGCGGAGGTTCTTGGCCAAAATCTCCAGGTAGGCCGTGCTATCCATCCTCCCATGGATGCTGACCAGATGGCCAGGTCCCTTGGCTGAGAAACAGACCCACAGATTGATGCTGCCACCACCATGCTTGACTGTAGGGATGGTATTCTTGGGGTCGTATGCAGTGCCATCCAGTCTCCAAACGTCACGTGTGTGGTTGGCACCAAAGATCTCGATCTTGGTCTCATCAGACCATAGAACCTTGAACCAGTCTGTCTCAGAGTCCTCCAAGTGATCATGAGCAAACTGTAGACGAGCCTTGACATGACGCTTTGAAAGTAAAGGTACCTTACCGGCTCGTCTGGAACGGAGACCATTGCAGTGGAGTACGTTACTTATGGTATTGACTGAAACCAATGTCCCCACTGCCATGAGATCTTCCCGGAGCTCCTTCCTTGTTGTCCTTGGGTTAGCCTTGACTCTTCGGACAAGCCTGGCCTCGGCACGGGAGGAAACTTTCAAAGGCTGTCCAGGCCGTGGAAGGCTAACAGTAGTTCCATAAGCCTTCCACTTACGGATGATGTCCCAACAGTGGAGACAGGTAGGGCCAACTCCTTGGAAAGGGTTTTGTACCCCTTGCCAGCCTTGTGACCCTCCACGATCTTGTCTCTGATGGCCTTGGAATGCTCCTTTGTCTTTCCCATGTTGACCATGTATGAGTGCTGTTCACAAGTTTGGGGAGGGTCTTAAATAGTCAGAAAAGGCTGGCAAAAGAGATCATTAATCCACACATGTGAAGCTCATTATTCTTGGTGCCTGAACTACTTCTTAATGCTTTAGGGGGACCAAACAGAATTCTTGTGGTTTGAGGGGTTGAATAATAAATGACACTCTGAATTAACTTTAAACGTTTTTAAAAAAAAAATAAAAAATTTTGCTGCAGTGCATTTCCCACTTCCAGGATGATCTACAGTATAAATGTCACAATGCCAAGTTAATTCCGCATGTGTCAACCAGCTAAATCTGCAGGGGGTTGAATACTACTTGTAGGCACTGTACATATATATAGTTCATACACTTCTACATAGTATAATAGCCGCTAATTCAATTGCCGGCTTCTGTAAAATTATTAAAGAACCCGATATATGGTTTTCACTAATAATTATATGAGTGTATGTGTGCAAAATTTCATACATGTAGGTGGTAATTAAATGTGTAAATTCGTTGAAAAAAAATGCGTGGGCTCCCGTGGTATTTTCTCCACCAGACAGGGAAAGCCAGTGACGAAGAACAGATATTCATAGCCTAGGGAGGGAGCATTTTTTTTGTGCCCCCCCCTGCTACTAACATCTGCGCCCAGCCACCCCAGAAAAGGCACATCTATTATTAGATGCGCCTTTTCTGGCACTTAGCCTGTCTATTCCCATTGCCCTGTGCGGAGTCTACGGCTGACCTGAAGTGAACTGAATAGCATGCGAAACAATCAATTAAGCTTCCCACACTAATCAGCTCATCTTCTGTCAGCCAGGGAGATAAACTCATTCATTCGGGGGTTTACAGCCGGGCTGGCAGCATTAGCAGCAGTCCCTGCTGTAAACCTGTTAACCCTTTCAGAAGGATTGCAGCGTGGAACCTGACTGAGCGCCGGAGAGGTAAGAATATTGTTGTTTTATTATTTTATTTTTATTACAGGAAAACAAGGGATTCGGAAGGATTACCAGTACAATAAAATATGGTCAAAAACTATGTGTATTTATTTCATTAAAATAATTTTTAATTAATGTGTGTGTTTTTTTAACCATTTAATACAATAGGATTAATAATGGAGAGTTGTCTAATTGACAACTCTCCATTATTAACCCGGCTTAATGTCACCTTCCAATAGCAAGGTGGTTTTAACCCATTATTGACCAATTAGCCACCGCTACAAGGCAATGGGAATAGACGGGCTAAGTGCCAGAACAGGCGCATCTAATAATAGATGTGCCTTTTCTGGGGTGGCGGGGGCAGATGTTAGTAGCCAGGTGTAATGTATGTAGTACAGTTCATATAGCGTCTTGTGCTTGGGTGCGATGAAAACACAGGAGTCACAGGTTTGATATAGAAAAGTCCTGTATTACTTCATACAAGTTGGCAGAAATAGTCACACAGTTTGCAGACACAGAAACAGGAGACACAGCAGGCCAGAGTAATCCAAGCTCAGCAATCACTCTCCAATACAGATTCAGGATCTTCTTCTCTGTTACCGTAAGTCCATGCAAACGTGGGTCTTTCAAAGAGCAGGGTTCAGAGTCCACAAGTGCTTCAGAGTTCCTCAGTAGGAATAGCTGGAGTACAAGGTCCAAGGCTTACAGGAGTCAAGTCACAGGTTCACTGCAGGCTAGATTCTGAAGCACTGATTGCTCAGCTGTGGCTGCTTAAGAAGCAAAGGAGAGAATCAGGGCGGGAACATGCAAGCTGGAAACTCCATTTTGACTGAGGGCAAGATAGCTGCAGCAAGACAGAAAGTAAAATGGCTGACGAACAAACTGAGTTTCAGGAATATATACATAGAACCTTACATTACTCACCCCTTAAGGACAACCTCCGGATGACCTCAGACCAGGCTTGTGTGGGTACCTCTGATGAAACTGACGGAGCAAGCGAGGAGCATTAACGTTATTGACCGGTTCCCATGAGTTGTCCTCCACTGGGTAGCCCTGCCATTTAATCAGATATTGTAACTGATTTTCTATACAACCTGGAATCTAAAATCCTTTCCACCACAAATTCTTCCTGACCATCTACTAGCACTGGGTCAGGGCAAGGAGAGGAACGTCCAGGAAACGTATTGGGTGTCGCAGCCTTTAGTAGGGATACATGAAAGACAGGGTGGATTCTCATAGTTCTGGGCAGTTGAAGACGACAAGCAACGGCACTTATAATTTTACTGATTTTATAGGGTCCAATGTACTTATGTCCCAACTTAGACGATGGAATCCTTAACTTAAGATTTCTGGTTGACAGCCAGACCAAGTCTCCTACCTTGAAAGCTGGTGCAGGTTTACGAAATTTATCTGCTGCTTTCTTGTACCTTTCTTGAGCCGATTCCAGATTTTCCTTTAGAAGATCCATATTCTTCTGTAAAGACGTGATTCTTTCAGCCACTGCTGGTAAAGGCGTTTCTATTGGAAATCGTGGTAGAATGTTAGGATGATAACCTAGATTAGAGTAAAAAGCAGACTGTTTAGTGGAGACACTCTGAGAGTTGTTATACGAGAACTCAGCTAATGGAAGTAGATCCACCCAATCATCCTGTAGGTGGCAGATAAAGCAGCGGAGATACTGCTCCAGGGTTTGATTGGTTCGTTCGGTCTGTCCATTAGTCTGGGGATGAAAAGCAGAAGAAAGGTTTACTTTAATGTCCAATGCTGCACAGAAATTTTGCCAAAACCTAGAAGTGAATTGCACCCCTCGATCCGAAATAACCTCATCCGGTACTCCATGTAAGCGAAACACATCTTTAATCATCAAATCTGATGTCTGTTTTGCAGTGGGTAAGCCGACACAAGGGATAAAATGAGCTGCCTTTGTTAGACGGTCAACCACCACTAGAATGGTGTTCTTCCCCTGAGAGGTTGGTAACTCCACAATGAAGTCCATAGAAATGGATCCCCACGGGCGGGACGGGGTGGGAAGAGGCTGTAACAGACCAGTTGGTGAGGAGCGAGGTGTTTTGCATCTTGCACAGACCTCACATGAAGTGACATAATTCAAAACATCCTTCCTGCAAGTGGGCCACCAAAAGAAACGAGAGAGAAATTCCTGTGTCTTTAGAATTCCTCTATGCCCAGCTATCTTGGAATCGTGAATGAGTTGCAATACTCTTAATCTGACTGTTTCAGGAATATACAGACGTTGTCCCTGAATCCACACACCATTCTTAAAGACAAGACTTACGTCCCTTGGGGGTTGTGCCAAAAAGGAATCCGCATGGTATGCTTCCTTGATGTCCTTAAGTAGGTCTTGATTATGAATTACTCGTAGGAATCTAGAGTCAGGAAGAATAGTCTTAGGAGGAGTAATTGGAGTGTCTTTGCTGAGTAAATCCTAGAGAGTGCATCAGCCTTTCCATTGCGCGATCCTGGTCTATAAGAGATGATAAAATTAAATTGGTTTAAGAAAAGATTCCAGCGAGCCTGGCGAGGAGTCAGGCACTTAGCCGACCTGATAAACTCAAGGTTACGATGGTCTGTCAGGACGACTATTTGCTGTGCAGCCCCTGAAGAAGGTGTCTCCATTCTTTGAAGGCGGCAATAATGGCCAACAACTCTCTATTGCCCACATCGTAGTTCCTCTCAGCCGAAGACAACTGCTGGGAAAAGAAGGCACAGGGATGCAAGACATTCTTCTCACCTGTTCTCTGAGAGAGTATAGCTCCAACGGCACAGTCTGAAGCATCCACCTCTATTATGAAGGCAAGCTCGGGGTTGGGATGTACTAGGATAGGTGCAGTGGTAAATTTATCTTTTAGACGGGAAAATGCTTCCTGGGCTTGGGGAGTCCAGGAAAACCTAGACTCTTTCCGGGTAAGTTGAGTGATAGGTGACACTACCTCAGAGAAATTTCTAATGAAACGTCTATAGAAGTTGGCAAACCCGATGAAGCGCTGTACCTCCTTCACATTTCTAGGACTTGGCCAATCCTTGATGGCTTGGGTTTTGCTTCCATCCATACTAATTCCTTGTGTAGACAGTACATACCCCAGAAATTGAATTTCGGTCCTATGGAATTCACACTTTTCAAGTTTGATGTAAAGATGATTTTGTCTTAGACGTTCCAAGACCATTCTCACATGTCCATGATGTTCCTCTGTGGAGTTAGAAAAAATTAGAATATCATCCAAATAAATTACCACGAATGTATCTGGGAGATCCCTGAAGATGTCATTCACCAAGTGTTGGAAAGTGGCTGGGGCGGTACTCAGACCAAAAGGCATAACTAGATATTCAAAGTGTCCATAGCGTGACCTGAATGCAGTCTTCCATTCATCCCCAGGTCTAATACGGACTAAGTTATAGGCCCCACGAAGATCTAGTTTAGAAAAAATTTTGGCATGTCGCACTCTCTCCAATAACTCAGGGATTAAAGGCAATGGATAACGGTTTCTAATAGTAACCTTATTGAGTTCCCTATAGTCTACGCATGGTCTCAGAGATCCATCTTTCTTCTTTACAAAGAAGATGGGTGCACCTGCAGGAGTGAAGAGGGGCGTATGAAGCCCTTGGCTAGATTTTCATCTATGTAATCCTTTAAAGCCTTTAGCTCGGGCCCCGCCAGGGGGTAGATCTTACCAAAAGGTATCTCTGCTCCAGGCAATAATTCAATTGGACAATCATATGGACGGTGAGGAGGAAGCTGGTCAGCGTTCTTCTTGTCACATAAATCCACATAGTCCTGGTATACAGCTGGTAGTTCAGGGACTGACATGATTCCTTTAGGAACAGAGCAAGCTGAAACTTTTGGACTCATCTGTTTCTCTGGAAAGTGTAATTCCTTGGTCTCCCAGTTAATGGTAGGATTCTGAGCCTGCAGCCATGGTAGCCCTAGAATAATGGGAAAGTGGGGAGAAGAGATAAGCATAAAGGACAGTTTCTCTTGATGATCTTTACCCATAAGAACCCTCAAAGGCTCTGTTTCCTGATCCACTGGTCCAGAGGTCAGCAGGGAGCCATCCACAGTTTCCATCTGTACTGGAGTAGCCTTCTTCACTGAACGTATTCCCTGTTTCAGAGCAAAGGAGACATCCATAAAATTTCCACTTGCCCCTGAGTCGATCATAGCAGAGCTAGACACCCAAGCTGAGTCAACCCAGAGTTTGATGGAAAGAAAGCAATGAGAATTGTTTTTCTTACAACTCAGCTGGGACACCGCTGAGGAAACTTGAAAAATGGCAGCGTTTACACAGTCAACGTCCTCAGAGGTAACGGAGTTTAAGTCCGAGAAATCAAGATCTGTTGCTGCAGATCTCTCTGGAGCCTGAGGCTCGGACCTGACAGATCCCCTCTCGCAACACTCACAATGAATGAGTGCTGCAGTAGTCTTACGAGAACGGCTGGGGCAGTTTATAATGAAGTGCCCTGACTTACCACAATAGAAACATAGATTCTCCTTAAAACGATGTTCCTTGCGTGCATCACTAACCCGTCGTTGTAAAGAGTCTACCTGCATGGGTTCAGGTTCAGGTTCCCGTGTAATCCTACTCAAAGGTTCCTTAGCTGGAGAGGAAGGTAGGAAAAGGTTAGTACGATTGCTTTCGAACCATCTCTCTTGCCTGCGTTCAGTCAGACGAGTATCAATACGGATGCAGTAGTTAATAAAAGTCACCTAACGCAGTGGGAGGGTCGGCACGAGCAAGTTCATCCTTAATCAGTGGAGATAACCCCTTTCGAAAAATAGATTTTTTGGCGGAACTGTCCCAGGTGGTATCAAGGGCCCATCTCCTGAAATCCAAGGCATATTCAGCTACCGAGTGCTTACCTTGGCGCAAAGCTAACATGGCTGCTTCAGCTGTTGCACCTCGATTGGGGTCATCAAACACCTGCCCCATGGCTGAAATAAAATCATCAAGGTGATTCAAACAATCATCCTCAGTCTCAATCAGAGGGTTTGCCCACATTAAAGCCTTGTTGGTAAGCAACATAATTATAGTAAGCACCTTAGATCGTTCAGTGGGAAATTGTGAAGCATGTGCAGAAAAAAAAGATTGCATTGATTAATAAATCCCCTGAATTTCTCACGTTCACCGCCAAAACGAAAAGGGGGCAACTTGGGAATCCCAGCACTCGGGGCTACGGCAGGAGCCTGGACTCGCCCCTCTAGAACCTCAATCCTGGCTCGCAAATCCTGGGTAGTCTGTCCAACCACTTGCAAAATGTGATTATTGAGGTCCTGTAGATTTGTAAAACGGGTCTTTATATTCTGCAAATCTGCAAGGATATTATCAGTCACTCCGCAAAGTTCCTTTATGCGGGCCTCCATTTTCCAGATCTTTTAAGACAGGATTACTGGAAGAAGAGGAGAGAAAAAAAACAATAGTGTTCACCTGTGGCAACACTGCAGAGAGAAAAAAAAAAAATTAAGGGAACTGCTCACCTGGAATGGTTGTGAGAAGTCACAACCACTATCATCACAGAAAGTTTCAACCAGACATCTGATATCCAGAGTTACAGCAGACAAAAAAGAGAAAAGAAAGGAAAAAAAAAAAAAAACAATAGTGTTTACCTGTGGTAACACTGCAAAAAGAAAAAACTTAAGGGAATTGCTCACCTGGAATGGTTGTGAGAAGTCACAACCACTGTCATCACAGAAGTACAACCGGACGTCTGATATCCACAGTACAGCAGACACAGCCTTCCAGACCCAGCAGACACTAATGTTTTGGCTTCAGAATCTTGTAATGTATGTAGTACAGTTCATATAGCGTCTTGTGCTTGGGTGCGATGAAAACACAGGAGTCACAGGTTTGATATAGAAAAGTCCTGTATTACTTCATACAAGTTGGCAGAAATAGTCACACAGTTTGCAGACACAGAAACAGGAGACACAGCAGGCCAGAGTAATCCAAGCTCAGCAATCACTCTCCAATACAGATTCAGGATCTTCTTCTCTGTTACCGTAAGTCCATGCAAACGTGGGTCTTTCAAAGAGCAGGGTTCAGAGTCCACAAGTGCTTCAGAGTTCCTCAGTAGGAATAGCTGGAGTACAAGGTCCAAGGCTTACAGGAGTCAAGTCACAGGTTCACTGCAGGCTAGATTCTGAAGCACTGATTGCTCAGCTGTGGCTGCTTAAGAAGCAAAGGAGAGAATCAGGGTGGGAACATGCAAGCTGGAAACTCCATTTTGACTGAGGGCAAGATAGCTGCAGCAAGACAGAAAGTAAAATGGCTGACGAACAAACTGAGTTTCAGGAATATATACATAGAACCTTACACCAGGGGGGGCACAAAAAAATGGTCCCACTCAGGGCTACTAATATCTGTCTTCAGTCACTGGCTTTCCCTGTTTGGTGGAGAAAATACCGCAGGAGCCCATGCATTTTTTTCAACGAATTTACACATTTAATTAAAACCTACATGTATGAAATTTTGCACACATACACTCATGTAATTGTTAATCAAATCCATAAATCAAACTACATGAAATGAAATGGTTTACCGTATGTAAACCATGTGTCATTTCATGTCGGGTTCTGTAATGATTTTACTGAAGCCGGCAATTGAATTAGGGGCTATAATGCTATGTAGAAGTGTATGAACTATAAATATAAATATATATATATATGTCACAATGACATGTATATATATATATATACATATATATATATATATATATATATATGTATTCTTTGTGTATATATGTATTCTTTCCATTCCTTATTAAACCTGTCAGTGTGATTTTACAGTATAGCCATGGATGAATTGCCTGCTTTTCTAAAGGACACTGGTGCGTAATTCTCGTAAGTCACAAGTGTGGTCCATGTGTAATCTGATGTTTTCACGCACCCATTGACTTGCATTGGCGAGTCTCGCTGATATACGGTGCAAATCGCAGCAATCTGCAATTTCACTCGCACGTATAAAACGGCCAAGAAAAAAATCGGTTGATGGGAGCTGCCCCATAGATTAACATTGGTCGAGTGCAATGCGTTTTTTTCTCGCATTGAACTCATAAGAATTTCTCGCTAGTGTGACTCCGGCCTTAGATGGATATATTTGGTATCCCTTATATTCTTGGGTAACTTGTGGTATTATTGGTCTTTATCCTTCCATTCCTCACCAAACTATAATGTTAAGTCTCACATTTTTTCTTCAAAAATACAGTCCTTATAAAGAGGAAGATCAATTATTCATTTTAGATGCGTTTTTTTTTCTTCTTACACATAATTATTTTTCCTTTGATGGGTTTTTTTCTTCAAACACAGGGAGTGAGCATGGGAGGAAAATGTTCGCCCTCCCTTGCAAACATCACAGTAGCTGTTTGGGAAGAAAAATATATTTTTCACGAAAATAATCCTTTTATTGATAAAGTAAATTTTTTTGGCAGTTACATAGATGACCTGTTGTTAATATGGAAAGGGGAACAAGAAGAAATCATTGATTTCATCAACTATATTAATATGAATTAATTTAATTTTTCCTTCACTTACTGTACTTCACAATCTTCAGTTAATTTTTTGGATATTGTATTATCGGTTGATTCTCATACAAACTCAATCCTTATTTCCCCATACAGAAAAACTACTGATACCAATTCTATTTTTAGAAGCGCATTCATCTCACCCCAAACATGTAATTAACAACATACCTAAGGGAGAATTGATAAGATTAAAAAGAAACTGTACCTCTCTTGCTACATATGAAGCGGAATCTAAAAAAACTATCAATAGACTCCGAAGGAGAGGTTATCCAAATAGGACTCTCTGTAAGGCACAAAATGTTGTCAATAAAATTGACAGGAATACACTGATTTCGAGATCTAATATGTCGGCTAAAAAAGGAAAAATTTCTACTAGTATCAACTTTGTTACTGAATTTAGCCCACAATTTGATTCTATCATTGATATTATAAAAAATATGGTCCCAGTTTACATGGTGATGCTAGGTTGTCTCGTGTTCTGAATAATTCTCATTTGCATTTTGTTGCAAAAAAAGCGCCATCATTAGGACGTATACTTGCTCATAGTTTGCTTACAAGCACCCAAAAGAACGGGAATAACACGTGGTTAAATTATGAGGGCTTTTACAAGTGTGGACATCACCCATGCAAAACTTGCACCTATGTACGAAAAAATAAAAGATTTACTTCCACCGCAACAGGTCTTTCTTATCCAATTACCACACACATGAATTGTAACACAGAAGGTTTAATTTATTTAACCCTGCTGTTCTGTTCGGGTCAAAAATGACCCGTTTTGGAAATTAGATTTTATTTTATTCATTCATTTTTTGATTTTGAAACTTGTGGTTCCTTCTATTTTCCTAATTTACGGGGTTCATACTAAGGGTACTTTATTTTTTTTTTCGGTGCTTTACTTTTTGCGCTACAGTTTTTTATACACTTGTTATGTTCGGGTCAAAAATGACCCGTTAGCCTTTTATACTAATCTACAGCCATTTTTTGAGTAAAACAAAGATTTTTAGTTTATTTTGAGACTACTTATTGCATCTACTATTGTTTATCAAGTTATCTAGTTGCTTTAGGTGCACAGATGGACATAAATGGATGGATACATGTATACAAATGATTTCAGTACAAAGCATACGCATTGTCTTTCAGTACAATTTTTATTGCTGTATCTAAAGGCCTGCTGTTCCTCTACAAATAAATCAATTCAGTTTCAAGATTGCAAAAGAAAATTGTTTATTTTCCTTGTGAACTGACAAGCTAATGAGAATGTATTTTGTTGTGTGTTATCTTAGCCTTGCAGAAGGTGCCTGTGTGTCTCCGCCCTTATCTTGTCAGTATAGTAGTTCAGTCAGACATTCCAAGGCTGTTGGAGAGAGGAGGTGGAGTCTGGAGCTGCACACAGAGTTTACCTCACAGCTTTGAATACATGGTACCCGTGGTATTTATGACTGTTGAAGTTTTGCAAAAATGATGCGAAAACGTGGATTGAGCAACTCTGAATTGATGGAGCTTATCAACGCCTCCGATTCGGATGATGACATCCCGTTGGAAACTGTGTCCGAGGAGGATCACTTGAGTTCCGAAGAAAGTAATGTTGAACATTCAGAATCAGAAGTCGAATATGATGAGGACCATGATCCCCTGACAAGTAGTCGAATGCAAACAGTCTATTCTAAAAATAAAGAAATACTTTGGAATTTACAACCTCCAGTACAAACTGGTAAAATGCACGCTGCAAATGTCATAAATACTGCTTCTGGACCTACAAGGTATGCTATCTCAAAAATAGCTGATCTAGAATCAGCATTCCATTTGTTCCTGAATAATACTATACAAAATATTATAATCGCAATGACAAACATTGAGGGACAAAAAGTGTATGGTGATAAATGGAAACATTTGGATTCGACATCTCTGAATGCATTTATTGGCTTGCTACTTTTAGCAGGAGTGTATAAATCCTATGGAGAATCTACTAAGAGCTTGTGGAACCCAGAAACTGGTAGGCATATTTTTAGAGCCACAATGTCTCTTGAGAGATTTCATGCCATTTCTCGTGTACTACGATTTGATGAAAAAAAAGATAGAAGTGAACGACGAGCTACAGATAAACTGGCCCCTATAAGAAATTTATGGGATACATGGGTAGATCTTCTACCAAAAATGTATAACATTGGTCCAAATGTAACGGTTGATGAACAGCTAGTCTCATTCAGAGGAAGGTGACCATTCCGCCAATATATTCCCAGTAAGCCAGCAAAATATGGAATAAAAATTTGGACACTTTGTGATAGTAAAAATTTCTATGCGGTAAATGCTCAGGTATATACTGGAAAAAAGCAAGGGGTAAGACCTGAAAAAAATCAGGGCATGAGAGTAGTTGTTGACTTGACACAAGGACTGAAGGGGCAAAATGTGACTTGTGATAACTTTTTTACGTCATACCAGTTGGGGCAGATATTGAAAAAAAGAAAAATGACCATGCTAGGAACAGTTAGAAAAAACAAGCGTGAGCTTCCAGAAGGTATTCTTTGCAAAAAAGATATACACAGTTCCACGTTTTATTTCACTCAAGACACAACAGTGGTTTCTTATGTGCCCAAAAAAAACAAACATGTTATTCTTATGAGCACGATGCACAAGGATGCTGCAATAAGCGATAGAGAAGACAAAAAGCCGGACATAATAATGGACTACAATGCAACAAAAGGGGCTGTAGATACGCTTGACCAACTCGTAAATACTTACACTTGCAAACGAAAATCCAATCGGTGGCCAATGATTGTTTTCTATAATATTCTGGATGTGTCCGCCTACAACGCCTTAGTTTTATGGTGTGAAATTGATCAAAACTGGAACAAAAATAAACTACATAAAAGACGACTGTTTCTGGAGGAATTAGGACAATCCCTTATTAGGCCTTATGTGACAGAGAGAAAAATACATCCAAGAAGTGAAGGATCAATTAAAATTGTTGAAAGAATCCAGAACCAAGCTCAAAACACACCCTCCACCAGCTCTGCTACCGAAACATCCTTCACAAGCACACCTACAAGCAAAAAAAGAAAAAGATGCAGCTTTTGTCCTCCTGCCAGAGACCGCAAAACAAATATGATTTGTTTTAATTGTGAAAAATATATATGCAACAGACATGTTTATTATTGTTGTGCTAATTGCAAAAAAATAGATTAGTAGAAACCTTTTTTTGAAAAAAACTGAAATTTTTATTTTTTTCTGATTATTTTTTACTATTTTTTTTCAAAATGCTTTTATACTGTTAAAATTTATTTTAGTTTTAAGTTAGTTGTACTAATAGTTACCTAAAGTTGTTGTTGATGTTGTTGTAAAAGATATAGTTGATTATTTAAGCACAAGTTTGTTACTTTGGTGTAAAATGCAATTAGGCTGTTTTACATTAATCAACACAGAATTTAAAAAAATTAAGTTTTTTTATTCAATTTTTCTTTGATAATGAACAACTATGATCACACACAGTATAATAATGCAACAGGTATTCAAAAAGAACTTTTCAGTGGCTCAAAACAACATTTTAATAGGTTCGGGTCAAAAATGACCCGAACATAACAAGTGTATAGTAAACCCGAACAGAACAGCAGGGTTAATAGAATGTGTGACCTGCAAATTACAATATGTGGGATGTACAATCGGCCCTTTTAAAAATAGATTTAGAAAACATCTTTCGGAAGCCACAAGCTCCACTGCCCATAATATTTCAGCGGTATCTTACCATTGTAAAATGGTTCATGCAGGTAGTACTAGCACTATTGTGGCTATGGGTATTGTAAAGGTTAATAAGCACACGAGAGGAGGTGATTATAGATGCAGAGTCCTCTATCGTGAATCCTTTTGGATTTTCAAAATAAATACAAGAGTACCCTTAGGTTTAAATAAACGACAAGACCTTATTTTGCAATATGATTGAATAAAAAAAAATTATTTCCCTTTTTTTCTCTTCATCAGGAGTTGTTCATTAACCCACACTTGTAAAGGACCGTTTTTTGTTTTTTTTTCTAGTGCGCTTTCCTAAGTTGTCATAATATGTTTCCAATGAATGTATTTCAGTATAAGTTATAGGTTTTCTATGATATGTATATCTGTACTTTTGTCATTCTCTTGTCCAAGTGATTTGATTGTGTGTTCTTAAGATTTTTAATTACTGCACCTGTTTTGTCATGTGCAGTTTATTATTTAGGGTTTGGACAAGGGATCTCATTTCATACCATGACTAAGACCGCAAGAGGTTGAAACACGTAGGTTGTTATGGGGACTTCATCCTTCCTTTCCTTTGTTCATTTGTATTTTTGATACATACATTTTAAAATGTCTTGAATAAATTAATTGATTTTATTGGATTACACGCTGGAGATATTTTTCCTCTTCCATTTTCCATTGTGAACCACGACTCTGATCAAGGCTCCTCCGTGCGTGTTCAATCAGAGAAACCTGCAGAAGACTGGTGAGCTGACTATTTTCCTTTTCCTCTTCACCCATGCAATTGATTTTCTGGCAGTTGTGTCTCATTATCATCCACCTCTAGTAACACGTTCCCACCGTCGTTTGTAGCCTACAGATTGATCAGGCATCTGAAGGTGATACCACACTGTTCAATATGTGGTCTGTATTTTTAAACTTTTTACTCAAAAAGAGTGTATTTAAATAGTGTACCAGGCAGCAAATACAGTGGAATGCAGCCCTGAAATGCCACAATTTGTAGCCCACAGATAGATCAGGCATCTGATGGCGATACAACACTGTTCATTATGTGGTCTGCATTTTTAAATTTTTTACCCAAAAAAGAGTATACAAATAGGGTAACAGACAGCAAATACAGTAGAATGTAGCCCTGAAATGCCACAATTTTTAGCCCACAGATAGATCAGGCTTCTAACAGAGATACCAAAATTTTCAATATGTGGCCTGTATTGTTAAAATTTTTTATCCCAAAATAGTATATAGAAATAGGGTAAGGCACAGCAAAAAAAGGGGAATGTAGCCCTGAAATGCCACAATTTTTAGCCACAGATAGATTAGGCGTCTGACGGCGATACCATAATGTTCAATATGTGGTCTGTATTTTTAAATTTTTACCCCAAAAGAGTGTATACAAAGAGGTTAACACAGCAAATACAGTGGAATATACGCCTGAAATGCCATAATTTTTGCCCACAGATAGATCAGGCGTCTGACAGATATACCACAATGTTCAATATGTGGCCTATGCTTTTAAATTTTTTACCCCAAAATAGTGTATACAAATCTGCCTTGTATTTTTTTTTATTTGGTCAATTGTGTCAATAAGCAGGCTATAGCACAACAAAAAAAATTCTATGGAGGCCTGAAATGGCAAAAATTTTAGTGCAATGATATGCGATCCGTGTGGTGGACAAAACCCAATGTAAAATATCTGCCCTGTAGCTAAATATTTTTTGGGCAGCTAAATATCTTTTCGAAAGCAAAATGGTGTCAAAAAATTGTATAAGACACTCCCAAAAAATTCTACATTACCACAAAAAATATTTCTGCGCACTCAAATGTCAGGCCTGGGATGGGCAAAAGCCTATAAAATTGCTGTATTTTCACGCTGTACTATGAAAAGGATCTGGCTGTATGCTGCAGTGTCAACAAGCAATTGGATAAAAAAAGGGGTTCTGGATTGCTTTGGAAAAAAATAATCAGGAATAAGATGCAAAAAAAAATTTGCTGACCACTGAGACCAAGGGACTGTGTATATACTGTCAATATATGTAATAGGCAGCAGCAGACATAGAATGCCACATATATGCCATATATGCCACATAGAATGCTTGTCTGATACTGAGATCTATATAACCACATACAGTGCGTTCATGCCTTGCACTGATATCTTTATATGCACATACACTCCCTGCCTACCCATAATTAGTCCTTAGAAGGACTGTTGATTAAGCTGGATTTGTGTATTCTTTGATGGTATACCTACACTACCTTCTGAACCCCCAAATCTGACCCTATCTTGGCAGCAGCTCTCCCTACACTCGCTAATTCCGGAGCAGACTGTTACAAGCATGGCGGCACCAGGTCTCTTATACACCTGATGACGCTGTGCGAGCAGCCAATCAATGTAATACCACAACAAAGATGGCTGCGGCATTACAGTGCGTGGCAGACAATCCCCGCTTGTTGATTGGTGCTCTAAAGAGAGGCAAAAAATGCAGGGCGTGCACTAGAATTCCCAACGAGCAATCCCGGAAATGCTCGGTGCTCGCCGAGGACCGCGAGTACATCGATGCTCGGGTGAGTAATGAGTATTACCAAGCACATTCGCTCATCACTAGCTGCAATCTCTTGATGCCGAAGACAAGCCTGATAGATTTCCTATTCAATGTGAGACTGTCTTTATAATGGCCAAGAGACGGAGAAGCATCAGCAAGCAGGTAGGTCTCTTTTCTATCACTGTATTAGTTCTGTATAGAGCTGCAGCAACTTCCAGAGTCACAATGATTACAGATCTTACAGACTTATGTTTCTTGGGACTACAATGTAGTGTTGAGCGAATCCGGCTGATCAGCTGATCGGCACCGCAGCTGCATATGTCACGGCTGTGTCACGTCACAGTCACAGCACATGCATGGATAACCTGTTTGTTGGGCTCTCCATGTATGTGCTGTGACTGTGACACAGCCGTGAAACATGCAGCTGTGGCGCCGATCAGCCGAAGCGATCCAGGAAGCTGGGTTCCCTCTGCAGCTTATTCGATAAACATTATAGCTTGCCAAATAAGAGGGAACCAGAGCAAATTCACTCAGCGCTACTATAATGCCCTACACCCTCATCACTATAGCTGTCTGAAGCACCATTGTCACTGCAGCTGCTACTACTACTACAAAGGTCAGCCGATGTTGTTGACTGCTGAACTCGCTCAGTAGTCTTTCTTCTTAATTTCTCTGCCTGTAATTCTCTCATAAATCTTCTTTCCTTTGAACTAAGCCAGCTTTCTGTCTAATGGTCTCATGCTTCCACAATGACCTTTTTCTCTGAGTAAGAAAGAAGTCATGGTCTTCTTTAAGTTTCATAAGTTTCAAGCCATCAGCATGAGCGACAACAAATAAATCATAAAGTTTATTAACAAATTCCTTCTCATTAGATTCTTGTGTTTTGGCTGACTGATCAGCATTCTACTTGAGACTCTTCCATTGACCAGACTCTATACTTTACTGATTATGTGATATTGTTGCCCTGTCTGGATCCTCGTTTTTTCCCAGAAACAAAGTACTTTGTTGGCTACAGTGGTAGCTCTGGCACATGTTGGTTGCAATTCTGTGCAGTCCAGGAAATAAAACCTTGCCAACACCTGCCGATTTGAAGGCAGCTTATAACCAGTAATAATGCCTGTTCTCCCCCAGTTAACCACATTATTCCAACACTAAAATTTGAAGACACCAATTTTTCTGACAGCAGTCACTAAACATGTGGGAAGCCTAAATAGTAAACATAAAATCACATTTCATTCAAGTTTGACACATTGCTGCTAGTGATGAGCAAATCTCTTTGTATTCGGATGTGCACCTTCTCCTTCATCTTTAGCAACCTATGCTAAGCATTGAAGGAGGGACTAGCACTGCATAGTTTGTTGAGTGGCTGCCCTGCACGGGATGGAAGCGGGACAGTGAGTGAAGCGTGATTGCACACTACTATGCATGCCCACTTTCCACTCTATTTACTTCCAGTGCGGGCCGGACAGTTGCCGAATACACTGGGATTCACTCATCCCTACTGTAGTTAATGTAAATCATCCTAATATTGCTCATCAACACTTACAAATTACTATTATAGATTCAAGTTTGTGAATTTTGGGCAAACATTTATTAAACAGTAAAAGACACATGGGAGTGGTGTAGGCTGCTGCCTAAATATTTAGGGACTTACCAAAACAGTGAATAATACTGAATGGGCACCACATTTTAAAAAGACATCAACAAACTCGAGCAAGTTCAGAGAAGATCGACCAGAATAGTGACCGGTCTGCAAACCATGTCCTATGAGGAACGGTTACAGGTTTTGGGAATGTTTATCTTCCAAAAAAGAAGACTGAGAGGAGACTTAATAGCTGTCTACAAATATCTCAAGTGCTGTCACATTTTAGAAGGATCATCTTTATTCTCATTTGCACAAGGAAAGACTAGAAGCAATGGGATGAAACTGAATGGGAGGAGACACAGATTAGATATTAGAAAAAACTTTTTTTACACTTAGGGTGATCAATGAGTGGAACAGGCGGCCATGAGAGGTGGTGAGTTCTCCTTCAATAGAAGTCTTCAAACAGAGACTGGACAGACATCTGTATGAGATGATTTAGTGAATCCTGCTTTGAGCGGGTGTTGGATCTGATGACCCAGGAGGTCCCTTCCAACTCTACTTTTCTATGATTATATTAATGTTGCCTGTAATCTGGCAAGCTTACTTTGAAACAGGAAATATTATCTAATATTATTAATATTAAAAATTCTTTATAAATTTCAAATAAGTAAATTGAGGACAGGTTCAAGGAGCGGTGGGGCTCTTATTGCTGCTCTAAATTAAAACTATCCAAATCCTATTTTAAGGGTTATTAACGCCTTTGCGACATGCATCGTAGTAGTACTGCTATGCGGGGGGATGCGTTTGTGCCAAGAGCAGTACTATTACAGCAACGTGATTGTGCGGCCTTACAATGAGCATTGAGCCGATCACATGCGGGTGTCAGCTGTATGTAACAGCTGACACCCTGCAGCAAAGCCCACGATCGGTGCTAGTACTGATCGTGGGCATTTAACCCCTATGATGCCACTGTCAGTAGTGACAGCGACATTGAGAAGCATTGTTCAGGGACGGGGCTACCTGAGCACTTCCACCAGAACAACGTGATACGAGTGCGTTGTTACGATGGTCTTCATGGAGACCACCAGCACCAAGATGGCCAATGGGTCCGTCCGAGTCCTGCAGGGTAGGTGGCTTGGGAGCGCCTGCTGAGAGCAGTATGCCTCCTTCCTTGCCTGTTAGATCATAATCTGACACTGCTGTGCAGAGTGTCACAGCAGCGATCTGCTGTAAAATAGTAATTTCCTATACTGGGACAATGTAATAAAGTAAAAAAAAAATATTATAACATGTAAAATATAATTTTTTTAAATCCCCAAATAAAGAAAAAATAAATAAATAAATAAATATTTTCCAATAAATACATTTATTTATGTAAATAAAGAAAAATAAAAGTATTCATTTGGTATCTCCACATCCGTAACGACCCACTCTATAAAACTTTCCCACTAGTTAACCCCTTCAGTGAACACCATAAAAAAATAAATAAAAAGCAAGCCAAAAACAATGCTTTATCATCATACCACCGATCAAAAAGTGCAACAAAACGCGATCCAAAAGACAGATGTAAAAAATGGTACCGCTGAAAACGTCATCTTGTCCACAAAAAACAATCTGCCATATAGCTCCATCAGCAGAAAAATATAAAAGTTATATTTCTCAGACTAAAGCGATGCAAAAATAATGATTTTTTCTATAAAATAGTTTTTATTGTGTAAAAGCACCAAAACATAAAAAAAATATAATTGAGGTATCACTGTAATCGTACTGACTCGAAGAATAAAGCTGCCTTACCAATTTTATCACACCTTTAACAGTATTTTTTAATTAAAAAAGCAATCCCTGAATTGCTGGTTTTTGTTCATTCTGTCTCCCAAAAATCGGAATGGAAAGCGACCAAACAAAAAATGTCATGTGCCTGAAAATAGTGCCATTAGTAACGTCAGCTTGTCCTGCAAAAAAAACAAGCCCTCACATTACTCTGTCGGCGGAAATATGAAAAAATTATAGCTCTCAAAATATGGTGATGCAAAATCTAGTTTTCTCAATAATAAGCGTCTTTTAGTGTGTGACAGCATCCAAACATAAAAACCCGATATAAATCTGGTATCGCTATAATCGCACCAACCCAAAGAATAAAGTCACCTAATCACTTATACCACATAGGGAACGGCATAAAAAATAAATAAAACCAATTCTTCATGTGCTGTTGATTTTTCCATTCTGCCTCCCAAACATCACAGTAAGGCTCGGAGCGCTTATACCGGGGTTTCAGTGTAAATCTCTGAAATACATGATTCAGACAGAACCTCTGGCTGAAAATTCCCTATAATGAGGCAGATGGAGGCAGTGTGGACGCCATAGCACCTGTGATCCGGGGGTGTCTGTCTTTTCAGGTATGCATAAAAGTTCCATTGACCACAGCTTTGTGCACTTCTGGAAAGAAGGAAACCGCGGAACAGAGGCCAGACGGAATCCAGAGCAACTCTGCTGCCTCACTATAGTGAATGGATCCATTGGGCATTTCATCTGAATCGCGTAACTCAGAGATTTAGATGGAAACACCAAAGTTAGTGCTCAGCATAGAGCACCAGATAAATGTGATCCTAAACATTATGTAAAATGTTCCCAATAAAAGCTTCCACTCAAACCACAAAAAAGCAAGTCCTCCCTCAGGTCTGTCATCTGTTAACAGAAATATAGGAGACTTCCACGTTACTGGTAGAACAAAGGCTCTGGAAAAGCGAAATGGCTCCCCTCCCTTCTGAGCCCCAGTGTGCATAAACAACATTTAACACCCACATGTTTGGCATTTCTGTAGTGATGAGAGCTCGCCTAATTTACATGTGTGTGCTCCAGTAGCACGAGCTGGGCATAATGTACTGGTCACTGCGGCGTACTGGTCACTACAACGGCAGTTTGCAATTATCATTCAGTAACATCCACTGCTGCCTTTTTCTAGAAAACACCCGTGGAGTCAAAGTCATCACTACATCTGTAGATAAATTCCCAAAGGGTTATAATTTCCAAAATGGGGTCACTTGAGGGGGTATTCTGCTTTTCATGTGATTAACACTAGAACTACTGATGGAGTCATTTTGACTCCTTTCGTTTTTTATTTCTCTTCTGTGACTACATTTTTCAGAATTCCGGCTTGAAACTCGGTGACTTTTCCTCAAATATGATGTGAAAAAAGATTTTGTGAGAATAAATAATTTTGGTGAAAAATTTGCGCGTTTTTTTCAAAATTGACCATGTGGTAATGAAGTTATTGGACCCGTTTTTGAAAAAAGGTCGCAATGTTACAACCGATAATTATTTTACTTCAGTAAAATTAGCTAAACAGCTAAAAAGCAAAGGAACAACCATCGTGGGAACACTGAACAAGATAAGGCGAGAAGTGCCTAAAGAAATAAAAACCATGAAAGAGGAATTGTACAACACTAAAGTGTTTAGAAATGAAGACAATTTTACACTTACAGTATATCAAGGAAAGCCCAACAAAAATGTTGTCATTTTGAGTTCCGTCCATCCAGATGTTGTTGTTGCGTCTGATTCCGCTAAAAAAACTCCAGAAACGGTAAAGTTTTACAATGAAACAAAATATGGAGTAGATGTAGTGGATCAGATGGCACGAAAATATACCACACGAACATGCACAAGGAGATGGCCTGTTCATGCATTTGAAAATGCCTTAGACTTTGCGGGTATAAATGCATGGATAATATTCAATGAGATAACCCACCAAAAAATGTCACGCAAGGCATTTTTGCAAACGCTTGTGAGAGAGTTGAGTGGTCCTTATGTCACAGATAGGGAAAAGGGTTCCACGTCCCAAGTTTCTACATGCTCAGAAGTGATGGTTCAAACAAAATTTTGCCAGATCAAAGAAAAGTGCAAGAAAAATAGATCTGTCGGCAATTGTAAGACTTTAAGGTAAGTCTTTGTGTGGGCAATGTACTGCCATAAATCAAAGGCAATGCCTAAAATGCGAAACACCAAATGTTTAGAAGGTGAATTCTGCGCCATATTTTATTTTTATGCTCCTCCACCTACATTTTCTCTGCTTTTTGTTCTTCAGTTGTTGTTTATATGTGTGCACTTGAATAAAAAAAAATGTTTGAAAAACGTCTATTATAATTATTGTTATTTTCTGTAGAAAAATAAGAAAAGCAGAAAAAAAACAATCAAAAGCATTACTGTTGATCTCACAATAATAATACATTACAAAAAATATAATTATTAATAAATAACCACAAATGAAACTCTAAAAATAAACGAAAACAAGCAAGGAGTCAAAATGACTCCTTTCAGTTGTTCTAGGCGGGGTCACGAGTCCAGTAGTCCTAGTGTTAAAGGCTCTTTATGTAGAGTCCGCAAACTAGTCTAGGAAAATCTGCACCCCAGGAGGCAAATAGAGCTCTGTCCATTCCGAGTCTCTCCGTATGGTAAAGTAGTACTGTACAGCCACATATGGGGTATTTCTACATTCAGCAAAAATTGTGGGAAACATTCTGGCGCTATTTTTACCCATTTCCCAGTGTGAAAATGTACAACTTGGGGCTAACACACAATCTTAGTGGTAAAATTGTAAATTATTGTTTCTTCACTGCCCAAAGGTATAAAAGTTTGTGACACACCTGTGGTGTCAATATAATTATTGCACCCATTGATGAATTCATTGAGAGGTTTAATTGGTAAAAAGGGGTCACTTATGGGGGGTTCTTCTATTCTGGCACCTCAGGGGCTTTGTCAATATAACATGGCACCCTCAAACTAGTGCAGCAATATCTCCACTGTAAAATGTTGCTACTTCCCTTCTGAGCTTTGCACTGTGCCTCAAAAACAGTTGTGGACCACATACACACGTGGTCAAAATTGTTGGTACCCCTCGTTTAATGACAGAAAAATTAACAATTGTGACAGAAATAACTTGAATCTGACAACATTAATAATAAATAAAAAACCTATGGTAATGAACAAATGAACAAATGAAAGTCAGACATTGTTTTTCAACCATGCTTCCACAGAATTTTAAAAAAAATAAAACTCATGAAATAGGCCTGGAGAGAAATGATGGCACCTGTAACTTAATATTTTGTTGCACAACATTTTGAGGCAATTACTGCAATCAAATGATTCCTGGAACTGTCAATAAGACTTCTGCACAGCTCGACAGGTATTTTGGCCCACTCCTCAAGAGCAAACTGCTCCATTTGTCTCGTGTTTGAAGGTTGACGTTTCAAGGTGGCATGTTTCAGCTCTTTCCAAAGATGCTTAATAGGATTTAGGTCTGGGCTCATTGAAGGCCACTTCAGAATAGACCAATGTTTTCCTCTTAGCCATTCTTAGGTGTTTTTAGCTGTGTGTTTTGGGTCATTATCCTGTTGCAAGACCCATGACCAGTGACTGAGACCAAGCTTTCTGACACTGGGCAGCACATTTCTGTCTAGATAGTCTTGAGATTTCATTGTACCCTGCACAGATTCTAGACAACGTCTATCGTCCTATATGTTTCACAGTAAGGACAGTGTTTCTTTCTTGATATGCTTCATTTTTCCGTCTGTGAACATAGAGCTGATGTGCCTTGCCAAAAAGTTCCATTTTTGTCTCATCTGTCCATAGGACTTTCTGCAATAAACTCTGTGGCTTGTCAACATGTAGTTTGGCAAATTCCAGTCTGGCTTTTTATGATTTTTTTTTTCAACAATGGTGTCCTCCTTGGTTGTCTCCCATGAAGTCCAGTTTGGCTCATACGACAGATGGTGCGATCTGACCCTGATCCTCGAGCTTGAAGTTCACCTTTATTCTATTTCAAAGTTTTTCCGGGCTCATTTGTTATCATATTTATTATCCATCTCTTTGATCTGTCATCAATTTTCCTCCTGCGGCCACGTCCAGGGAGGTTGGCTACAGTCCCGTGAAGCTTAAATTTCTGAATAATATATGCAACTGTAGTCACAGGAACATCAAGCTGCTTGGAGATGGTCTTATAACTTTTACCTTTAACAAATTTGTCTATAATTTTCTTTCTAATCTTCTGTGACAACTCTTTCCATTGCTTCCTCTGGTCCATGTTGAGTGTGACACACACCATGTCACCAAACAGCACAGTGATTTTCTGTTGCCCTCTATAAAGTCTCACTGACTGATTTCAAGACTGTAGACACCTGTGACGCTAATTGGTGGACACACCTTGATTTAACATGTCCTTTTTGTCACATTATTTTCAAGGTTACCATCATTTCTGTCCAGGCCTATTTTATTTTTTTAAAAAGTCTGTGAAAGTATGGTTGAATACCAATATCTGACTTTCATTTGTTCATTTTCATAGATTTTTGATTTATTATTGCTTTTGTCAGATTAAAGCTATTTCTCTGACCATTGTGGGTTTTTCTGCCATTAAACGAGGGGTACTAACAATTTTGACCATGTGTGTATGGGGTATCGGTAAACTCAGGAGAAATTGCACAGCAAATTTTGGGGTCCATTTTCTCCTTTTTCTCTTGTGAAAATACAAAATGTGTAGCTAAAAATATTTTTATGAGAAAAATGTGATTTTTTTTTTTATTTTTACTCCTTAGCGCTATAAACTTCTGCGAAGCACCTGGGGGTTAAAAGTGCTCAATTTACATCTAGATAAAATCTCAAAGGGGTCTAGTTTCCAAATTTGTGTCACTTGTGGGGTTTCTACTGTTTATGCACATCAGGGGCTCTTCATACGCGACATGGCTTCAGCTAAATATTCCATCAAATTTTGCATTCAAAAAGACAAATGGCGCTCCTTCCTTTCCAAAACCAGCCGTGCGACCAAACAGTAGTGTTCTCCCACATATGGGGTATTGGAGTAATCAGCAGAAATTGCTCAACAAATTCTATGGATCAATTTCTGCTTTTACCCTTAAGAAAATGCAAAATATGGAGCTAAAAAAGATTTATTTGGAAAAATGTGATTTTTTTATTTACACAAGCTCTACCTTATAAACTTCTGTGAAGCACCTGTGGGTTCAAGGTGCTCAAAACACTTCTAGATAAGTTCCATAAGGGGTCTAATTTCCAAAGTGGTGTCAATTGTTGGGGGTTTCAACTGTTTAGGCACATCAGGGGCTCTCCAAATTGCGACATGACAACCGCTAATTATTCCATCAAATTTTGCATTCCAAAAGTAAAATGGCTCTCATTCCCCTCCGAGCCCTGTCGTAAGCCCAAACATTAGATTTTCCCCACATATGGGTATCGGAATGCTTTGGAAAAATTTCACAAAAAAATGTATGGTCCATTTTCTTCTTTTACCCTTGCGAAAATAAAAAATATTAGGGCTAAAGGAAAATTTTTGTGAAAGAAAAGTAAATGTTTATATTTTTTCTTCCACATTCCAAAAATTCCTATGAAGCATCTGAAGGGTTAATAAACTTTTTGAATGTTGCTTTGAGTATCTTGAGGGGTGCAGTTTTTGCAATGTCATTTTTGGATAATTTCTGTCAAATAGGCCCTCAAAGTCATTTCAAGTGTGAGGTAGTCCCTAAAAATAATGGTTTTCCAAATTTTTGTGGTAAAAATGAGAAATCGCTGGTCAGATTTAACCCTTATAACTTCCTAACAAAAAAAGATTTTTACAAAATTGTGCTGATGTAAAGTAGACATGAGGGAAATGTTATTTATTAACTTTTAGTGCGATATGACTCTGATTTAATGGTACAAAAATTAAAAGTTTGAAAATTGTGAAATTTTCAAAATTTTTGTAAAATTTCCTTCATTTTCACAAATAAATGCACATTATAAAGAATATATTTTACCACTATCATAAAGCACAATATGTCACTAGAAAACAGTCTCAGAATTGCCGGGATCAGTTGATGCATTTCAGAGTTATGACCTCATAAAATGACATTGGTCAGAATTGTAAAAATTGGCCTGGTCATCAAGGTGAAAATAAGCTTCTTCTCAAAGGGGTTAAGTGTTCAAGGGCTGACATTGAGGCATCATTTTAACACAGCCAAAAGAAATGATTTTTTAAAGAATAGTATACTGTATATCAATATGTGTAACAGTTATAGGTGTTGGACTTTAAATTAAACTAATTTTTATTTTTTTTATTGAACACATTGTTACCCTAACATATATATGTATATTATATATACACACATATTATACATACAGTGAAGGAAATAATTATTTGATCCCTTGCTGATTTTATATTATATAAATTCATTTGCATTTTGCTGTGAGAAATAAGTATTTGATCCCTCTGACAAACAAGATTTAATACTTGGTGGCAAAACCCTTATTGGAAAGCACAGCAGTCTGACATTTTTTAGAGTTGATGATGAGTTTTGCGCACATGTCAGGAGGAATTTTGGTTCACTCCTCTCTGCAGAGCATCTCTAAATCATTAAGAATTTGATGCTCTCGCTTGGCAACTCGGAGCTTCAACTCCCTCCATAAGTTTTCTATGGGATTAAGGTCTGGAGAGTGCCTTGGCCACTCAATGACCTTCGTGTGCTCCTTTCTGAGCCACTCCTTTGTTGCATTGGCTGTATGTTTTGTGTCATTGTCTTGCTGGAAGGCCCAGCCATGACCCATTTTTAATGTCCTGGCGAAGGGAAGGAGGTGGTCACTCAGGATTTTACGGTACATGGCTCCAATCATTATCCTATTGATGTGATGAAGTAGTCCTGTGTCCTTAGCAGAGAAACACCCCCAAAACATAATGTTTCCACCTCCATGCTTGACAGTGGGGACTTTGTTCTTTGGGTCATAGGCAGCATTTCTCTTTCTCCAAACACGGCGAGTTTAGTTAATACCAAAGAGCTCAAATTTTGTCCCATCTGACCACAGCACCTTCTACCAATTGCTCAAAGAATCATCCAGGTGTTCATTGGCAAACTTTAGACAGGCTTGCACATGTGCCTTCTTGAGCTGGGGGACCCTGTGGGCACTGCAGGATTTTAAACCTTTACATACAGTATAATATGTTACCAATGGTTTTCTTGGTGACTGTGGTCCCAGCTGCCTTGAGATCATTAACAAGTTCCCCCATATAGTTTTAGGCTGATATCTCACCTTCCTCATGATCAAGGATATCCCATGTGGTGAGATTTTGCATGGTGCCCCAGATCGATATTGATTGACAGTCATTTTGTATTTCTTCCATTTTCTTACAATTGCACCAACAGTTGTCTCCTTGTCACCGAACATCTTAGTTTTGGTTTTGTAGCCCATTCCAGCTTTGTGCAGTCTATGATCTTGTCTTTAACATCCTTGTAAAGCTCTTTGGTCTTGCCCATCTTGTAGAGGTTAGAGTCTGACTGATTAATTGAGTCTGTGGACATGAGTCTTTTATAAAGGTGACTATGTAAGACAGCTGTCTTTAATGCAGGGAATGAGTTGATTAGAAGCGTCTAACTGGTCTGTAGGAGCCAGAACTCTTAATGGTTGGTAAGGAATCAAATACTTATTTTTCACTGCAAAATGCAAATAAATTTATAGAATTTATGCAATGTGATTTTACAGATTTTAATTTTGATATTCTATCTCTCAATGTTAAAATTAAACTATTGTTAAAAATACAGACTGTTCATGTCTTTGTCAGTGGGCAAATTTACAAAATCAGCAAGGGAACAAAAAATTATTTCCTTTACTGTATATAGAGGCCTGTAATTGACATCATTGGTAGACCACAACTATGAGTCAGAATGAGATAACAAATCCAGAAAATCACCTTGTCTGATTTGGCAAGATTTGTTTTGCAAATATGATGGAAAATAAGTATTTGGCCACCTAAAAACATGTAAGCTTTCTGGCTCTCACAGACCTGTAACTTCTTCTTTAAGAGGCTCCTCTGTCCTCCACTCATTACCTGTAGTAATGACACCTGTTTGAACTTGTTAGCAGTATAAAAGACACCTGTCCACAACCACAAACAGTCACACTCCAAACTCCACTATGGTGAAGACCAAAGAGCTGCCGAAGGACACCAGAAACAAAACTGCCTGTAGTCCTGCACCAGGCTGGGAAGACTGAATCTGCAATATGTAAGCAGCCTGGTGTGATGAAATCAACAGTTGGAACAGAACCACATGGGGGGACCTAGTGAATGACCTGCATAGATGTTACGCCGAAGGCGGCAAAAACCACGAGTGGACCCACTGGACCGTGATACCGAACCTCCTCTGAATGAGCAAACCAGATGTTACCAACCCCTATACAGGGATCGTTAGGAAGCAAGCTCAGGAACCTCTAGTACCATGGAAGCCAGGGCCAGAGGGTCGGTTCAGGGAAAGAAAAACATAAAGAGCGGAGAAGAGCCTGGAGGCAAGGAGAGGATAAGAACTAGGCAGGAAGGAGCTGGGAAGGTAGGAAGGGGATAAAGAATGAGATGGAGCCGGAAACCAGACTGAAGGGGGCAGAGGCGAAGACAGGCTGAGGGAACTAGAGATGGTGACGGCAACCGGGCAGTGGAAGACGGAGATGGAGAAGGGAACCAAACTGAGAGGAACGGAGATGAGAACCAGGCGGAAGGGAATGGACAGTGAAGGAGAGAGGAAAAAAACAAAGGGTTAAACACAAATAGAAGGGAAGAGCCTTGCAGAAGCAAGACAGGCCTAAGAACAAATGTAACTTGATAAGTAGGCGCCTCCCCTAAGGGAGGGCTGCCTGAAATACCTGGTGCCTGTCTTCTACTGGACAGACAGTGTTGCCGGGTCATGTCAGTCAGCTGAAAAAGATTGGCCAGTGCAGGCGAGGTCAGGCCCTAAGGCGCATGCGTGAGTATGAGGAGCGCGTGGCCGGCAGCAGAGGAGGCGAGAGCCAGAGCGCTCGTGCAGGGACCCACCGAGGAGCGCGAGCTAGAGATGGAGAAGGCCGGGAGAGCGAGGAGGCAGCAACGCAGGCGGCAACAGACCTGGGCCGGGTGGCGGTGAGCTGTGGGGACAGCGTGGAGGTGGTGACGCAGGCGGCGGCAGACCCGTGCTGGGTGGCGGTGAGCTGAGGGGTAACAATAGAGCTCGGACCACTGTAACAAAGGCTACCATCAGTAGCACACTATGCACCCAGGGACTCAGATACTGCAGTGCCAGACGTGTCCCCCTGCTTAAGCCAGTTCATGTCCAGGCCCATTTGAAGATTTGCTAGCGAGCATTTGTATTATTCAGAAGAGTATTGGGAGAATGTCATATGGTCTGATGAAACCAAAGTAGAACTGTTTGGCAGAAACAAAACTCGTTGTGATTTGTGAGACAGAATGCTGAGTTGCATCCAAAGAACACCATACCTACTGTGAAACATTGGGGTGGCAACATCATACTTTGGGGCTGTTTCTGTTCAAAGGGGCCAGGATGACTGATCCGTGTGCATGAAAGAATGAATGGGGCCATGTATCATTAAATTTAGAGTGCAAACCTCATTCCATCAGCAAAGGCATTGAAGATGAAATGTGGATGGGTCTTTTGGCATGATAATGATCCCAAGCACACCATTAGGGCAATGAAGGAGTGGCTTCGTAAGAAGCATATGAAGGTCCTGGAGTGGTCTAGCCAGTCTCCAGATCTCAACCCCATGGAAAACCTTTGGAGGGATTTTAAAGTCCGTGTTGCCCAGCGAAAGGCCCAAAACATCACTGCTCTAGAGGAGATATGCATGGAGGGAAGAGCCAACATACCACCAACAGTGTGTGCCAACTTTGTGAAAACTTACAGAAAAAGTTTGACCACTGTCATTGCCAACAAAGGATATATAACAAAATATTGAGATAAACGTTTGTTAATGACCAAATACTTATTTTCCACCATAATTTGCAAAATAAATCTTGCCAAATCAGGCAAGTTGATTTTCTGGATTTGTTTTCTCATTTTGACTCTGATAGTTGTGGTTTACCCATGATGTCAATTACAGACCTCTCTCTTCTTTTTAAGTAAGAGAACTTGCACAATTGGTGGCTGACTAAATACTTTTTTCCCCACTGAATATAGAGTACAGACCAAAAGTTTGGACACACCTTCTTATTCAACAATTTTTCTGTATTTTGAAGACTATGAAAATTGTAGAATCTCACTGAAGGCATCAAAACTATGAATTAACACAAGTGGAATTATACATTACACTTTACAAAAAAGTGTGAAACAACTGAAAATATGTCTTATATTCTAGGTTCTTCAAAGTAGCCACCTTTTGCTTTGATTACTGCTTTGCATGCAGAAAAGGTGAACAGATGGACTCTACATGCCTGGTTCCCACCGTGAAGCATGGAGGAGGAGGAGTGATGGTGTGGGGGTGCTTTGCTGGTGACACTGTTGGGGATTTATTCAAAATTGAAAGCAAACTGAACCAGCATGACTACCACAGCATCTTGCAGCGGCATGCTATTCCATCCCGTTTGCGTTTAGTTGGACCATCATTTATTTTTCAACAGGACAATGACCCCAAACACACCTCCAGGTTGTGTAAGGGCTATTTGACCAAGAAGGAGAGTAATGGGGTGCTACCCAAGATGACTTGGCCTCCACAGTCACCAGACCTGAACCCAATTGAGATGGTTTGGGGTAAGCTGGACCGCTCACTGCTTCAATTTTGAATAAATCCCCAACAGTGTCACCAGCAAAGCACCCACACACCATCACACCACCTCCTCCATGCTTCACGGTGGGAATCAGGCATGTAGAGTCCATCCATTCACCTTTTCTGCGTGCAAAGCAGTAATTAAAGCAAAAGGTGGCTACTTTGAAGAACCTAGAATATAAGACATATTTTCAGTTGTTTCACATTTTTTTGTAAAGTGTAATGTGTAATTCCACATGAGTTAATTCATAGTTTTGATGCCTTCAGTGTGATTCTACAATTTTCATAGTCATGAAAATACAGAAAAATCTTTGAATGAGAAGATGTGTCCAAACTTTTGGTCTGTACTGTATATATATATATAAGTGACATTCCACACTGTCTGTGGATGGGGATTACTCACTTTGCTGGTCTTGGAGGTAAGCACTGGCACACGCAGGGTTAAAACAACAGTCCATTTGGTTTATTACACCAGCGATTACATCAAGTACAGTCTTTTACTGATCCCGATCAGCACAACACGGATCCCTGTCCGTTACCTGTTTGCATCGGCCACACAGGTTCCCGGAGGCCTCTTAGCTTCAGAGGTATCCAGTAAACATCAACACACAGTCTTTCTCTGACCCCTGTCAGAGTACCACAGACTCCTGTCTGTCACCTGTTGGCCACGAATGTTCCTGGATCCCTCTTAACCTCAGAGGTATCCAATAATCATTTCTCTCTTACCCCGGTCAGCCTCACTCACGGTTTTCAAGCCCGTCCACTCCTTTCTGGTTCAGACTCGCCAGCACGGCTTCCCCAGTCTGTGCAACGTCCAGCCTGGAAAACATGGGAGCTCTGTACTGGCTGATAGACTCCCAACACACTCTCTCTCCATGTGCCAACTCCTTCCTTACATACCTGTAACCACTCCTACATGTGAGGTATGGATCACATAATCAGTCACATGCTCATGACCTCATCACAGGTTCTCAAAAGCTCATAACCACCAGTGGACGGTGTGTGTGTGGTTAGCCAGTCCCACCCAGTTCTCTGGCTAACCCTGTAAGCCACCCTAGTAAAATAAACACAACTCTTATGGGACTACAAGTCCCAGAACAATATTACTTTGACTTACATCTGCGACACATACCTGCCATTCACAACAATGCCGGGGACTGTTTTACCATCCAAATCACGCCTCCATGTATATCTTGAGAAGCACATACAGTGCCCTCTAGCTGCAGCATGGGTCACTACATCACAATATATATATATATATATATATATATATATATACATATATATAAAACCATATTTATATATATAGTATATACACACATAGATAGATAGATATACAGTGGTGTGTGTGAATGCATTAAAAATAATAAAGTTAGACATTTTCACCTTATAGCGCTCCATTTAGAAATGACAACTAGTGTTGAGCGATACTGCTCGATATCTAAAAATATCGGATCGGAATGGTATCGCCGATATCACTAAATATCGGCGATATCAGATTCCGATACCGGAAGTCCCATGTAAGTCTATGGGAACAAAATATCGCAACTAAAAAAAACCTTTATTTCCTTGTAAACACTAAATATACACACATGAAACATTATATATATATAAAATATATATATATATATATATATATATATATACATGTCATTGTGACATATATATATACATATATGTATAGTTTATACACTTCTACATAGTAAAATAGCCTCTGATTCAATTGCCAGGTAAAGCCGGCTTCTGTGAAAAGACAGAAGCACCCGACATGAAATGACACTTGATGTACATAGGGTTAACCATGTCTTTTCATGTCGTTTGCTATCTGATTTGCACAAACAATTACATCAGTCTATGTGTGCAAAATTTCACACCTGTAGGGGTTAATTAAAGGTGTAAATTCGTTGTAAAAAAAACGGACTTTTTTGCTACGAATTTACACCTTTAATTAACCCCTACAGGTGTGAAATTTTGAACACATAGACTGATGTAATTGTTTGTGCAAATCAGATAGCAAAGGACATGAAAAGACATGGTTAACCCTATGTACACCAAGTGTCATTTCATGTCGTGTTCTGCATTTTCACAAAAGCCGGCAATTGAATTAGCGGCTATTATACTATGTAGAAGTGTATGAACTATAAATATAAATATATATATATATGTGTCACAAATTCAATGACATGTATATATATATATATATATGAGGTGTAAAATTGTTTAAAAAAAATGCATGGGCTCCCGCCCTATTTTTGCAACCAGACAGACAAAGCCAGCGAATGGGGGCAGATAATAATAGCCCAGAGAGGGACCATTATTTTTGCCCCCCCCTGGCTACTAACATCTGCCCCCAGACACCCCAGAAAAGACAAATCTATAATTAGATTCGCCCTTTCTGCCACTTTGCCCGTCTATTCCCATTGCCCTGTAGCGGTGGCGAATGGGTTAATATGGGGTTAAAGCCACCTTGCAATTGAAAGGTGACCTTAAGCCAGGTTAATAATTGAAAGCTGTCAATTAGACAACTATCAATTATTAATCCTATTGCATGAAATAAAAATAAAACACACACACTTTAATTAAAAATCATTTTAATGAAATAAAGACACATTTTTTTGACCATCTTTTATTTGACTGCAAAAACCATTTCCTGTAATAAAAATAAATAAAAAAGCAAAATTATTCTTACCTATCCCATGCACAGTCAGGTCCCACGGTGTAATCCTTCAGAAAGGGTTAATGTTTACTGCAGGGACCGCAGCTAATGCTGCAACCTCACAGTAAACCCCCAAATGAATGAGTTCCTCTCCTGGCTGACAGGAGAGGAAGTGGAAAGCTTAATTGATTGCTTTCCACTTTCACTTCAGGTCAGCCAGGGACACAATCAGTGACGTCAGAGGGAACTGATTAACAAAAATAGGGGTTCCCTTCGAAAAAAAAATGGCATTGGGTCCCCCCTATTTTTGTTAACCAGCCTGATGAAGCAGACTGCTGAGCAGTGGCGTACCGTGAATGAAGCAGACCAAGCAGCTGCTATGGGGCCCGGACAGGTGAGGGGGCCCTCGACGGTCGGGTAGCTGTGCTGACACAGTACTACCAGGGGGTCGGCGGGGGAGGGGGAGCGCAGCTCTTCTATATACTCACCCCTCCTGGGGCGGTCTCTGCAGCCCCTGCTCTTCTCCCACGGTCTCCGACGCCTGTTTTCAGCAGTCAGGTGGTACCGCTCATTACAGTCATGAATACGCACATATTCATGACTTTAATGAGCTGTCCCGCGTGACCGCTGAACACTGGCGGCGGAGACCGTGGGAGAAGAGCAGGGGCTGCACAGACCGCGCCGGCGGAAGGGTGAGTATAAGGGATATTTACCTGTCCCGTTCCACCGTTGCTCGCGTCCTCTTGCTGCAATGTTCAGGTCAGAGGGCGCGATGACGTCGTTAGTGCGCGCCGCGCCCTCTGCCTGATCATTCACTGCTGGAGGACCCCGAAGACAGCGGCACTCAGCAGTGGAGAGAGGACAGGTAAATATCTCAGGTGCCGGGGCCCTGAGCGAGCGGTGACATCGGCACCTGGTGTCACCCCCTGCTCAGGACACCGGCACCTGGCCCCCAGCGACGAAAGGTGAGTATGTCTTTTTTTTTTTTTTGGTTGCAGCAGCTGCGGCAGCATAAGGGCCTATACTATGGAGCATCTATGGGGGCACAATCTATGGGGGCATAATACATTTTTTTGTTTAATGTGTCCCCTCACTGTGCTGGCACTTTACATTTACAATGGCTCTGGGTTTTTTTTTTTTGGGGGGGGGGCATTCAGACTTTTGCTATGGGGCCCCATGATTTCTATGTACGCCCCTGCTGCTGAGGCATGGTATTTAAGGCTGTTAAGGAGCCAATATCCATGGACCTTGCCAGCAGCGTCGGACTGGAGTACCTTGGGCCCACCAGAGAAAAAATATTCTTGGGGCCCACCATCATACTTCCCAACCTTTGAAGAAGGGAAAGAGGGACAAAGGCTGTGGCACGCTGTGCCTGCTGCAGCAAATTTTAGGCCATGCCACGTTGCACCACAGACTGTCCAGGAGTTGGTGGATGCTTTAGTCCAGGTGTGGGAGGAGATCCCTCAGGAGACCATCCGTCGCGCTCATCAGGAGCATGGCCAGAAGTTGTAGTGAGGTCATACAGCATACCTCCCAAATTTTGAAGACAGGAAAGAGGGTTAAAGGCTGCGGCGCGCGTAGGGCGTCGCTGCAAATTTTAGGCCACGCCCCGACCACACCCATTTAACAGCTAATCACACCCATATCCTGGCCCCAAGCGTACCCATTTAGCACTGCTGATCACACTGACTGGTAATGAGGGCACAATGGCTGGTACTGAGAAAAAGAAAGAAAGAGCAGCGAGAGAGAAAGAACAAACAGAGAAAGAAAGAGAGGAAAGAAAGAAAAGAGAGAGAAAGAAAGAACAGAGAGAAAAAAGAACAGAGAGCGAGAAAGAAAGAACAGAGAGCGAGAAAGACTAGAGAGAGAAAGAAAGACTAGAGAGAGAGAGCCAGAGGCGTAGCTAGGGTTTTGGTTTAGTGGGGGCGAAACTTCTGAGTGGGCCCCTAATCAGAGAACCTCAGCAAATGACCGCGCTGTTGCCAAAAATAATCTATATATAAAAAGACCAATATTGATATTACCGCCATATGGTCTGTGGTAAATAATATCAGTCCTACAGTACATATAATAGATTACAGCACAGGTACAGATAATGACTTACCGCTGATGTTCTTTCTAATGGAATTGTTCACTTTTCATTTCTTTTCCATCTGGCCCAGACCGACATGACGACTTCTCCAGCCAGGACTCGACTGCAGAGATTACAACAAAGACACATTTCACTTCTCATATTTCTAGCACTGTCTTGGTCACCAATTGGACTATTCTCAACCTGCACAAACTCCTCATCCTGCTGATACCCCAATACTGAGCCGCTGCTGCCATATGTGTCCCTATTACTGCACCTGATACCCCAATACTGAGCCGCTGCTGCCGTATGTGTCCCTATTACTGCACGTGATACCCCAATACTGAGCTGCTGCTGCTGCCGTATGTATCCCTTTTACTGCACCTGCTGTGTGGTTCTGTGTGACCTCTAAATTTTAAAGCACCCCTTTAGAATATAGTAATGCCGGGTGCAAGTGCCCTAGAAAACAGTGACCACATTTTGTCCCCTAGACTGTAATAATGCCCTGTGTGCCCCTTTGACAGTCACAGTAACCCGAGTTCCCCTATAACAATAAGTGTCCACTTTACATTTAATAATGTCCCAAGTCTCCCCCTGTACATCTCCCCTATACACAGAATAATGCCCCTCACTGGATATATACTGACCCCTTAATGTCCCCAAACTATTTAATGGGTCCAACACTGTATGATGGCCCCTAGATAGCATCCATACAGCATAATACACCAGATAGTCCTCAATATAGTATAATGCACCCCCATAGGCAGCCTCTATATTATAATAAACCCCCATAGGCAGAGTCTATAATATAATGCACCACCATAGGCAGCTGCTATATTATAATCCACCCCCATAGGCAGCCTCTGTAGTATAATGCATCCCCATAGGGAGTCTCTGTAGTATAATGCTCTCCAATATGGAGCCTCTGTAGTATAATGCAGCCCCCATATACAGCCTCTGTAGTATAATGCACCCCCCATATACAGCCTCTCTAGTATAATGCACCCCCATTAAAAAAAAAAAAAAACAATACTCACCTCCCGGCTCCTGTGCTGCTCACTGTTCTCCCTCTCAGCGTCTGACAGCGGGCGCCGGCAGGTGATGTCATCGCGCTGCTGTCAGACGCTGAGAGGGGGATTATGGGAGAGAAGGAGCGCTCGCTCCTTCTCTCTCTATGCGGTCAGCTGTATCGGCTGGATGCCGATACAGCTGACCCTCCGATGATGGGTGGGGGGCCCCCCCCCCCCAACACCTGTTCAGGCCCCATAGCTTCTGGGTGGCAGAGCAGGAAGATCGATTCTCCCTGCTCTGCCGCAGAATGTAACTGTATCGGCGTGCTGTGCACGCCGATACAGTTACTGTAGCGTAGCTCCGGGTGGGCCCCCTCAGAGCGCGGGGCCCGGAGCCACCGCCCCCTCTGCCCCGCGACCTATCCTTTCAAATCAGGGCCCACCAGCAGGAGCTGGGGCCCACCGGAGGTTTCTCCGGTGTCCCGGTGTCATGGGTGCATCGCCACGAAGATCGTCGCGATTGCACATTCTGACTTCTCGCAGCTGAGTTGCTGTTACTTTGTGTTTGGTAGTGAGGGAGTTAATTTTACCTAGCTCTTTGCTAAGACTAGGTCCAGCCTCGCCCGGCTGCTTTTGATTATGCACTAATTAGCTTCCTTTATATAACCTGCCAGTCTGCTTGTTAGATGCCGGTGAAAGCTTACATGCAGACCAGCAGATTGGATCAGGTTATGAGAAGACTTAAGCTAAGAGTTCCTTTGTGGTTTCTCCTCTCCTCGCTTATAGTTTATCTCCTAGACCATTTGTGTTCCCTCTGTGTTTAAGTGTTCTATGCAAGACAGTATTTACTTTATCCCCTGTCTGTCTCGTTTGTCTTTACTGTTTGTTAAGCAGTGACCTGCCTATTCCCTGTGTGGTAATCAGGGTCCTTCTGAGGACTAGATTACAGTGGTCAGGGACTTATAGGAGACAGGGTTACGTTGGCGGCCTGGACCTCTGTACCATTAACAGTACCTCCAGGTAGAGGGACTAGTCAGGACCCCAGTTTAGGGTCAGCATAGACCCCGGTCCACCTCCAGCCTGTGACAGCGTAATACGTCTTCAGGATTCACCCACATACAACGGATATTATGTCAGGTAATACTATACTTTATGTACATGTTGATATTACCTATTCATATGTTATATTGTATGTTGTCCCTCTTGGTATTGATTACTGACATTATATATATATATCTGTGATACAGCGTGACATTTTCACCGGCCCCAAAAAATATTCTCCCCAGCTACCATGGATCCAGTTGCCCAGCTTGCCCTGCAGTTGCAGAGTTTATCCATGGAGCTGACGGACATTAAGTCCAAGGTTTTGTCCCCCCCGGAGCAAACCAGATCTGAACCTAAAGTTGCTCTCCCGGACAGGTTCACTGGTGGGCGGGACAAATTTTTTACCTTCCGGGAGGCATGTAAATTATATTTTCGGCTTCGGCCTCGGTCATCGGGGAGTGAAGAGCAGAGGGTGGGAATTGTCATCTCGCTCTTACAAGGGGACCCTCAATCCTGGGCGTTCTCTCTTCCTCCGGGCTCCCCGGCCCTCCAGTCAGTAGATCGATTTTTTACTGCCCTGGGTCTGGTATACGATGACCCAGATCGGGTCTCCCTTGCTGAAACGAAGTTACGTAAGATACAGCAGGGAGATCGTCCGGCGGAGGAATTTTCTTCTGAGTTCCGTAGATGGGCCACAGATACTCAGTGGAATGACCCAGCTCTTAGGAGCCAGTTTTGTCAAGGGTTATCTGACAAATTAAAAGATGTTTTGGCTCAGTATGATTTTCCTCCGTCACTGGAGGCTGCTATGGCCCTTGCTATTCGTATTGATAGACGGCTTCGGGAGAGGTGCGAGGTAACTCCGCCCCTGTTATGACTCCACCTACTACTAAAGTCCCTTATATTGAGGTTCCCCTGGTCTGTTCTGAGGAACCTATGCAGTTGGGAGGGACATCATTTTGTAGGAGGGGATCGGCGGTGCGCCGCAAGACAAGAAGGTGTTTCTTCTGCGGGAGAGAGGGGCATTTTGTTGAGGGGTGTCCATCCCGTGCCTCATTGAGCAAAAAGTCGCCGGAAAACTGTTAATCGCAGGTTGTGTGGTTGACGACAACCTGGGAGTATGTATTTTGTCCCCAAGTCCGTCTCAATTTCTCGTACCTGCGGAGGTGGTGGTTGGTACGAGAGTTGAGAGGATTTCTGTTCTTCTTGATAGTGGGTCCGGGGCTAATCTGGTGGACGCTCGGTTTGCCCAGGTGCAAGGTATGCAACTGAGTGTATTGGCCAAACCGACCCCTATATTCTCTATTGACGCCAGGCCTCTCGGTCAAGGTAGCTTTGTACAAGCTGTTCATAACATAGACCTTCGAGTAGGGGCAATACATAAAGAACAATTGTCTTGTTATGTGTTGGAGGGTCTTCCTACTCCTATTGTGTTGGGACTTCCTTGGTTGGTTAAACATAACCCAGTGATTAATTGGCAATCCAGAGAGATAAGCCAGTGGGGTGAATTTTGCAAGAGTAACTGCATGAACACGGTCATCAGTGCGGTCGTGCCTAGAACCTTGCCTCCTTTTCTGGAGGACTTTGAGGATGTGTTCTCAGAGGAGGGGTGTCAAGAGTTACCTCCTCATCGCGCGTATGACTGCTCAATAAAATTGCTTCCTGATGCTAAATTACCTAAATCTAGGTTATATAACCTTTCTGGTCCTGAGAGGCAGGCTTTGAAGGATTATATTTCGGAAAGTCTGGCCAAGGGGCATATTAGACCTTCATCTTCCCCAGTGGCCGCGGGGTTCTTCTTTGTGAAGAAAAAAGATGGAGGCCTACGCCCTTGCTTGGATTTCCGTGAGCTTAATCGGATTACTGTCCGAGATCCGTATCCGCTCCCACTTATTCCTGATCTCTTCAATCAGATTGTGGGCGCCAAATGGTTCTCTAAGTTGGATCTCAGGGGGGCGTATAATCTGATTAGGATAAAGGAGGGGGATGAGTGGAAGATGGCGTTTAACACTCCGGAGGGACATTATGAGAACCTTGTCATGCCTTTTGGTCTGACTACTGCCCCGGCGGTGTTTCAACATTTTGTTAATGACATCTTTCGCCACCTTGTGGGGCAGTTTGTGGTCGTTTATTTAGATGACATCTTAATTTACTCGCCAGATCTTGTGTCTCATCAGGAGCATGTGAGACAGGTGTTGCAGATCTTGCGAGACAATAAGCTGTACGCCAAATGAGAAAAATGTGTATTCGCCGTACAGGAACTTCAGTTTTTGGGTTTCCTGGTGTCAGCTTCCGGTTTCCGTATGGACCCTGAGAAAGTGAGAGCAGTGCTTGAATGGGATCGGCCAGAGGATCTTAAGGCACTGCAGCGTTTCCTGGGGTTTGCTAACTACTACCGGAAATTTATTCGTAATTTCTCATCTTTTGTCAAACCTCTCACTGACATGACTAAAAAAGGGACGGATTTTTCTAGGTGGTCTGACAAAGCTTGTCAGGCATTTTCCTCCTTGAAAAAATGTTTTGCTTCGGCCCCCATACTCATTCAACCAGATGCATCACAACCGTTCATTGTGGAGGTAGACGCGTCTGACGTAGGGGTGGGTGCAGTATTATCCCAAGGTCCGTCCCCTGGTAAATGGCATCCGTGCGCTTTCTTCTCTAAGAAATTGTCGTCCGCCGAGAGGAATTATGATGTCGGCAATAGGGAACTCTTGGCCATTAAGTTGGCTTTTGAGGAATGGCGTCACTTTTTGGAGGGGGCAGTCCACCCTGTCACCGTTATTACTGATCACAAGAACCTGCTGTATTTAGAATCTGCAAAGCGTCTGAATTCCAGACAAGCTAGATGGTCGTTGTTTTTTACCAGGTTTAATTTTGTCGTCACATATCGTCCTGGGTCAAAGAATGTAAGGGCTGATGCCTTGTCTCGTAGTTTCCCAGGGGCCGGGAAGACGGATGACCCGGTTCCTATCCTTCAGGAGGGAGTTGTAGTGTCGGCTGTATGCTCTGAGTTTGAGGAGGAGGTATTGGAGGCTCAGGGGGACGCCCCTGTAGGACCTCCAGGGAAACTGTTTGTTCCAAATCAGTTAAGACAAAAAGTTATCGAGGCACATCATAATTCTGCTTTAGCAGGACACCCAGGGAGTAAAGCAACTGTGGATCTCCTTTCTCGCCGGTTTTGGTGGCCTAACTTAAATAAAGAGGTAATAACTTTTGTCGCGTCCTGTGGGGTTTGTGCTCGCTCTAAGACCCCACATACCCGTCCGTCTGGGACCCTCTTGCCTTTGAAAATTCCGGAGCGTCCATGGACTCATCTGTCTATGGACTTCATTACGGACCTCCCTCCGTCGTCAGGGAAAACTGTCATACTAGTTGTAGTTGACAGGTTCAGTAAGATGGCACATTTCATTGCTCTTCCTGCTCTTCCTAATGCTAAAACTCTGGCACAGGTGTTCATTGGGGAGATTGTGAGACTTCACGGGTTGCCTTCTGATGTGGTGTCAGATAGGGGGTCTCAGTTTGTGTCCAAATTCTGGAGGGCATTTTGTTCACGTCGGGGGATGCAATTGTCTTTTTCCTCGGCTTTTCATCCGCAGACCAATGGTCAGACAGAGCGTCTGAATCAGAGCCTAGAGACATATCTTCGGTGTTTTGTCTCAGAGAACCAGGAGGACTGGTCTTCTTTCTTGCCTCTGGCAGAGTTCGCTCTTAACAATAGGCGGAGCGAGTCCACTGGTAAGTCCCCATTTTTTGGGGCATATGGTTTTCATCCCCAGTTTTGTACTTTCAGTGGGGGGGGCCCTTCTGGGGTTCCTGAGGAGGAACGATTCTCGTCGTCACTTGCTTCAGTTTGGAGAGGAGTACTGAATAATCTGAGTGCTATGGGGAACCGTTACAAACGTATGGCTGATAGGAGGAGAGGGTCTGGTCCGGACCTTTGTGTGAACGATCTGGTATGGTTGTCTACCAAGAATATAAAACTCAAGGTTCCCTCCTGGAAACTGGGTCCCAGGTTCATCGGTCCATACAGGATCAGTTCTATAATTAATCCTGTGGCATTTCGTCTGGACCTCCCTCCTACGTTTAAAATCCACAATGTGTTTCACAAATCGTTGCTTAAGAGGTACGTGGCGCCAGTTATACCGTCACCTCTACCTCCTCCTCCAGTGGTGGTCAATGGTAACTTAGAATTTCAAGTGTCGAAGATCATTGACTCACGTCTGAATCGCCTGTCCCTTCAGTACTTGGTTCATTGGAAGGGGTATGGTCCTGACGAGAGGACGTGAGTCCCTGCGTCTGATATTAACGCAGATCGGTTGGTTCGGACCTTCCACACAACTTACCCGAGCAGACCTGGCCCTGAGGGTCCGGAGGCCCCTCGTAGAAGGGGGGGTACTGTCATGGGTGCATCGCCACGAAGATCGTCGCGATTGCACATTCTGACTTCTCGCAGCTGAGTTGCTGTTACTTTGTGTTTGGTAGTGAGGGAGTTAATTTTACCTAGCTCTTTGCTAAGACTAGGTCCAGCCTCGCCCGGCTGCTTTTGATTATGCACTAATTAGCTTCCTTTATATACCTGCCAGTCTGCTTGTTAGATGCCAGTGAAAGCTTACAAGCAGACCAGCAGATTGGATCAGGTTATGAGAAGACTTAAGCTAAGAGTTCCTTTGTGGTTTCTCCTCTCCTCGCTTATAGTTTATCTCCTAGACCATTTGTGTTCCCTCTGTGTTTAAGTGTTTATGCAAGACAGTATTTACTTTATCCCCTGTCTGTCTCGTTTGTCTTTACTGTTTGTTAAGCAGTGACCTGCCTATTCCCTGTGTGTAATCAGGGTCCTTCTGAGGACTAGATTACAGTGGTCAGGGACTTATAGGAGACATGGGTTACGTTGGCGGCCTGGACCTCTGTACCATTAACAGTACCTCCAGGTAGAGGGACTAGTCAGGACCCCAGTTTAGGGTCAGCATAGACCCCGGTCCACCTCCAGCCTGTGACAGCGTAATACGTCTTCAGGATTCACCCACAGTACAACGGATATTATGTCAGGTAATACTATACTTTATGTACATGTTGATATTACTTATTCATATGTTATATTGTATGTTGTCCCTCTTGGTATTGATTACTGACATTATATATATATCTGTGATACAGCGTGACACCCGGTGGCTCAGTCCGACCCTGCTTGCCAGCCTGATAATACCAGGCCACAGCAGTCTGCTTATCTTTGCTGGTTAACAAAAATAGGGGATCCCCTCGAAAAAAATTGGCGTGGGGTCCCCCCTATTTTTGTTAACCAGCCAGATGAAGCAGACCGCTGAGGCCTGGATTTTCAGGCTGTTAAGGAGCCAAGATCCATGGACCTTGCCAGCCTGATAATACCAGGCCACAGCAGTCTGCATATCTTGGCTGATTAACAAAAATAGGGGATCCCCTCGAAAAAAATTGGCGTGGGGTCCCCCCTATTTTTGTTAACCAGCCAGATGAAGCAGACTGCTGAGGCCTGGTTTTTCAGGCTGGTAAGGATCCAATATCCATGGACCTTGCAAGCCTGATAATACCAGGCCACAGCAGTCTGCTTAGCTTGGCTGGTTAACAAAAATAGGGGATCCCCTCGAAAAAAAAACGGCGTAGGGGTCCCCCTATTTTTGTTAATCAGCCAAGTAAAATGCAGACTGCTGCAGCCTGGTATTAAAAGACTGTCAAGGCCCATGGATTTTGGCCCTCAACAGCCTGATAATACCAGGCTACAGCAGCCCCACATTTGGCGCATCAAAAGATGTGCCAATTGTGGCACTTTACCCGGCTCTTCCCACTGCCCTGTAGCGGTAGCAAGTGGGGTAATAAGGGGTTAATGTCACCATTGATTGCACGGTGACAATAAGCCCGGTTAATAATGGATAGGCGTCAATAAGACACCGATCCATTATTAATCCCAAAGTTTTTAAATGTATAAAAAAAGACAAAGCAAGAAAAAAGTATTTTAATGAAATAAAAGAGACAACACAGTTTTCATTTCTTTTATTATACTCTCATTCCTGCGACGCCATCGATCTCCTGTAAAAAAAAAAAAAAAAAAACAACAATATACCACCTGTCCGATGCAGTCCATAGTAACGACTGTCCCACGACGATCCAGCTCTGCTACATCGCAATGACAGGCAGAGCCTGTCATCGCGACGCAGCACAGCTGATTACCTGCTTCCCCGGCGGTGACGTCATCGGACTGACTGCTTTACGGCCGGGATTACCCAGCAGTCACTGCAGTTATCGCGAGAAACTGCATGTGACCGCCGGGGAAAGATGATGGCGGCCATCAAGCAGTCCAGGCCGTGACCGCCGGAGATCTTCTGCCAGGTAAGTGCCGCTGACTCCTGACAGACCCGACCGACGGACACTGACAGTGACAGTGACAATTCCGATTCCGGTATCCGATAAGACGACAATATCGGAACTCGGAATCGAAAGTCCGATACAGCTAATATCGGCCGATACCCGATATTTGCAGTATCGTATCGCTCATCCCTAATGACAACACTACTTAAATCTGGTATACAATTGGTATATAGAAAACTATGCAGGGAAAAATCAAGAAAGGCACATCCAGCCCATGAATGGCAGCGCTTCCCAGGACTCACATCCAAAGATGATATTTCATATTTTTTTATTTAATAAGTTAAAATGGAGGAGATACAACACGTTTCGGATACAGTATATATCCTTCATCAGGTATCATAAAAACACAGTACAAATCCGAGGCAAGCTGCAAGCCCTGTCTATTGAAAAGTATCCCAGAAGGATTTTTGAGGATACATAATCTAAAGCCATATTAGTCTTCTATCAGGTGAGTGCATAAAATTGTGCACCCTTTAAAGACTATAATATTGTTTTTACGCACTTAGGGCACCGCGATTTGTCTAATCTTCTCTCCCAAACAGGGTTTCTTTTGTAAACTATTCAGGGAGATATTCCTTCCTATGTTATCCCTACTACACCAACCAACCCCGCGATAAATCAGGAAAATAGCATTAATGCGGAACTAAAACATAACCTTTACTAAGTAATTTATAATGGTATAATTCACAAATCGAGCATTCAGTGATGCACACAACACATATACATATATATATATATATATATATATATATATATACATATATATACATATACATATATATGTATATGTATATATATGTATATATATATATATATATATATATATATATATATATATATATATATATATATATATATTTTAAAATATATAGATATAGCACATATCTGTAAGGGAAGAAATGTTTACAATTGTCACACTGTATAAGGGGCTAATATGTTTGTCTCACAACACTAAATATATAAATAGCATGCGAATGCTATCTGGCTTAAAGAACCAACCTTACAAAGTAATCAAGAAATGACATAATAAAGGAACAGTCTCACCAGTTTCATGATTTTGTAGATTTCCCCTCTCTGTTTTTCTCTGCCACCTCCAGAAAAAGATCCCGGTGTTGTTCCTGTCACTCCCTGATTACAAGCTGACTCTGACACCCAGAGACTCCTGCCTTAAGTCCACAGCTAACCATTACCATGCTAGCCGACCCTGGACTGGCGCTGCGTGCCTCCCTATGCATTTCCTCATAGGAAAGATGTGTATCTTCGTACCGTGTTAGCCAGTAGATAGAAAAATATTTAGACTTGAGAGTCCTCAGTGGTTGATACCTTTTAATGGCTAACTGAAAAGTTGGTAACAAATTGCAAGCTTTCGAGACTACTCAGGTCTCTTCATCAGGCAAAGACTAAAACAAAAACTGAAGAATCACATATTTATATACACTATTCCTGTGTCCCATTGTGTATATAAATATGTGATTCTTCAGTTTTTGTTTTAGTCTTTGCCTGATGAAGAGACCTGAGTAGTCTCGAAAGCTTGCAATTTGTTACCATCTTTTCAGTTAGCCATTAAAAGGTATCAACCACTGAGGACTCTCAAGTCTAAATATTTTTCTATGCATTTCCTCAGAAGTTGATTCATCAGGGGAATGGTACATGCATCTCTTATCAGGAACAATGGGTATCACATCACTCTACCTAGGGATAAAATACAAGCAATGGCAACCACATTAGTGGGTTCATCGTTTAAAAATCATGCTTCATAAAGGTATATGTGAACACCTGGCTACAGGATGCTAAGATGTATCCACTTATCATCAGTATGCGTATAAATATATTATGGCTTCCAGTGCCCTGTAACGTACAACAGTAGCTTTTAAAAAACATTCAAAACTAGAGGTTCGAATGCCGGTCTTATTTACTATCTCATCCTATCCAATCGAGAAATTAAAACCTTCCTGTGTAGTTACCTCCCTCTGTATCTGGAAGATGCGACAAATCCCGTATATAGAATCATGTGCTCCACTGTTAAAAATGCTTATTTTAAGTATATTTTTCAAGGACTTGTTACCAGATGCGATACTTTAAAGAAAACGTCACATTTCTTATAAAAAAAAATGTAGTGGTTTATTGGACTGTTTACCAAAAAAACATCATTACAGGAAACATAAAATGAGTGAAATAGTTACGTAGATATTGTCCATTTGTCCATAGCAAAGCTTGTACACATCTTTCCTTGGTGTCCTGAATGGTAAGAATGACATCTGTTTCTCCGCAGCGTCTTAAGGAAACAACACGTGGTTACATGGCAGCTGGCTGTTCATTCATCATAGTTCTTGTCAGAGTAAAGTGTCTGTAGAGAAAGCACGAGCCCCCCCCTTCATGTAACCATTATATATATGTCCCTTATATCACGTGGTCTCTGTATATGGAGATGACAATTTACCATACAGAAATAGCATCTGTGATGTCAGCGAACGTTAATGTGCTTGGTACAGAATTGAGTGTAAAGAATAAATCCATAACCAATAATTAATATTTAACAATTCCCCCTTTTGAGGGTGATAGACATTAATTGGAACCCTCAAAGTAGAGAAGTTCATCTTTAGGATAATCAGATCTTCTTTCTTCTTTTTCTTCTTCTTTGGCAAAAATAATTTAATTTCCATAATAATAATAATAATCATAATAATATCAGATTATTGTTATATGCACTCAATAACATAATTATGTGAATTCATGTTATGGTAAGCCGTGACCAATATTCATATAAAATATATGTCTTATACTTTCCTAAACCTAAATCGAAGCATCTCGGGTCCAGTCATCATCATCTGATGTCATCTGGTCTTCATCTTGACGTCTTGTTCTTGATTCTTTTAAAACACAGTCTTTATATGATAATTCCTTTGAAATAACATGTAGATATTGTAGAGACCGTGTGTCATGTGTCCATCAAAGTCCATAAATTCAAATGTTGATAAGAAAACAAAGTCCATTGATGAAATGAAGCTTTAATATCTGAGCAGTGTCACCTTTAAAGACCTGGACTTACATTGGCTCGCCTTGGATATTTCTGGAATCCTCCATGCCATCCGCACTGGTCTTGGAACAGGTGTGACATCTTTGGTCAGCAAAGCAAGGGTTAAAATGACTCTTCCTTGCTAAAGATAGCACCATAACCAGTCCTTAGTCCTAATGCACAGGACTCATGTCAGGGTTGTAGCTTCCTGACAACTTATTGTTCACCAGCTTTCATTGAAGCTTCATAGGTGATAGGAAACCACTGGAACGTGATAAAAGCGTGATAACACAGTTCATAATAGCATCATAGGATCATCGTCCTCTGCCATTGTGTCTGTCAGTGGTGAATACTGCAGTTGCTGTCAGTGGTGGATACAGCAGTTGTGGCTGTCAGTGGTGAATACTGCAGTTGTTGTCAGTGATGAAATGAATTGTAATTGACACAGTCTATTATTACTCAGACATCATATAGCCTTGTTACCTTCTGGAACTTCGGCTTTTTCTTCTTGCAACTTTTTAAATTTACTTGAATTTAGAAATATGAAAAGTCTTTATTAACGTAATTCCAATATCTTGCTTGAAGTCTTCATTCCCTATTCTATACCAAATCTGGTAATTTTCCTAACCTATAATATCACAGCGTACCATAGCAATCAGTAATATCCATAGAATTATTATCAGAATAGTAATATGGAATTCATGTTTGTGTAATAAAACAATCATAAATGATAATGCATTATTAACCATATTCTTCATGAGATAGAACATTTTTATGTCATAGGTGTAATTACCTTTTCAACCCATAGGTGTCAGTGTGTTTTTCATGTAACAAGTGTTTCCATCTTTATTACTAAAACTTTATTAATGGAATATATTTATTAGACCAATAATAGGTAAGAATGTATAGTCATGAACCAAAATGTGAATATGAGTGAATGAATGAAAGAATGAAAGAATTATTGTATTTACTCAGAATTAGAACATTTTCTTTTAATGAACCGATATCTTCACTATATTTAATGAAGCAATATTCTCATACTAGACATTACTTTAATAAATATTGATGTTTCTTGATTGATTGAGATAAAAATAAAAATTAAGAATCAAAAATAGAGATAAAGGAAGAATAAAAAATTAAAAAATGAAAAATAAGAATAAAAACAAAAATAAGAATAAAAATAAAAATAAGGCCTTTATATGTTTATGACAAATGCTGAGTAGTTATGTTCTCAGTAACACATACCCTTAATATTTCCATTATCTGGATGATTTCATATTTGTCATGACCTTGTGTTACCAAAATATTCATATTATGCAACTTTGCATGTAATCCCTTCTTAGTGTAAAGAAATGACTCTTTATAATACTTAATGTTATTATCTCTAGTAGTTATACCATTGTACCTTTTTATAGTCTTTAAAATGTGTGAAGAAGAGGTATTGATGAAATGTGATGATGTATTCAAGATCAAAAACACATTTCCCCCTTAATACCAAAAAATATTATTTTGTGAAATAATTGATTTATCAAAACCAAAATGAAAAAAAAATAATTGTTTTATAAATTATTTATGTAACTTCTGTTTTAGCTTTATACCATATATTTGTCTGAGATGTGTGTACCATCTATGTAACCATTAAAAATAAAAATAACATTGAATATCATAAAATTATCCTTTTGGGAAAAAGGAAAAAAAAAAAAAAATCTAAATGTAGATTTTCTTGATAAAAACCATTTTGATGTGTGATTACACTTATCTACTATTAACTAAAAAAAATAATTACTAAAGAAATATATGTTGAGTAGATAATATTCATTATGTATCTTAATATTCTAATAATTGAACTGATTTGTATTATTTCTCATAAAAACAAGTTGTTGTTTTCTCGCATACCATGAATTATGATACTTCTTTCATACGTCACACATACATTTAGGTTCTTAGCAGCTGCTCATACACACATCTGTCATCTGTCACTCAGACTGTGACACGGATAAATTCACACCACAAGTTCCTCATACAAAAAGGTAGGAATATTAACCCAAATAATTGTATCCTAATTATCAATGCGCATTGTAAACTACTAAATTTAATATTTTAATATTTCTTTCAATATTCCCCAAATACACATAACAAACTTTGTGAACCATTTATAGATAAAAGGACTCATAAGAAAATTTGGTTATGAGCTGTTTCTATATTTGGTGCAAGGGTTTGCAACTGAAATTGAACCCTAGAACTTAAGAGGCCTAAAAAAAAAATTCTTTGACTTGCAAAGGCCGAGCTCACAGAGGCTACAAACGCTTTAAGTTGCAACCACTGAAATAGGGGTATATGGTAATTGCCTTATTATTAGAACAGTTTAAATGTCACATGTGTGACTGTCATGCAGTAAGAACATATTGCCATGCAAATAAATAACTTCAAAATGTTAGCAACACACAAAAACTAAATTTAGATTCAGTTAGTTATATATTATTTCCTTTTAAGTGTTAAATATATAAAAACATGCAGTTATTACAAATTCCTGTGTAAATAAAGGAATAAATCCATGTAAAAGAGTTTTTCCCGATTAAATCCTACTTTGAAGTGAAAATTCTAAGGAACAATAAGAGATAAAGTTAATATCATATTCATCCAGAAAGAAAACAATTGCAATGTCTTATACATATATATGTATTGGCTTTAATGTAATTCTAAATATTACTGTAGTATATTTTAATTATATCACTATAGATATAGATATACAATTATACAATCTCTACTTATACAAGTATAGTATATATATATATATACTGTATGAATATATATATATATATCTACAAAAACTGTAGAACTACAGAATTATATTTATAAAATAATTACAAATAACTGAATAATATATTGTATAATACTTTTACACAACATATAATTTCATTTTCAGTCAATTCCTAAACCAAATCTTATTTCTTTGTGAAAGATGTCCTGGAAAGCCTTTTTTTATGATTCCTTTTTTTAATGATTGTTTGAGCAGCTCAGATAATGAGCTGTAAACTGAAGACTCAGCTATGTCTCTTTGAAGAATCATCTGTTCCTGTCTTTCAATGTCCGCCATTTGTCTCTTACAGAGAGGTCTGAACTTTGAATTATTAACTCTTTCTGCAAAGCGGACTCTTGGATTTTTTTATAGGGCTTATATCTAATATGTAATTTCCTCCTTATGTCATATATTTGATTCCGGGGATGACTCAGTTTAGGAGATTTTGACACTGGCTTTTGAAAAGATCTTACTCTGTCTGTTTGATTTATTTTCCTATCACGATTCTCATGTTTTCTAGCAAAATCAAGGAATTGCGCACATTCAAATAAAGTATCTTTTTGTGACGCAATAACACGAGATACAGAATTTAGGAATCCAAATTTGTCCACAAAATACTTTATCATTGATTGTGTTTTGACATTGGTAATTAGAGTTTTGTACAACCTTTCAAATATGGACATGAATGTAAAAGTACATTCTTTCCGACCAATCCTTAATTTTTGAAGAATCTCAATATCTGGACAATTTTCATTTAAGGCACAGAAAATCAGAATTTTAAGTCTGTCTTTATCATCTAGATCTCCATGTAATTCATTATCAAAACTCAACTTAATGTCAGGCGTCTGGAAAAGGTTGCAGGAAGCCACAATTTAAATAATTGATTTTTCTCGTCATTACTTAAATCAAGCTTGTCAATAAAGCTTTCGAAGATTTCAGAATTTCTGCATACATGGATTTTGTTATCATATGCAGGAATGATTTTGCATAATTTTAACAAATTTTTCCTAACTTTAATTTGGAGTTGGGCCTGTGAATTGTCTTCTATTTTTGGTGGCCATTGAACATCCGTCCCTCGTACGTCATCTGCATCAGTTCTCAAGTCTCCTCCTATGTTCCCTCCTACATCAGTTCTCAAGTCTCCTCCCATGTTCCCTCCTACATCAGTTCTCAAGTCTCCTCCATGTTCCCTCCATCTTTTTTTACGTCATCAGAGACAAGGTCACCTTGAGTAGCCATTACAGACACATGTCCCACATGTTGCTCAATTTCCTCATTACAGTCAATTTCGGGAACATCACTTGTATGATCTGACACTATTTCTACACAGTCATCTTTAGATTTCTCTAATACAAACTTGTGAAATACATGAACTAACTGTATATATTTTTCAATTTCTCTCTTTCTCTATTAAAGGACACCAGCTTAGATTCTAGCTTTAGATTTTCCATTTCACATTCTGCATATAAGCTGAGCCATAAAACTTCTAAATTTGACTGATCTACAGACATAAATTTCAGTCTACTTTGCTTAGAAAAAGAAGTAATAACATCCATATTTCTTACCTTAAAATATCTCAGCTTGTAGCTCCTTTCTTGGACAATGCTCTTGTCATCAGCACGTCTGATTCCTGTAGTCAACTCTTAGTCCTCATTCATAGGTTCTTTTCTTGATCCTGAAATATCGTAGTGTGATTTCTTTGACGACTTGCACATCTGACGTAATTTGCTTCTATTCCTCCCTTTGCAAGTTTTCAAAAATTCACACTCTTAAAATCAAGTGTGACTGGCTGGCTCTCCAAAATGTTAAAAATGCTTATTTTAAGTATATTTTTCAAGGACTTGTTACCAGATGCGATACTTTAAAGAAAACGTCACGTTTCTTATAAAAAAAAATGTAGTGGTTTATTGGACTGTTTACCAAAAAAACATCATTACAGGAAACATAAAATGAGTGAAATAGTTACGTAGATATTGTCCATTTGTCCATAGCAAAGCTTGTACACATCTTTCCTTGGTGTCCTGAATGGTAAGAATGACATCTGTTTCTCCGCAGCGTCTTAAGGAAACAACACGTGGTTACATGGCAGCTGGCTGTTCATTCATCATAGTTCTTGTCAGAGTAAAGTGTCTGTAGAGAAAGCACGAGCCCCCCCCTTCATGTAACCATTATATATATGTCCCTTATATCACGTGGTCTCTGTATATGGAGATGACACTTTACCATACAGAAATAGCATCTGTGATGTCAGCGAACGTTAATGTGCTTGGTACAGAATTGAGTGTAAAGAATAAATCCATAACCAATAATTAATATTTAACATCCACATATTTCCGGTGTCTGAGTCCATGATGCTTCACTCCGGTCGGCTAGCATGATAAGGGTTAGCTGTGGATTGCCCTTGTAAGGGCAGAAGTCTCAGGGTGTCAGGGTCAGCCTGTAATCAGGCTGGCTCTTTGAGTGAGATATGGCTTGCATGCTATTTATGCATTCTAAAGCCTTGTGAGACTGACACATTAGCCCCTTATAAAGTGTGAACATTGCCATTTTCTAAGGAAAAATATTTCTACTGGTCTGGTTGACATGAACTCCTCACTAGAGTTGAGCATTCCGATACCGCAAGTATCGGGTATCGGCCGATATTCGCTGTATCGGAATTCCGATACTAGTTCCATTTTTTCATATACGTATACCGGAAACGGAAGTTCCCCTAATTCTTTGGAGGCAATGTGTTTTAGCAGCCAATGGGAACCTAAGAAGTGTGGGCACTCCTTACTGCGGCTTTAACTAATGGGATGGCTGGATTGGGGGCTGAAAATGATGCAAATCCTTAAAGGGGCCACGCCCTTTTAGCGTCACTGTGCTGGAAATTTAGTAAGGGACAGAAAGCTGCCTCTGACTTGAGGGACGTTAAGATTGCGATTTTTTTCTGTCTCTAGGAGGCTAGTTTACCACAGCTGTGTATACTTTTTTTGCCCAATGTTGTTTTAACGCTTGGCAAGGTGTGGTCTGGTGCGGGGGACGCTGCAGTTTGTCTGCATCCAACGCTGTTTGAAGGGACTGCACGTGTCACTCACAGACCCATTTTTTTTTTTTTGTAATTCTGCTGCCCATTCAATTGAAATTACAGTGGACGCCCTTCCATCCGTATCCAATAATTGGTTCAAACACTTGAATTACAGAAAGGACCTTTCAAGATAGGAAAAGCTGTGTTCAGTGTTCATTCTATCTGTGAGGGTTTTTTTTTTTTGAGTGCAGTCACGCTCCCCTTAGTTCTTTAATCACTGCTGGTTGTAGTCTGCTGAACTGTGTCACTGCCTTCCTTGTCATTTTTCTCTAATTGGTGCTGCCCATACCATTAAAAAAAACTCAATCTATTTTGTGGCGCTCTTCCCTCAATCCCAAAACATTGGTTGCAAACACTATAGAATTACAGAAAG
>JARQOD010000002.1:195372721-195397907 GCA_033576555.1 Oophaga sylvatica
GGATCTCAGACTTGGGGGAGCAGCTGGAGAGGAGCGATTATTTCACTGGAGGTACCGCTGGGAGACTGCAGTGTGAGCTCTGAAAAACGAGCCCTGCTCTCTCCCGTACTAGCAATCTAGCTACCCCTGATTCCTGTGCCTCCCCCGCCATTTTGGAGATCTTTGATCATGTGCCGCTGCCCCCATAGGTACCGTGACGCAGCAACTTAGCTAGACCCGCAGCACGTATAAAGTACTTTTACCTCACCGCAGTAATCAGCACATTACTCTAATAAACTATCTGTGGCCGTCGGTGTCCCTATACGGAGACGGGAGGACATATATACGTATATATTTATTTGCAGCAGTACTTCTGCCTCTGGAGGAGAGGAATTCACTGTTACGCGGTTGTTAAATTGCCACATACCGTCACTGCTAATTTGGGTAAAAAAGAGAACCCTTTTACAGTTGATTACATAACAGGCGCATCCGTACCATATATCACTTAATAGTGGTGCTGCTACTCCTGGATGAGGGGACTCTCCTATTACATAGCTATTGAGCCTGCCATACCACACTGCTATTGATCATGAATCGCTCAAGGGGATCAAGCATGGCGGACAAATGAAAAGAATTTGCAAGGCCTGTCCCGTCTGATAGTGCACGTTCCCTCAGGAATAATTCCAAAACTGGAGATTAACGTAAAAGTCCGTCCTCTGATAATGTGGAAAGTGGTGCCACTGAGGATTTGACTCTACGGCAGGTATCCAAGCAGTTAATGGAGGCCATTTCTCTAACCAGAACGTCTTTGACCGGGAAAATAGAGGACGTACATTCTGAAGTGGGTCGTCTCCGGCATGATATGCAGGCCATGAGGGGGCGCATTACGGAGGTGGAGATGAGAGTGTCTAACTTGGAGGACACTCTTCCACCCATAGAGGCCAAATTAACCAAAGTGTCTGGCTCTATAAATGCTTGGAGGCAGAAGGCGGATGATCTAGAAAATAGGCTACGACACAATAACATTCGTATTATTTGTTTACCAGAGAAGTCGGAAGGTCAACAACCCGAGCAGTTCCTTCAGAATTGGCTTAAAGACACTTTGGGTGACGAATTCTCCTCTACATTCTCTGTGGAGAGGGCTCATAGAGTCTCTACAAGATCACTCCCTCCAGGCTCCCCACCTAGACCCTTCCTGGCAAGACTCCTTAATTGTAAGGACAGGGATGCTATATTGCGCATGGCATGGCAAAAAAGTCCCATCAAATTTAACAGCGCCACAATCTCGATATTCCCTGATTTTTCTATGGAACTCCAGAGGCAAAGGGCACAATTTATGGAGGTCAAGAGGCAACTTCGAGGAAAGAATATTCCATATTCCATGATTTACCCGGCTCGTCTTCGAATTGTCCACAATGGTTCATCTGTATATTTTACGAATCTGACTGGGGCATCTGAATGGCTACAGGCCTAGCTGGGATCTGGTGGGAAGGAGTCATGACCTGTATACGGATGTTCGGGACTCTCCTACCAGATATAAATTGGAGCTCTTTCCACTAGTGTCTGAATTAAACAACAATACCGGACGCTGTTTTCAGTGAGGGTATCCCCTTGTTTACCTCACAATAGAAGCGCAAAACTTTGCTCCTTCACTTTTGAGGTTTTTTTTGTTTTGGTTTATTGGAGCTTGGGATTATGCTCCTTTTTGAACTTTAATCTGTTTTTTTCTTACATTATTATTGTTAATTGAAGTTTATATAGGTACTGCTGCCAGAATATTCATTATGATGCCTGTGGAGTTTAATTTGTGTGACACTGTATACCATACCAACACAAGGGACTATGGGGTCTGATTTAATATGCATGACCTGGAATGTGAGAGGTCTTGGGTCTCCCCGAAAAAGAATTAAGGTTTTTTCCCAGATTAAACATCACCGCCCACACATTGTGGCCCTGGTTGAAACGCACTTGACTAGAGACTCTGCTAGTTACGTGCAGAAACCATGGGTACAATTGTCCATACATGCGTTCCACACCAGCTACTCTAGAGGGGTTTCTCTGCTAATTCATAAGGACACTAGATGGGGGATTAAAGAGGCTCGGAGAGACCCTGAAGGGCGCTTTGTTTTTGTGCATGCGTTGATAGATTTGAAAGATTACGTCATAATGTGTATTTATAACCCACCCCCAGCTAATATATCAATCGTCAGAAAGGCGGTAAGCTTTGCCTTAAATTATCCAGATGCACTAGTTATATGCATGGGAGATCTTAACTTAGTCATGAACAATGATCTAGATAGACTTAGACTAGACGGTGGAGTTTCCGGGATGGCCTGCTCTCCATCTCCGCTATCATTGCTCATTGAAGTCAGTGGTTGGTTGGACTTGTGGAGAGTACTTCACCCTGGCAGGAGAGAATATACATGTCACTCATCCATTAAACACACTCTATCTCGCATAGACTATATCTTTGGATCTAGTAATCTGGTAATGTGGGTGGCAGGTGTGGAACATGGGAATAAAGGCATTTCAGATCACAGCCCTATAATACTCACGCTTAGATTTGGTCAAAGGAATCGTAATTTGTTTTGGAAACAACCCATTTTGGTTGAAACTGATAGGCCCTAATGACAGAACTTTAGACCAACTAGACAGCTTTATTTCCTCCCATCCGGAACCCCAAAATATTAACTTGTTGTGGGATGCCCTTAAAGTGTATCTAAGGGGATGTCTGTTTTCCACAATTTCCTATGTTAAGCGGGTGACATCTAGGGAAGATGAGGAAATGGAAAAAACGATTGACCGATTCAGAAGCAAAGTATATAGCCAATCAAAAAATGAAAATAGAAATGAATGGCTAATCTCCCATAGATTTTACACTCAATATATGGATACCAAGTCTAGGCATAAATTATTTTTTACTCGCCAGTCATACTTTGAACTGGGAAACCAGTCCAGTAAGTTGTTAGCATTTATGGTACGCCAACACAATACATCTAATACCATACTTCAAATTAGGAGACCAGATAAATCGATAGCGACCTCAACGGATGACATACTTCAAAGCTTTCATGAATATTATAAAATTTACCACATTGAGTCCTGCCCAACAGGCCTTTCTAGATGCAGACTTTACAATAGAAGAAATACATGAAGCTATAGCGGATATGGCCTCTGGGAAGGCACCTGGGCCGGATGGATTTCCCATAGAAATGTACAGGAAGTACCGAGAAGTTTTGGCGCCATTCCTTCTGAGGGTGTTGCAGGAGACATGGGAGGGAGGTTCTTTACCGGACTCCTTTTATGAGGCAAATATAATTGTGCTCAGGAAAGAGGGAAAAGATCCCCTCAAATGTGGATCATACCGCCCCATATCGCTAGTGAATGTGGACTATAAAATTTTTACTAAAATCCTGGCCACTAGATTAAATTCGGTGATAATAGAAATAATACATCCAGACCAGCCCGGTTTCATGCCTGGGAAAAGTACATCCATTAACATTAGGAGAGTTCAGTCAGTGGTCCAATACAGCTCTCTAGTGCCAGACAATGAATGGGCCTTGGCTTTGTTGGACGCGGCTAAGGCCTTCGATTCTCTCGAATTTTCTTTTTTATCTGCATGCTTAAAGAAGTACGAATTCGGTCCCAAATTTAGAAAATGGATATGTGTAATGTATATGAAACCCAAAGCTCGAATAATAATAAATAACTCTGTATCCGAATCATTCTCCCTGGCGAGAGGAACGCGCCAAGGTTGCCCCCTCTCCCCGGCCCTGTTTGCACTGGCAATCGAAGCACTGGCGATCCGCATAAGATCAACTCCTGTCATTAAAGGTATAGAAATAGTGGACCGATTAGATACCATTGGCTTATACGCCGATGACATGGTGATAATCATGGACAAAACAGAAAAAATGCTACCCCATGTGATTGATACTATAGATACATTTAGTAAGCATTCCGGATTATACATAAATTGGGATAAGTCCGCCCTGATGCCTCTCTCCCTGGGTCCAATGGATCACTTTGAAATGTTATCCCCATTACATGTCGTAACTAGTTTTAAGTATCTGGGAATAAATATTTCAAAATATAGTACATTAGACTTTAAAATAAACATTCTCCCACTGATAGATCTTGTTAAACATATGTTTGCTATCTGGAGTAAATTACCATTATCTGTCTCTGGACGTATTAACCCAAACTTAGTAATTCCCTACAACATAGTGCAGTGCTGATCCCTAAATCTTTTTTTTTCAGGACTGAATTAATTAATTTCATCCTTTTTATGGGGGTAACACTAGACCTAAACTCAAACTGTCCACTTTACAGAGGTCCAGACAGATGGGCGGGGCTGCACTGCCAGATATTTTTCTATATTACCTGGCTGGGCAGATTAAAGCTCTGAGTTGATGGATGCCTAATAATTGTTTACCTAACTCGGAGAGCCATCTGGCTCATGCGGTGGGGACTGACTGTTTGTTGGGGTTTCTGGAAGTGGACAAACCTAATATTTCTGGACTATAACCCTTACTCCGGTTGGCACGGTCAGTCTGGAGACAACTTAAACGAGTAGTCCGCTTTGTTGATGTTATAGCTGAAATGCCATTGTGGAATAATCCCTGTTTCCGAAGCTTCTAAGTCACCTATCCACTCAATTCTGGACCTCATATAATGTTTCCTCAATCAAAGATATTTACGATCACAATGTCCTAATGTCCTTTGAACAAATACAACTTAAATAGTGTCCCCAAATCACAATTTTTCCGGTATTTACAGCTTAGATCAGCAATTCAATCGTATTTGCGCAACAGAACTGTAACCCAAGCAATATCTTCCTTTCCCTGATAGGGATTTTTAAATCGCAATGCCCTCAAGGGCTTATTTCTACCCTATACACTTATATGCTGTCACAGTCTCTGACTCTGCTCTATCATCAGTGAAGGGTAAGTGGAGGGCTTTAATTCCAGATATTCAGAATGAAGACTGGGAGGAGGTTCTTGATTCCCCAGCCAGAGTGTCCCCTTCAGCCAACAACAAAATGACGCAAAGGTACATAATACACCAGTCGTACTTGACCCCACTACGCATATTTAAAATGGGATGGTCCCAATCCTCAGAATGTTTAAGATGCCATAAAATGGATGCAGATTTCATGCATATGATGTGGGGTTGCCAATTGTTTTATCCTATTGGAGCGAGGTGACCTCGTTGTTAACCTCCCTCTTAGGCATTCCTGTTCCTCTCACTCCATTGGTATGTCTGTTTGGTGTGCGGTAGGAAGAGATATGGGGACATCACGTTAAAATTCTATTATGGGAGACACTTTTTTTGGCAAGGAAAATATTGGCTTTATGCTGGATGAGTAATCAACATCCTTCTCTTAGAGCTTGGATCGAACTGGTAAATTCAATAATACCATATGAGCGGACACTATACCAAAACAGGGGTTGCTTGGGGAAGTTTAATAAGATCTGGGGTGTATGGAATGCATCTCACCTCACTATAACAGTGCGCAGATAGCAGTTTGTTATTATTAGCACAACAGCTGTGGAGGAAATAGATTGGTCTATACTTTACAGGTCATTATGTTATGGAAGTTGTTTTGGCAGCAGGATAGGAAGTTAGATGTGTTAGTTGTAATGTATTATTCAGAGAAATGTGGAGCCAAATATTTGTATAGATGAATAATGGGTTCTTGTAAATACCTCCAATTTATCCATGGGCCTCACAAAAGAAAGAGGACCAGTGGTATTGCAATCTGTATTAATAATTTAATATGCGAGCTGGATGGTTTTTATCCATTATAGATGTCATGATAATTATATTATTATGCATACAATGTATTGGCTATTTACATAATGCATGTGTTTGTTTGTTAAACAAATTTAAAAAAAAAAGTTCAAGTTTTGGGCCGGAGATGATGTGAACTAGTGTCCGAACCCCGAAATTGAATTTTACAGATATGGGCCATTAAAATTATAATTACCTGTCCAGCGATGCAACCTCTCATCCCACTGTCTCCTGGCCGCGTCTGCTACCAGGGCTGCTCATTAACGGCCAGCAGTATTCACTGCCCTCGGCAATCTTCGGCTTTTTCTGGCAGTAATTGTGCAGTGACGTCACCTAACAAACACTGCCAGAAAATGCAGAAGACTGCCAAGAGCAGTGAATACTGACGTTTGTTAATGAGCGGCACCGGAAGCAGATGAGGCCAGGAGACAGTGGGACGGGAGGACGTGTCATTGGACAGGTAAGTATAATATAATGGCCCTGGACCCGAACCCGAATGGAACCTGAACTCTAACACGGGTTTCCCATGGAAACCCGTGTTCGGGACCTTGTGACCGAACACTATGTGTTCGGTATGGACCCGAACTTTACAAATCGGGTTCGCTCATCCCTAGTGTTGAGTAGTGTTGAGCGATACGATACTGCAAATATCGGGTATCGGCCGATATTAGCTGTATCGGGCTTTCGATTCCGAGTACCGATATTTTCGTCATATCGGATACCGGAATCGGATTTGTCACTGTCACTGTGAGTGTCCGTCGGTCGGGTCTGTCAGGAGTCAGCGGCACTTACCTGGCAGAAGATCTCCGGCGGTCACGTCCTGGACTGCTTGATGGCCGCCATTATCTTCTCCCTGGCGGTCACATGCAGTTTTTCGCGATAACTGCAGTGACTGCAGGGTAATCCCGGCCGTAAACCAGTCCGATGACGTCACCGCCGGGGAAGCAGGTAATCAGCTGTGCTGCACCGGGATGACAGGCTCTGCCTGCCTGCCTGCCTCTGATGTCATTCTGATGTAGCAGAGCTGGATCGTCGTGGGACACTCGTTACTATGGACTGCGTCGGACAGGTGGTATACTGCTGTTTTTTTTTTTTCATTTTTTTACAGGAGATCGATGGCGTCGCAGGATGAGACTGTAATAAAAGTAATGAAAACTGTGTTGTTTTTTTTATTAAATTAAAAAACTTTTTTATGAACATTCACCCGTCCGGGTACATCAACAATTTAACTATTTACATACAGGGACCCTGTCCGGGTTATTTATAATTCTTTGGCAGGGGTGTTCCAGGTACCACCTGGTACTCTTCTGATGCTTGCCAAACATCCGAGACACCAAGGACCACCAGGACCTGATGACGTCGTGTGGCCTGTACAGTCAAGTCGTGACCCGCTATCTGTGTCTGTGTGGCCACCTCTTTCATCTCCCTCCGGGTCTGGAGCCCTATGTCCCGGACTGAACGAACCCCAGGGGGCCTAACAGGCGCCGGGTACGGGCCAGCTATCATTATCATGTCCATAGCTGGGGCTGCTGAGGAGACCACTGAGGGAGGCTGGGGAGATTTACAGCGTGGGGTGGGCACTTGTGCAGAGGCCTGGATGTGGGAGGCTGAAGGCTCCGAGGGTCTCACAGGTTCCTGACACTCTGGGGACCAGGGGTCGCACCTGGTGACATTTAGGGCATACCATCCATTGTAACCCCAGTGTCGGGTGTAAGTTACCAATTCTCCTGGCAACAGGTCCCTCCCTGGGTGTCCTTCTGGGAGGTGAGTCTCCACGTCCCGCCGGGTCACAAACACTTCTAAATAAAGTCCAGGCTCCTGGATGAAGCCCCAACCAGCTTTCAATTTAAAGCTCCGTACTGCACCCTTACGCCGCGGCTCCCTCAGGGTTCCTTTATCTTTTCACATCCGGTCCTTATCTGCCCGGTCCTTCTCGATGTGACGTTGGCGAAGCTTCTGGGATTCGCGCTGCTCCCTTTGTCGCTCTGCTTCTCTCTCCCGACGTCTACACTCTTCCTCCTGACGCCGGTTGTAATTCTCCTCCACCAGCATCTCCATGTCTCCACCATCAAACTGCAGCTTACGATGTCCGGTTTGCGGCAGCTCTCCTGGCGCCCGACAGTCCTGGCGGCGCTCACCTGCGGAGGAAGCAGCCGGCTCTGGAACAGATGACAGTCGGGGCTCCGGTACAGACAGGTAGACCTCTGGTGCCTGCGCGGCCTCCTCCATGAGAACGGGTGTCGCTTCTTCTGTCTCAGCGACGGGGGCAGACAGCGGGATCTGGGGTGCTGCCGGGGCAGCGTTTTTTGCAGGAACGAGTGCCTCCACTGCGACAATGTCAACCGGATCACATTGCAAGGGCTGGGATGCCCGCACGGACTCCTCTACTAGAACGGGTGCCTCACCTTCCGGTACAGACACTTCAGGTAAGAGGGATTGGCGCCGCTCCAAGTTTAGTTTTAGGGCACGCCAGCTGGCTTCCATCCTGGCGACCTCCTCCCGGTGCCGGGCCAGGCCTCTTAGGGTATCCTCCGCTTCTTGCAGCGTAGGAGGGTTTCCAGGCTGGGTGCCCAACGGTGGTTCCGTGGCGATCGGGTCGCTTCCGTGGAGGGAGAGCTCTGACTGTCCATCCCTTCACACTTCTGCTCGTGTCCATTAGCCATCTCTGCCAAGTCACATGTGTCATTAGCATCTGCAGAGGGCCCCTCTTTTGTAGTGAGGCGGGACCTTCGTGTTAGTTTCCGCACACTGAGGAGGATGAGGAGGCGGAACTCAAGAGCTGTGGGGCACGATCTTACATTGCAGTACCATTTAGAGTGGTCGGCCATCGTTTTCGCGCCACTGAGTGAGTGTACACCCACGAAGAGCACGCCCTTCTTCTTCACCAGTGCCTCGTCGTGACGCAGATATGGCGGAAAAATGGCAAATACATTCTCTGATGATTTTAGCAATTCTCAAGCACAAAACCAGTTAAATTCAGGCACACAGGACTCGATTATAGCGAGCTACAGAATCCTGTTCGTGACGCCCAAGTTGAGTCGCACAGAGCCAGAGGTTTTGGGGGTACTCGGCACCGAGCCCGTCGACTTCTATGGGGTATGTCACGGCTTTACCCGGCAATTGAATCAGTCTATTTTACTATGTAGAAGTGTATAAACTATAAATATATGTATATATATATATATATGTCACAATGACATGTATATATATATATATATATATATATATATATATATATATATGTATTCTATGTGTGTATATTTTGTGTTTACAACGAAAGAAAGTGTTTTTTTAGTTGCGATATTTTGTTGCCATAGACTTACATGGGACTTCCGGTATCGGAATCGGATATCGACGATATTTAGTGATATCGGCGATACCATTCCGATCCGATATTTTTAGATATCGAGCAGTATCGCTCAACACTAGTGTTGAGCAATTGGCTTTCTAACCATTAATGGCACATAAACAACCACCAATTTCACACAATTTACAATATGTAAAACAAACTCCTCAGTTCATGTTAAAAGGGATTAAATGGGTAATAAAGTGTCATAAGTTGAATTATATATGCTAAAGACCTTGCATTAATAGAATAATATCTCAAACTACCACATTACATACATGAGTTTCTCTCTATCCATTTTGAATTTGTGATACAAGTGTCAATGAAGTGCATCAACATACAAAAAGGAATAGCTAAGTCCATTAATGTCAATGTACCAAGTATAGATGTGAAATTCTATGCACTCCCAAAGAATCAGTTAAGAATTATGTCATTTTTCTTGTGCAGGAAATTTTAAAAAAAATGCATTGTGTTTTGAAATGCATTTACAAATTTGTGCTTTGATCAATACCTGTTCCTTTGACTCATCACCAGACACAATAATTAAACATCCAAAATCAGGTTTAATATCATTTATTAGCAATTTCTTCTTCACAAAAAAACAGTAATTTAATTCATTTACACTGCTCTTTTCAGTGAATACTTCATAGAAGATTTACTAGCATATTTTTTCTAGCCTCCCCCATAAATCAGTGGGACACAACCCCTGTCCCTTATTACTTCTCTCTCTCTATTACAACCAACCATATTATTTAGTTTTATTCTCACAATACCTCTATAAGCTCTGTACTAATGTACAAAGCTTCTTACCTACCTCTCACTATTCGACACCTACACACCATACTCTCTTTAGACTAGAGGTGAGTGAATGTGTTCAGAAAACATTTGCCAATCTCAAAATTTGGTACGAATATAGCACATTCTGATTGATGTTCACTTTCAGGAGCATTTTTACTCAAATTCGACAAAAGTTGGTCACAGTTCAGTAAATCATCATATTTCCACTAATGCTTTTGTTATTACTTTTGCAACAACAGTGCTGTTGTGTGATGAGATGGGGGGAGGTAGGGGGATGTGTTTGATGAGGGGAGGTTGTGTGAAGATGTTAGAAGATTATGTGAAGAATTTACAGCAGCAGCACACACTTTTTGTTTCTTTTCTCTTAACTTTATGTGTGTTGATTCCAGCAACCAATCAGGGAGCAGAAACCATCCACAACATCATGACACAAGGTCATCTGTGATTGGTTGCCTAAGTTACACGTATCTTGCCATATGAAAAGTGACATATTGTTTTGCTGGATACCATTTGCACAGTGTCACAGTGCAGAGAGGTTGCTCCTAGTGCTTTCCCAAAGCTTGAGGGACAAACCTCTGCATCTAACTGTTCCTCCTCTACTTCTGCCTCCTCCAACAACTCTAGGACCCCCACCTGTGCCCTCAACTTCTCCCTTAATCAGACAAGAGTTCCAAAAGTGCAGATATAATCTCGCCCACCACTGTACTGTGCAGCCATGGATCACCACAATCAAGTAATGTTTAAATTATTATGCCTTGGAGATCGCAGTCACATAGCTCAAGAGTAGTGGACAGGTATCCAAGCCGAGTTAGAGCAATAACTGTCTCCACAAACCAGAAGCCAGGGAAGGCTGTGTGCGATAATAGTGCAAATCTGGTTGCCTCCCTACACTGTGGCAATCTCACACACGTACTATGCATGGTTCAAATCCTCAACCTGGTGGTACAGCAATGTCTCTACCACTATCCCAGCCTTGATGTTCTGCTGCAGAAAGCATGGTTGCTGGTTGCTTACTTCGGATGTTCGCACCCCCAGGTCATTAACTTTCATCGCTACAGAGGTGTTTTGGACTAATGGTTAACCGTTTGATTAACGATGCTTCAACACAGTGGAAATCCACTCTGCTCATGTTGCAGTGGCTGTGGCAGCAACGGTGAGCTGTGGTGCAGTATGTACTTTTGCATAGCCTGGGCCAGCACAGTCTGGACGTGGTGAAAAGGTGAAAATCACACTTGTGGAGTGGGCACAGGTAAAGGACCTCTCCATCCTTCTGCACAGTTTTGAAATGGTTACTAAGAGGTTAGTGCTGATGATGCCATCATCAGAATCACTATTCCGATTATCTACATGCTGGAGCACATTTTGAATAGTCTGAGTAAGGAGGTGATGGTCCTAGAGGAAGAGGTGGAAGCAGAGGAGGATGCGGAAAGGATAACATTATCTCAAATTTCCAGGTGCAATGGGAGGGTGGTTTACAGCGATCAAGTAAGACTCATGGCACCAGTCAAACTGTTGGTGAAGATGTAGGAGCCGAGGAACAACTGGAGGAAGGCAAGGCGATGGACGTGCAACAGTCAGGAGTTGAAGTGGATAATGATCCGCTCTCTGTTGTCTGTAGTAGGCGGGAGGAATCAACCTTGAGTGTTACCCTGCCACCAACACAGCATGGACTTGAACCTCATGGAAGTGCATGACACATAAGCGCCTTCTTGCTGCACGATCTTCAACACGATGCTCATATTCTTAGGGATAGAAATAGTGCTGACTACTGGGTTGCCACAATGTTAGAGCCACGGTACAACAGTAAATTTATCCAGATGCCAGGTGAGTCAGATGCAATTGACAGTTGCTCTGCATATGGCTGCAAAAGATCTCTGCATTTGGCATTGCAAATGCCTTCTTAATCCTTATAACTTTTGGACCCAGTGGCAACCTACCTCTAGCTCTAATTGACACACCTGGACCTGAGTGTTTACAGACTCTTAGTCTGCTTCAGGGAGCCAGTGGTGATATTCACATTTTCCCTTGTGAAGTCCTGGAGCTATAGCAGTCGGCTTACTTCCTTTCTGGTACTCTTGGAGGACGTTTGGTGTTACCTCTCTTGAATCTGCTCAAGTTAAGTTTTTCTCCCGTTGTTTAACTCCCTTCATATTTTTAGAGTACAGTGGGGACTGAACAGTGCTCATCCCTATTCAGGGCCTAGCTCTAGGGATATACAGTGCTTAGGTTTCCTGCTCGGCGATTGGTGTGGAAACAATATAGAGATGGTAAGGTAGGCAAGGTGCTATTAGATCTGCCTAGGGGTCTCCACTCCACCATTCCTTAGCATTTGGGCTTCCTTCCCCTCATCCCTTTGTGTTGCATTTAGTCTTCCCACACTGTGAATTCTAGAGTATCAAAGCATGCGTGTAGACAATATTATGGGTGGTTTTCCCCAAGACAGCAATGAGGCACATAGTGTGCATCCCAGTTTTTTTACATCAAACCCCGGGAACGTAAAGATGTCATGGCAAAATTATTAGCAGAAGCAGCATAAGTGACATATGCAATTTCTGTGAGTCGTTTAACAAATTTTTTTAGACCAGTCTGTGCACAAGCAGAACAAAGTACAAATCTGACACGTGAATGACTAGAGAGGATGGTGCAGGAGAATCTGGAGCTCAATATTAATGCCATCAAGGTGGTTTGAACCCTTTTGCATTTTTTACCTTCAAAAATGGAAGAGTGGCCTGAGTTCGCCTGTCATATCTTGGAGGTTTTGTCATGCCTGGCCACCAACATTCTCTCAGAACATGTTTTTAGCACTGCTGGTGGTGTCCTGTCATATATGCACATCCAGCTTTCCCCTGAAAGTGTACACCACCTAATTTTCATGAAAATGAACAAGTCATGCATCGCCAATGACTTTTGCACCCCATTCACAGACTTGTGCAGACTAGGCAATGGTGTTGTTTTAAGTGTCATGTATTCATCTTGCGTTATTGCAGTCTGTGCCATCTTTGCGGTGTCTTCTGTGCCTGCTGTTGCTACTGCTGCTGATGCTACAAACATTTTTTGAAATGTGAAGACTCAAAGTTGGGTTTCAATCTAGTGGGTGGCTTGCAGTAGATGGTGTGTCAGAGGCCTATTATACTGTTTCTATTCTGTGGTGCTACTTTAGTGCTGTGTGACAATTATTTTTTTTTAAATGTGGAGACGCAAAGTTAGGTCCCCTTCTGGTAGGTTGCCTGTAGTAGAAGGTGTGACAGAGGTCTATTATACTGTTGCTTCTCTGTGAAAATTGATGCCATTTTAGTGGTGTGTGACAATTATTTTTTTGAAATGTGGAGACACTAAGTTGGGCCTCCATCTGGTGGGTTGCCTGTGTAAGTAGGGCTTCCAGACAGGTAGGCCTGCACTCACTTTTAGTCAACTACCTGTGTTACTTTCCTTACATTTTTGTATTAATAGTACTGTTTCAAACTGAAGTTTCTGCCATCTTAGTGTGGCTTGAAAAAAAAAGGTGTTGTATAAGGTATTATGGCTCCCAGATAAGAAGGCTTACACAGCATCCTTAGCCACCTTGTCTTATTTGAAACAAATTCCAAACTCTAAATGCTAGCCCAGACCCTGATACCTCATTAATGGCACATGGCTGACTTCTGCTGTGCCATTATCCAATTTCTACAGTAGGTAAATTGATGTCATGTCTTCTGTTATCTGCCACTAGTTTGGTGAAATATTTGTACTCCACATTGGTTCTCCTTCATATGTGGTGCCTGTTGCATTATGGCTCACAAACTGTCTGACCTGCACTTACTTTTTGTCAATAACCAGTGTTACTATCCTTACATTTTTCAACCAATAGTACAGTATGAAAGGGATGATTGTGCCATCTGACTGTGGCTGAAATAAAATAAAAATTGGAGGTGTTGAATGAGGTATCATATCTCCCAGCTAAGAAGGCTTATACTGCTTCCTTAACCACTAGGTTCTCATTAAAACTTCAATTTCAAGATGAAAATCCTGGGCCAGACTCTGATACCTCATGCATGGGCCATGGCTGAAAACTTCTGTGCCATTATAAAAGGTTTTACTGTGGGTCAATTGATCAGTCCACTACCTTTATTACTTTCCTTATATTTTTCTACCAATAGTACTGTATAAATCTAATGTCTGTATCATCTGAGTGTTTTAGGAATAATAAAAAAATGGAGGTGTTGCTTGAGGTCTCAGGTCTCCAAGCAAAGAAGTCTTACACCGCTTCCTTAACCACCAGGTCCTCATTGAAACTTTCATTCCAAACTGTAAATGCTAGCTCAGAACCTATCTCATGCCTGACCCATGCCTTACTGTTGTGCCATTATAACATTTCTACTGTGGGTCAATTGATGCCACTTTTCATGGTGTCTGCCCCTTATTTGAGCTTTTAAGTGGGCAGCTTTTTGCCCCCCCAGGTATTATCTATACGTTTGATTTTGCCTCTCATTGAATTTAATGAGGTTTGTTCGCCGAATCTGAACCAAATCTTAAAAGGTTCACTCATCTCTACTTTAGACTTCTCCGCCCCATGCCTTTTTACACCTCTACCATCCAACTAATCCTCCTGATATTCACCAGACATCTTTCTCGATTCACCCGACATCTTTCCTATCTACTATTTCTCCATCTCCACTTCTCTCTCAGCCTCAATTTTTCATATATATATTTTTCTTTTCCCCTGTTGTCTTTTTTTACATTCCTTTTTCCTCCTTCTCTGTCACTAACATTGCTATACTCCTCTATCTCTACACGCTCTGACCTAGATTTAGAGTTAATAAGAGAATGAACCTGCCGAGAGGAGGAGCTAAGATGGAGAATTCCACACTCTCAGCAATGAGTTCATTTAGAGATATCGCCTTCCCAAGGAGTTTACTTCATTACAAGTACTGTATATATACTGTATCTACTAAAATGATTGTATTTTAGACCAATTCACACACAATTCTCCAAAATTAAATTGAATGTACAAATATCGCCCAATTTTTATTATAGATTTTTATAAAATAAATGGTTCTCTTTTAGAAAAACAACTATTTTCATTATTATTTATTATGCAATTTTTTTTGTCCTATCACACAAGTTTCATTTATTTAATATATCTTAATTTTAATGCTTACACTTTTTCATATGTACAAGATCATTTCTATATTGGTTATTTAATTTAATCAATATCTTGTAAATTACATATACATGCTACACATCTTATTGTAATATTTACAGATTTCACAAATCTTTTTCTCACACATTTATTTATTCCCATCCAACTGTATTAACAGATATCTAGAGAGCCAAACAAGAAAAAAAACATAGTATACAGTGGCATGTAAAAGTTTGTGCACCCCTGGTCAAAATTACTGTTATTGTCAACAGTTAAGCAAGTTGAAGATTAAATTATCTCTAAAAGGACTGAAGTGAAAAATTAGACATTTCATTTGTATTTTTTGCAAAAACATATATATTTTTGAATTTTTTACATTTTAAACATTGCGAAAAGGAAAATGGGCTGATGCAAAAGTCTTGGCACATTTGGAGATTTGTGGGCTCAGATAACTTTGACCGATGTTTCAGACCTTAATTAGCCTGCTAGAGTTATGGCTTGCTCACTATCATCATTAGGAAAGGCCAGGTGGTGCACATTTCCCAGATTTATAAAAACCTAGCCTCCTCTAACCTTGTGCCAAAAAACAGCAGCCATAGGTTGCTCTAAGCAGCTGCCTAGCACTCTGAAACTGAAAATGATGGACCCCCCACAAAACAGTAGAAGGCAAGATAGCAAAAGTGTTTTCAAGTTGCCCTTTACTCCGTTCTTAATGAAATTAAGAAATAGCAGTTAACAGAAACATTGGATGTCAAGATAAGGTCTGGAAGCAAAATTTCAGTTAGAGCTGCTCGTAGGGTTACTAGAGAGGCAAATCAGAATCCCTGCTCGATTGTAAAAGACCCTCAGAAAGATTTAGCAGACTCTGGAGCTGTGGTACATTGTTCTACTGTTCAGAAAAACCAGCACATATATGGCCTTCATAGGAGATTCATCATAAGAAAACCTCACCTGCATCCTCATGATAAAATTCAGTGACAGAAGCAAGCAAAGAACCTTTAACCAAGCCTGATGCATTTTGGAAACCAGTCCTATGAACCGATGAGGTTAAAATAGAACTTTTGGCCACAATATTAAAAAGGTATGTGTGCAGAAAAAAGGGCAAAGAATTTCAGGAAAAGAGCATCCAACCAACCATTAAGCATGGGGGTGGATCAATCATACTTTGGGGTTGTCTTACAATGTCTTACAATGACACGGGCAACATTTCATGGGTAGAGGGAAGAATGAATTCAATGAAATTTCAACAAAGTCTTGATCCAAACATAACACCATCTGTAAAAAAGCTGAAGTTGAAAAGAAGATGGCTTCTACAAATGGACAATGATCCTAAATACATGTCCAAAAATCCACAGTAGACTACCTTAAAAGGCTCAAGCTTAAGGTTTTACAATGGCCCACACAGTCCCCTCATCTGAACATCATTGAAAATCTGAGGCTAGACCTCAAAAGAGCAGCACATGCAAGGCGACCCAGGAATCTCACAGAACTGGAAGAATTTTCCAAGGAAGAATTGATCAAAATCCCTCAAACAGGAATTGAAAGACTCTTGGCTGGCTACAAAAGTATTAATCATGCAGGGTGCCCATACTTTTGAATCGATCCATTTTCCTTTTTGTCATTTTTAAAATGTAAAAGATTATTTTTTTTCCTATAATACAAAGAAAATGTGTTAACCTTAACTTTAGGCCTTGCAAAAATCATTTCCTCTTCAACGTGCTTAATTGTTCACAATAGCAGTAATTTTGACCAGGGGTGCGTAAACCTTTACAAGTCACTGTAAAGTTGATACCACCATGACCACCCCAACTGATACCACCATGGCCACCCCAATGTGAGTTGTGACACATTTTCCTTGAGATAGCACCTTGTTTGACATACGCATCAGGGTTGTCTTAGTGTTACAAACATTATACTATGAGTAAGCAACAATACAGCTGAGAACAAGATTTCTGAATTTGTCTATACTCTCATTATATGCACTAGCATTATGCTATTGATAAGACACCTGAGATTTTTTTCTTTGGCTCTCTTGAAATATATATGACTCTGACATCTATGTAGATTTTCACATCTCTAATATATAACAGCACATTACTAATATATACAGTGGTGGTCAAAAGTATTGGCACCCCTGCAATTCTGTCAGATAATACTCAGTTTCTTCCTGAAAATGATTGCAAACACAAATTCTTTGGTATTATTATCTTCATTTAATTTGTGTTCAATGAAAAAATACAAAAAGAATTGACCTAAAGCCAAATTGGATATAATTCCACACCAAACCTAAAAAAGGGGGTGGACAAAAGTATTGGCACTGTTTGAAAAATCATGTGATGCTTCTCTAATTCGTGTAATCACCAGCACCTGTAACTTACCTGTGGTACCTAACAGGTGTTGTGCTATGAATGTTTTAGAAATGAATTCTGAGCAGAAGCTCCCTCTGGTGGTTACAAACAGTACGGTCAGGATGAGCCCACTCCCTGTCCACATAATCTGCTTTTCATCCTCAGACCAATGGACAAACTGAGAACCGAGGACCATCAGGCCCAGCGGTTTGCCAACTGGCATAGGACTGATGGTCCTCGGTTCTCAGTTTGTCCATTGGTCTGAGGATGAAAAGCAGATTATGTGGACAGGGAGTGGGCTCATCCTGACCGTACTGTTTGTAACCACCAGAGGGAGCTTCTGCTCAGAATTCATTTCTAAAACATTCATAACAGTGTTGGCAATAACTAAATGACACTTGCAGCCAGTTAACATGGATTAAAGTTGACTCAACCTCGGTCCTGTGTCCTTGTGTGTACCACATTGAGCATGGAGAAAAGAAAGAAGACCAAAGAACTGTCTGAGGACTTGAGAAACCAAATTGTGAGGAAGCATGTGCAATCTCAAGGCTACAAGTCCATCTCCATAGACCTGAATGTTCCTGTGTCTTCCGTGCGCAGTGTCATCAAGAAGTTTAAAGCCCATGGCATTGTGGCTAACCTCCCAAGATGTGGAAGGAAAAGAAAAATTGACGAGAGATTTCAACGCAAGATTGTGCGGATGGTGGATAAAGAACCTCGACTAACATCCAAACAAATTCAAGCTGCCCTGCAGTCCGAGGGTACAACAGTGTCAACCCGTACTATCCGTCAGCGTCTGAATGAAAAGGGACTGTATGGTAGGATACCCAGGAAGACCCCACTTCTTACCCCGAGACATAAAAAAGCCAGGCTGGAGTTTGCCAAAACTTACCTGAGAAAGCCTAAAACGTTTTGGAAGAATGTTCTCTGGTCAGATGAGACAAAAGTCGAGCTTTTTGGGAAAAACCATCAACATAGAGTGTACAGGAAAAAAAAAGAGGCATTCAAAGAAAAGAACACGGTCCCTACAGTCAAACATGGCGGAGGTTCCCTGATGTTTTGGGGTTGCTTTGCTGCTTCTGGCACTGGACTGCTTGACCGTGTGCATGGCATTATGAAGTCTGAAGACTACCAACAAATTTTGCAGCATAATGTAGGGCCCAGTGTGAGAAAGCGGGGTCTCCCTCAGAGGTCATGGGTCTTCCAGCAGGACAATGACCCAAAACACACTTCCAAAAGCACTAGAAAATGGTTTGAGAGAAAGCACTGGAGACTTCTAAGGTGGCCAGCAATGAGTCCAGACCTGAATCCCATAGAACTCCTGTGGAGATATCTCAAAATGGCAGTTTGGAGAAGGCACCCTTCAAATATCAGGGACCTGGAGCAGTTTGCCGAAGAAGAATGGTCTACAATTCCAAGAGAGCATTGTAAGGAACTCATTGATGGTTACCGGAAGCGGTTGTTCGCAGTTATTTTGGCTAAAGGTTGTGCAACCAAGTATTAGGCTGAGGGTGCCAATACTTTTGTCTGGCCCCATTTTGGAGTTTTGTGTGAAATGATCAAGGATTTGATTTTTGCTTCATTCTCTTTTGTGTTTTTTCCTTGCAAGCAATTAAATGAAGTAAAAATAGCAAATAATTTGTGATTGCAATCATTTTCAGTAAGAAACTAAGTATTATCTGACAGAATTGCAGGGTGCCAATACTTTTGGCCACCACTGTATACAGTACAGACCAAAAGTTTGGACACACTTTAGCATTGAAAGATTTTTCTGTATTTCCATGACTATGAAAATTGTAAATTCACACTGAAGGCATCAAAACTATGAATTAACACATGTGGAATTATATACTTAACAAAAAAGTGTGTGTCATGGGGTCCTTCTCCAGTATCACACAATCAACAGAGCAAGAGAAGTGCGAACAATCCCAAAACCTTTATTATAGGTAGTGTTGAGCGATACTGCTCGATATCTAAAAATATCGGATCGGAATGGTATCGCCGATATCACTAAATATCGTCGATATCCGATTCCGATACCGGAAGTCCCATGTAAGTCTATGGGAACAAAATATCGCAACTGAAAAAACACTTTCTTTCCTTGTAAACACAAAATATACACACTTAGAATACATATACAGGTCCTTCTCAAAAAATTAGCATATAGTGCTAAATTTCATTATTTTCCATAATGTAATGATTAAAATTAAACTTTCATATATTTTAGATTCATTACACACCAACTGAAATTTTTCAGGTCTTTTATTGTTTTAATACTGATGATTTTGGCATACAGCTCATGAAAACCCAAAAATCCTGTCTCAAAAATTAGCATATCAAGAAAAGGTTCTCTAAACGACCTATTACCCTAATCTTCTGAATCAACTAATTAACTCTAAACACATGCAAAAGATTCCTGAGGCTTTTAAAAACTCCCTGCCTGGTTCAATACTCAAAACCGCCATCATGGGTAAGACTGCCGACCTGACTGATGTCCAGAAGGCCATCATTGACACCCTCAAGCAAGAGGGTAAGACCCAGAAAGAAATTTCTGAACAATTAGGCTGTTCCCAGAGTGCTGTATCAAGGCACCTCAATGGGAAGTCTGTTGGAAGGAAACAATGTGGCAGAAAATGCTGTACAACGAGAAGAGGTGACCGGACCCTGAGGAAGATTGTGGAGAAGGACCAATTCCAGACCTTGGGGACCTGAGGAAGCAGTGGACTGAGTCTGGTGTAGAAACATCCAGAGCCACCGTGCATAGGCGTGTGCAGGAAATGGGCTACAGGTGCCGCATTCCCCAGGTAAAGCCACTTTTGAACCATAAACAGCGGCAGAAGCGCCTGACCTGGGCTACAGAGAAGCAGCACTGGACTGTTGCTAAGTGGTCCCAAGTACTTTTTTCTGATGAAAGCAAATTTTGCATGTCATTCGGAAATCAAGGTGCCAGAGTCTGGAGGAAGACTGGGGAGAAGGAAATGCCAAAATGCCTGGAGTCCAGTGTCAAGTACCCACAGTCAGTGATGGTGTGGGGTGCCATGTCAGCTGCTGGTGTTGGTCCACTGTGTTTCATCAAGGGCAGGGTCAATGCAGCTAGCTATCAGGAGATTTTGGAGTACTTCATGCTTCCATCGGCTGAAATGCTTTATGGAGATGAAGATTTCATTTTTCAGCACAACCTGGCACCTGCTCACAGTGCCAAAACCACTGGTAAATGGTTTACTGACCATGGTATTACTGTGCTCAATTGGCCTGCCAACTCTCCTGACCTGAACCCCATAGAGAATCTGTGGGATATTGTGAAGAGAAAGTTGAGAGACGCAAGACCCAACACTCTGGATGAGCTTAAGGCCGCTATCGAAGCATCCTGGGCCTCCATAACACCTCAGCAGTGTCACAGGCTGATTGCCTCCATGCCACGCCGCATTGAAGCAGTCATTTCTGCAAAAGGATTCCCGACCAAGTATTGAGTGCATAACTGAACATTATTATTTGATGGTTTTTTTTTATTTTGTTTTAAACACTTTTATTTTATTGGACGGATGAAATATGCTAATTTTTTGAGACAGGATTTTTAGGTTTTCATGAGCTGTATGCCAAAATCATCAGTATTAAAACAATAAAAGACCTGAAAAATTTCAGTTGGTGTGTAATGAATCTAAAATATATGAAAGTTTAATTTTAATCATTACATTATGGAAAATAATGAAATTTAGTACTATATGCTAATTTTTTGAGAAGGACCTGTATATATATATATATATATATATATATATATTTATAGTTTATTCACTTCTACATAGTAAAATAGCCTCTGATTCAATTGCCGGGTAAAGCCGGCATTTGTGAAAAGACAGAAGCACCCGAGGGTCCAGTCGCCACAGAGATGTTGCATCGCACCCAGCGAACAGGATTCAGAAGCTCGCTATAAGCGAGTCCTGTGTGCCTTAATTGAACTGTTTTTTTGCTTGAGAATTGCAAAAATCATCATAGACTGTATTTGCCATTTTTCCGTCATATCTGCACCACGAGGCACAGGTGAAGAATAAGGGGGTGAACTCGTGGGCGTACACTCACTCCGTGGCGCAAAAACGATGTCCGCACACTCTAAATGTTACTGCAATGTAAGATCGTGCCCCACAGCTCTGGAGTTCCGCCTCCTCATCCTCCTCAGTGGGCGTAAACGAACGCGAAGGTCCCGCCTCCCTACAAAAGATGTCGCCTCTCCTGATGCTAATGACACATGTGACTTTGCTGAGATGGCGAATGGACGTGAGCAGAAGTGGGAAGGGATGGAGGAGTCAGAGCTCTCCCCCCATGGAAGCGACCCGATCGCCACGGAGCCACAGTTTGGCACCCGGCCTGGAAACCCTCCTACGCTGGAAGAAGCGGAGGATACCCTGGGAGACCTGGCCCGGCACCGGGAGGAGGTCGCCAGGATGGAAGCGAGCTGGCGGGCCCTAAAACTACAATTGGAGCGGCGCCAATCCCTCTTACCCCCTGAAGTGTCTGTACCGGAAGGTGAGGCACCCGTTCCAGTAGAGGAGGCCGTGCGGGCATCCCAGCCCTTGCACTCTGAACCGGTTGCCAGTATCTCAGTGGAGGCACCCGTTCCAGTACAGAAGGCCGTGCGGGCATCCCAGCCCTTGCAATCTGAACCGGTTGCCAGTATCTCAGTGGAGGCACCCGTTCCAGTACAGAAGGCCGTGCGGGCATCCCAGCCCTTGCAATCTGAACCGGTTGCCAGTATCACAGTGGAGGCACCCGTTCCTGCAGAAAACGCTGCACCAGCACCCCAGATCCCGCTGTCTGCCCCCGTCGCTGAGGCAGAAGAAGCGTCACCCGTCCTCATGGAGGAGGCCGCGCAGGCACCAGAGCTCTACCTGCCTGTACCGGAGCCCCGACCGTCATCTGTTCCAGAGCCGGCTGCTTCCGCCACAGGTGAGCGCCGCCAGGACTGGCGGGCGCCAGGAGAGCTGCCGCAAACCGGACATCGTAAGCTGGCATTTGATGGTGGAGACATGGAGCAGCTGGTGGAGGAGAATTACAACCGGCGTCAGGAGGAAGAGTGGAGACGTCGGGAGCGGGAATCAGAGCGACAAAGGGAGCAGCGAGAATCCCAAAAGCTTCGGCAACATCACGTGGAGAAGGACCTGGCAGAGAAGGCACGTATGAGAAAGGATAAAAGTACGGTCAGGGAGCCGCGGCGTAAGGGTGCAGTACGGAACTTTAAGTTAAAAGGTGGTTGGGGCTTCATCCAGGAGCCTGGACTTTATTTAGAAGTTTTTGTAACCCGGCAGGACGTGGAGGCTCACCTCCCAGAAGGACACACGGGGAGGGACCTGTTGCCAGGAGACTTGGTGACTTACACCCGACACTGGGGTTACAATGGATGGTACGCCCTAAATGTTACCAGGTGCGACCCCTACTCCCCAGAGTGTCAGGAAACTGACAGACCCTACGAGCCTTCAGCCTCCCCCAACCAGGCCTCTGCACAAGTGCCCACCCCACGCCGTAAATCTCCCCAGCCTCCCTCAGTGGTCTCCTCAGCAGCCCCAGCTATGGACATGATAATGATAGCTGGCCCGTACCCGGCGCCTGTTAGGCCCCCTGGGGTTCGTTCAGTCCAGGACATAGGGGTCCAGACCCGGAGGGAGATGAAAGAGGTGGCCACACAGACCCAGATAGCGGGTCACGACGTCACTGTACACGCCACACGACGTCATCAGGTCTGGGTGGACCCTCCTGTCACGGATGTTTGGCAAGCTCCACAACAGTACCAGGTGGTACCTGGAAGAGGCCAGCCAAAGAAGTCTAAATAACCCGGACAGGGTCTCTGTATGTAAATAGTTAAATTATTGATGTACCCGGATGGGTGAATGTTCATAAAAGAAGTTTATTGTTGCCTTAATATACCCATGTTGGGTAATGGTTTGATGTACCCGGACGGGTGAATGTTCAGAAGAACAAGTTTATTTTTGCCTTAATATACCCATGTTGGGTAATGGTTTGATGTACTCGGACGGGTGAATGTTCAGAAGAACAAGTTTATTTTTGCCTTAATATACCCATGTTGGGTAATGGTTTGATGTACCCGGACGGGTGAATGTTCAGAAGAACAAGTTTATTGTTGCCTTAATATACCCAGGTTGGGTAATGGTGTTTCACTGTAATGAAAATGTTGAACTTTGAAGCCATGAACTGTACTGGCTCACAAATTTTTCTGTAAATAGTTGGCACTTCGGTGCTCCATTTTGGTTTTACAAAAAACTTTACTGTGCACTATTTTCAACTACCTCAGAAACTAAAAACCCGTTTGGTGTGGCCGAAAGTGAGGTCTGCTCAAGGAAAGTCTTGCAGCCCACCCAAGACCACAGTTGGAGGTTTGGAGCGGGTTCTCCACAAGCACAAGTAAAGGACACTGTGAAGTTACCCCGGTGGGGTTGTAGTCCTAAGAAGTCTCCACGAACTTCGGCACTAATGCTATTTGCACTTTTGTTGAATATGTATTTATTAACACACATGTATAACACATATCAAGGGTATGAACAGTAACAAAACATGTCACATAATATAAGCCATTTGCACTTTTGTAATGTTATTATTAAAAATTTTATTATGCAACGTTTAACTTGAAGTGTTTCCTGCTTTCTTACTACGTCGCATAGTCCACTCTGCTACATCACTTTGCACCATTGCTCTATCTCACATCTATCTGCCCTGGAAGGATAGCGTGTTACCTGTAGAAGACTTTTCACCTACCTGCACTACACCATCCCTTCCAGAGGACCTGCACAGCAGCTCTGGACACCCTGACCAGGTACTACAGGTGGCGTCACGACAAACAACACAAACATTCTATCATCCCCTGGAAATATCCCACATTCCAGTGATCGCCCAGGTCACGGACCGAGCTGTGCTACTCGTGACATCCCCCATAGAAGTCGACGTGATCGGTGCCGAGTACCCCCAAAACCCCTGTCTCTGTGCGACTCAACTTCCCTCACTGTGCTGGCACTTTACATTTACAATGCCTCTGGGTTTTTTTTTTGGGGGGTGGGGAACATTCAGACTTTTGCTATGGGGCCCCATGATTTATATGTACGCCCCTGCTGCTGAGGAATGGTATTTAAGGCTGTTAAGGAGCCAACATACATGGACCTTGCCAGCCTGATAATACCAGGCCACAGCAGTTTGCTTAGCTTGGTTGGTTAACAAAAATAGGGGATCCCCTCGAAAAAAAAAGGCGTAGGGGTCCCCCTATTTGTGTTAACCAGCCAAGTAAAATGCAGGCTGCTGCGGCCTGGTATTAAAAGACTGTCAAGGCCCATGGATTTTGGCCCTCAACAGCCTGATAATACCAGGCTACAGCAGCCCCACATTTGGCGCTTCAAAAGATGTGCCAATTGTGGCACTTTACCCGGCTCTTCCCACTGCCCTGTAGCGGTGGCAAGTGGGGTAATAAGGGGTTAATGTCACCGTTGATTGCACGGTGACAATAAGCCCGGTAAATAATGGAGAGGTGTCAATAAGACACGATCCATTATTAATCCCAAAGTTTTTAAATGTGTAAAAAAAAGACACAGCAAGAAAAAAGTATTTTAATGAAATAAAAGAGACAACACAGTTTTCATTTCTTTTATTATACTCTCATTCCTGCGACGCCATCGATCTCCTGTAAAAAAAGAAAGAAAAAAAAAAAAACAGTATACCACCTGTCCGACGCAGTCCATAGTAACGACTGTCCCACGGCGATCCAGCTCTGCTACATCGCAATGACAGGCAGAGCCTATCATCTCGACG
>JARQOD010000002.1:195398007-195486826 GCA_033576555.1 Oophaga sylvatica
TGTGTATATATAAAAACAAACTTACTTCTCACCCCCCAATTTTGTCCTTCCTCATTCTCGGGTCCTCTACCAGAGGACTGGGAGTTTGAGGGTTCTTTGCAGGATATTAGCTGTTCCTAGCATTGCGCTTTTCTAGACAGAGAGTTCATATGTTGCTCCTGGGATCTGTTGTAGCCATGTTCCCAACTTAGGGGTCACTGCTCCAAGTGCTCCTATCACCACTGGGATCACTGTTGCCTTCACCTTCCACATATTCTCCAGTTCTCCTTTGAGGCTCTGGTATTTCTCCAGCTTCTTATATTCCTTCTTTTGGATGTTTCTGTCACTTAGCACTGCCACATCTATTATCATTCCTGTCTTCTGATCCTTGTCTACTATCACAATGTCTGGTTGGTTAGCCAACATTTGCTTATCCGTCTGGATTTTGAAGTCCCACAGGATCTTAGCTCTTTCATTCTCCACCACTTTCTCTGAGGTTTCTTAGGGGACTTTGCCCGTATGCTGTGCAGATGTTACTGTTCACAATTCCCGATACTTTGATGTTGCGTTCGGTATACACTGCTCCTGCTTGCATTTTTCATCCTGCCACTATGTGTTGGACTGTTTCTGAGGTTTCTATGCATTGTCTGCATCTTGGGTCTTGTCTTGTGTGGTAGATTTCTGCTTCTATGGATCTGATACTTAGTGCTTGTTCTTGTGCCGTTATTATTAGTGCCTTGGTGCTGTCTTGGAGTTCAGTGTTCTCCAGCCATTGGTAGGATTTCTCCATGTCAGCCACCTCCATTATCTGCCAGTGGTACATCCCATGCAGCAGCTTGTCTTGCCACTTCATGTTCCTGTTCTTCCATGAACAACTGCACACATACAGTATATATACACACTGCATATATATATGTACAGTAACCTTTAATAATAATCTTTTATTTTTCATATAGCGCTAACATATTCCGCAGCACTTTACAATTTGCACACATTATCGCTGTCCCCAATGTCCCTATCAGTATATTTTTGGAATGTGGGAGGAAACCGGAGTACTCAGAGGAAACCCACGCAAACTACTTGCAGGTGTTGACCTTGGTTGGATTTGAACAAAGTCTCCAGCGCTGTAAGGCTGCAGTGCTAACCACTAAGCCACCGTGCCTGCCCTTTATATAAATATATATATTCACTGCACACATATAAGTTTATATAAATATAAACACATCACTCGCATACAGTATATATACACACTTCATGCACACAATATATATACACATTGCATGCATTCAGTATATATACACTGCACACTTACAGTATATATACACACTGCATGCACACAGTATATATATGAACTGCATGCACCCATTATACATACACACTGCACACATATAGTATGCACAGTGGCATGTAAAGGTTTCGGTGCCAGGTACCCCTGGTCAAATTTATTGTTATTGTGAACATTTCAGCAAGTTGAAGATGAATTATCTCTAAAAGGGCTAAAGTTAAAGATGGCACATTTAATTTGCATTTAGGCAAAAAAACATATATTTTCATATTTTACATTTTAAAAATTACAAAAAGGAAAATGTAAAAGCATATAAGGAGAAAATGAGCACCAGAGAAACAATTAATGGATTTATAAAAGCTTTATTAAGACCAATAATATAGAAAGCATGTGTAAACTGAGGTGGTGGGTTATTGCCTTTATAGGATTTAATCTAAAAAGGAAAATGGTCAGATGCAAAAGTTTGGGCGCCGTTCATGGTTAGTTGTTATGTTTAGGTAGCTGAGGAGGCAGGAGCAAATACCCGCATAGGCAGCCTAACACCAGAGAGGTTGGAAACTAATAGGTTGCAGACCCCTAAACTAACCGCACAACTAGAAGTAGCAGTGGGACGTTCCTACGGAGCCCTAGATGCCTCGTCACAGCCGGAAAGCTAGCTATCCCTAAAGATGGAAAGAGGAAAGCTATCTCCCCCGGAGTACACCCCAAAAGAGTAGGAAGCCCCCAGACATATAATGGCGGTTAGACAAGAAGAAAATACGAACACAGAGAGAAAATAGATTGAGCAAACGCTGGGGCCCAAAACTGTCTAGATAGGACAGCAAAGGAGAGAATACTGTCTGCAACCCAAAAAACCCTAGGAAAAACTCCAACACTTCTGAATCCAAAAATACTGAGACCACACAGTCTCGACCACCTATATCAGATCTCTGGTGTGGACACGTAGCAACCCAGCAGTAAAATATCACAAGAACTGAGCAAATAACAAATACAAAAAACGAATGGAGACCAGCCAAAACCCCCCAAAAGGGACCCGGCTGAAGACAAAAAGCAATGCAGCAAAAAGCAAGGAATTAAGCCACAGTAAAAAAACTGAAAGAGACTTTTCTGAATGCAAGCAGGAGACAGAAGAAAAGCAAGCTGTATTCCAACCCAGACCAGGAAGAACAATTGATCACCAGCGAGGATCATGGGAGATCAGCTCACTTATATCAGGCCAGTCAGTATCACCTGACAACCACTCGTTAACTGCAGGTGTAGGACTCTTGGTGTTCAACATAGGTTCAATACCCTCAGCAACCACCAGAGGGAGCTTCAGCTCTGAAGTTGTCTCCAATATGTTCACAACAGTTAGTACCTAGTAGCACCCAAAAATTATCACAGTTTGTAAATGCTTTTTGTAGCCAGCAAAGAGTCTTTCATTTCTTGTTTCAAGGACTTTCAGTCATTCTTCCTTGGGAAATTCTTCCAGTACTGTGAGATTCCTTTGTCATCTTACATGCACTGCTATTTGAGCAATAGATTTTCAGTAATGCACAGATCAAGGGGCTGTAAGGTCCATTATAGAACCTTCAGCTTGTGCCTTTTTAGGTAGTCTATTATGGATTTTGATGTGTGTTTAGGAATCATTCATTAATAGAAACATCCTCTTTTTAATTTCAACTTTTTTACAGATAGTGTTATGTTTGCAACAAGAAAGATGTATATCTTTGTACAATGTTAGCCAGTAGATAGAATGAACTGGTCCAATATTTATTGCCACAACTATTCATCCCTCTCCCATATTGATAGTTCTGCTTTATGTCACTTGTTTATCCATTGCACTATTCCTGTGTCCTGTTGTGTATAAATATGTGATTCTTTAGATGTTGTATTAGTCTTTGCCTGATAAAGAACCAGAGTAGTCTCGAAAGCTTGCAATTTGTTGCCATCTTTTCAGTTAGCCATTAAAAGGTATCAACCACTGATGACTCTCAATTCTAAATATGTTTGCAACAATAATTTGTTGAAATTTCGTTGAATTCATTCTTCCCTATTTCCTTGAATTGTTTCCCGTGCCATTAGCTACAACACAACCCCAAATAGCTCAAGAAAATAGGAGTAATGAAAATACCACTGAATAATAAAATACAGTTCCATAATATACTTTATTAAATTGACATACAAGGTCAAATTAGACATACTACAATACAAAGTAAAGTGGAGGAGGAGACATGCAGGTAAACTAAGGGAAGGCTGTGTGTCCAATGTTAAACTAGGGCAAGCAGAAACAGTGCTTATTCACATTGGAATATTAACAGGGTTGCACCGATATTATCACTGTGAAAAATCTGACAAAGTTCTATAGTATATCTATGCTTTATCCAAATAAAGTTCTAAAAGAATGGCTGCATACCCATTGAAAGTCTGGAGATTATGCACTCTCCCTGCGACCCCTGACGAGCGTTTCACGTGCTCGCTTTATCAGAGGGGAGATAGTAATAATGTCCTGTCTCTAGTGATCTATTTATAGGGCCAAAGCAGCACTGATGATTGCCATTGGCTACAACACAACCCCAAAGCATGATTGATACACCTCATGCTTAATAGTTGGCGAGATGTTCTTTTCCATAAATTCTGTGCCTTTTTTTCTGCACACATATCTTTGATTATTATGGTCAAAGAGTTCTATTTTAAACCCACCAGTCTACATGACTTGTTTCCAAAATGCATCAGGCTTGTTTAGATGTTCTTTTGCATAGTTCTGACACTGAATTTTATGGTGAGGATGCAGGAAAGGTTTTCTTCTGATGACTCTTCCATGAAGTCCAAATTTGTGCAGGTGTCTCTGAACAGTAGAACAATGTACCACATCTCCAGAGTCTGCTAATTTTTTATGAAGGTCTTTTTATGTGAAATGGGGGTTCTGATTTGCCTCTCTAGTAGTGATGAGCGAGTATGCTCATTGCTCGGGTTTTCCAGAGCACTCTCGGGTGGTCTCCAAGTATTTGGAAGTGCTCGGAGATTTAATTTCTGTTGCCATAGCTGCATGATTTGCGGCTACTTGACAGCCTGAATACATGTAGGGATTGCCTGTTTGTTGACTGTCACACAGCTGCGAAACATGCAGCTGTGGCACCGAACAGCTGATTATCGGGAGCATTCCAGATATTCAGATTCCTGATGCATCTTCTTCGGTAATATAGCTTTACGAATAAGAAGGGCGTCGACGATGTTCCTCATCTCTAATTGCGAAAATCTGATGCTCTTCAGTCAACACAGAAGTATTGATATAACCAGTTGCTATCGTGCATAGAAAGTGTCCTTTCTCAGGCAGATTCTTGAGCTCTGATCTAATGGACATCTAGGTCAGTTTAATTGAAAAGTATTAAGAAATGATACTGTTGCAACTAGTTTGCTGTCATGTCCAGAGAGTAACATGTCATATCATGTAGAGAGAATTAATCAGTGCAGCCAGTCGATTTATCACAAGTGGATAATATTGTGAACTACAAATGTGTCAAATGACAAAACAAGAAAAAAGGAGTAAAAAACACTTTGATATTGCAAAGATAATTTCATTTATTTAGAAAAATACACAATGGTGACAATGACCCTAATAAAAGATAATAACAATATACACGTGGGACCTGGATTTTTTGTACATAGCAGCAGGGGAAATACAATTGTATTCAAACAAATATGCTCCTCACCATGAGGACATGTGAAACAGCTCAAGGCACATATGCTACAATGGTAACACATCAGCATATACAGCTTACCATGTAAATCTACCTATTGGCATATCATAAATATTAGCTACCTTAGTATAGAGATTGCTTACCCCTTAAGTGTTAAGCCGCTTGCCCTGGACTTAACACTTAAGGGGTAAGCAATCTCTATACTAAGGTAGCTAATATTTATGTGCCTTGAGCTGTTTCAATGTCCTCATGGTGAGGAGCATATTTGTTTGAATACAATTGTATTTCCCCTGCTGCTATGTACAAAAAATCCTGGTCCCACGTGTGGGTCATTGTCACCATTGTGTGATTTTTATACACACGTGTATTTTTCTAAATAAATGAAATTATCATTGCAATATCAAAGTGTTTTTTACTCCTTTTTTCTTGTTTTGGCTTGTGTATACTTGGAGTACACTCTTTTATATAGTCCTTAATTTTGGGGGTACTATCGCAGTATATGCTAACGCACATTTTTTGATATATACCCCCTTTTGTTGTACTGGTCTGTATTTATCAAATGTGTCAAATGAATTGGCATGTGCCTGTCTGTTGGCTGTATTCTAGACCAGGGTTCCCCAACTCCAGTCCCCAAGGCCCACCAACAGGTCATGCTTTCAGGATTTCATTAGTATTGCCCAGGTGATAGTTGCATCACCTTTGCAATACAAAGGAAATCTTGAAAACATGACCTGTTGGTGGGCCTTGAGGATTGGAGTTGGGGAACCATGTTGTAGACTGTTACTGTAGCCACCAGTGCCAATGGACCATACTTAGTAAGTCTTTTATCTTCTGTGAATCATGTCGATATAGTACTGCTGCTGCCTGGGCTTCCATTTGTGGTCCTAATTTGCCACACATCTCTTTGCTTGCCCCATCCTAACTCTATACCGTGCTGCTCCTGAATCAGACACTGCACAGCTATACCAATCACTCACCTCCTGGCTCCATTGTGCTTCATTGTAATAGACTGTTCTGCTGCTGCCTGTGCTGTGATTGCTGGCTATAAACAGGCTCACATCTCATTTCCTGCCCAGCCTTGACTGCCGCCCCAGTCCCCTCACATCTGGCTGCACGTTGCGTTTTATAGTGCTAAACAGTACTACTGATGCTGAAAAATATTCTCTTTTTAGGGTACATAAACATTAAACAGTTCCCCAAATAACTGCTAATTTTTTAAAAATGTTTCTTAATTTTACAACTTTAATACTGTTTTGTGTGTCTAAAATAGTGAGTTCAAAACAGCTTAATACAAATTCATTGTTCCTATCTAATCATTTTTTGATTAGCAAACTATTTGTAGACCTATGAAAGGATTACTTTTTCAGTTTTGTTGAGAAACATAAACTTGATCTTCTTTTGGGAAAATTCAGATAAGTCAGCAAATTTGAATTAAAAAAAGATTGGCTCACTTCTAACAATTAATGGTATGCAAGCAATATACTTTGTTGTTACCATATTATTAAAGATGTGCACTTTGTCATTTTAGCTTTATTATATTCTAATGTCCATAATAACTGCATACATTGGGGACTAGATCTCATAATATTTTATTTACTGTGTTAATCGAATCATTAAATTGTGTATAGATTAAAAGAGTTGTAGCATAACCTTTAGAAATCCCTACTAGGTCACAAATTACCCATTCAACTTGTGAATATAGTTAATTAAATTAATTCATAGTGCTTCCCAACATAAAATATGGCTGTTTATCATTGCTTGCATAATTTACATTTCTGTTTATGACTGAGAAAAGAGTGCTGATGAAGGTCACTGTGAGCAAATAGCTGAAAATTGATTCAAACTTAAGGTCGATGGAAATGATAACAGTGATTTAGTCAGGTTTTTTTTGTTTTACTTATCTACAGATAATAATTATGATAAATATGCACTCAAATGCACAATATCTTCACATTAACAGTGCTTTTGCCACTAAATAATAACTAAGGAGATTGCTGAGACATGATTTAAGCTAAAATTAAGAAGTTTTAATTCACTTCATACAATATATCACAATGAAATGAAGAAAGATACACTTATAGCTAAAGTTTTACATACTTTTTTATTGTATCTTTTGCTGAAATGTATATACATGTATACCCAGGGGCGGACTCTGACAGTGAAAGGCTCCTGGGCAGTACTTGTGTCTGCCTCACTCATATAAAAACAAACACATTTACTTGTATATTCACATTAAGCACAATATAATAAAATATATGTATGACCATTTGCACATTATACAGATGCACATAGTACACCCATTGTTAAGGGGACTGTTGCACCAACTTTATTAAATGATGGGGAGCAACCGAACCCTGGGGTCCGCGGTGCAGCTAGGGATACTGCGGCTGAACACCCCTCGAGTATGAGGGTGACAACTAGCAACAGAAATATAACGATCTTGCCTGTGAACTTCACAGTAAGCAAGATATAGAATTTGCACTATCTCCGTTATCTTCACGGGAGAAGTGCTGCAGGCTGGCGTAGATGTATCCCTGTTAACAGCACAGAAGCTTCTTGCCAGATATTAGATCTGCACCATGTACTGCAGGCTGGCGTAGATGTAGCCCAGAAGCCAATTGGCAGATATTAGTTAGTGCATGCGACTCACGCCAGGCGTACGTGCTGCCAGCTGGTGTGCCACCGGACTGAGCAACTCTCCTTTCGTTAGCAAGTGATGCACAGGATACGCGCCCCACAGTCTGCTTGGGGTGTATAGCTACCCTTTTGACAGAGACAGACTGCACTACGATCGCTACCTGCATAGCATTCATTAACCTGCCTGAAGGACCTGTGCTAATTAGCTGAGCTGACTCTGGCATCGGCAGGTCCCAGAGAGCGAAAGCTAGAGAGCATGTGGAGCCCAGATTCTGGTACGTCACACATGAGCACTACCTATTTAGTATGATCTGACCGTGCCACGGACAGACAAGCTATTTAAGGGCTAAGCTCCGCCCCCAGCTATCTCGTCAATCGCATCACTGATGATGTCATCCGTGACCAATCAGGCGATGCCAGGTCAGAGGATCAGCTGACATTAACTACCAATCACGGTTCGCTACGTCACGGACATGCTCAGTGCAGGCATTTCTGGACTTAGGCTTATAACAGCCTTTTCCTGTCCTGTAACCTAGGTTTAAGGCTACTATGCACAAAGACTCTAGTAACAGCTTGTTCCGTTCGGGTATTAGCTAAGCGTTGGGATCGACGGAGAAGCTGAGCTTCATCTGCCTTGGCTGGGTCTGGATGGGAGACCACAGACTCCTCAGATCCAGGTTTGGATCCCGCCAATGCCTAACACCCATGCTCAAAAAAAATATAATATGCACAATGACATTTTGTGATACACTAAGTTGTTGCACGTTCAAGCTGGCAATCACATAATTTAAATGTGGCTATCAGGAGAGCTTTAAACTAAAACAATGTGGGAAGGGAAGCAAAAGGCCAGAAAAAGCCATACACCTGACAAATGCTTCTGAGAATTCTGCTATTAGAAGTGGGAAGAAAGAACAAAGACAAAAAAATCTAAATAAAAATATTGGAGAAAGAGAAACCAATCACAAACTAAAATGTTTCTATATGAATGCACAAAGCATGGGCCACAAACAAGGAGAATTGAAACTACTAACGCAGGAAAAGAAATATGATGTCATTGGAATCACTGAAACTTGGTGGGACGATACACATGATTGGAATACAAGGCTAGAAGGATAAAACTTATATGCAAGAAACAGACTTGATAAACGAGGAGGAGGTGTCACATTGTATGTTAGAAACGAAAAAAATCTTCACAGAAATTGAAGCTTCAGAGACTGGGAGTTCTGTGGAAACTGTTTAGGTAAGAATACAAGGAGAGAACAATGAAAAGGACACCATTGTAGGCATATGCTACAGGCCGTCTGTGCAAGCTGAAGATATGGATGAACTCTATGTATCAAATGGCCAAGTTCTCCAAAAAATATGACATAGTGGTCATGGGGGATTTCAACTATCCAGACATTTGTTGGGAATCTTTCTGAGGCAAAACTAACAGGTCCAGGAAATTCTTATCCTCTCTTGCTGACAACTTTATCTTCCAAAAGGTAGGGGAGAAAACAAGGGGATCTGCTAACTTGGATCTAATCCTTATAAAAAGGGAGGAAATGCTTTAGGAGGTAAGAGAGGCTGAGACTCTAGGAGGTAGCGACCATGCTATTTTAGAATTTTGGATAACTAGAGGAGAAAGACCTGTGAAGACTCAGATGTCAAGGTTAGATTTCAGAAAGGCAGATTTTAAGGGACTCAGAAAGAGAATTGGAGGAATCCAATGGCTGGATATCCTTAAGGACAAAAATGTCCAGGAAGGATGGGAAATCTTGAAAAATGAAATTCTCAAAGCACAATCGTTAACAATTCCGAAAAGAGGGAAGAATAGGAAGCATTTAAGGAAACCAGGATGGATGAACACAGTACTTAAGCACATGATAAAAAGGAAGAAAGAAATGTTATAAAATGGAAAGAAGGAGGCATATCTAAGGAAGAATATAATGCTGTCTGCAGAACTTGCAGTGCACGAATCAGATTATCTAAAGCTGACAATGAATTGATGCTTGCAAGAGACGTCAAAAGCAATAAAAAAGGATTTTGGGGATATGTCAAATGTAAAAGAAAAGTAAAAGATGCTATAGGATTTTTACAGGATGAAAATGACGAAATGGTAAGACAGGATGTTGAGCAGGCCGAACTTTTAAATTCCTATTTTGCATATGTTTTCGCTCAGAAAGGAAATGTAACATCAGCTGATCTTCACTGTCCTATTAAGAGAATGGAAGAATCCAGGATATCAATAAATAGAAAAATAGTGAGGAAACACTTAGCTAACCTAAATGAATTCAAGTCTCCCTGTCCAGATGAATTACACCCCAGAGTACTGAAGGAGATAGCAGAAGAAATTTTTGAACCACTCTCCATAATCTTTGAAAATTCTTGGAGAACAGGAGAAGTCCCAGAAGACTGGAGAAGAGCAAATGTTGTTCCTGTCTTTAAACTGGCTTAGTGATCGATCCAAAGAGTGATCGTAAATGGCTGCACATCCAGTTGGAAGAATGTCTCAAGTGGGGTACCATAGGGCTTTGTCCTGGGCCCTATATTGTTCAACATCTTTATGAATGATTTAGATGAAGGAAGTTAGGGTAAACTGATCAAATTTGCTGATGACACAAATCTAGGAGCGGTAGCTAATACTAGAGAAGAGAGAGAGGATTCAAACAGATATAAATAAACTGGAGCAGTGGGCAGTAACTAATAGAATGTTTTTAACAGGGAAAAATGCAAAGTACTACATCTGGGCAATAAAAATGAAAAAAGCATATACAGAATGGCACGAATAGGGTTAAGCAACAGAATATGTGAAAAAGACTTGGGTATACTAATAGATCACAGACTGAACATGAGTAAACAGTGTGATGCAGCAGCAAAAAAGGTAAATGCCATTCTAGGATGTATTAACAGAAGCATACAGTCTAGATCACGTGAAGTCATTATTGCCCTCTACTCCTCTTTGGTCAGACCTCATCTGGAATACTGTGTCCAGTTTTGGGCACCACATTTTAAAAAAGACATCAACAAACTGGAGCAAGTTCATAAAATAGCGACCAGAATGGTGACCTGTCTGCAAACCATGTCTTATAAGGAAAGGATGCAGGATTTGGGAATGTTTAGCTTGCAAAAGAGAAGACTGAGAGGAGACTTAATAGCTGTCTACAAATATCTCAAGGGCTGTCAGATTGTAGAAGGATCATCTTTATTCTCATTTGCACAAGGAAAGACTAGAAGCAATGGGATGAAACTGAATGGGAGGAGACACAGATTAGATATTAGAAAAAACTTATTGACAGTTAGGGTGATCAATGAGTGGAACAGGCTGCCACGAGAGGTGGTGAAGTCTCCTTCAATAGAAGTATTCATAGGCTGGACAGACATCTGTCTGGGATGATTTAGTGAATCCAGCTTTGAGCAGGGGGTTGGACCAGATGGCCCAGGAGGTCCCTTTCAACTCTACGATTCTATGATTCTATGATTGACACCAATAATTACATGGCAAGGCCACGGCAATCATAGGTACATTTGTTGCTGTTACATGCAGCTGCCAGCTATGGAATGATGGCTGCATCTGCCTGGCATTGTGTGGGCTCACTTCCTGAGCCTACTTCGTACATGGGGACTCAAGATGGTACATCCTATTATGTCTCATGTTGCATAAACGTTATATTTATTTACAGAGTTTTAACAGTTATGGCTCATTCAGACGATTGTATAATTGGTCTGTGTGCTGTCCTTTGAGCACGGACAGCACAATGACAACATATACAATCAGTCATCATACAATTTTTCTTTTATGGTTTGATGGTCTGTATGAAAAAAATTGAAGCATGTAACAGTCTGGTGTGTTTTGTAGGCCAAGCTAGTACATGTCAATCGCAGGCAGCCATTGTCCTGGCTTGCTATGCACACAGAACCTTTCACAGCTGGAATATGTGGACATGATTGGCTCATCTGTCAGATGACCACTGCTGTCAAAATGTTATTTAAAAGGGTTGTCCACTATGCGGACAACCCTATGTCAATCAGCATATTTGACCCTCGGTGAAAAAAAACACTTATATTCACATCCAGTGTTGGCGCCTTTCTGGAGGGGTTGACACTGACTCTCCCAGGGCTTGCATGAGATTATGTTATGCGATCCCCACAAATGGCTTCACTTTCCACTCTTTTAGTCAAATTAGACATCAAGAGGAAGTCAGAGTTGTGGACTGGCACCGTAGAGGAGTATAGGAGTATGCTTTTTTACTGTGAGCAAGCAAGCCAATTTACCATGGGGGTTGGCTGAGTAGTGGGCATCCCCTTTAATAATATAAATTAAGTTTTATTTTGTTGAAATTCTTACAAATTTTCCACAAGAGGCTATAATTGTCAGATTTGCCCACAGTCCTCTTGTCAGCTTCTTGTTCCAAGATGTACAGTAGGTCAGTGGTACAGAAGACACTTGCTTTTCATCTCCTGTAAAGGGTATGCCACACTAAACAACATCGCTAACGGGATCGCTAAAAAACGTCACTATTTAGTGATCCCGTTAGCGATGTTGTTGTGTGCGGCATCTACCAGCGACGTGGCCCCTGCTGAGATCCTGCTGTGATCTCGCTCGTCGCTCTCATCGTTCCGGACCCTATTTTTTCGTCGGCCCCCGCTGGTAAGTATATATCGCTGAGTGTAGCACCTTTTGTTAGCGATTTAGCGGTACTTTTGTACCGCTAAAGTCGTTAAGGAGATCGCTAACCGCGATAGCGTCCTTAACGACATCGCTAAATTAGGCTGCTACTAGCGATATAGAAACAATCCCGCTAGCGATCGCATTAGTATGCGTCGTTATCGTGATCGCTAGCGGGATTGTTTAGTGTGGCAGTACCTTTAGTCTATCATAGATATGCTCATAAAGTGGAGTTTGTGATTGGCTGAGAGATGAGACCCCCAGTGTTACTGTGTGCAGGGCTTATAACTGTATAATGGGACAATGTAAACACTGGGCCACTAAGCACTATTGTCTTTTCATCCCTAGCAATCCCCCTCTCATCTATCTCATGCAGATTAACATTAGAAGAGACTGTACACTTTGAAGAATGTTATTCATAGCACACAGCCCACCCCTCCCCCTGTTGGCCATGCAAATGGAGAGAGAGGTCATGCACATTGTGTGGCTGTGAGGCTCAGGGTGAGTAATTTTTCCATGCAGTCTTGTGAGTTTTGAGTCTCCAAAATCACAGATCCAGCAGCAACATCAGCAAGATGAGAGGAAGAAGGCTATGTCCAGCCTCTTTTGTAGAATGCAGCAGAGTTTTCCCTCACCCCTCTGTCTGCAAATGACTCAGGTGTGCGCCTCATACTCTCCATAAAATATTGATGCTACCCCAGGATTTCTGATTAACCAAGAAGTTTAGATAGTTGTCCTAGCACTCTTCGCTCTTGGGCCCCTGTGCCAGCTGCAATGGCTGTATGCACCCCCTGGTGTATACAGTGGCATGTAAAAGTTTGGGCACCCCTGGTCAAAATTTCCTTTATTTATGCAACAAAAATATATATTTTTTCATTTTTTACATTTTAAAAATCACAAAAAAGTAAAATAGACCGATGCAAAAGTTTGGGCACCCTGTATGGTTACTACCTAGTAGCATCCTCTTTTGAAAGTATCACAACTTTTTAACACTTTTTGTAGCCAGCCAAGTGTCTCTCAATTCTTGTTTGAGGAATTTTTTTAAATTCTTGTTTTCCTTTATTCTTCCAGTTCTGTCAGATTCCTGGGTCGTCTTGCATGCACTGCTATTTTGAGGTCTAGCCACTGATTTTCTATGCTGTTCAGATCAGTGGACCGTGAGGGCCATTGTAAGACCCTCAGTTCGCTCCTTTTGAGGTAGTCTATTGTGGATTTTGAAGTGAATTTAGGATCGTTATCCATTTGTAGAAGCCATGCTTTTTTCAACTTCAGCTTTTTTACAGATGGTGTTAATTTTTCATCAACAATGCAATAAGAGGCGATCAAAATATTGTATCTACTTAAAGATAGCATTATTAAAAATGACAGTTTGGACTTCAAAAATTCTTTACTGTAACATTTTAAAATTCATATCAAAAACAGCAAGGAAGATAGAAAGAAATGACTACGCCTTTGGAATGGTATTCAGATAGTGTCACCAAATAGAGTTTGAAACTAAAGGTACTGCCACACTAAACAATCCCGCTAGCGATCACGATAACGACGCATACTAATGCGATCGCTAGCGGGATTGTTTCTATATCGCTAAGTGCGGCCACTTTAGCGATATAGTTAACGACGCTATCGCCGTTAGCGATCTTCTTAACGACTTTAGCGGTACAAAAGTACGCTAAATCGCTAAGAAAAGGTGCCACACTAGCGATATATACTTACCCAGCGGGAGCGCCGACGAGAAAATAGGGTCCGGACGATTCCAGCGACGAGCGAGATCACAGCAGGAGCCTCGTCGCTGGCAGATGCCGCACTGAACAACATCGCTAACGGGATCGCTAAATAGTGACGTTTTTTAGCGATCCCGTTAGCGATATTGTTCAGTGTGGCATACCCTTTATAGCTATTTGTTCCCATCTTCCACTCTCTTTTTTTATATGATTTTTAAAATGATACAATAAAGAAGAATTTTATCAAGACTTCCTCTCTTTCATCTAAATTTTTCCACATCCGGTCAGATTGTGGTTTTGTGCACAATAGATTCCTTCCATCTCCAGAAATGATCTTGCACAAACATTTCTTTTTGCAAAAAATAAGCCCTCATACAGCCCCATTAACCAAAATTTTAAAATATTACGTGTCTCAGAAAATGGCGACACAAGTGAATTTTGTGTATACAAATGTCTGAATAATTTTTGGGATATGTTTTTATGGTGTTTATTGTATAAAACAATACTAAAGTTCAATAGATTTATTTTTATTTAAAAAGGAAAAAATCAGAAATTAAAGAAAAATTAAAAAATTGTTTTTTGTCCCCATTTTCTGGCTAACATTTGAATTAATTAGAATGATATGACACGTCACTACTCTTCAAAATTAGGTGCTCAGATAAGGGTTACCAATCCCTATACATAAAAAAACAACAAAGAATCAGGCACTCAAACAAAAACCAAAGTATAGTCAGTGCGATCCATACATGCACATCACTGAAAAAATAATATTATACAAGGCCTGATACATGTATCTATTACTTGGCTTTCTGCTTGTTATTTATCCCAGTCTGAAGAAGGTCTATGGAAAGACCAAAACGTTACCTTTTTTGGGGGGATTATGAATAAATATAATACTATTGTCCATTTTTGAGTGCCAGATTCTTTATTGTATTTGAACATTTTAATTAATAGCATCTTGAAATCCATATGATGTTTTGATTGATGTCTACCAAATTTTTTTAAGGAGATATATGGACTTAAAAATGTACTTCTGGTGTTTCAAGATTTTTTTCTCTTTATGGCATTTAACAATTGGATTAATTAATTTAATATTTTGATAGATTGAACTTTATGAATATGGCACTATCAGATATGTTAATTTTTTAAAACTTTTTTAAGTTCTATTTTTTTAATGGAGAAAAAGGGAAGTTTCAAATACTTATATTTTTAAACCTTTTTACCTTGTATATTAGTCCTGTAATCATCCAGCCTCTTATACCATATACTGCAATATCATATAGTATAAATCGGAGTCTCTTTTGAAACTCAGTATATAATTGAGCTTCAGAGGAGTAACAATGTGCCAACGACTGATACTTTCAGCAGGTCCCTGGCTATCATAGTCACCCATCGGTACTAACTAGTGATGAACGAATAGTGAAATATTCGGATTCGGGAAAATCGGCACGAGTAATCTCTAATATCCGTGTGTTCGTATTGAATAACGAATCCAATGCAAGTCAATGGGAAAGCCAAATATTTTTCTGCAGGACCCAACAAACTGGTCTAGGGCATGAGAAAAAGCTGAAATGGATGGGAAAGAGTTAAAACTAAATGGGAACTGCCTGGAGAAGATGTCTGCATGCCTTTCTGACTCATATATGGTATCTGGGAATAATGTTGTCAGACTATTACTCCGGCTTTATGGGTTTTTAAAAAGACCTACCAAACCAAATCATTTTTTAAAGGGAAAAAATGCTAAGAAACATTTTCCCTTATAATTACATGTATATAATGCAAAATAAAATATAAATATTTTTTAAAAATTATACCTCCCCTTTACCAAATGTTCACACGGATCCTTTTTGCTTTAGTTTTTCCTTTAACCTTTTTTGAGGTCTCTCACTCCAACATTTGGGAGGTCCCTCCCTTATGCATAATAGTTAGCAAGATAGTGGAATAGATATTTCCCATCCCTTTACAATGCCATTTCAAACATGCCCACTTAAATTTTGGGCTTCGCCGCCCCCACCACCACCATGCCCTCCTCCATGTAATTATACAGCTGTCGCTTCAAATTTTCAGAGGTCCAGCAGGTGCTGTGAAACTTGCGTTTTGTAAGGTCCACAGTTCATTTTTTCAACCGGATCCCAATGGAAAAACTGTCATAGCGGTTGAAGCCGCTGTAAGGTGAATATAATACAGGAGTTGGGTGAGCTGTATGATCAATGTCAGTAAATTGGATTCTACCAAGCAGCAAAAGCATTAGAATTATATTCTGAATACGTACAGTGTAAGCAAGTGAGGGCCTGTATTGTGGTCAGTCTGTCAGGTCTGAAACCTATGTCAGGAATATGTACAAGCCTCATTTTACTTGGAAGCAGCCTCCTCAAGTGAAAGAGACAGGATTGCCTTCGACCAATCTGCACAAGCATACGCAGTTCTTCTAGAAACTACCCAACCAGACAGAATGTATCCTTTTGCATGGTTTTTAGCAACACTAGAGTAATTACAGGATAAGTTCCAGAGAGTGTTGAGGTCTGTGGAGTGTATTACTCAGGTGACAGGCAGTGCTACAGAGCTTAGGCTAAGGCTTTAGTGTGGCAATGACCATGTTCCAATATGTTTAAGGCTGCGGCATGAATAGGTCTGGTTTCACCATCAGATACATATTTTGCACACAGGCATTCCGCCCACCTACTGGGGTGTTGCATATATGAACATTATATGGCGTATGCTAACAAAGGTATTATGTCGAATTTCCATTATAAAGGGATGTATGGGAGAGATTTTGAACTAGCAGCATATAAATAAAGCAGATTTTATTACTCATATTATTAATCTGTGAAAGGCTTAAACTGAAGAATTGCAGACCCAAAAATCAACATCAGGCTACCAGATACATGCTTGAAGAGACCGTGAGAGGGGCAACACAATAAAAAAAAATTATAATAATAGAATATATACAGATTGAGAGTAGAAATTTGACCTCTGCACAATGTACAAAGGTTTCCATAAATTGCCCGAAGGGGTCTGTATCATACATACTGAAAGAGGCCATGATAGGGGCCTCACAATACATTTAGCAATTATTAAAGAGGCAGAGATAGGGAGTACATGTTTCACCATTGTACAATGTGCAAAGGTATCAAAAAATTACTCAAGGTGTCTTTATCAGACCAGCTGGAAGACGCCGTGATTGGGACATCACAATACTTTTTGCTGTTATTATTAAAAGAGGTAGAGATAGGGAGTACAAGTTTTATTATTGCACAATGTGCAAAGTTTTCAAAAAAGTATAAAACTTTACCCATGTGGGGTATACATAAATGAACACTAAGTACTTGTTGCAGGAGAAGGAGGAGGTGATTTCCTGAACAAAATGGGATTGGATGGTAACGGATGGATGCTAAGACAACTTCCAAAAAAAAACATTTGGACTGCATTTACATTATGTTGCTGTCATCTGTAGGGCTTATAAAGTCGGAGGGAATCTAACCCTTGTTCAATTTTAGAAGAGTCAGCCTGTCTGCATTTTCCATTGACAGCAGTGTGCACCTATCCATTATGATTGCACCGGCTGAGCTAAAAACCCACTCAGACAACACACTTGTAGTGGGGCATGGCAGCACCTCCAAAGCGTACAAGGAGGTCAGGCCAAGTGTGCAGCTTGGACAACCAAAAATTAAAGGGCTCTGAAGAATCAGGAAGGACGCTTGTATGGTCACTTAAGTAGTCCTTCATCATCTTGGTCAACTTCTACCTCCTCATCGTAGTTACACCCACATATAGCCATTGCTGATGTGATTGTCTCATGAAAATGGGGCAGTTCGTGGACATTTTCCCACCCCCTGAGATGCACCTGGTGTGCATGGCTCTCCCCTGTAATTCTTGTGGGTGAAAAGAGCTGGTACCTCTTTCAGCAGCATTGTCTGAGGGTAATTTTTTGAGAAGTTTTCCACAATGGCCCTTTGACATGCATGGAATGAAAATGGAATGTCTGCCTTTCTCTTTGTACTGTGGGTCAAGAAAGAGGCATTAATTCATGTTGGACAAAATGTGTTTCATAAAAGGGTCTTGGGAAAGGCATCTGGACATGAACTCTGCCATGTGTGGCAGACTATAAAGAGTCAAATTTTAAGTGTCAACATAAGGAAGAACACTAACCATCCTCTCCTCCTCACAACACATCGCCTCCTCCTCTTCAGGCCTTCCATGTTGGACAGGCATGAAGCTGAGATTGGGAGTTCCTTCTATAGCGCAGAACAAAAATTCCTGTTCCTCCTCATCCTCCTCCTTCTGTTAATTATCACCCAAAATGACCTGAGAACATTGTGTGAGACTAGGCTATGTGTTATCAACCACTGTAAAATCTTGTTCCATAGCCACCTGCTCGGTATTCAAAGCTTCCTCTTTGAGATTTTGCAGCGGGTGTTATAATAAACAGAGCATCAGGATTTTTAGAATGATAATAGCGTCATCAGCTCTCACAATTTTGGTGCAGTACACAAAGTTTTGAAGAACTTCACATATGTCAGCGATCCACACCCACTCGGCAGTTGTTATGTGTAGGGGCTGAGTGTTACTCTGACGGACATTGAAAAGCTGGAATTCTGACACTGCCCTCTGCTGTTCACTAAGCTTTGCCAGCATATGGAAGGTCAAATTCCAGCATGTGGAAAGGTCACAATTCAGTCAGTGACTAGGCAAATTAAAACGCTGCTGCAGCAAAGTTAGACTGGTGAAAGCCTGAGATGACTTTCGGAAATCTACGCTGACACATAGACAAGTCAGTTTATGTTTTTAAAAACCACTGTAAAACAAGTTCAGCATGTGGACCATGCATGGAATATGTACCAGCTTGCTGAGCTTTAAAGTCGCCACCAAGTTACGACCATTATCACACACAACCAGACCTGTTTGGTGGTTCAGAGGGGAGAGCCACTGATTAGTCTGTTCTTATATTCCTTTCAACAGTTCTGCTGCATTGTGAGATTTTTCATCTAAATAGATGAGCTTCTGAAGAGCGTGCTGCCGCTCCGCCATGTCAGTGCTGCAGACTTCCCAACTGGGTAGTGATGGGGAGGCGAGTTCCACTGAGGATGAGGCGGAGTAGGAGCGACATGAACTGTAATGTGAGGAGAATGAAACCCTGATGGAAGTTGGGCCCACTATTTTTGGTGTGGATAAGATGTGTGATGTCCCAGCCAGGTTAACTTTCCACAAGGACTTGTCTACGTGTCTGTGGTTAGGTGTACCTTCCCTGTGACTGCGTCGGCCAGAGTACGGCTAATATTGTGTAACACATGCTTATGCAATGTGGTGACAGAACACCCGGAAAAATAGTGGCAGCTGGGAATCGAGTACCGTGGGGCTGCCACCGCCAAGATGTCACGGAAAGACTTAGTTGCCATAAGTCAAAACGGCAACTTTTCCAGAGCTAGCAATCTGGCAATGTGGGTGTTTAGCATTTGGGCTTGTTTAGGTGGATATTTTTGATTTTTGGTAAACGTCTGTGGCAGTGACAACTGAACACTGTGCTGGGACAACGAACTGGATGTGGTTTCTGACTTCTGTGTGTGTGAAACTGCAGGTTGTGGGCAGGAGGCATTGTCTCCTGTTCCATGGTCAGTAGATTGGGAAGGCCGCAATACAAAGGAAGGGGTTGTGGTTTCAATCTCAGACACAGATTTTGTACCCAAGTGTTCCACCCACTACTGGGTTGCTTGGCTGCTATGTGTTTTTGCATGCTGGTGGTGCTCAGGTTGGCAGTGTTCTTGCCACGTTGTCTTCTCATTCCTTAATCGGATCCTCCTTCTGAGTTGCAATTTGAGGCTGACCTTATGGCAACTGTGCATCATGATTATCCTCCACCTTTTCAGACATGAATTGACCTTTCTCCTGGCCGTAGGTGCTCAAATGTTTGGGCATCACTGCACTCCACCTCCTCATGACCCTCTTTAATGACTCTCTTTAATGGTGAACATTGAGAGGCTAGACAAATTACATGGAAATGAAAACCGTACCTCAGAGTGGCCAGTGTTGGGATCATATATATATGAGTGAGACTGTCAGGACTAAGATGCAGATAGAATTTATTCATGGAAAAAAAAAAAATTGCATCGCATAAAAACTCCAAAAAAACCATCGATGAAATATCCCAAAGAGGATTAGAGATTACCATTACGTAAAGTGAGTTTTTCCTACCCAGAGACATCTGTGGAGTCTAGTTCCTCACTTGAGTCAGAGGATACAGCAGAGTCCAGTTCTGATAGTCCACATAACCGCATTCCCAAAAAAACAACAAGAAAGGAGGTTTTTCAAAAAACAATGACGAGGGGCAGGGCGAAATCATCTTAATAACAAAAAGCAGTGTCAGAAAACTCATTTAATGCAACCTTGTCCGGTGTGGAATCTGTCTTCACAGATATTGCAGGAAGAACATTTTTCTGTTCTTTTAAAGGGACTCGGATATTCATCGACTAAGGACTTTGATTTATTTTCTACATTGCTGGATGTCAATAAATTTGCCAGGCACATTACTATCAAGTGCCATTTTAAGGAAGATGACAAATCAGAATTACATACCTCTGATGATAGGTCAGTTTATATAACCATACCAACTGAAGATATTCTGATCCCTTTATTCAGTGATTTACAAAATATTGTGATGTTGAGGAAATTTAGTTCTGAATTCTACCAAAGTACTTAGGTAGAAAATACAACATTTAAGACCAAAAATAAATATTATTATCCGATCCAATCAAGACCACTCATTCTGGACCAGTTCCAGGATGTGGTGGAAGAAGAACTTACTAGGTTGGATCGTGATAAAAAAAAAACTCCCTCAAATAATTCAAGTTAAAAAGAAAGACTATACCATAGGGAGATTAAAAATAATAAAAACATCATTATACGTAAAGCTGATAAAGACGGGGTTATAATTGTTCTTGACACTGATTTATATCTGAAATGTAATGAGCTGATATTGATCAATACTGACATTTATAGTGTCTTGAGGAGTGATCCAACTGCACTTTTCCAAAAAGAACTATTAATGTTCTTGAGAAAGGGTCAGGAGAATGGGGTTCTATCACAAAAAATCTTTGATTATATGTATATTGATACACCTATAATTCACATTCTCAATGCCCAACCCATTACTACTGTGCAACTTTTCCTTTAAATGGTACAATCTCTACAACCTCTGCTTGCTGTGGTCTGACTTTTACTACTGTGCAACTTTTCCTTTAAATGGTACAATCTCTACAACCTCTGCTTGCTGTGGTCTGACTTTTACTACTGTGCAACTTTTCCTTTAAATGGTACAATCTCTACAACCTCTGCTTGCTGTGGTCTGACTTTTACTACTGTGCAACTTTTCCTTTAAATGGTACAATCTCTACAACCTCTGCTTGCTGTGGTCTGACTTTTACTACTGTGCAACTTTTCCTTTAAATGGTACAATCTCTACAACCTCTGCTTGCTGTGGTCTGACTTTTACTACTGTGCAACTTTTTCCTTTAAATGGTATATAACAGTGGCTGCTGAATGTTTACCAAATTAATTTGTTGCATTGTATTCAATACTTACTGCTGTATAGCCATGCTGGGGCCAGTAGAGATGCTATCAGGTGCAAGGTGTTACCAGCATATGGATGCAGCCAGGCCCTGTGCCCTTGATTGTCTAACCTCCCCTGGTGTGCTGGCCAGCTGCTAATTTATCCCAAAGCAGCTACCACAACTCCTCCCACCTGATCCTCTACTCACTCCTATATATTCAGTAGCAGTCTAAGGGGGGCATGCGTGTGGGGTCAGGCACGCACATGCAGCAGAAGTACCACTGCAGCAAAAGTACAGTGAAGCTGCAGTTATTTCAACGGCAGTTAGTCACGGCAGGAGTCAGGACCCCACACTTTGTCTCTTTTGGGTATGTCTGCTGAGTAAGCACTTCTAATTACCTGTACCTGGCTTTTCTAATTACCCATCTTACTCTTTCACCATGCTTACATATGCCTTCACAGTGTTTGCTCCGTTAATCCTCTCTCTCTTTCGCTATCCCCAAACCCCAGCACCCTCTAATCAAATAATCATCTCCCCTTCCCTCCTTCCTCCCCACCTGACCTCCTCTGCTGAACTGCTCCTCAACCTCAAATCTGTCCTAATAAAACACAAAACAAGCTTCCCTCTCTCCTTCTCCCACCTGCTCTCCCTTTCTCTGCTCCTCCTCACTGCTGGTGACATATCTCCCAATCCTGGACCTCCACAGTTCATACCCACCATTAGTACTCCTTCCTACCGCTCCCTATCTAATAAGAACTACCGCAATCTTTCCAACGTAAAACCCGTGCCATTGACACCCACCCCCCTGCTCCCTCTCTCTGGAGCACTCTGGAATGCCCGCTCCATCTGCAATAAGTTTCATGTGATTCATGACCTCTTTCTCTCTCGCAATCTTGCTTTCCTCGCCCTCACAGAAACATGGCTGACACCCTCTGACACCGCCTCCCCTGCTGCGCTGTGTTATGGTGGCCTCCAATTCACCCACACTCCTCGCCCTGGAAACAGACATGGTGGAGGAGTGGGTGTTCTCCTTTCCTCTAACTGCAACTTTAACCCAATCCCACCTCTTCCCTCTCTAATCCTCCCCTCCTTTGAAGTCCACTCTGTCCGCATCTACTCTCCCTCCAACCTCCAAGTGGCCGTCATATACCGACCTCCAGGCCCGACCACTGCCTTCATCGACCAATTCACTACCTGGCTTCTTCACTTTCTCTCCACTGACATCCCCACCATCATCATGGGTGACTTCAACATCCCCACTGATACCCTTCATTCAGCAGCCTCCAAACTTCTGTCCCTTACTTCATCCTTTGGACTTACTCAGTGGTCCTCCTCAGCCACCCACACGGATGGTCATACATTAGACTTGGTCTTCACCCGCCTCTGCTCTCTATCTAACTTCAACACCTCCCCTCTCCCTCTATCCGACCACCATCTACTCACTTTCTCATACCTGTCCTCCTCTCCTGTCACCCACGTCCAGCAACACGTGCACCTCCACAGACACCTTGCACACCTAGACATCCACACACTCTCTGACTCTATTCTTTCACTGGCATCAATATCCTCACTCCACGATACAGACAGTGCCACTGCTTTCTACAATGCCACTCTCACATCGGCTATTGACACGGTCGCCCCTCTCGTTCATGGCAGAGTGCGACGTACCAACAGACAACCCTGGCACAATAACACCACTAAAAAGCTCCGGCAAGTGTCCAGGATTACAGAGCGGTGTTGGAAAAAAAACAAATTCGCAAGACGACTTCACTGCATTCAAACAAGCAACACTCTCTTTCAAATCTGCCCTCACCTCTGCTAAACAGGCCTACTTCACAACCCTCGTATCTTCCCTATCCTACAACCCCAAACAGTTATTCAAAACTTTTAACTCCCTCCTCCGCCCACCACTGCCCCCTCCTACCTCCCTCATCTCTGCTGAGGACTTTGCCACACACTTCAAAAATAAGATCGACCAAACAAGGCAAGTCTTCATTGTTCAACCACCACAACCACTTTGTATACCAGACCAATGCCCTAACCCCATAACCTCCCTCTCCAATATAACTGAAGGGAGCTTAATTGTCTTCTCTCCAAATCGCACCTCACAATCTGTGCACTTGACCCCATCCCAACCCACCTCCTCCCCAACCTCACCACCACTATTATTCCATCCCTAATCCACCTCTTCAACCTATCACTAACTTCCGGTACCTTCCCTTCTGCTTTCAAGCATGCCACAATCACGCCTATCCTTAAAAAGCCAACCCTCGACCCAACCGCTAAGTCCAGCTATCGCCCAATATCGCTGCTCCCATTCGCTTCCAAACTCCTGGAGCTGCATGTCCACGCTGAGCTTTCCTACCACTTCTCTTCTAACTTGCTCTTTGACACTCTACAATCTGGTTTCCGCCCCCATCACTCCACTGAGACAGCCCTGACCAAAATTACTAATGACCTACTTACAGCCAAAGCGAACGGACAATACTCTATACTCCTGCTTCTTGACCTGTCCTCTGCTTTTGACACAGTTGACCACTGCCTTCTACTACAGATTCTTTCCTCCTTTTGCGTCAAGGACCTCGCCCTATCCTGGATCTCCTCATACCTTTCCAACCGCACATTCAGCGTCTCCCACTCACACACTACCTCCTCGTCCCACCCTCTCTCCGTTGGCGTCCTCCAAGGCTTTGTTCTAGGACCCCTACTCTTCTCAATCTATACACTTGGCCTGGGGCAAATCATAAAGTCCCACGGATTCCAGTACCACCTTTACGCTGATGACACTCAGATCTACCTCTCTGGCCCAGACATCACCTCTCTGCTATCCAGAATCCCGGAGTGTCTATCAGCCATATCCTCCTTCTTCTCCTCCCGCTTCCTCAAACTCAATGTGGACAAATCTGAACTCATAATCTTTCCCCCATCCCACAGATCTCCCTTACCTGACCTATCTATCACAATTAACGACATCACGCTTTCCCCTGTACCAGAAGTCCGCTGCCTCGGAGTAACCCTTGACTCTGCCCTGTCCTTCAAACCGCACATCCAAGCTCTTTCTACATCCTGTCGCCTTCAGCTCAAAAATATTTCAAGAATCCGTCCTTTCCTCAACCCTCAATCTACTAAAATGATTGTGCACGCCCTCATCATCTCCCGCCTCGACTACTGCAACACCCTTTTCTCTGGCCTCCCTGCTAACACCCTCGCACCTCTCCAGTCCATCCTTAACTCTTCTGCACGACTAATTCACCTCTCTCATCGCTACTCCTCCGCTTCTCCCCTCTGCAAATCTCTTCATTGGCTCCCATTCCCTCAGCGTATCCAGTTCAAATTACTAATACTGACCTACAAGGCCATCTATAATCTGTCTCCTCCTTATATCTCTGAACTAATCTCCCGATATCTTCCCTCACGTAATCTCCGATCCTCCCAAGACCTCCTTCTCTCCTCCACACTTATTCGCTCCTCACCCAACCGCCTCCAAGACTTCTCCCGAATATCCCCCATCCTCTGGAATTCTTTGCCCCAACACGTCCGACTATCAAACACATTCGGATACTTCAGACGGAACCTGAAAACCCATCTCTTCAGGAAAGCCTACAGCCTGCAATGACCCTGCTACCTCCTCACCACTACCGGAGATATCGCCTCAACTAACACCGGAACTGCTGCAACCCCCCGACCTACTGTCTCCTGCCTCACAATCCTGTAGAATGTAAGCCCGAAAGGGCAGGGTCCTCTCCCCTCTGTATCAGTCTGTCATTGTTAGTTTGTTTACTGTAAGTGATACCTGTAATTTGTATGTAACCCCTTCTCATGTACAGCACCATGGAATCAATGGTGCTATAGAAATAAATAATAATAATAATAGTACACAAACCTGACTTTCCTCCCAAAATGAGACCTATAATATCAGGCATTGGGTCGGTGAATGAAAGACTAGGAGCATGGGTGGATTACATGCTTCAGCCACTTGTAAAAGAAAACTCTGGATATATTAAAACACTAAAGCTGTCCTACAGATATTTGATAAATTTGTATGGAATGACGTGTTCAGCTGGATTACAATAGATGTAGTTGCATTGTTACTATCAATTTCTTTTGAGGTGGGTATAATAGCTCTAAAATGTTTTCTTTCTAAATACAGTACCTATGAGTTGCATGTGGCAGAGTTCATCATTGAATCTGCAAAATTTCTTCTCAACAGAAATTATTTCACATTTAACCCCTTAATGACCTGAGCGTTTTTTGGTTCTGCATTTTCATTTTTCGCTTCCCTTCTTTCCAGAGCCATAACTTTTCTATTTTTCATCACTATTTCCATGTGAGGGCTTATTTTTTGTGGGACCAGGTGTACTTTTGAACTGCACCATTGGTTTTACCATGTCATGTACTTGAAAATGGGAAAAAAATTCCAAGTGCGGTGAAATTGCAAAGAAAGTGCAATCCCACACTTGTTTTGTTTGGCTTTTTTGCTAGGTTCACTAAATGCTAAAACTGACCTGCCATTATGATTCTCCAGGTCATTAAGAGTTCATAGACACCAAACATGTGTAGGTTCTTTTTTATGTAAGTGGTGAAAAAAAATTCCATTTTCAGAAACCCGTAGCATCTCCATTTTTCGAGATCTCAGGTTACTTGAGGGCTTATTTTTTGCCTGCCGGGATGACGTTTTTAAGGACACCATTTATGCGTAGATCCGTTCTTTTGATTGCCTGTTATTGCATTTTAATGCAATGTCACGGCAACCAAAAAAAGGTAATTCTGGCATTTCGATTTTTTTCTTGCTATGCCGTTTAGCGATCAGTTTAAACCTTTTTTTATTGATAGATCGGGCGATTCTGAACGCGGTCATAACTGATAGGGTGCATGTGTGATTTTTTTTATTGTATTATTTTGAATGGGGTGAAAGAAGAGTGATTTAAACTTTTATACTTTTTATTTTTTTATATTTTTAAAACTATTTTTTTTTACTTTTGGCATGCTTCAATAGCCTCCATGGGAGGTTAGAAGCTGCCATAGCTCGATCGTCTCTGCTACATACAGGCGATGCTCAGATAGCCTGTATGTAGTAGAATTACTGCTTTGCTATGAGCACCAACCACAGGGTGGCGCTCAGAGCATTGCGGCATCAACAACCATAGAGGTCTTGACAGCGGCATTTAACTAGATAATAGGTGAGGGCCGCTCGCGATTCCGACTGCGCCCATTGCGGGCACATGTCAGCTGCTCAAAACAGTTGACAAGTCCCGGCTTTGATTCGGGCTCACCGCCGGAGCCCTCATCACAGCGGGGGTACTACCATTGGACGTACAATTCCATCCAATGGCAGTAAGGGGCTACTAACAACTTTTATATCCAGAAACAAGGTGTAAGCATGGGGGGAAGTTCTCACAATCCCCTGCAAATATTACCATGGCCTATTGGAAAGAAACTGTATTCTTCTCTCTAAACAATCCTTTCTTGAAAAACATGATTTGGTTTGGGAGATATACTGATGAGTTGACCTCTTGCTGGTGTGGACAAGTGACATAGATGAAGCAAATGTGCTTTTTTCATTTCTGAATGATAATCCATTCAACTTCAAATTTACTCATTGTTTCAATAAAGAAAAAGTCAATTTTCTAGATGTCACCCTCCACACCAGTAGTGGGTCACCAAGCGTTAATATATTGCTGTATAGAAAATAAACTGACACTAACACCATTCTTAAACCTAACTTATGCCAACCGAAACCTGTTAAACATAATATACCTGTGAGAGAACTCATTAGAATCAAAAGAAATTGTTCTGATAAGACATTACTTGATGCAGAACTGGACAAAAATTGTGTTGAATTACGAGTAGAGGATATTCACAAAACATCTTAAAACGAGCCAAAGACAAGGTAGCAAAATTAAGTAGAGCTGATTTTATAAAAAAAAAATAAAAAAGTAATATCCCAATCGGTACAGATTATATTAATTTCACTACCCAATATAGTGCTAAATATGGGCAAGTGGTGAATATAATCAGAAAATACTTACCGATGCTACACAAAGATCCACAGCTCAAACAAATTCTGGCTGAAAATACTGTTCGGTTTTCTGCTAGTAAAGCTCCCACTTTGGGCACAAGGATTTCTCCAAGTCTTTTTGTTAGAGATAATACTAAGGAAACCAATAACTGGTTAAGTCTGAAAGGATTCTATAAATGTGGTCAGAAAATATGTATCAGTTGTACGCATGCTATGAAATGTAAGGAGTTCACATCATATCATACAAGTTTGACATACCCAATCAAAAATTTCATAAATTGTAATACCAGCAGAGTTATACAACCCTTGGCAAAAATTATGGAATCACCGGCCTTGGAGGATGTTCATTCAGTTGTTTCATTTTGTTGAAAAAAAGCAGATCGCAGACATGGCACAAAACTGAAGTCATTTCAAATGGCAACTTTCTGGCTTTAAGAAACACTAAAAGAAATCAAGAACAAATAATGTGGTAGTCAGTAATGGTTATTTTTTTAACTAAGCATAGGGAAAAAATAATGGAATCACTCAATTCTGAGGGAAAAAATTATGGAAACACCCTGTAAATTTTCATTCCCAAAACTAACACCTGCATCAAATTAGATCTGCTCGTTAGTCTGCATCTAAAAAGGAGTGATCACACCTTGGAGAGCTGTTGCACTGACATGAATCATAGCTCCAACACGAGAGATGTCAATTGAAACAAAGGAGAGGATTATCAAACTCTTAAAAGAGGGTAAATCATCACACAATGTTGCAAAAGATATTGTTAAAGGCAAACATACTGGTAAACCAAGGAAGACATCAAAGCGTCAAGACCGGAAACTTAAAGCAATATGTCTCCAAAACAGGAAATGCACAACAAAACAAGTGAGCAACGAATGGGTGGAAACTGGAGTCAACGTCTGTGACCGAACTGTAAGAAACCGCCTAAAGGAAATGGGATTTAAATACAGAAAAGCTAAACAAAAGTCATCATTAACACCTAAACAGAAAAAAACAAGGTTACAATGGGCTAAGGAAAAGCAATCGTGGACTGTGGATGACTGGATGAAAGTCATATTCAGTGATGAATCACGAATCTGCATTGGGCAAGGTCATGATGCTGGAAATTTTGTTTGATGCCGTTCCAATGAGATTTATAAAGATGACTGCCTGAAGAGAACATGCAAATTTCCACAGTCATTGATGATATGGGGCAGCATGTCAGGTAAAGGTACTGGGGAGATGGCTGTCATTACATCTTCAATAAATGAACAAGTTTATGTTGATATTTTGGACACTTTTCTTATCCCATCAATTGAAAGGATGTTTGGGAATGATGAAATCATTTTTCAAGATGATAATGCATACTGCCATAGAGCAAAAACTGTGAAAACATTCCTTGAAAAAAGAAACATAAGGTCAATGTCATGCCCTGCAAATAGTCAGGATCTCAATCCAATTGAAAATCTTTGGTGGAAGTTGAAGAAAATGGTCCATGACAAGGCTCCAACCTGCAAAGCTGATCTGGCAACAGCAGAGAAAGTTGGAGCCAGATTGTTGAAGAGTACTGTTTGACACTTGTAAAGTCCATGCCTCAGAGACTGCAAGCTGTTGTAAAAGCCAGAGGTGGTGCAACAAAATACTAGTGTGATGTGTTGGAGGGTTTTTTGATTGTTTGTCTTTCATGATTCCATAATTTTTTCCCTCAGAATTGAGTGATTCCATAATTTTTTCACTATGCTTGGTTAAAAAAATAACCATTACTGACTACCACATTATTTGTTCTTGATTTCTTTTAGTGTTTCTTAAAGCCAGAAAGTTGCCATTTGAAATGAATTTGATTTTGTACCATGTCTGTGACCTTTTTTTTTTCAACAAAATAAAACAGCTGATTCAACATCCTCCAAGGTCGGTGATTCCATAATTTTTGCCAAGGGTTGTATATTTAATTGAATGTGTGGAGTGTAAGGTCCAGTAAATTGTTTGCACGATTGGTCCTCTGAAACACAGAATCAGGAGACATCTCTATGATTCTACAGGGGAATTGAAAATAAATGTTTTTTTCCATCTCAAGACACTTTGCGGTAATGCATGGTGGGAATATTGCCGCATTGCGATTTTGTTGCATAGAGAAGGTCAGATGCCTGATTCGAGGCGGAGACTATAGAAGAAAGGTTCTGAATCGTGAAACATTCTGTATGTGTTAAGTTGGTTAATAGACATCCAGATGGTTACTAAGAGGGATTTAGGCTATGTGCACACGTTCGGGATTTCCACGGCAATCCCGCAACTCCCTGCAGTGGGAAATACGCATTTTATTGGTATGCGTATTCCCGCTAAAAAATAGCGTTTTGCAAGCGTAATTAGCTTGCAGAATGCTAGCGTTTTCCAAGCGATCTGTAGCTTCACTTGGAAAACTGATTGACAGGTTGGTCACACAAGTCAAACATGGTGTTTGACTAGTGTGACCAAGATATAATGTTCAAAATAATAATAAAAAAAATTGTGATATTCTCACCTTCCGGCGTCCCTCGCAGCCTTCCCGGTCCTCGCGATGCTCCCGGTAAGTTCCGTTCCCAGTGATGCCTAGCGACAATGACTCCAGATGACGTAGCATCACTCGAGTCCACTCCATCATCTGGGGTCATTGTCGCAAGGCATCCCTGGGAACGGGTGTTGCCGGGAGCATCGCTGAGGAGCGGGAAAGCTGTGGGGGCCGACGGAAGGTGAGAATATCATGATTTATTATTTTAATTATTGTTTTAAAATGGATATGGTACCCAGAGCCTGGAGGAGAGTCTCCTCTCCTCCAGACCCTGGGTACCATCCGCACATGAACCGCTTACTTTGCGCATGGTGGGCATAGCCACATGTGGAAAGTAAGTGGTTCAATGCATTCCTATGACAGCGGAATCGCCGCGATTCCGCAAAAAGAATGAGCATGCTGCTTTTTTTTCAGCAATGTGTTTTTTTCATGCGCGTTTTAAGAATTTTTGCAGTGGAAAACCACCGCAAAAACGCTAAAAAAATCCTGAACGTGTGCATATAGCCTTACTCACACAGCTGAAATTCCTGCTCTGGACCTAGCCTCTGTATAGACTTGCTTTTTGTAGCTATTTAATGTCTATTTGTGTCTTTTCAGTGAGACCATGACGAAAGCCTTTTTTAACTATTTCTCAATAAAATGGAAGTTTTATTTCAATAAGACCTCTGAAGGTGCAGCTGATTCTTCATCACTGGGTCATATATTTTTTTTCAGGATTTCGTTGCTCCGACTGCCGAGATGCGACCCTGACTGACGGACAGATCCCTGGAGTGAGACAAGGATGGTGAGCTGACTAAATATTTATTTTTTCGTGTTATAAGTAGTGTTGAGCATTCCGATACTGCAAATATCGGGTATCGGCCGATATTCGCTATATCGAAATTCCGATTCTGAGATCCGATATTTTTTGCATATCGGATGCCGGAATTGGACGTTGGCAGTAAAGTATATGGGGAGTTCCTGTGTCACAGAATGAAGTACGTGACACAGGAACTTCCCGAAAGTATCACTGTCAGTGTCGGTCGGGTCTGTCAGGAGTCAGCAGCACTTACCTGGCAGAAGATCCCCGGTGGTCACGTCCTGGACTACTGAATCGCCGCCATTACCCTCTCCCTGGCGGTCACGTTCAGTTTCTCGCGATAACTGCCCGTACTTCCGGGTACTGGGTAATCTCGGCCAGTTTTCGCGAGAGTACAGCAGTCCGGATGACGTCACCGCTGGGGAATCAGCTATGGTAAGCAGCTCTGCTGCGTCGGGATGTCAGGCTCAGCCTGGCGTCCAGATGTAGCAGAGCTGGACTCGTCGTGGGACACTCGTTATCTTGGACTGCGTCAGACAGGGAGTATTTGTGTTGGTTTGTTATTTTTGTATTTTTACAGGAGATCGATGGCGTCGCAGGATGACCGTGAAATAAAAATAATGAAAACTGTGTTGTGTTTTATTTCATTAAAAGACTTTATTCTGGCTGTGTATTTTTTTAACCATTTACAAACTTTATGATTAATAATGGATCAGTGTCTTATTGACGCCTCTCCATTATTAACCGGGCTTATTGTCACCGTTCAATCAAAGGTGACATTAACCCCTTATTACCCCCACTTGCCACCGCTACAGGGCAAGTGGAAAGAGCCGGGTAAAGTGCCACAATTGGCGCATCTTTGGATGCGCCAATTGTGGGGCTGCTGCAGTCTGGTATTTTTAGGCTGTTGAGGGCCAAAATCCATGGGCCTTGACAGTCTTTTAATGCCAGGCCGCAGCAGTCTGCTTTTTACTTGGCTGGTTAACAAAAAGAGGGGTACCCCCACGCCATTTTTTTTTCGAGGGGATCCCCTATTTTTGTTAACCAGCCAAGCTAAGCAGACTGCTGTGGCCTGGTATTATTAGGCTTGCAAGGTTCATGGATCTTGGATCCTGACCAGCCTGAAAAACCAGGCCTCAGCAGTCTGCTTCATCTGGCTGGTTAACAAAAATAAGGGGGACCTCATGCCATTTTTTTTCGAGGAGATCCCCTATTTTTGTTAACCAGCCAAGATAAGCAGACTGCTGTGGCCTGGTATTATCAGGCTTGCAAGGTCCATGGATATTGGCTCCTTAACAACCTTAAATACCAGGCCTCAGTAGTCTGCTTCATCAGGCTGGTTTTTTTTTCGAGGTAATCCCCTATTTTTGTTAATCAGTTCACTTCAGGTCAGCCGGGATTCCCTCTGACGTCACTCATGCTGTGCGGTGTCCCTGGCTGACCTGAAGTGAAAGTGGGAAGCAATAATTATGCTAACCACTTCCTCTCCTGTCAGCCATTAGAGGAGATCAGTCGGGGGTTTACTGCGAGGCTTTCAGCATTAGCTGTGGTCCCTGCAGTAAACATTAACCCTTTCAGAAGGATTATATCGGGGTACCTGACTGAACATTGGATAGGTAAGAATAATGTTGCTTTATTATTTTATTTTTATTATAAGAGAACAAGGAAATCGGATGGAGTACCTGTACAATAAAACATGGTCAAAAACTGTGTATTTATTTCATTAAAATGATTTTTCATTAATGTGTGTGTGTGTATTTTTTTATTTCATACAATAGGATTAATAATTGATAGTTGTCTAATTGACAGCTCTCAATTATTAACCTGGCTTAAAGTCACCTTTCAATAGCAAGGTGGCTTTAACCCATTATTAACCCATTCGCCACCACTACAGGGCAATGGGAATAGATGGGCTAAGTGCCAGAAAGGGCGAATCTAATTATAGATTTGCCTTTTCTGGGGTGTCTGGGGGCAGATGTTAGTATCCAGGGGGGCCCAAAAATAATGGTCCCTCTCTGGGCTATTATTATCTGCCCCCACTCGCTGGCTTTGTCTGTCTGGTTGAGAAAATAGGGCGGGAGCCCACACATTTTTTTTCAACAATTTTACACCTATATATACATATATATATATATATACATGTCATTGTGACACATATATATATATATATATATATATATATATATAGTACATACACTTCTACATAATATAATAGCCGCTAATTCAATTGCCGGCTTTTGTGAAATTACAGACCCGACATGAAATGACACATGGTTTACATAGAGTTAACCATGTCATTTCATGTAGTTTGATATATGGTTTTAAATAACAATTACGTGAGTGTATGTGTGCAAAATTTCACACATGTAGGGGTTAATTAAAGGTGTGAATTCGTAGAGAAAAAATGTTTTTTTTACACCGAATTTACACCTTTAATTAACCCCTACATGTGTGAAATTTTGCACACATACACTCATGTATTTGTTATTGAAAACCATATATCAAAATACATGAAATGACATGGTTAACTCTATGTAAACCATGTGTCATTTCATGTCTGATCTGTAATTTTTTTTTTGCACCTGAATCCTGCTAATTTTATGGCAAAGCAATCCAGAGACCCCATTTTTTTCTACATTTATTTGCTTGGTCACACTGCAGACTACAGCTAGGTCATTTTAATACAACAGCGTGAAAATCTGGCAATTTAAAACTGCTTTTTTTGTCCCAGGCATCAGATCTGAGTGCGCAGAAAATTCTGCTTTTTTTTTTTTTTTTAACTGTAGTATTTTTTGGAGTGTCTTACAACATTTTTGGCCACCATTTTGCTGACCAAAAAAATCTTAGGTGGCCAAAATATTTTACAATTTTAGTACTCCAACAATTTTTTTTTTAGTAGCATAGCCTAGTTATTAACACAATTTTGGTGGTCCAAAAAAAATCTAGCCCACATATGTAACAGTGTTCTATCTCCGTCAGACTGCCAAATCTATCTGTGGTCTACAAACTGTGGCTTTTCCGGGCTATATTCCACTGTATTTGCTGTCTTTTACCCTAGTTCTGTACAATATTTTGGGGTATAAACTAAAGAAATCCAGACTACATAGAGTGACCAGTGTGGTATCTGTGTCAGACTCCTATCTCTCTATGTGCCAAAAATTGTGGCATATCAGGGAATCATTACCCTTTTTTGCTGTGTCTTACTTTTTTTATAGACAGTCTTTTGGGTAAAAAATTTTTAAAAAACTCCAGGGCACATATTCAACAGTCTGTTATCTCCGTCAGACACCAGTTGTATATGTGCTCTACAAATAGTTGCTTTTCAGGCCTACCTTGCCATTTTTTTCTGTCTGCTACCCTAGGTTTAGTATACACTATTTTGGCCTAAAAAATAAAAAATTACCGGTCTCATATTGAATAGTCTGGTAACTCAGTGGCACGCCTTATCTATCGGTGGGCTAAAAAGTGTGCTTTTGAGCCTTCCCTTCAGCTTTTTTTGAGATGTGTTATGGTAGCTGAAAAAAGTTTAATTTGGTGTAAAGAACACAAAAAGACCGGAGACATATTGAACAGTCTGGGATCTCTGTGATACACCTCATGTCTCTGAGGGCTACAAAGTGTGCTTTAGAGGCTTCCATTCACATTTACTTGCTGTGTGTGTCACCCTAGCTATAAACACTATTTAGGGCTAAAAATTTAAAAAATACTGCCCACATATTGAACAGTATGGTATCGCTGTCAGACGGCTGAGCTATTTGTGGTCTACAAATTGCGGCAATTCAGGCCTACATTCCACTGTATTTGCTGTCTGTTACCCTAGTTCTGTACAATGTTTTGGGGTATAAAAAAAAAATACAGGCTACATAGAGTGACCAGTGTGGTCTCTGTATATGATCAGAAAACCTAGCACTCAACCCATGTCTCAGACATGCGGTGGATACAGCGTCAGGGGACTCACAGCCCGATCTCATATAAGCTTTTACAGGCTGTTCTATACATAATACTAAGACAGCGATGCACACCAGGCTCTTGACCTGAGAACCATATGTTTCTCTCTTAGTAAGGCACGTAACTGAAGAAGGTCATCACTGACAGAAAAGTTTTATGTACTACAATAAATTTCTGCCTAAGAAATACTGAGTTGAGTGCTAGGTTTTTTGATCATATATGTCTATGGTTTGGGAACCTAAACCTTAGCACCATTTTTCCAAGTCGTGCTCACGGTGTTTCTCTCAGTGTGGTATCTGTGTCAGACTCCTACCTGTGTGCTAAAAATTGTGGCATTTCAAGGCTACATTACAGTTTTTTCTTCATCTTACCACAGAAATTGACAGTGACAACATTTTTTTAAACAAATAAAGTACATTCCAGATATTTGAAAGTGTGTTTTGCCCGCACACGGATTACATCTAATTTTGCTCCATATTGAGACTTTTTTATTGAACGTTAAAAATATTGTACTACATTTAAATTGGGAAAGGCGTGTGGCAAGGGACAGGGAACTGGACGTACTGGTGATCGTGCATGCTGAGACAAAGGGCAATCTGCAATTGTGCCACAACAAACACCCACATCTTATCGCAACAGATTCCTGACAGAATTCATAGGGGATTGCAGAAGACCACTCTTGACACCAGAGCAGCGTGAAAAAGTAGTTGGTTGGATGGCGGATAATACTTCCACTCAGTTTTGCACCACCACCAGCACCTGTCTTCCACACGGTCAAGTCTGAGTAGCCGTGAGTCTGGCCTGCATATTCCTCACCCTGATCCTCCTTCCACCTCCCATAGCGAGTGCCCGCAGACAACTGATCCCACATTTGGGCACTCCAAACAGCTGTTCAGTTGTCCTTTTATAGATTCTGGCCTCTCACCCGGTCCACTTGAAGCGTGTTAACTGAGATTGCATGTAGCGATGCCAAATATTTGAGCAGCCACGTTCACACAAAGGTGACTGTGGGAATGTGTCACAAGAGGTGGACTATGATGAGACACAATTGCCAGAAAGTCAGGAGGAGGAACCAGGGTGGGAAAGAGGACAAGGAGGTGGTGCATATATAGTAACTGACCCAACCTGGAAGTAGGACATGCAGAGCAAGGACAGCAGCCCACAGGGGGAGGGAAGTGTAGCACCACAACAGGCAGGAAAAAGAACTGTGGTGGCTGCAGACTGAAGGCGGGCAACCGTTCCTCGTAACAAAATCACGATCGAAGTTGTCATGACAACCAACTGTTCGGTCTTCCCGAGTCTGGATGTTTTTTAACCCCTTAACCCCCAAGGGTGGTTTGCATGTTAATGACCAGTTCAATGTTTACAATTCTGACCACTGTCCCTATGAGGTTATAACTCTGGAACGCTTCAACGGATCTTGGCAATTCTGAGTCTCTTTTCTCGTGACATATTGTACTTCATGTCAGTGGTAAAATTTCTTCGATATAACTTGCGTTTATTTATGAAAAAAAATGGAAATATGGCGAAAATTTGGAAAATATTGCAATTTTCAAACTTTGAATTTTTATGCCCTTAAAACAGAGAAATATATCACACAAAATAGTTACTAAATAAAATTTCCCACATATCTACTTACATCAGCACAATTTTTGAAACAAAATTTTTTTGTTAGGAAGTTATAAGGGTTAAAATTTGACCAGCGATTTCTCATTTTTACAACATTTTTTTTAGGGACCGCATCACATTTGAAGTCACTTTGAGGGATCTATATGATAAAAAATACCCAAAAGTGAAACCATTCTAAAAACTGCACCCCTCAAGGTGCTCAAAACCACATTCAAGAAGTTTATTAACCCTTCAGGTGCTTCACAGGAATTTTGGGAATGTTTTAAAAAAATGAACATTTAACTTTTTTCACAAAATATTTGTTTCAGATCCAATTTTGTTTATTTTACCAAGGGTAACAGGAGAAATTGGACCCAAAATGTTGCTGTGCAATGTGTCCTTAGTACGCCGATACCCTATATGTGGGGGTAAACCACTGTTTGGGTGCATGGCAGAGCTTGGAAGGGAAGAAGCGCCATTTGACTTATTCAGCGCAGAATTGGCTGGACACCTTGTCGCGTTTGGAGAGCCCCTGATGTGACTAAACAGTGGAAACCCCCCAAAAATTACACCATTTTGGAAACTAGACCCCTAAAGGAACTTATCTAGATGTGTGGTGAGCACTTTGAACCCCCAAGGGCTGCACAAAAGTTTATAACGTAAAGCCATAAAATTCAAAAATCATATTTTTTCCACAAAAATGATCTTTTCACCCATAATTTTTATTTTCCCAAGGGTAACAAGCCCAAAAAAATTATTGGGCAATTTGTCCTGAGTATGATACCCTATATGTGGGGTAAACCACTTTTTGGGTGCATGGCAGAGCACGGAAGGGAAGTAGCGCCGTTTGACTTTTCAATGCAAAATTAGCTAGAATTGAGATCGGACGCCATGTCGCGTTTGGAGAGCTCCTGACGTGCCTGAACAGAGGAAACGTCCCACAAGTGACCCCATTTTGGATACTAGACCACCCCCAAGGAACTTGTCTAGATGTATGGTGAGAACTTTGAACCCCCAGGTGTTTCACTAAAGTTCATAACGCCCGAGCATGAAAATAAAAAAAATCATATTTTTTCCATAAACCTGATATTTTAGACCCCAATGTTTAACTTTCCCAATCGTAACAGGAGAAGTTGGACCCTAAATGTTGTTGTGCAATTTGTCCCGAGTACGCTGATACCCCATATGTGGGAGAAAACTACTGTATGGGCACACGTCGGGGCTCAGAAAGGAAGTAGTGACGTTTTGGAATCCAGACTTTGATGGAATGGTCTGTGGGAGTCATGTCGCGTTTGGAGAGTCCCTGATGTGCCTAAACATTGGAAACCCCCACAAATGACCACATTTTGGAAACTAGACCCCCAAAGGAACTAATATTGGCGTGTGGGGAGAACTTTCAACCCCAAGTGCTTCACAGAAGTTTAGGACTTAGAGCCATAAAAATAAAAAATCATATTTTTTTCCACAAAAATGATATATTCGTCCCCAATTTTTTATTTTCTCAAGGATAACAGAAGAAACTGGGCACCAACAGTTATTGTGCAATTTGTCCTAAGTACGCTGATACCCCATATGTGGGGGTAAACCACTGTTTGTGCGCATGGCAGAGCTCGGAAGGGAAGGAGCACCGTTTGAATTTTTCAACACAGAATTGGCTGGAATTGAGATCAAATGCACTGCTACATTTGGAGAGCCCCTGATGTGCCTAAACAGTGGAAACCCCCCAATTCTGACTCCAACCCTACCCCCAACACACCCCTAACCATAGTTCCAACCATAACCCTAACCCTAATGGGAAAATGGAAATAAATACATTTTTTTAATTTTATTATTTTTCCCTAACTAAGGGGGTGATAAAGGGGGGTTTGATTTACTATTTATAGCAGGTTTTTATAGCGGGTTTTTATGTTTGGCAGCTGTCGCACACTAAAAGACGCTTTTTATTGCAAAATATAGTTTTTGCATCACCACATTTTGAGAGCTATAATTTTTCCAAATTTTGGCACACAGAGTCATGTAAGGTCTTATTTTTTGAGGGACGAGTTGATGTTTTTATTGGTACCATATTTGGGCATCAGACTTTTTTGATCGCTTTTTATTACGATTTTTGGTAGGCAGAATGAACAAAAAACGGCAATTCATTAATTTCTTTTGGGGGGCGTTTATACCGTTCCGCGTGTGGAAAAAGTGTGGTAAGTAGTTTTATTCTTCAGGTCAGTATGATTACAGCAATACCTCATTTATATCTTTTTTTATGTTTTGGCACTTTTATACAATAAAATCATTTTTATATAAAAAATAATTATTTTTGCATTGATCTATTCTGCGAGCTATAACTTTTTTACTTTTTCGCTGATGACGCTATGTGGCTGCTCGTTTTTTGTGGGACAAGATGACGTTTTCAGCAGTACCATGATTATTTAAATCCGTCTCTTTGATCGCGTGTTATTCCACTTTTTGTTTGGCTGTATGATGATAAAGCATTTTTTTTTTTTTCTTTATTTTATTATTTTTTAAGGGGTTCACTAAAGAAGTTAACTAGTGCAACAATTTTTTAGGGCGGGTCGTTACTGATGCGGCGATACTAAATTTGTGTACTATTATTGTTTTTTTTATTTACATAATAATGTGTTTATTGATGAAATATTTTTTTTTTGTTTATTGATTTTTTAAAAATATTTTACATGTTTATTTATTTTTTTACATTTTTACTTTATCCTAGGGTGGGAAATCACTGTATAGTGTCAGATCGCTGATCTGACAGTTTGAACAGAATTGTCAGATCAGCAATCTGACAGGCAGTGCAGGTGGCTTGTCAGCGCCAGCTGTCAGCAGGCACTGACAAGCCACCTCCCTGCAGGACCTGTGGCCATCATGGATCCAGGGGTCTGCAGTGAGGAGGCCCTCGGAGCAACGAGATCACATAGCATTGCTCTGAGGGTCTCAGGGAAGTACACAGGGAGCCCCTTCCCTGCGCGATGGTTCCCTATGCCGCAGGATCGCTGAGATCATCTTTGATCGCAGTGTGCCTGGGGTTAAAGTGTCGGGAGCGGTCCGTGACAACTCCTGGCACCTAGTGCCGGGTGTCAGCTGGGAGAATCAGCTGACATCCGGCCACGATCAGCCGCGCTCTCTCAGTGAGTGCGGCTGATCGCTTATGACGTACTATTCCATCCTTGGGAATTAAGTCCCAGGTTACATGGACGGAATAGTACGTCAGATGGAAGAAAGGGGTTAAAGACCCCAAACAGGCCTTTTTCACCATCTGTCATGCCCGCATCAGCAGAGGTAGCAAAACTACTAGCCTGACCACCACCAGCATGATCAGGCACATGGCAGCGAAGCACCCAACTTTGTGGGCTGAACCCCAGAGTCCAGGAAAAGTGTCTGTGGGTGACACCACAGCTTCTTCCGCTGTTGTGCGTGGAAGCCAATCACCTGTCCATGGTGCCTGCGAAGATGCCTCCTGCTCTGCACCTGCCATTGCACAAACTCAACTACCACCATCAGGAAGCACATCCATGTCCTTGCCCCAGGGCAGCCTTCAGTTGACCATACCCCAGTCATTGGAAAGAAAGTGGAAATACGCATACAATGACCCACTGGCCACATTACTAAATTCACACATTTCTTGTCTGCTTGCGCTCAAAATTTTGCCTTTTAGGCGCTTGGAGACCGAAGCTTTCCAAAACCTGATGGGGGGCGAACATCACCAAGGTACTCTGTTCCCAGCAGACACTATTTTTCCTGGTGTGCTGTCCTGGCATTACACAAGCACTTGTCCCACAACATTACCCGTGCCCTCAACAATGCAGTTACAGTGAAAGTACACTTAACCACGGACACGTGGACAAATGCTTCTGGTCAGGGACTTTACATCTCACTGATGGCACACTGGGTTAACATAGTGGAAGCAGGGACTCAGTTTGACCTTGGGATGGTACACGTCCTACCAACGCCGAGGATTGCGGGCCCTAGCTCAATCAGTGTGGCCCCCACAGTCTACAGCTCCTGCATGTCATCCTCATCCTCCTCTTCTTCCTCCTCTTCAGCTTGCATCTCTGAAATGACCACATTAGTCGCAAGCTGGAAGCACTGCAGCACTGCCTCAGCCAAGCGACAACAAGCTGTGCTGAAGCTAATATGCTTAGGTGACAAACCTCACAATGCTGAAGAGATGTGGACAGCTCTGAAAGGGCAGGCAGATATGTGGCTGACACTGCTGGACCTACAGCCAGGCATGGTGGTGTGTGACAATGACCGTAACCTGGTGGCGGCTCTGAGGCGAGATGAGCTCACACACGTGCCATGCCTGGCCCATGTGCTTAACCTAGTGGGCTCAAAACCTACCCGGAGCTGCCAGATCTGCTTGTGAAAGTACGCCGCCTGTGTGCCCATTTTAGAAAGTCAGCTACAGCTTCATCCACCCTTTCTGTGCTTCAGCAGCGTTTGCAGCTTCCGGCTTACAGACTGGTGTGTGATGTCCCCACGCATTGGAACTCTACACTGCATATGTTGGAAAGGATTTGTGAGCAGAAGAGGGCCGTTGTTGATTACCAGCAACAACAAGGGTGTCGGTACTCAGTTCAAACTCCACACATAAGACTACAGGAGTGGACATGGATATCAGACATATGTATCATCCTACAAACTTTGAGGAGTCCACCAAGATGGTGAGCGGCGATGATGCCATAATTGGCGTCACCAACCCGCTTCTCTGCATTCTAAAAAGCTCTCTGCTCACAATGAAAGAGGATACATTGCAGGCGGAGCATGATGAGATGGAGCAAGTAACCATGCAGGGTGATTACACACAGCCCAGCCTCATGTCATCCCAATGTGGATTGGTTGACAATGATGAAGAGGAGGAGGAAGAACAGGAGCTACTTTCCTGCACTATAGACGGTACTACAAGCACAACTGTCATATAGTCTGTTCAGCGTGGATGGCCTGAGGACAGGGAAGATTAAGAGGAGGACAGCATGGTCAGTCGTACTGTTATTGAGAACATAAAAAGGGAGGAAAAGGGACCACTAAGAAGTATGCACACCACCAATGAATACATATATAAAATGGAAAGCTTTATTGACAAAAACAATTTAAAACATGATAAAAACAATTCTGTCCACTACCCTCATTCCCTGTGCTCATCCAGAGTAACAATTCATGTGTGAAAAAACTCGCACCCTAATAAACCATAGCAGCTTAGGTAAGCTGCCTGTAGAGAACCAGTGCGCAAACTGGTCATATACACTTTCTTAATATTTTTTTTTTTATTTACAGTATTTATTTTTTGTTTTCTTTATTCATTATCTATTTACTACGCCATTGTTAGACATCGGTATCTTATGCATTCCCCACAGCCTTTTGTCTTTCTCTGCCTTCATTCTGGCTTCCGGGAGCTGTGCATGTTCCTTTTACATCTACTTTTTTGAGCCATGCGGTGCTCTGATTTAATTTTCAAGTCCATGCGCACTGGTTCTTTGTAAGCAGAGACGTCTGCCCTTCTCATACGCTGTCCTTTTGTCACTTCCACTTCAGCCCTGATCATCTGCATGCATCGGTGCACACTAACCACCAATGACTCAGGTATTTAAGCGCACATTGACATGTTTATCTACTTCCCCTGACGAAGCCGTCCTGGTAACGGCGACACCCGTTGGGTGTCTCTCCCTCTTCCTTTTCCCCTGCTTCATTTATTGGCCCTCCAGCATGGACTCGGATAAAATGATTTCCTACTATTTATTCGAGCAGACCTTGTAATTAACCCTGTGGGTGAGGCCTGTGCAGCACACCACACAGGCATCTTGATTGCTCACACGTTACTCAGCTTTGCCAGATATATTGCTACATGTGGGTTCTGTATCTGCTTTGCATAAGTGGCTGCTTTATTTTCATCATCAGGTGACATTGTGTCTTTACTGATTTCAGTTACTATAACTGACTTATCAGCATTTTTGTGCACCTTATACATGAGTATCACATGTATGATTACCTGCTGCTTGTACATGCTGCTATGCTTTATTAAGGTGTGAGTTCTTACACACACGAATTGTTACTCTGGATGAGCAGGCAGAATGAGGGTAGTGGACATAACTGTGTTTAATCATGTTTTAGCTTGTTTTTGTCAATAAAGTTTTCCATTTTATATATATTCATTGGTGGCGTGCATACTTCTTAGTGGTCCCTTTTCCTCCCTTTTTTTGTTCTTACTCAGCTGACCGTTTTGTTTGCACCCCCATATGTAGCTATAACGCAGGTACTGTTGTGCGCCAGTGACACTTTCTTGTCCTGTTGGTGAGGACAAGTTATCAGTCTGGCATGCATGGCAGACTTTATGCTGCGCTGCCTTTACTGTGACCTTCTCATTATCAAAATATTTGAGGACACTCAGTACTGGTTGAGGACACTTCTAGACCCACGCTACTAGGAGAACTTTCAATCTCTTATTCCAGTCAGATAGGTGTAGTAAAATGATGCAATACCAGAGGGCCATTGTTGCGGAATTACTGAAAAAATTCCCATCTTAAAATGCTGGTGGCAGAGGTCACAGTTCGTTAGCCAACCAAAGAGTAGAGGTGAGAGAGACCCAACTACAATCCAGCAGAGGCAGGGGAGCACTGGCAAAGTACTGGGACACTTTTCTCAAACCCTCCCATCACCCTGGCCCAGAGTCATGGGGTAGTCTCACAAGGCCTGGAAAGTTTGGGAAGATGTTGAAGGAGTACCTTGCTGACAGTACCAACATCTTCTGTGATTCCTCTGTGCCTTGTAATTATTGGGTATCTAAGCTGGAGACATGGCATGAACTGTCTCTCTACGCCTTGGAGGTCCTGGCCTACCCTGCCGCTAGCGTTTTGTCAGAGCAGGTTTTTAGTGCCGATGGTGGAATAATAACTGACAAGTGCATCCGTCTGTCAACAGAAAATGCTGACAGGCTGACTCTTATAAAATTGAACAAGGCATGGATTGGGGGGGACTTCTGTACACCACCAAATGAGAACAGCGAAACATAACCTTCAATACAGTATATTTTTTTGGAGGTGTAATTCCATGCACCTCAAAATCAGAAGAAAGACTCTGGCACTCATTAGAATTTGTAACATATTTTATGATATATTTTTAAATTACAAATTCTAATGAGTGCAGGAGTCTTTCTTCTGATTATTAGTGTATTTTCTCCAGAGCACCAACATTCCTCTTATACCCTGTGAGCACCCCTTTATAATTCTGATTTCTATGCACCTCTTCACACCCACACGAGTATACACTTCCTGACTTTGGCTATTTGGTGTGTAATTATCCTCCTCCTTCTCCTCATCCTCATCATCTACCACCACTAGAACACCATGATGACCGTGGTCTGTGATGCAACAGCCAGTATTAATTTTTCAAGGGTATTTTGATGACCTTTCAAAAAGTGTTGACACTCTATATTGAGGTGTCACCCCCATGGGAAAATGTTTTTCAGGCTATGCACTTAGCATATGTGCATTACAAGTATAGGAGACCCGTTCATTTAAACTGGGAAGACTTTTTTCACAGCCACTACATTGCTTTGCAAGGTTGTTTAGGATGTCCGTAACTACAATTATTTACACTTTTGGTTGATGTGCACCACCCCAGGGGAAAATGTTTTTCAGCCTATGCACTTAGTGTATGCCATTACAAGTATAGGAGACCCACTCCTTTGTAATGGAAACTGATTTTAGGACTTCATACATGTCTCTTCAAAGTGGTATTTTTGTTTGACCAAATTTAGGGCAGGCCTTCCATTCAATGCATAGGAAAATAGTATGAGAGACCCACTTCATAATAATGTGAACTTTGTTGGTTGTTAATATTTTTCAACAATGCAATTATTCTATGCCAGTTCTTCCGCCTCAACTCTGCAATGCTAAAATGCAGGGTCTTCAGACTCATCACAGCAATTGATCAATGCAGGTTCGCCTCAACAGTGCAATTATCCACTGATGGTTATTCAGGTTCCACACTGAAATGCTCTTCTGCAGGGTCTTTAGCATAAACACTGCAATTGTCCACCGCTGGGTCTTTAGCATCAACACTGCAATTGTCCATTGCCGGTTATTCAGCCTCAACACTGCAATTGTCCACTGCCGGTTCTTCAGAGTCAACAATGCAATTTTAAACTGCAGGGTCTTTAGAGCCAACACTGCAATGGTCCATTGCTGGGTTTTTAGCATCAACACTGCAATTGTCTACTGCCAGGTCTTTAGCATCAACACTGCAATTGTCCACTGCTGGTTCTTCAGCATCGACAATGCAATTTTAAACTGCAGAATCTTCAGCACAAAATGCGCGTCGGGTGTGGTGGATGCTTGGACCTCTGCTATCTCTCTGGTAATGGATGTTACTTATGTTGAATGTACATGTGTTTGCTGACACCAATTTCTTTTATATTTATAATGTGCACTATGCCTTAATTTATGTTCATGTTGGACCATATTTAGCTATTTAAGGTCTAAACTAGCCTTCACATAGATTGATGGTACACTGGGTTTTCTGCGTACAACTAAGATTTATTGCTATTTTTAGCACTTGGTTAATGTATATAGAATATTCTTGTCACTATGGGACATTTCATTATATCCATTGCCTGAAATTACACTTATATATCTACTTTAGTCTATTTTAGATTGTATTGGATCCAGGTTTTGCCACCTTTTTTCCTCATCTGTGCTGTTCACATCTGTCTATTTATTTTTGTTTCATATATTTACCTGTTTTTATCATGTATTGAAATAAAAATGCATTTTTTATTTATCAATTGTTGTTGAATGGAGTTTTTTTGTATGTGTATGTTTATTTTTTTTATGCTCAATGAACTAGTTTAGGATATATAGATGTTTTGTTCTATCAGGTCCTTTAACCAAACTCTAACAGTGCCCATCAACACATTACTAAGGACCACAGACTTCTTCAGGTCTCAGCCTTACTCAGAATAATAATGAGTAATGAAATATGCTCTTTATATATATGCTACTAGTTCAAAATTCTCACCCACACATCCTTTTATAAAGGGAAATTTGACATAATACCTCTGTTAGCATACACCATACACTGCTAACATTTGCAGCACCCCAGAAGATGGGCAGAACGCCTGTGTGCAAAATCTGTGTCTGATTGTAAAACCACTGCCCCTTCCCCTGTGTTATGTCCTTCTCAATATGCTGTCCAGCAAGCAGGTGTTAATGCCTGTTGCCCACAACCTGCAGTTGCACATACAGTAAGAACATTCAGCAACAACGTCAACTTTTTGGTCCCATAGCAGTATTTAGTTTTCTCTTGTCAGAATATATGTCTCTTCCCAAATTGTTACTTAGATAGGGCATACATATTCATTAGCACTGTATATTGTTTGTTGCTGGCCAAAGACCATTCATGGCTTTTCCAGGCCCCTAAATGAGACTTGTGTATCTTTAATAAACCGCTGCTTCCCTTAAATTTTCTAAATTTTGGTAAAAAAAAAATTGAGATGGGGTATTGGCAAGTTTCTATACATTTTAATCAGGCCTAAGAAACTGGTTTAATATGCTCCACAGACTTATTCAGGCCACAGCCTTACACATATTGGAACATGATCATTGCCATGCTAAGGCCTTTACCTGAGCTCTGCAGCACTGCCTATCACCTGAGTAATAAACTTCCACAGACCTCATCACTCTCTGGTAAGTATCCTGTAATTACTTGGTTGTTGCTCAAAACCATGGAAAGGAGATATTCTGGATGGATAATTTCCTGAAGAAGTGCGTAGGCCTGTGCAGATTGGTCAATGACACTCCTGTCTCTTTCCCGTGAGGAGGCTGCTTCGAAGTAAAATGAGGCTTCTTGATATGGGTTTCAGGAATGACAGACTGACCACAATACAAGCCCTTGCTTGCATACACTGTATTCAGAATTCAATTCAAATGCTTTTGGTGTCTGGTAGAATCCAATTTACTAACATCGATCATACAGCTCCCCCAACCCCTGTATTGTATTCACCTTACAGCAGCTTCACCCCCTATGACAGTGGCTCCACCCGCTATGATACTGGCTTCCTTGGAATCCGGTGGCAATATGAACTGTGGAGCTCACAAATCTCAGATTTCACGGCACCTGCTGTCCCTCTGAAAATGTGAAGCGAGGGCCACATAATGATATGGCGGTGGACATGGTGGTGGTGGTGGCGGCCAATGCCCAAAATTCAAATGTCATGTTTTAGCTGGCATTGTAAAGTGATGGGGAATATGACTTCCACTATGAAGCTAACAGTTAGGAATGAAGAAGGGACCTCCAAAATGTATAAAGTAAGTGAGAGCCCTCACAAATGGAAAAGGAAAAACTAAAGTCAAAAGTTTACAGGTGAACATATGTTAACCCCTTCATGACCTTGCCATTTTTTGCAATTCTGACCAGTGTCCCTTTATGAGGTAATAACTCAGGAACGCTTCAACGGATCCTAGCGATTCTGAGAATGTTATTTCGTGACATACACTGTGTTCCAAATTATTAAGCAAAAATTGTTTAGGAGTGATAAGGTAAGAATTTTTTTGTTTGTCAGTTAAACTCATTGATGGTGATGTGTGTCAGGGCTCTTTATATCACTGTCAGCAATTGCAGACACCTGTGCTAATTAGTTTGGCAGGTGTGTCCAATGAAAGGCAAGACTACTTAAGAAGGCTGTCCCACATTATTAAGCAGCCTACATTTTCTGCCAAAATGGGAAAGAAAAAGGATGTGTCGGCTGCTGAGAACCAACAAATTGTGGAGTGTTTAGGTCAAGGCATGACTACAATCAACATTGCCAAGACACTTCATCGTGATCATCGCACAATCAAGAAGTATGTAGCTGATTCACAGTACATACGTGTGCGTGCTGATAAGGGAAAATTGAGGACTCTTTCTTACAGGCAATTACGTCAGGTTAAAAGAGCAGCGACAAAAAAGCCTTGTCATAGCAGAAGACAAGTTTTTGAAGCTGCTGGTGTCTCCAACGTCCCCCGAACAACAAGATGCAGGGTCCTTCAGAGGTTTGCAGCTGTGCGAAAGCCATCCTGTCGACCTCCTCTATCCACTGCACACAAGCAAAAACGGCTCCAGTGGGCCAAACAATACATGAAGACTGACTTCAAAACTGTTTTGTTCACCGATGAGTGCCGTGCAACGCTCGATGGTCCAGATGGATGGAGTGGAGGATGGCTGGTTGATGTACACCCCATGCAAACACGGCTAACGCGCCAACAAGGAGGAGGTGGAGTAATGTTTTGGGCTGGAATCATGGGGAGAGAGATTGTCGGCCCCTTTAGGATCCCTGAAGGGGTAAAGATGAGCTCCATAGTGTATGTTGAGTTTGTCAAACAGCACTTCCTGCTATGGTTCAAGAAGAAGAACCGTGCATTCCGCAGCAAGATCATTTTCATGCATGATAACGCACCGTCTCATGCTGCATATAACACATCTGCATCTCTGGCTGCTATGGGCATAAAAGGGGACAAACTTATGGTGTGGCCCCCATGCTCCCCTGACCTCAACCCCATTGAGAACCTCTGGCGCATCATCAAAAGGAGTGTCTATGATGGCAGGAGGCAGTTCACATCTAAGCAACAGCTCTGGGAGGGTATTCTGTCCTCATGCAAAACAATTGAAGCAGAAACCATCCAAAACCTGACAAATTCAATGGACGAGAGAGTTCAGAAGCTCCTTTCGAACAAGGGGTTCTATGTGCAAGTGTAACATCACCTAGAATAAAGTTTTGAGTTGAAAACTGTTTGATTTCAGTTTGTAATAACCTGCTAATGCTTATAATTTCAAAAATGACCATTTTTTTATTCTTTATTAAAATGAAAAGGTAGAAAACTCTGCTGTGCATAATAATTTGGAACATGCATTTTGAATGCAGTTTGAGTGTTTTATTTTGTACAAAATATACTGTTATCATAGTCAGTTTGTACAAAAACCTTTCAATTGTACTCTAATAGTTATTTGACTGGAAAATTAAAATGACTGCAATTCATATAGGTAATTTGGGAAAATCTGAGAAAATATTATTTGCATAATAATTTGGAACATAGTGTATTGGGCTCCATGTTAGTGGTAAATTTAGGTCGATAATTTTTGCGTTTATTTGTAAAAAAAAATGGAAATTTGGCGAAAATGTTGAAAATTTCGCAATTTTCAAATTTTGAATTTTTATTCTGTTAAACCAGAGAGTTATGTGACACAAAATAGTTAATAAATAACATTTCCCACATGTCTATATTACAACAGCACAATTTTGGAAACAAATTTTTTTTTTGTTAGGAAGTTAGAAAGGTTAAAAGTTGACCAGTGATTTCTCATTTTTACAGCAAAATTTACAAAACCACTTTTTTTAGGGACCACCTCACATTTGAAGTCACTTTGAGGGGTCTATATGGTAGAAAATACCCAAAAGTGACAACATTATAAAAACTGCACCCCTCAAGCTACTCAAAACTACATTCAAGAAGATTATTAACCCTTCAGGTGTTTCACAGGAACTAAAGCAATATGGAATGAAAACAATCAACATTTTAATTTTTCCAACAAAAATTTTATTTTAGCATCAATTTTTCATTTTTGCATGGGCAACAGGATAAAATGGATCCTAAAATTTGTTGGGCAAATTCTCCTGAGCACACCGATACCTCATATGTGATCATAAACCACTGTTTGGGCGCACGGCAGGGCTCAGAAGGGAAGGAGCGCCATTTGACTTTTTGAATGGAAAATATGCTGGAATATTTAGCGGTTGCCATGTCGCATTTGGAGAGTCCCTGTGTGCCTAAACATTGGAGCTCCCCCACAAATGACAACATTTTGGAAACTAGACCCCCAAAGGAACTTATCTAGATGCATAGTGAGCACTTTAAACCCCCAGGTGCTTCACAAATTGATCCGTAAAGAAAAGAAAGTACTTTTTTTTTACAAAAAATTTATTTTAGCATTAGCTTTTTCATTTTTCACATGGGCAACAGGATAAAATGGCTCCTAAAATTAGTTGGGCAATTTCTCCTGAGTACACAGATGCCTCATATGTGGTCATAAACCACTGTTTAGGCACACGGTAGGGCTCAGAAGGGAAGGAGCGCCATTTGACTTTTTGAATGGAAAATTAGCTCCGTTAGTGGACACCATGACGCGTTTGGAGAGCCCTTGTGTGCCTAAACAGTGAAAATTCTAACCCTAACCCTAATTCTAACCCTAATGCTAACTCTAAATCTAAGCCTAAGGCTAACCCTAACCCTAGCTATAACCCTAACCCTAGTTCTAACCCTAACCCTAAGCCTGGGTTCATATTGCGTTTTACCAACACGTTCAACACATAGCTTTGACGAGAGGGTAACGGTATAGAATTACGCGATCGCGTTATGCTATACCTGCTAGCGCAGATGAATCAGCAGATGATTCATCTGCGCTAGCGGTGACGGTGCCCAGACGCTGCAGGCCGCGTCCGAGGCTCCATCACTGAATGACGGCACGTCGAGAATGCATGCCGCTTTACGGCATGCATCGCGATGTGCCCGCAAATTGGGGTGAATGGCAGCGTTAACGGACTGCGTTACACCGCGTTATACCACGGTGTAACGCAGTCCATCTAACGGACTGCCATAACGCAATATGAACACAGCCTTATAATCGTAACCCTAACCCTAATAAATAGATAAAAAAATATATATACAGGTCCTTCTCAAAAAATTAGCATATAGTGCTAAATTTCATTATTTACCATAATGTAATGATTACAATTAAACTTTCATATATTTTAGATTCATTACACACCAACTGAAATTTGTCAGGTCTTTTATTGTTTTAATACTGATGATTTTGGCATACAACTCCTGATAACCCAAAAAACCTGTCTCAAAAAATTAACATATTTCAACCGTCCAATAAATAAAAGTGTTTTTTGAAAACAAACAAAAAACCCATCAAATAATAATGTTCAGTTATGCACTCAATACTTGGTCGGGAATCCTTTGGCAGAAATGACTGCTTCAATGCGGCGTGGCATGGAGGCAATCAGCCTGTGACACTGCTGAGGTGTTATGGAGGCCCAGGATGCTTCGATAGCGGCCTTAAGCTCATCCAGAGTGTTGGGTCTTGCGTCTCTCAACTTTCTCTTCACAATATCCCACAGATTCTCTATGGGGTTCAGGTCAGGAGAGTTGGCAGGCCAATTGAGCACAGTAATACCATGGTCAGTAAACCATTTACCAGTGGTTTTGGCACTGTGAGCAGGTGCCAGGTCGTGCTGAAAAATGAAATCTTCATCTCCATAAAGCATTTCAGCCGATGGAAGCATGAAGTGCTCCAAAATCTCCTGATAGCTAGCTGCATTGACCCTGCCCTTGATGAAACACAGTGGACCAACACCAGCAGCTGACATGGCACCCCACACCATCACTGACTGTGGGTACTTGACACTGGACTTCAGGCATTTTGGCATTTCCTTCTCCCCAGTCTTCCTCCAGACTCTGGCACCTTGATTTCCGAATGACATGCAAAATTTGCTTTCATCAGAAAAAAGTACTTGGGACCACTTAGCAACAGTCCAGTGCTGCTTCTCTGTAGCCCAGGTCAGGCGCTTCTGCCGCTGTTTATGGTTCAAAAGTGGCTTTACCTGGGGAATGCGGCACCTGTAGCCCATTTCCTGCACACGCCTGTGTACGGTGGCTCTGGATGTTTCTACACCAGACTCAGTCCACTGCTTCCTCAGGTCCCCCAAGGTCTGGAATCGGTCCTTCTCCACAATCTTCCTCAGGGTCCGGTCACCTCTTCTCGTTGTACAGCGTTTTCTGCCACATTGTTTCCTTCCAACAGACTTCCCATTGAGGTGCCTTGATACAGCACTCTGGGAACAGCCTATTTGTTGAGAAATTTCTTTCTGGGTCTTACCCTCTTGCTTGAGGGTGTCAATAATGGCCTTCTTGACATCAGTCAGGTCTCTAGTCTTACCCATGATGGGGGTTTTGAGTAATGAACCAGGCAGGGAGTTTTTAAAAGCCTCAGGAATCTTTTGCATGTGTTTAGAGTTAATTAGTTGATTCAGAAGATTAGGGTAATAGGTCGTTTAGAGAACCTTTTCTTGATATGCTAATTTTTTGAGACAGGTTTTTTGGGTTATCAGGAGTTGTATGCCAAAATCATCAGTATTAAAACAATAAAAGACCTGACAAATTTCAGTTGGTGTGTAATGAATCTAAAATATATGAAAGTTTAATTGTAATCATTACATTATGGTAAATAATGAAATTTAGCACTATATGCTAATTTTTTGAGAAGGACCTGTATATATATATATATATATTTTTATTTATTTATCCCTACCTATGGGGGTGATAAATTTATTTACTTTTTTTTATTTTGATCACTGTGAGAGTTTATCACAGTGATCAAAATAAATTTCTGGACTCTGGAGGGCACACTGCGCATGCGCCGGCCGGCGGGCGCACTGTGCATGCGCCCGCCATATTACAAGATGGCGGCGCCCATGAAACATCCTGGACAGACGCCAGGACGGATCCAGGGACATCAGAGGACCGGGAGAGGTGAGTAGGGGGGTAGGAAGGTAAGGGGGATCAGAAGGTGGGGGCAGCGGAGGCAAGGAGGAGGGGAGCTTTTAGTGACGGCTGTGACCGATCGCCGCCAGCTATTCGTGGCGGCGGCCGATCGCCGCCGTAACTCGGTGTGGGGGGGTCGGATCTCGGTCTCCAGCCATGGCAGATGCTATTGCAGCATAGTCCATGGCTGGATTGTAATATTTCACCAAATTTCATTGGTGAAATATTACAGATTGCTCTGATTGGCTGTTTCACTTTTAACAGCCAATCAGAGCGATCGTAGCAACGTGGGGGTTAAGCCAACCCCCCTGTGGTGAAGCACAAAGGGTCTTGTGCCTGCGGGTCATGTGACCTCTCAGTGACCCCGGTCACCCGACCTGCAGGAACGCAATCCTTTCATGACACATACACTGTGTCACAGGTCGGGAAGGGGTTAAAGGGGAATTATCATTTTTTATTTTCATTATTATTATTTTTTTAATTATGTATAAGTAATTATAAAGGAAAAAATGTTTCTTAACATTTTTCCCTGTAAAAACAATTTAGGATTGGTTTCGTAGGTCTTTTTATAAATACGTAAAACCAGTGCAATAGTCTGACAACATTATTCCCAGAAACCATATATGAGTCAGAAATACATGCAGGCATCTTCTCCATGCTGTTCATATTTAGTTTTAGCACTTTCCCATCCATTTCAGATTTTTTTCTCAGGCCCCCAGACCTGTTTGCTGGGACCAGCAAAAAAATATTCGGCTTTCCCATTGACTTCCATTGTATTTGCTATTCGGTACAAATACCCGAATATTAGAAATTATTCAAACCGAATTTCCTGAATCTGAATATTTCACTGTTCGATAGGCACTACAGATAACATGAGTTAGATCATCCTTTGCCGTCTCAAAAAAGGACCAGGATAGGACACCATTGCTGCCCCTAAAACGAAGTAGGGTAGACTGACAGCACTCACTGTGTTGGGGCGCTGGTATCAAAGCCAAGGAACCTTCTTGGACACATCAATCAAATGCAACAGAAGAAACAGCGCTCCATCCAGGTGAAATCGTTTTCAAATAGCTTTATTCCGCCATATAATTGCGACGTTTCAACCCATAACAGGTCTTTTTTGCTTGAAAAAGACCTGTTATGGGTCGAAATGTCGCAATTATATGGCGGAATAAAGCTATTTGAAAACAATTTCACCTGGATGGAGCGCTGTTTCTTCTGTTGCATTTGACGATTGCTGCCCCTGCGAAGTGCACACTCACTGCTTGTCGTGGTTGCATCACTTCATGTCTGAGTTGGAAGCTGCATCGTAACCTCCTCGTCTTTCTTCTCCACCACATCCTCTGCTGATATACTCAGCTGCATACCTTTGGGTTCACACCAAGTGGGATCTATAACCTCATTGTTATCTTGTCTGTTCACACACTCCTCACCCTGAGAGTAACCCTCCTCCTCTTCCTGCCCTGACACCACAGTACAGTCCACATGTGCCTCTGGTATCTGTGTCTCATCAGGATCAACTCCACCCTTGGTGTTTAATATCTGGTGACAAGGGTCTGGACTCTGCCCTGGACCATACTTCGTCCGGCCTCTGATCCAACATGAAAAAATTTTGGACATCGGTGCAGATGCTTTGCTCCTCTGGATGCTGTGAATCTTCGGAACAGACCTCTGAAACCCATGGAATAGAATGTGTGAACAGCTCTTCAGAATGGCCCATTTTTGGTTCCTCATAGTCAGTTGGGATTTTGAAAATTTGTGATGTGCAGGGAAACAAGTGTAATTGGGGTGTCACCTCAGAAGACTGTATTGTGTGGCCCTTCTGGCTGCACCCCAATATTAGGACTAATGATTTTTAATCTGGCCTTCTGATTTCTCACTGAAACAGTTTTATCACAAACGATTTGGATTAGCAAGTGGTGCCTTTGGAGACTGCCACACAGTTTTTGCTACACAGTTTTTTTTAGTTAGATGCTGGAAGATTGATTTCACACAGGACAGAATAATATCTAGCTAACTGACAAGTGGACTTTCAGCACTATCAGGAGCCGTTTCTCTGCTCTGTGACACAGAGAAAATGGTGCCAGCAAAACAAGATGTCCACATATGGACATGTGACTATGGCAGCCAATCACAGAAAACCTTGTGACATGATGTTGTGGATTGTTTCTGCACCCTTATTGGCTGCCGGAATCAAGACACAAAAAGTTAAAAAAAAAACAACGCACCACTCCTCTAACCTCTCCACACTTCCTCCTTTCATCAAACATGTCTCCCTATCACCCCCGCTCATCATACAGCACCACTATCCTGGCCAAAGTAATAACAAATGCATTAGTGGAAATGCGATGATTTATCGAACTGTGACAACATTTTTCCGACTTTGAGTAAAAAAGATCAAGAGACTAAACACAAATCCGAATGTGCTATGTTTGTGCCACATTTGAAATTGGTGAATGTTTTCCAAACAAGTTTGCTCATGTGTAATCACCTTCACCCCCAGGACGTAACGTAGGGTGACTAGGGTATAGATTCTGCAAGGACCCTACTTTTCCAGCACCAGAACCTAACGAAAAAAAATTTGGGCATTGGTGCAGATGTTTTTCTCCTCTTGTTTCTGAGACTATTTGGAGCAGACCTCTGATGCCCATGTAATAGAATGTGTGAACAGTCAGTTGGGCGGTTGGAAAGTTGTGACACGGTGGGGTGGGGAACAAAAGTGATTGGGGTGCCACCTCTGAAGACTGTATTGTGTGTAATGTTAAGGTGGAGGAAGAGGAGGAGAGGCCAGTTGATGCAGTGCTTGCCATCCACTGGAGCACATGCTCTTTTTGACCCTAATCTACAAGGCATACCGCTGTGCAGCTGTCAAAGTAAAGCAGTTGAGTAGCCCATCTAGTAACAGATGTTGTCAGTTGCCTCTAGATAGGACGAGACAATCTTTGTTCAGTAGAGCTTTCAGTACCATTGCCGCCTTGAACACAAAGGTTATTCCCCCTTCCACTATAACCTCATTTTTTCTCACTCATGTTAGCTGTACCCTTCATCTCTTTTAACCAGCTGTTTCACAACCCTGGTTTCACAACCCTTGCCCTTATCCCGTCAGTCACCTGTCACTAAATTACCAATCAGTATTTATTTGCTTTAGATTCCAATATGTGGCCTATTGTTTGGACCACATTATTAGCACAAAAGATTTAGATTCAGGCTTGTTGCATGGTGTCTGGACTACAGTATTAGTAAAATGAATTTAGATTCAGAAATATGGCCTGATGTCTAGACCATACTATTAGCAGAAATGATTTTGATTCTGAAATGTGTTCTGATGTCTGAACCACACTATTAGCACAAATTATATCGAGTCTGAAATATGGACTATTGGCTGCACCTTATTCACTGACTAAATCAATTGGAGTGAAAAAAATAAAATATAACTTTTAATATTTTAGTTAACTTGTGAATGGAAAGAAATAATTAAAAAATCTCACAAATTGCTCTTTGCGCAAAATTGATTTGATGTCCTTCTGAGCCGTAGCAATGCCATAGTATCAGCATACTCAGGGCCGTATTTGGTCTTCATGCTGCCCTAGGCACTTTTCGTGGTCATGGCCCTTACTGACGTCACACACTGAGTCTGTGCACGCGACATCTAATTAAGGCAGATCTTTTCTGTAAAGCGCTTTAAAAAGCACTAATTAAACACAAAAAGAATGAACGTCATCAAGAGATTAAAATAGGTGACCTAACCATTGCTTTAGTAAGGAGAGGCCTAGTGGTATAGACAGGGCTTCCACTAGGAATTTCGGGGCCCCATACTGGCAAAATTTTCGGGGCCTCCATGAGACTCCACCCAGGCTCCACCCCAGCCCCGCCTCCACCCCTCGAACTGTCATAGCCCCACCGCTCTCTCTTGGAAAAACTCCACTTCTCACCAATCACACATTAACAGTTCCCATCACCAGATCACACATATAGCCAGCAGCTCTTGTTTTGGCCAAAAGATTTTTTAAGCCGCCACAATAACACGGTAGACTCTTTTGGCCGGGCCCTACTGTACTGTAACCTACAGTATTAAATATTTATTAATATCCAGTACAATTTAGGCATATTTGTATTTAATTTTCAATTTTTAAAATGACCAATAATATCACATACAAGGAATAAATGCCGTCACACCATGTCCAGACCACATATTACCGCCACATATTGACTTATAATACCACATACAAGGAACAAAAACCGTCACACCATGACCAGACCACATATTACCACCAAAAAGTGACCAAATAATAGCACATACAAGGGACAAATACCGCTACACCATGTCCAGACCACATATTACCACCACATAGAGACTGAATACTACAATACTGATCAGTAATAAAAAAAAAATATAATACTATCACCATAAGTGCCATTATACACAGGAGATCTGTACTTAGTATGCAGTGTCTGTGTACAGGTAATACAGTGATCACTGGTGACATTGTACACAGGACCGCTGTATATAGTATACAGTGTATAGTGTCTGTGTACAGGTAACACTGACTCACCAGTGACGTCTCTAGATGAAGTCCTTCATCTTTGCTTTTCATCTTTCATCCAGCACAGTCCGCCATCACTACTTCCAGCCAGGGCTTGTCTCTGCAGGAAATTACAGTTATCTAGAGCACAGCTTGCAGAACACATTACTTATCTTTTCCCCAACTTCTAAACTACACCAGATGAAGAAAAAAAGGCGACATAGTGTCGCTCTGCACAGTAACAGGACCGCCCCCATTTTAAAACAGTATTCTCAAAAAAATAAAATAAATACATCACTGCAGTAATAATATCCCTTAATTAGCCCCTATGGTAATAATATCCCCCATCTTGGCCCTGTGTGTGTGTATCATTCCTGGCTTCAGCCATATGTTCTCCCATCCCGCCCTCATGAGTATCAATTCTGCCCCATGTCTCCAATCCTGCCCCATCTGTCTCCAATCCTGCCCATCTGTCTCCAACCCCACCCCATCTGTCTCCAACCCCACCCACATTGTCTTCTATCCTACTCCCATGTCTCCAATACTGCCCCGTGTCTCCAATCGTGCCCCCCAGTGTCTCCAATCCTGCCCCCAGTGCCTCTAATCCTGCCCCCCGTGCCGCTAATTCTGCCCCCAGTGCCTCCAGTCCTGACCCCAGTGTCTTCAATCCTGCCCCGTGTCTCCAATCCTTCCCCCTGTGTCTCCAATCGTACCCCTCGTGTCTCCAATCCTGCCCCCAGTGCCTCCAATCCTGCCCCCAGTGCCTCCAATCATCCAATCATGCCCCGTGCCTCCAATCCTGCCCACAGTGCCTCCAATCCTGCCCACAGTGCCTCCAGGTCTTTCATTCTACCCCCGGTGTCTCTATCCTGCCTGTCTCCATCCTGCCCTGTCTCCATCCTGATTCCTGCCCCTTCTTCCTCCTGCCCCCAATGTCTCCATCCTGATTCCTGCCCCTTCTCCATCCTGCCCCAGTGTCTCCATCCTGCCCCGTCTCCATCATGATTCCTGCCCTTCTCCTACCTGCCCCCAGTGTCTCCATCCTGCCCCCAGTGTCTCCATCCTGATTCCTTCCCCTTCTCCATCCTGCCCCCAGTGTCTCAATCCTGATTCCTGCCCCTTCTCCATCCTGCCCCCCAGTGTCTCCATCCTGATCCTGCCGCTTCTCCATCCTGCCTCCCAGTGTCTCCATCCTGATTCCTGCCCCTTCTCCATCCTGACCCCCCAGTGTCTCCATCCTGATTCCTGCTCCTTCTTCATCCTGCCCCCAGTGTCTACATCCTGATTCCTGCCCCATCTCCATTCTGCTCCCAGTGTCTCCATCCTGATTTTTGTCTCTTCACCATCCTGCCCCCAAGTGTTTCTATCCTGATTCCTGCCCCTTCTCCATCCTGCCCCCAGTGTTTCCATCCTGATTCCTGCCCCTTCTCCATCCTGCCCCCAGTGTCTCCATCCTGATTTCTGCCCCAGTGTCTCTATCCTGCCCCATCTCCATCATGTTTCCTGCCCCTTCTCCACCTGCCCCGTCTCCATCATGATTCCTACCCCTTCTCCATCCTGCCCCCAGTGTCTCCATCATGATTCCTGCCCCTTCTCCATCCTGTCCTGTCTCAGTCATGATTCCTGCCCCTTCTCCATCCTGCCCCAAGTGTCTCCATCATCATTCCTGCCCCTTCTCCATCCTGTCCCAGTGTCTCCATCTGCCTGTCTCCATCATGATTCCTGCCCCTTCTCCATCCTGCCCCGTCTCCATCATGAATTCTGCCCCTTCTCCATCCTGCCCCCAGTGTCTCCATTCTGATTCCTGTCCCTTCTCCATCCTGCCCCCATGTCTTCATCCTGCCCCGTCTCCATCATGATTCCTGCCCCTTCTCCATCCTGCCCCCAGTGTTTCCATCCTGATTCCTGCCCCTTCTCCATCCTGCCCCCAGTGTCTCCATCCTGATTTCTGCCCCAGTGTCTCTATCCTGCCCCATCTCCATCATGTTTCCTGCCCCTTCTCCACCCTGCCCCGTCTCCATCATGATTCCTACCCCTTCTCCATCCTGCCCCCAGTGTCTCCATCATGATTCCTGCCCTTCTCCATCCTGTCCTGTCTCAGTCATGATTCCTGCCCCTTCTCCATCCTGCCCCAAGTGTCTCCATCATCATTCCTGCCCCTTCTCCATCCTGTCCCCAGTGTCTCCATCCTGCCCTGTCTCCATCATGATTCCTGCCCCTTCTCCATCCTGCCCCGTCTCCATCATGAATTCTGCCCCTTCTCCATCCTGCCCCCAGTGTCTCCATTCTGATTCCTGTCCCTTCTCCATCCTGCCCCCAGTGTCTTCATCCTGCCCCGTCTCCATCATGATTCCTGTCCGTTTTCAATCCTGCCCCATCTCCATCTTGCCGGGCCCGGCTTTGCCGCTTTCAATTTTAATGAAAAAAAAAAAATTTTTCTCCTTACCTTGCCGCACTCCAGCGGCGAGCGATCTATACCCAGAGAAAGCGCGCACTCGCCGGCGACTGACAATGACGTCAGATGCCGACAACGTGCGCGCTGACATCAGCTGCCAGACTCCGATTGGCTGGCAGCGTTAACTATTACCGTGCGGGCCCGCACGGTAATAGAGTAACTGAACCTGCATCCTGGACGCAGGTTTAGTTACTTGATCTGCAGAATCCTGCTGCTGGGGATGGGGCAGTGGGGCCCGATGGGTAGAGGTGACGGGGCCCGGTACGGGCCTCCTTTGCTGATCAGGCCCCATACGCCAGTCAGGGCTGTAATGCCCTGATGACGGCCCTGGATATAGAGACATGCTTTCTGCTCATTCGCCCCTCCTCTTTACTGAAGGTGTTCAAAGGGAAGCCAAGAGCAGACAGGTAGCAGGCATCAGAGCGAGCCTGCAGCCACATTGTGTGCACCCACACTGACACTTGGAGCGCGCTGCTGCACTCATCCAGTGTCGCTGGTTTCACACTTGCGGGTTTTTTTTTTTAAATCAGGCAAAATCAGGTTTTTCAGCCAAATCCTGATCCTTTCAGGATCCAGTTTTTGCCCATTCACTTTAATGGTGTCAGGTAGAACCCAGTGACTTAAGGTTGCTTCCTGACACCATTAAAGTGAATGGATAAAAAACTGGATCCTGAAAGGATCAGGATTTGGCTGAAAAACCTGATTTTGCCTGACTTGAAAAAAACACAAATGTGAAACCAGCCTCAGTGAGTAAGTGCAGACTTGCAAGCTGATTTTAGAAAGCACTCACTTTTACTAACGGAGCGCTAACAATATAGACAAGCTTTAGTATACAAATATGAGAGTGCTGCGAAACACCCTCATTTGCATATTAAATAAAGTAGATTTTACTTTTTAGCGATAATAAAAACTATTCTATAGGAATACGCTCCCTCATCCCAATTCTAATGCTTCAGCCTCCCCAAATCCCCAGCCTGCATAGCACCAGACTCCCCTGTTCACCAGTATATAGCAGCACCAGACTCCCCCTGTACCCCAGTTACAGCAGCTCCCGCCTCCCCTGTTCACCAGCATGCAGCAGCACCAGCCTCCCCTGTCACCAGTATATAGAAGCAGCCTCCCCTGTTCCCCAGTATACAGCAGCTCCAGCCTCCCCTGTCACCAGTATATAGCTGCAGCCTCCCCTGTTCCCCAGTATACAGCAGCTCCAGCCTCCCCTGTCACCAGTATATAGCTGCAGCCTCCCCTGTCCACCAATATACAGCAGCACCAGCTTCCCTTGTTCACCAGTATACAGCACTTCCTCCTCTGTCACCAGCCTCCCCTGTTCACCAGAGATTTTTTGATTATGCCTTTCCATTCACAATTTAACTAAAAATATTACAAGGTATATTTTAATTTTTTCACTCCAATTGGATTAGTCAGTGAATAAGTTTTGATCTTTTGGAGATATTAAATACATACTTTTACAGAGAATTGATTTTGACTGTACCATACTATTAACAGAAAAGATTTAGATTTTGAAATGTGGATTCTTGGTTGCACCACACAATTAGTACAAATGATTTAGATTCTGAAATGTGGAATCTTGGCTGGACCACACTATTATCAGAAAAGATTTAGATTCTGGACCACACTATTAGCGGTAATTATTTACATTCACAAATGTGGCCTGATGTCTGGACTAGAGATGAGCAAACATTGTCGGCTCCCTCCTTGTTCGGCCAGCTGAAGCACTTACCGAAGAAACTGCATCGGGAACATGGATACCTGGATCAGTCCTGAAGATAAGCTGTTTGGCGCTGCAGCTGCATGTGTCGCGGCTGAGAGAGAGTCACAGCACATACATGGACATACTGTATGTTGTGACTGTCACACAGCCGCGACACATGCAGCTGCAGCGCTGAACAGCTGATCATCGGGAGTGCTCCAGATATCTGGGTTCCTGATGCAGCGTCTTTGGTAAGAGCTATAGCTTGCCGAACAAGGAGGGAGCCGACAATGTTTGCTCATCTCTAGTCTGGACCACACTATTAGCAGAAATGATATAGATTCTCAAATGTGGACTCCTGGCTGCACCACACTATTAGCACAAATGGTTTAGATGCTGGATGGTCGATTTGACACAGGATCCTATCTAGCTGAACTAGCTGGCAATAAACCGCCTTGCTACTGTAACTATCTGACTATTTGTAGCAGGAGCAAAAACAACATGTCTGCTTTTTATATGGAGAGTTACATGTGCCTTGACACAAGCCCTTGTATCTGGATGTTCTGAATGGTTTCTGTGCCCTGATTGGCTGCCGGAATCACCACACATTAAGATGATAAAAAAATACATTTTTTTGCTACTCTGACCTCTCCCCACTCCATCTCCTCATCAAACATGTCACCCTCGCTCATCATACAACATCACTATCCTAGCCAAAGTACTAACAAAAGCATTAGTGGAAATTTGATCATTTACCGAACTGTGGATGAATTTTGATGATTGAGGAAAATGCTCGGGAATCCAAATGTGCAACATGCATGCCAAATTTGAGATTAGCTTGAATTTCAAAACAAATTTGCTCATCTCTAGTTAGGAGGGCTGATGGCTATACCGAGAATTGCAATGTGATCCTCACTTGAGTAATATGGCTGTCTGACAGTGCCCTAAAAGAGTTTTTTACTTGATTCTTTACTTATTTAACTTTGCAGACCACCGAGATTACTTCTATACTGCACAATATTACTTTAAATTAATCATGTACAAAAATTATATTGAAAATTGCATTTGAATTTACTAACGCATTTGTATGTAAACAAATATGGAGGATTGATATAGACAGACAAAAACAATATCTAACATTGAGTTAATGAAGAAAAGAATAAAGAATTTAATGATTTTTTGTATATCTGTCACAATAATTTAAAATGTCAAATTCCTTATGCCAAAGTTGCTAAACTCTAAACACGATTAGAGTTGAGCGATACTTTCCGATATCCAAAAGTATCGGAATCGGAATGGTATCGCCGATACCATTAAAATATCGGCGATACCCGATACCGATACCGGAAATCCAATGTAAGTCTATGGGAACAAAATATCGTAACTAAAAAAACCTCTTTCTTTCCTTGTAAACACTAAATATACACACATAGAATACATATATATATATATATAATATATATATATATATATATATATATACATGTCATTGTGACATATATTTATATACATATATTTATAGTTTATACACTTCTACATAGTAAAATACCTCTGATTCAATTGCCGGGTAAAACCGGCTTTTGTGAAAAGACAGAAGCACCCGACATGAAATGACACTTGGTTTACATAGAGTTCACCATGTCTTTTCATGTAGTTTGATATCTGATTTGCACAAACAATTACATGAGTGTAAAGGGTATGCCACACTAAACAACATCGCTAACGGGATCGCTAAAAAACGTCACTATTTAGCGATCCCGTTAGCGATGTTGTTGTGTGCGGCATCTGCCAGCGACGAGCTTCCTGCTGTGATCTCGCTCGTTGCTGGAATCGTTCCGGACCCTATTTTCGTCGCTGGCGCCCCGCTGGGTAAGTATATATCGCTAAGTGTGGCACCTTTTTTAGCGATTTAGCGGTACTTTTGTACCGCTAAAGTCGTTAAGGAGATCGCTAACCGCGATAGCGTCCTTAACGATATCGCTAAATGTGGCCGACACTAGCGATATAGAAACAATCCCGCTAGCGATCTCATTAGTATGCGACGCTAACGAGATCGCTAGCGGGATTGTGTAGTGTGGCAGTACCTTAAGTGTGCAAAATTTCACACCTGTAGAGGTTAATTAAAGATATAAATTCGTTGTAAGAAAAAAATTAATTTTTTGCTACGAATTTACACCTTTAATTAACCCCTACAGGTGTGAAATTTTGCACACTTACACTCATGTAATTGTTGTGCAAATCAGATATCAAACTACATGAAAAGACATGGTTTACTCTATGTAAACCAAGTGTCATTTCATGTCGGGTTCTGCATTTTCACAAAAGCCGGCAATTGAATTAGCGGCTATTATACTATGTAGAAGAGTATGAACTATAAATATATATATATGTGTCACAAACTCAATGACATGTATATATATATATATATGAGGTGTAAAATTGCTGAAAAAAAATGCGTGGGCTCCCGCCCTATTTTCGCAACCAGACAGACAAAGCCAGTGAGTGGGGGCAGATAATAATAGCCCAGAGAGGGACCATTATTTTTGCCACCCCCCCGGCTACTAACATCTGCCCTCAGACACCCCAGAAAGTGCAAATCTCTAATTAGATTTGCCCTTTCTGGCACTTTGCCCGTCTATTCCCATTGCCCTGTAGCGGTGGCGAATGGGTTAATAAGGGGTTAAAATGACCTTGCAATTGAAAGGTCACTTTAAGCCAGGTTAATAATTGAGAGCTGTCAATTAGACAACTATCAATTATTAATCCTATTGTATGAAAGAAAAATCAAACACACACACTTTAATAAAAAAGAAGTTTAATGAAATAATCACACAGTTTTTGACCATATTTTATTTACCTGCTAAAACCATTTCCTGTAATAAAAATAAAATAATAAAGCAAAATTATTCTTCCCAGCCCATGCACAGTCAGGTCCCACGGTGTAATCCTTCAGAAAGGGTTAATGTTTACTGCAGGGACCGCAGCTAATGCTGGAGCCTCACAGTAAACCCCCAAATGAATGAGCTCCTCTCCTGGCTGACAGGAGAGGAAGTGGAAAGCTTAATTGATTGCTTTCCACTTTCACTTCAGGTCAGCCAGGGACACCATCAGTGACGTCAGAGGGAACTGATTAACAAAAATAGGGGTTCCCTTCGAAAAAAAAATGGCGTGGGGTCCCCCCTATTTTTGTTAACCAGCCAGATGAAGCAGACCGCTGAGGCCTGGTTTTTCAGGCTGGTAAGGATCCAATATCCATGGACCTTGCAAGCCTGATAATACCAGGCCACAGCAGTCTGCTTAGCTTGGCTGGTTAACAAAAATAGGGGATCCCCTCGAAAAAAAAACAGCGTGGGGATCCCCCCTATTTTTGTTAACCAGCCAGATGAAGCAGACCGCTGAGGCCTGGTTTTTCAGGCTGTTAAGGAGCTAAGATCCATGGACCTTGCCAGCCTGATAATACCAGGCCACAGCAGTCTGCATATCTTGGCTGATTAACAAAAATAGGGGATCCCCTCGAAAAAATTAGCGTGGGGTCCCCCTATTTTTGTTAACCAGCCAGATGAAGCAGACCGCTGAGGCCTGGTTTTTCAGGCTGGTAAGGATCCAATATCCATGGACCTTGCAAGCCTGATAATACCAGGCCACAGCAGTCTGCTTAGCTTGGCTGGTTAACAAAAATAGGGGATCCCCTCGAAAAAAAAACAGCGTGGGGATCCCCCCTATTTTTGTTAACCAGCCAGATGAAGCAGACCGATGAGGCATGGTTTTTCAGGCTGTTAAGGAGCTAAGATCCATGGACCTTGCCAGCCTGATAATACCAGGCCACAGCAGTCTGCATATCTTGGCTGATTAACAAAAATAGGGGATCCCCTCGAAAAAAATTAGCGTGGGGTCCCCCCTATTTTTGTTAACCAGCCAGATGAAGCAGACCGCTGAGGCCTGGTTTTTCAGGCTGGTAAGGATCCAATATCCATGGACCTTGCAAGCCTGATAATACCAGGCCACAGCAGTCTGCTTAGCTTGGCTGGTTAACAAAAATAGGGGATCCCCTCGAAAAAAAAACGGCGTGGGGATCCCCCCTATTTTTGTTAACCAGCCAAGTAAAATACAGACTGCTGCAGCCTGGTATTAAAAGACTGTCAAGGCCCATGGATTTTGGCCCTCAACAGCCTGATAATACCAGGCTACAGCAGCCCCACATTTGGCGCATCAAAAGATGTGCCAATTGTGGCACTTTACCCGGCTCTTCCCACTTGCCCTGTAGCGGTGGCAAGCGGGGTAATAAGGGGTTAATGTCACCGTTGATTGCACGGTGACAATAAGCCCGGTTAATAATGCAGAGGCGTCAATAAGACACAGATCCATTATTAATCCCAAAGTTTTTAAATGTTTAAAAAAAAAGACACAGCAAGAAAAAAGTCTTTTAATGAAATAAAAGAGACAACACAGTTTTCATTTCTTTTATTACACTCTCATTCCTGCGACGCCATCGATCTCCTGTAAAAAAAGAAAGAAAAAAAAACAACAGTATACCACCTGTCCGACGCAGTCCATAGTAACGAGTGTCCCACGACGATCCAGCTCTGCTACATCGGAATGCCAGGCAGAGCCTGACATCCCGGCGCAGCACAGCTGATTACCTGCTTCTCCGGCGGTGACGTCATCGGACTGCTTTACGGCCGCGATTACCCAGCAGTCACTGCAGTTATCGCGAGAAACTGCATGTGACCGCCAGGGAGAAGAGGATGGCGGCCATCAAGCAGTCCGGGATGTGACCGCCGGAGATCTTCTGCCGGGTAAGTGCCGCTGACTCCTGACAGACCCGACCGACTGACACTGACAGTGACAGTGACATTCCGATTCCGGTATCCGATATGACAAAAATATCGGTACTCGGAATCGGAATTCCGATACAGCCAATATCGGCCCATACCCGATATTTGCAGTATCGGAATGCTCAACCCTAAACACGATGCTTAAATTTAACAAAACATGTGTCTACTGATTTGGACAATTCACTTTAGCTCTGCTTAAAAAAAATGTTCTGCAGTTTGAAACACAATTTATGACACATTTCAGAAAAAATTTTGATGTGATTGTTCAGGAATTGAAAAATGTAAGATTTATTTGCCCAATTTCACTTTCTAAGCTAGATAGCACTTTAGCTAATGTAGACATATTATGAATGTAGCACTGTAAAAGCTTTTTATTCTGCTTGATATTTTTTATATGTTTCCTGTTGGCAATATAAATTAATTATTAGGTCTCTTGCATTTTTAATGTACTTCTTACTAGGATCGCGGTATGCCAGCATATTTCCTGCTTGGCTTCGGACAAAAAGGTGCAAGAATGGCATGTTGTCCAAAACAATAATCTGATTATTTCTTCCATATCTTATGTAGGTCAATTCCGTATGAAAGTATTACTGTATCTCATTAAATATTACATAGGAATAACACATTAATAGATAGTTAATTCATGTTACAAAACTAGACATACTGCAAGTAGTAATGAATTTTTTTTGTCATTTTCCAGTACATTAATTTTAATGGATCTTACCAAGACAATCTAAATATATATATAGTATATTTTTTAAGTTAAACTAAAAATGTATCTCTGCATTCAGAATATATATCAAAAGTGTCACAGGGTGTGTGACCACGATTGGGACGGTGGGTAAGGTGGTCTCATTGGGTCTAGCGCTATGGGGAGCTGAATTTGGGGACAATATGACAATTTGGGGGCCTGAGAGGAGGGCTTATCTTTCAGGGAAAAAAAATTGAAGAAATTACAATAAGGGGGCCAGAATTAAAGGACATTGAAAAATGGTGGTCAATATTAGGGGGCATTACAATGTTGGGGTCAGAATTTCTGAGAGCCCACCATGGCTCTCAAAAAGGAGAAAAGAAGAAACAAGACAACTAAACCAATAGCTCCCTAATCTAGGGATAGCACCACTCACCCTCAGAACTTCCAAACACACAGTAAAACAGCCTTGGCTCACATTACAAACTCAACTTCTTCAGCGATGCTCTAGGAGTGCTGAATGCCTTTGGAGAAAAACCCGCACACCAGAAGACTTCATCCACTTTAAATTCATGTTAAGAACTTATAATGCTGTCCTTCACCTCGCCAAACAGACCTACTTCACCACCCTGATCTCCTCACTAGCCAACAACCCCAAGAAACTTTTTGACACTTTTCACTCCCTCCTCAGGCCAAAAGCACAAGCCCCTATCACAGACATTTGTGCTGACGACCTGGCCTCCCATTTTATAGAAAAAATAGATACTATCCGTCAGGAAATCTGCTCTCAACCACCAAGGGCTGTGACTCCCATCCCACTCTGCTGTTCCCCTGGCTCACTTTCCACATTTGATCCCATCACAGAAGAAGAAGTCTGCAGACTCCTCTCTTCCTCTCGTCCGACTACATGCACTACCGACCCCATTCCCTCACATCTCCTCCAGTCTCTCTCTCCAGTTATCACAACTAACCTAACTAAAATCTTTAATCTTTCACTCTTCTCTGGCATTTTCCCATCCTCCTTCAAACACTCCATCATTACTCCACTACTAAAGAAACCCGCTCTCAACCCTTCCTGCACAAACAACTACAGACCGGTCTCCAATCTCCCCTTCATCTCTAAACTCTTGGAGCGCCTAGTCTACTCCCGCCTCACCCGTTACCTCTCCACTTACTCCCTTCTAGACCCTTCACAGTCCGGCTTCCGCCCCCTACATTCGACTGAAACTGCACTCATCAAAGTGACCAATGACCTTCTTACAGCAAAACGTAACGGTGACCACTCTCTGCTCATTCTTCTCGACCTTTCTGCAGCTTTCGACATGGTTGACCACCGTCTCCTACTGTCTAGGCTCCAGTCACTAGGTATTAAGGACACTGTTCTCTCCTGGTTCTCCTCCTATCTTTCTAACCGCTCCTTCAGTGTTTCGTTCTCTGGCTCCACATCATCTCCTCTTCCTCTCACTGTCGGTGTACCCCAGGGCTCAGTCCTTGGCCCCCTTCTCTTCTCTCTCTACACGGCCCCAATTGGACAGACCATCAGCAGATTTGGCTTTCAGTACCATCTTTATGCTGATGACACACAACTATACACGTCATCCCCCGACCTTACCCCCGCTGTACTACAAAACGCCACCGACTGTCTGTCCGCAGTCTCCAACATCATGTCCGCTCTCTTTCTGAAATTTAACCTCTCCAAAACTGAACTTCTTCTGCTCCCGTCGTCTACTAACCTCCCTAAATTTGACTTATCCCTCTCCGTGGGCGGCACCATAATAACACCCCGGCAGCAGGCTCGCTGTCTGGGGGTTATGTTTGACACCAATCTCTCCTTCACCTCCCATATACAATCTCTTGCCCGCTCTTGCCGCCTACACCTAAAGAACATCTCTAGAATCCGCCCTTTTCTCACCATGGAAACAACAAAAACCCTCACTGTAGCATTGATCCACTCCCGCCTGGACTACTGCAACGCTCTATTACTTGGCCTCCCCATTACTCGACTATCCCCTCTCCAGTCCATCCTTAATGCAGCAGCCAGGGTAATCCATCTGGCTAATCAGTACTCAGACGCGTCCGCTCTTCGCCAGTCCTTACACTGGCTGCCCATTCATTATAGGATCCAATTCAAAGTACTGGCTCTCACCCACAAAGCTCTCCACAGTGCAGCACCCCCCTACATCTCCTCCCTCATTTCTATCTATCGGCCTAACCGACTGCTGCGCTCTGCAAACGACCTTCGACTAACCTCTGCACTAATCCGTACCTCCCACTCCCGACTCCAAGACTTCTCCCGCTCTGCGCCAATCCTCTGGAATGCTCTACCCCAAGAAATTAGGACTATCCACAATTTGCATGGTTTCAGGCGCTCCATCAAAACACATTTGTTCAGAGCGGCCTATCACATTCACTAATCAAAGTCATTCTATGTGTAAGTGTGTGTGTGTAGCCCATTCACTATCTTCATCCATCCCTCACTCCCTCAAGATGGCTGGACCATCATTGTAAATACACCACTGTATATAAACACCTGTACTTTGTATCTCCCCCACCTCATTGTAGATTGTAAGCTCTCACGAGCAGGGGCGGCTTATTTTGCTTTAATTATTGTATTGTTAACGTTTTTACTTATGACTTGTGTTCTGAAACTGTTAAACTGTAAAGCGCTTCGGAATATGTTGGCGCTATATAAATAAAGATTATTATTATTATTATTATTATCTCGCTCTGACAAAAGTCCTAATAACAGGACTGATGCTGTTAAGTATCACCCGCAGCAAAGGCATGGCGCCTAGCAGCTGAAGCAGAGGGGTCAGAAGGTTACTGGGAGGGGCTGATTACTGGGAGGGGCTGGTGAGGACCCAGAGGTCATGGTGCACATTGGTATCATGACAAAGTTAGAGATAGGTGGAAGGTCCTGAAAGATGATTTCAGGGAATTAGACTGCAAGCTACCACATGCCATGCCAGAGAGGCAATGGGAGATTAGGGAGATAAGTGGCTCAGTATTTGGTGTAGGAAGGAGGATTTGGGTTCCTGGAGAACTGGGCCGACTTCTCAGTTGGCTACAGGTTCTACACTAGGGACGGGCTGCACCTCAATGGGGAAAGTGAAGCAGTGCTGGCGAGAAAATGGCTAGAAGGTTGGAGGAGTGTTTAATCTAGGGATTGGGGAGGGTATTCATTTTATAGGAGGGGAAGATAGTGCAGATGGTGAACTGGGCACAAATAAAGAAATTGGGGTAGCATGGGGAGTGGGGTTAGAACTAGTGATGAGTGAGCACTAAAATGCTCGGGTGTTCATTGCTCAGGTGCTCGATCCAAGCAACGAGCCCAATGTAAATCAATGGGAAATCCAAGATTTTTGCCTCTACCCCCCCCGGAGGTCTTTCTAGGGTATCAAAACATCGGAAATCTATGTATGGGAACAGTTCACAAATAACATGGGGAAGACCCCTGGATGCATTTCTGACTCCTAATCACTGCTGTGAACAATGTTGTCAGAGTGTTATACCTCTTTTACAGGCGCACAATAAAACATAGAAAAAAAAAAAAAAAAGATTTTCCTGGAAAATATATTAAGGAACATCCTTTCCAGAGTAATGATTTGTATGTAAGGCAAAAAAATAACCCCAAATAAAAATGTACATCCACCACTTGGTCTATGCACACACTTAGTGTTTTTAATGCGTTTTTCAACTTTAGCATTGCTTTCAACCAATACAAATGCATTCATTGGGAAATGTCATTTTAGCATTTAACAACCTTAGCTGGCCATGTGGTGTGTGACACATCATCAGACACATCATTTATGAAGGAGGAACTCTGAAAGTAATAAAGCGTCAGCTGGCAGTATCCCATGCTTTGAGGTGGGCTCCGGCGGTGAGCCCACCTCAAAGCCTTGACATGTCAGCTGTTATAAACAGTTGACATGTGCCACAATACTAGAAAAGATGTTAGCGTGCACTCTGGTCTAAGATATTTGAGGTGCTGGTGGAACGGACCTGTTGGTCCAGTACTAGTCAAGTAAAATTCACCGCACACTCATTGTGGTTAATTGCAAGAAAATTGTAAATTTATTACATATAATTATGTGGGAGCAAAACAGGAGTACAAGATAGAGAAGCGATAATTAATCCAGACGTTTTGGCTCTACCAGAGCCTTAATCATTAAATCGCTGTGAAGCAAAGAAAAACAAATAAGTAACATATCCATATGCTCATATAATCGCCATTATTGTGGAATACTTGGGAAGAGAAGGTGGAAAGGAGGTGGAAAAAAAACTCCAGGGAAAGCAAAGTATAATAAATATATGAATCGTGATCCAACCGCGCCTATTACTAGATGAATCCCGCTGTAAAACGCTGACAACAGGCATTTAACTAGAGCTTCCGGCGCGCAGCAGCGAATGAGCTCATCGCCAACCCCCTTCATGTGATCGGGGGTCAGCGACGCATTGCCATAACAACCTGAGGTCTCCTCGAGACTTCTTTGGTTGTTGATGGCAGATTGCTATGAGCGCCACCCGGTGGTCGGCGCTCATAGCAATGCTGTAATTCTACTACATAGAGGTGATCTATGCATCACCTGTATGTAGCAGAGGCGATCGTGCTATGGCAGCTTCTAGTCTCCTGTGGAGGCTATTGAAACATGCCAAAAGTAAAAGAAAAAAGTGTTTAAAAATAAAAAAAATAAAAAAACATAATTTTAAATCACCCCCCTTTTGCCCAAACAAACTAAAACAATAAAAAAATCAAACCTACACATATTTGATATCTCTGCATTCAGAATTGCCTGATTTTTCAATAAAAAAAGGATTAACCTGATCGCTAAAAGGCATAGCGAGAAAAAAATCAAAACGCCAAAATTACGTTATTTTGTTCTCCACGACATTGCATTAAAATGCAATAACGGGCGATCAAAAGAACATATATGCACAAATTTTGGGTCATTAAAAACATCAGCTCGGCACGCAAAAAATAAGCCCTCACTCGGCCCAAGATCATGAAAAATGGAGACGTTACGGGTCTCGGAAAATTGCACAATTTTTTTTCTAGTAAACTTTTGAATTGTTTTTCACCACTTGGATAAAAAAGAACCTAGACATGTTTGGTGTCTATGAACTCGTAGCGAACTGGAGAATCATAATGGCAGGTCAGTTTTAGCATTTAGTGAATCTAGCAAAAAAAGCCAAACAAAAAAAAAGTGTGGGATTGCATTTTTTTTGCAATTTCACTGCACTTGGAATCTTTTCCCATTTTCGAGTACCCTACATGGTAAATCCAAAGGTGTTGTTCAAAAGTACAACTCATTCAACAAAAAATAAGCCCTCACTTGGCCATATTGACGGAAAAATAAAAAAGTTATGGCTCTGGAAATAAGGGGGAGCGAAAAAACGAAAACGCAAAACCGAAAAAAGCTCCAGGGGTTAAGGGCTTAATATTCTTAAAGCGCCATAAGGCGGCTATGCTTTGTTGTTCCCATTATTAAACAGTGGGTCTCCTATACAATTATTGCCTATGCAGTGAGTGGCTGGGCTGCCAAAAATTAGAATGCACCCTTTGACGAGACGTACAGGAGGGCCTCATGAAAAAATGTTCCCATCATAAGAAAGTTATTTCTCCATAGTGTTTGCCTATGCATTGAATGCAAGGCCTGCCTTTGCCCAAAGTTACATGCTCCCCAATAGCCCTTTTAACTGATGTAATGGATGGCCATATGAAACTAAAGTTGCCATTTCTTTCATTTCTACTGTTAGCCTATGAGTTGAATGCAAGGCCTGCCCTGCACCAAAGCAACACGCACCCAATATCACTTTCAACAGATGTACTTGAGGGTCTCATGACAAAAATGTTCTAGTTAGAAGAAAATGTGTCTCACATAGTATTTACGATACGATACACTTTATTGATCCCGGGAGGAAATTACAGTATTACAGCAGCAATACAAACAGCAGTACATAAAATATTAGGACACAAATCTTGCACAGGTATAACAACATTACATAATAAATAAAAGTGTGTAGTTCAGGTGTATATAAGACAATGTTAATTGACATTAGTACACCAGCCATCAGTCATTATTTTCTACCACCCTTAGGAAATTATTATACATCCCCACAGCAGTAGGTACAAACGATTTCCTGAATTTCTCCTTCTTGTACCTTAGTAGGATTAGACAGCTGCTGAATGTGCTCTTCTGATTCAAGAACAGCTCGTATAGTGGGTGTGTATTATTGTTCATTGTAGCCCTACACTTCTTCTGAATTTTATCCTCCAATACCTCCTCAAAAGAGTCAAGATGGAGGCCAATAGCTGCGCTTGCCTTCTTGATAAGTTGCCCCAGCAAATGATAGCAAAAAAGATGGCGCTTGCTACAACGGACTGGTAGAACATCTTCAGCATTTTACTGCACACATTGAACGACCTGAGCTTCTGCAGAAAGTACAGTCTGCTCATTCCCTTCTTGTAAACCTTTTCTGTATGACACCTCCAATCGAGTTTACTGTCAAGGTGAAACCCCAAATATTTGTAGCGCTCAACAATCTCAACCTCCTGGCCAGCAATGGTGATTTGCCTCTGCATTGAATGCAAAGACGTCCTGGATGGCCACAGGAAACCAAGGTTCCCATTATTCTTTATTTGGTACTGTCATACTGTTTGCCTATGCATAGAATACAAGACCTTCACTGCCCCAAAGTTACACGCACCCCAAAAACCCTTTGAACCGACGTCCTGGATGGCTACCTGAAACCAAATTTCCCATTATTTTTCATTTGGTACTGCCATATTATATGCCTACGCATCAAATGCAATGCCTTCTCTGCCCCAAAGTTACATGAACCCCAATAACCCTTTGAAGTGACGTATTGGATGGCCACATGAAACCAGAGTTCCCATTATTATTTATTTGGTACTGCCACACTGTTTGCCTATGCATTGAATGCGAGGCCCATCTTGTCACAAAGTTACACGCACCTCAATAACCCTTTGAACCGACGTACTGGATGGCCACATGAAACCAAAGTTTCCATTATTAGGAAGTTGGTGCTACCAAACTGTTTGACTATGCAGTGAATTGCAGTGTTAAGCCATAAGAACGTGCATTGGAGAATTGCAGTGTTTTTTGATGAAGAAAGTGCAGTGGAGAATTGCAGTTTTGAGGATGAAGAGCCAGCAGTGGAGAATTGCAGTGGTGAGCCTGAAGAACCTGGAGTGGAGAATTGAAGTGGTGAGACTAAAGAACACTTGGTAGTGGAGAATTGCAGTGTTGAGGATGAAGAAACTACAGTGGAGAATTGCATTGTTGAGGATGAAGAACCTGCAGTGGAGAATTTCAATGTTGAAGCTGAAGAACCTGCAGTGAAGAATCTGTGTTGAGGATGAAGGCCTAAAAGATGAGAACTGCATTGTTGAAGCAGCTTACCAAACCTTACAGTTCGCATTATTACGAACCGGGTCTCACATACTGTTTGGCTATGCAGTGAATGCAAGGCCTACCCTAAATATGCACGCACCCCAATCCCCCATAGAAGAAACGTGGAGAAGGGCCTCATAAAAAATGTTCCCATTAAAAAGGAGTGGGTCTCCTATACATGGAATGGCCATACACTAAGAGTATGGGCTGACAAACATTTCCCCCTGGGGGGTACACATCAACATACTGTGTCAACATTTTTGTTACGAGCATCATAAACACCCTTGAAAACACTAGTATTAGTGGTGGAATGGCAATAGACTGTGGTGATGTACATAAAAAGCTGAGAGCCTGCAATAGGGAGAAAACAAACACTCGTGTATGGCGAATTGCAAGGGAAAAACAGAATGTGGACGCTTACCCTGCTTCTGGCTGAGTAGCAAATTCCTGTGGGAATAGGTGAAGATTGATGAGTGCAGGACAAGCTGTTAGGTTAATGAAAATGCTCCGATGTCCGAGATAGAGATGATGCAGCGTGACGTCACACGCTGTCAGCAAAGTGTCGGCTTTTTTACTGCTGAGCACCCAGGACGCTTCCGGCCGGATCGTTGCTGGCTCTGCTTAGCACGCTGCATCATCTTTGGGGCAGTGAAAGTTTTCTCCCTATTGCAGGCTTTCAGTACTTCTTGGTTGTCCAACGAACTGTAACCTCTGCGGCCAGCGTTTTTAGATGGGAATTTTTTTAATAATTCCGCAACAAGGGCCCTCTGCTACTGCACCATTTTAGTACACCTGTCTGCCTCTGGAATAAGAGATTGAAAGTTTTCCTTGTAGTATGGGTATAGAAGTGTCACCAACCATTAATGAGTTTCACCCAAAAGGCAGTGCAACAAAGTCAGCCATGCATGCCAGACTGCTAACAGGCCAGACTTAACGTTTTTATCATCCGGATGAAAATGGAGTGTGAAGTGGAAGTGAACGAAGAACAAAGAATTTAACGAGGGTTAAGCCAGTGAGCGGACTGCAGATAAGCCAGATTATTGCAGATTATTGTGGTCATTGTATTTTATTAGTGATGAGCGAACCTGCTCGCCACTACTCGTTACTCACCTGAGTATCACGGTACTCGGTGTACTCGGCGAGTACCGCGCCTTTCTGGGATTACTCGGCGGGAACTCGGGTTTCCAAACAAGCTTTTTTGGCGGACTTTACAGACCCAATTACGATGCAGGGATTGTCTGCAGGCAATGAAATGCCGCAGCCATCTTTGCTGTGGTCGTGTAGTGATTGGCTGGCCGCACAGCATCATCAGGTTTTATAAGAGACCGGATGCCCCCCTGCTCGGAGCATTCAGCTCCGGATTGAGATAGTGTAGGGAGAGCTGCTGCTGAGATAGGGTCAGAATTGGGGATTTATTAGTCACTGTGGTGTCTACCATCGTAAACTACTCAAATCCAGAAAAACCAACAGTCTTTCTAAGGACTAATTATGGAGTATAAAGGTTCCAGTGTTAGGTAGGCAGGGTAGTGTATGTCGCTCTATACTCGTCAGTGCAAGGCCTGCAGGCACTGTATGTGTGTATATTGATCATTGCATACATCAAGAGGGTCCGTTCACTTCCTGTGTTCTGGTGCTGCAGCTGCTACCTGTAGGATATATTGGCCGTATATACCTAGCCCCAGGTGTAATTGGCTTTGGAAATTTTTTTGGCCAGGGCTAATAGAGCTTTTTTTTATTGCAAAGCATTCCAGAGCACTTTTTTTTCCTCCATTTGCTTTTTGACAGTGCACAATACAGCCAGATCCTTTTCCTAGCACAGCGTGAAAATCCAGCAATTTTAAAGGGGTCCCAATCTTCCCTTTTGAGTGTGCAGAGAAATATTTTATTTTTATGTGGTACGGTTGAGTAGATTTTTTTTTTGAGTTTCTTACAAAATTCTTGACACTATTTTGCTGAACACCCAAAAAATAAATACAGGCCACATATTTTACAGTGTGGTATATCTGTGACACGCCTCATCCATCTGCTAAAAATTTTGGTCTTTTTAGCCCAAAATTCAATGTTTTTTTGCTGTCTAGCACTGAACTTATATACAGCACTATTTAGCAAAAAAAAATAAAAATTACAGGCCACACATTGTCATAGTGGTATCTCCGTGCCAGCTCATATCTGTGCGTGCTCAAAGTTTGCCCAGTTTATGGCAGTTTTCTTTTTTTGTCCTGTGTGTCACTCTACTTATATACAGTAGTATTTAGCCAAAAAAAATAAAAAATACACCTCACACATTTTTTGGTGTGGTATCTCCGTGCCAGCTCATATCTGTGCGTGCTCAAAGTTTGGCCAGTTTACGGCAGTTTTCTTTTTTTGTCCTGGGTGTCACTGTACTTATATACAGCACTATGTATTAAAAAAAGGCCACATTTTACAGTGGGGTCTATCTCTGACACGCCTCACATCTGTGTGCCAAAAATTGAGGCATTTTAGACCTAAATTCCCTTTTTTGGGTAGTTTGTCACTCTCGTTATATCCAGCACTCTTTTGCATCCACAAAAAAACAAACATATTTTACATATCTATGACACGCCTCATACATCCGAGTGATAAAAAATTGTGGATTTTAGGCCAGTACTCCAGCATTTTCCTGTCTGTTACTCAAGTTATATACAGCACTATGTAGCATTATTTTAAAAAACAGGCCACATTTTACAGTGGGGTCTATCTCTGACATGCCTCATACATCCGTGTGCCAAAAATTGAGTCATTTTAGGCCTAAATTCCCTTTTTTTTGCAGTCTGTCACTCTTGTTATATCCAGCACTCTTTTTTTATCCAAAAAAAACAATCATAATTTTTTACAGTGGGATATGTCGATAAAAAGATTTCTGTTTCAAGTTATGGCAGCTTCATGACTGTGTTAAATGCTCCAACTACTACCACCATCATAATCTTCAGCCTAGAGGTGGTAACTGTGAAGATAGAAAGTCTGAGTAGCAGAGGGTGAAGGCTTAGGCGGTGTTGTTCTCTATATTGTATTCTGTCTCTGTATTACAAATTCTAAATCTCCTTGATGAAATCATGCCTGGAAGAGCCATAGCAAGAAAACATTGAAGATCACGGGGACAGAACTCGCAAATAATGAAGCATGGTGTTCCTGGGCTGGATTCTGACAAGCCCTCACCTACTAATCCTGAACTGGTTGGACGCTGAGGTATAATAGGAGCCCATGCATTTTCTATAACTGAAGCTAGAGATTTTGACAGCGTTGTGGTAGGAGATGTAACTTCTGCACTACCACACGAGCTGCCGCTTCTCCACCACCCTAGGTGCCGCACCCACCACCTTCTGTCTCTTTCTCATTCTCCTGCAGAATGAAAGTTGGCAAGGACAAGGTCCTCTCCCCTCTGTAACAGTCTTTCATTGTAATTTTTTTGGGGGTAAACAATATCTATTATGTATGTAACCCTTGTCATGTACAGCACCATGGAATTAACAGCGTTATATAAATTACTAAATAATAATAATAATAATAATAATAATAATAATAATAATACTATATGGGTGTTTCCACTAGACAATCCATCAAATATGTTATTGAAGGAATTTTATTTTCCTGACAACTCTGTTCAGCTGTGCACAAGCTATGTCAACTTGGTAGCTATACCCCAGTGGGTGTTGGCACAGTGTCATGTTGACTACAGTCGACAGATGTTATGTAGGTCCCTAATCGCACCTCTACTTCAGCAGCATGATGATTGAATAGGAAAAGCACGTGGTATTGGTATAGCTGTTGTTTTCTTGACAGAAACTCAAAAACATCAATGAGGTGTGTGGCCTCCCACGGATTGGAGAAATAGTAAAGGTGACAATCGACAAGTAGTTTCACATTTGAGGTAAAACACACTTCAACAAGTTGCTTTAACTCTTCCAACATTATATTCCAAAGCCTTGAAGAAAAAGATGAATATATTGTGAACCAAATAGGTTTGAGTACTTAATCACACAAATGATGAAACATAATTCTAAACATACACAAGCTATCAGTGGGGAAATTATTTTCCACCAAAAATTTTATGTATGAGACTAGTGTCATCTTGTGAAATTATATGAGCCACAAAGTCCTTCAAATTGAAAATGTTCTGGATGTACTGTAAATTTTCTCTAGAAAATTGGAAGTACATGCCTTCTATGCTGCTTGCATTAAAGAACTGATTTGCCAGATATGTATGGCGTAAGGATGACCGGGCTGCAGGTACCTGTGCTGCGCCGTGTCCAGAACTGTCAAGGCTGTGTCCCTGTTTACTGATGGAAGGAATAGGGTAACGGATAGGCCCCATTACACAGAAAGAGGGGTCGTGTTTTGACAGGGAACTTTTGTGAGATGACTTCGGAGCTGAAGCTCCCTCTGGTGGTTGCTGAGGGTATTGAACCTATGTTGATCACCAAGTGTCCTACACCTGCAGATAACGAGTGGTTGTCAGGTGGTACTGACTGACCTGATATAAGTGAGCTGTCCTCCCATTATCCTCGCCGGTGATCATTTGTTCTTCCTGGTCTAGGTTGGAATTCAGCTTGCTTTCCTGCTGTCTCTTGCTTGCTTTCAGATAAGTCCCTTTCAGTTTTTTTTACTGTGGTTTGAATTCCTTGCTTTTTGCTGCATTGCTTTTTGTCTTCAACCGGGTCCCCTTTGGGGGGCTTTGGCTGGTCTCCGTTCGTTTTTTGGTATTTGTTCATTTGCTCAGTTCGTGTGATATTTTACTGCTGGGTAGCTACGTGTCCACACCAGAGATCTGATATAGGTGGTCGAGACCGTGTGGTCTCAATGTTTTTGGATTCAGAAGTGTTGGAGTTTTTCCTAGGGTTTTTCTTGGTTGCAGACAGTATTCTCTCCTGTGCTGTCCTATCTAGCCAGTTTTGGGCCCCAGCGTTTGCTCAATCTATTTTCTGTCTGTGTTCGTATTTTCATCTTCCTACTCTTTTGGAGTCTACTCTGGGGCAGTTAGCTTTCCTCTTTCCATTTTCAGGGAGAGCTATCGCTCCGGCTGTGCCGAGGCGTCTGGGACCACCGTAGGTACGCTCCACGGCTGCTTCTAGTTGTGCGGTTAGTTTAGGGGTCTGCAACCTATTAGTTTCCAACCTCTCTAGTGTTAGGCTGACTATGCGGTTTTTTGCTCCTGCCTGAGGGGAAATAAAAGCAAAGCAGGAGTGAGTCCCCAACTGTGATCATGTGAGCAGCAAGGGGGGCAGTGCACTATGCACCCGAAAAGCCGACACTGTGGCAAAATGCAGCAAGCAGACCCGGTGACCTAGAGGCATGGGGCCAGCTTAAGAGAAAGCGGGCAAGACATCAAAGATTTTTGGCGTGGACAAGCAGCGCATAGGAGGCTGAGTAGCATGCTCCGTCCTTAGAGCAGTGGCGCTGCAAAGGACACTTCCCATTTTCTCCCGCCACTAAAAGCGGTACTGCCATTTACCAATGCGCCGTTTGCCCAGTAACAGCCAGAGAATGAGGCGTCGTGCGCTCCTTGACCATGAGTACAGTGCACGTGCGCAGTAGAGAGAGCCAGTTCATGCCACGTGTTCAGCGTGGATAACCAATAATTAGAAGAGGAATGACAGGACGTTGGTATAGTCAGCAAGGTACTCCCTCAGCATTTTCAAAAGCTTTCACTCCATGTGAGAGTCCCCTGCGCCTCAGGGACAGGGTGATTGGAGGGTCTGAGAAAACTCTCCCCAAACTTTGCCAGTGTTCCACTGCCTTTGCTGGCTTGGAGTTGTGCCTCTTTCAGCTGTACTCCTTGCTTGGCCAACAATCTTTGACCTCTGCTGCCAGAGCTTTAAGATGTGAATTTTTTTAATAATTCCGCAAGAAGGGCCCTCTATTCCTCCAACATTTTAGTACACCTGTCTGCCTCTGGAATAAGAGATGTAAAGTTCTCCTTGTAGCGTGGATCTAGAAGTGTCACCAATCAGTATTGCCCATCACCCAAAGTTTTGATAACACTAGGGTGACGGGAAAGGCAGTGTAACATAAACTCAGCAATGTGTGCAAGAATGCTAACAGTCAATACTTCCGTTTCCTCACTAAGAGGACGACTGACCATGCTCTCCTTGTCCTCAAGCCTCCAACACTTATAACTAACCTCAGTAATATCATTGTACAAGCATCATTGTTAATACCTTCTTGTAAGTACACCCCTGAATTTTTTATCTCCTCCACCTCATTTTAGATTGTAAGTTGTCACAAGCAGGATTGTTTTGTTTGGGTTTAATTATTGTTATCGTTGTTACTTGGTGTAGATTGTAAGCTGTCACCAGCAGGGTAGTTTTGTTTTGGTTTAATTATTGGAATATTGTTATCATTGTTACTTAGGATTAGAGATGAGCGACTTCGCCTCCGGGGGGGTCGAGTCAGGTTTCGGTCGGCTTTTCTTTTCCAAAAGTCGAGTCGAACGAAGTCGGCCGACTAACGGCCGGGTTTCGTCAACAGTCAGAGAACCGACCCCAATGAAAGTCAATGGGGAATAAAAGTCGGCAGGGAGTGGAGGACAGTAAACACACCTACAGTGCCCATTCCAATGCCAACAACATCAATTCTTATTTCTTAAGCTTGTCAACCTTAATCTACTTTATAATAACAGTAACGCATTGAAAACTGGGGGTTATTTGGCTAAAGTTGTGGGTGGGCGCAGGGCTGGCTCCAGGTTTTTGTGGGCCCCGGGCGAAAAAATCTCAGTGGGCCCCTTTAACACACACCACAATTCATGATGCTCCGATACGGCAGAGAAATATAGGTATAGTACAATGCCAAATACTTCACTTCTTACATTAGATGAGTGATATATATATATTGTAAATTCTACAATAGCTCAAAAACCGGACAGTATATTCCTCCATACAGTATTATGGGCACCACATAGTGCACCATACAGAATAATGAGTCCCATATATTGCTCCATACAGAATAGGCCCCATAGGTGCTCCACATGATGCTCCATATATAAAGGGCCCTATGTGATGCCCCATAAATAATGAACCCCATATGATGTTCTAGTATATGATGGGCCCCATATATGATGCTCCAGTGTATGACGAGCCCCATATAATGCTCCAAATAAATTGGTCCCCATATATAATGCTCCATATATAATGGGCCCAATATGATGCTCCAGTGTACTGTATAATGGGACTTGTATATAATGCTCCAGTGTATGATGGGCCTCATATAAAATTCTCCAGTGTATAAAGCTCCCTATATATTGCTCCAAACATTTAAAAAAATGAAATATCTCTCCTCGCTGGGCACTGCTCTACTGTGGACTCCTCAGCGTCGACATCTTCCAGCTCTCTGCACTGTGACTGTTCAGGCAGAGGGTGCACAGACGTGTCATCATCGCGCTCTCTGACCTGAATGTCACTGTCAGGAAACGCGGAACACGTCACAGCAGTGGAGCAGGGAGAGGTAAGTATTGCAAATGCTGGGGACCTGAGCAAGCAGGGAGGCCCACTCGTGGGCGCCGACAATGGCACAGGGCCCCTCACAGTACGCCGGTGTCTCTGACGGCAAGTGGGCCCCCCACCTGCTCAGGACCCCGGCACTTGCCTGGGTGCGCCCGGTGCTGACGCCGGCCCTTGGGGGGTACAGCCCAGTTAGGGAGGTGGAAAAACTGGCATATGTTGAGGTGTAGACTGGACATTAGGCAGCTGCAAATTGAGGAATTGGAGAAGTCGGAGGAAGAGGAGGACAAGTGAGCCATTTTTCTGGCAACCTATGTGTCATCAGGGAAAGATGGTACAAAATCCTTTGAAACCCAGGCATGGTTCATTTTAATGATGATGAGATCACCTACATTTTGGGTCGACAGCCAGGTCCTTCCTTCCGTCAGGATTGATCCAGCAGCACTGAAGACTCTATCTGATAGCACACTACCAGCAGGGCTAGTGAGCATATTGTGCCAATTCAGGCCAGGTGTCCAGTTTACAGGCCCAGTATTCAAAGGGGAATGAACTGTGAAGGAGAACATCGATAGGGGAGGAGAGGTAATTTTGAACCATAGTTGACAACTGCTGTCTCCTGTCTGTTGCAATCGATTCAGTATTCAGTCCACAACATGGTCATTAAACCCCTGTCTCCAACGCCACTTCGGCTGTGTGCACCACGAACACTTCTTCCATGTTGCCCAGTACGGCTCGTGGTAGAACCTGCACCGCTGCTGTGTGCTGGGAATGCCTCTAACAAATGGTTTACCAGAGTTGCTTGTTTGTTCACCAATATTAGCTCTAGGTTTTCCTGTGGCAGGATGTTCTGTAATTTGCCTTTATAACATGGATCGATTAGGCTGGCCAACCAGTAGTCGTCATCCTTCATCATTTTAGCAATGCTGGGGTCCCTTTTAGGATCCACAAGACATAATCACACATGTGGGCCAATGTTCTAGGTGTCAATGATGCACTGCCAGTGGTGGGTGGAGGAGCACTTTCTGCCAAATCCACATCCCTCCAGTCACGCACAACCCTGTATCTGACCTTGGCAAGCCAACATTTTCTCTTGCCCGCTGAGAAGCATCCTCCTCCTCAAAACAATCATCCGCCTCATCCTTCTTCTCCTCCTCTTCCTCTTCTTCCTCCACCTCGTCCAGGACAGTTCCCTGAGCAGACAATGCCTGACTGTCATCAAGGCTTCCCTCCTCCTCTCCGCTGCAGATGCCTGAACCTTAATGTGCATCAAAGTTTGCATGAGCAGACGCATAAGTGGGATGCTCATGCTTATGATGGCGTCGTCTGAGTTTACCAGCTGTGTGCATTACTCAAAACACTGAAGGACTTTACAGAGGTCTTTCAGCTTTGACCACTGCACAACCGACAACTCGATGTCTTCCCTCAAACTGCCTGCCCGTGTATCCTCCCACAAATGCATTACAGCCTGCCTCTGTTCGCACAGCCTCTCAACCATGTGCATGGTGGAGTTACACCTTGTTGCAACGTCTATGATTAGGCGGTGCTTGGGGTGGTGGAGCAATCTCTGCAGTCTCTGCATACGACTGGAGTCTACGGGCGAGTGACGGATGTGCAAGCACAGCCTTTGCACCTTACGGAGCAGAGAGTAGCAAAGGCGCCGCTTTCTCAAGGGAGTATTGAGGAAGTGCCTGGGGGACCTTCAAGTAACCTCATGAACCCAGTCACATGTCTGGTACTGACCAATGGCGCTGGCATTGGCGGCGCATGCGCAATAATACTCACAGGTCCTGTGAGTCACAATCATTAGATATACTGTAGGTGCGCCGCAATAACAGCGACATGGGAAATTTTCACAGGTAAAGTGAGTGGCGCATACGTGCTTGGTGCAGCCAGCCTCACATGCAAATGAAGGTGTCACAACCAGTAAATATTGGAATAAAGATGCCCCTATGCATATGAGGTACGGGTGAGCTCACAGCACGATGCGCACCAACGCCAGTGAACACAGCATCCATGTGGTAGTCCATATATATCATTTTTATAAGCTCATATATCTATAGATCCCACACCAAAAATCATTGAAATACATCAACCATATCATCATTAATAAAGTACAGTACATATGTGTGACAAAAAAACACCATGAAATCTATCTATAAATGGTGATATAACAATTAAATGTTCTTCCATAACGGGATCAGAGGATTGTGTATAATAAATGAATAACCACATCAGATGCAGACTTTTCTTTGTGTAATGGCATCCCTTGAAGATTGAAGTCATCTGGAGTATTTCAAGAGAATAATATTTTTCTTCAATAAATCGAGTTAAAGAATATTTTTCAAGGTAATTATCATGGAAGAAGCGTATCTGGCGTCAAAATAATGTCCCATTGGCACAGCATCACTAGTAACAAAATTATGATAAAGAAATTTAAAAACACGAATTATTAAAATATAAAATAGACGAATCAACGCACCCCTAAGGCCCTAAGGACAAGGGGCAGACTTAAGAAGGAAAATGCTAAGGGATATGAAGGTGCAATTCGTAGAGTAGTGGGCATCATGAAGTACTATAAAAACGGAGCAAAACTTAATGCTTCATTTAGACCTTTTGGAGCCATTTTGTCTAACCGCACAATCCATTTGGTCTTCATTTGTGCATTAATTTTCGTATTATTGCCGCCCCTGATGCCAAGATGGAGGGCATCAATTCCCCGCACTTTGAACTGTCTCGCATCACGTTTGTGATGTGTCCTAAAGTGATGGGGAATTACCTTAAAATCAGTGGAGTCCACTGCTGTATTGGCTGCACCAATATCACGCACGTGCTCCTGCACGTGGATTTTCAATTCCAGCTTGGTGAGGCCCACGTATATCTTGGGGCATGGGCACGTCACATAGTAAATGACGTTAGAAGTGCCGCAAGATATACGTTGCCTGATGTTAAAATTTCTAGATCCATCTGCGAAAGTGAAGAGGAGCAGCGCAGAACATTGGCGCAAGCCATACTGTGTCCACAAGAGAAAGAGCCTTTTTGAGGATTCCCAATACTAAATAGATTGCTGGTAATTGGAGTGTAGGAACTATTTACAAAAATGTCACGTAAATTTTTAGACCTCCTTGAGGTCATTAGAGGGTAAGTCCCCGGGGAAGTTCCCAGAATGGGATCAGTCCCCAGGATCGGCCAGTGTCGCTCGACGTATCCCACAGAATCAACTATTAAAACCATCAGGCACTAAGACAAGGGCGGACCATAATGGACCCATAAGATTCATATCCACATGCAATATTGAGTGGCAGGGGATGCGTGAGATTTTGGAGCGACACTGGCCGATCCTGGGGACCGATCCCATTCTGGGAACTTCCCTGGGAGCGTACAGCTGTATACAGTGTAGGGGAAAATTTCACTCTCCCTATTTATTTCCGGAGTCACATACAGATAGTCAACAAGTATTTGTCCGTGATACCAGCCAGTACACGGTAGTGTTTGAGGAGCGTACAGCTCTATGCGGTGTGGGGAAAAATGAATGCTCGGTAACTGTGCAGAAAAAAATAATAAAAGTATTAGTGCTGTGTAAAAAGCAGTCTGCACTGCAGTGTACACACAGCAATACAGCTAGCAGGCAGCCTAATAACCAGCACTGCTGCACACAAGAAAATCCTCCCCTGTCACTGCACACTAAAGGGTATGCCACACTAAACAACATCGCTAACGGGATCGCTAAAAAACGTCACTATTTAGCGATCCCGTTAGCGATGTTGTTGTGTGCGGCATCTACCAGCGACGTGGCCCCTGCTGTGATCTCGTCCGTCGTCCTGATCGTTCCGGACCCTATTTTCATCGCTGGCGTCCCGCTGGTAAGTATCTAATCGCTGAGTGTGGCACCTTTTTTAGCGATTTAGCGGTACTTTTGTACCGCTAAAGTCGTTAAGGAGATCGCTAACCGCGATAGCGTCCTTAACGATATCGCTAAATTAGGTAGCTACTAGCGATATAGAAACAATCCCGCTAGCGATCTCATTAGTATGCGACGCTAACTAGATCGCTAGCGGGATTGTGTAGTGTGGCAGTACCTTAACTGTACAGCACAACTGCTATCAGCACAAGCACAGAAGAACTTCTCTTTACAGCCCTAACTCTCTCCCTACTGATAAACAGTGTCAGCAACCTCTCCCTACTGTGAAGATCACCAGAAGCAAAATGGAGGTCGGCAGTGAGGGCTTTTATAGACACTTTGACGCCCCCCCCAAAGCAAGCCATTCACTGCAAATGCCCTTCTCTAAGATGGTGGCGGACGCTGCTCATGTCATCTCGTTGCCCACAGTGTACGTCCTTGCTCATTGGCTGAAAAAAGGCGCCTGAAAGCATTCTGGGAAATACGACTTTGACGCTCATTTCGATGATCGCATGGCCGACCTCACGCCATGGTCGGGTTTCGGTTGCCGAAACTCGACTTTGGCTAAAGTTGGCGACTATTGAATCTGACCGACCTGTTTCGCTCAACTCTACTTAGGACTGTTGTGTTCGAAACTGTTAAACTGTAAATATGTTTTCACTCTATAATAACTCTCAATCTAGAAATTAGAACACAGATAAGCAGGTTAGAGACGTTAATTATGGTGTCATTGACGCTCACCCTCTTTGTTGATTCGTCAAAGGTTTGGAGGAAGTTACGTATGTCAGACATCCATGTCCACTCCTCAGATGTTTTGTGTGAAGACAGAACTGAATACCGACAACCTTGTTGATGCTGGTAGACTAATCATCAACTGCCCTCTTCTGCTCACAAATCCTTTCCAACTGTTGCAGTGTGGAGTTCCAAGGCCTGGGGGCATCACACACCAGTCGTTGAACCCGAAGCTGCAAGCGCTGCTGAATCACGGCAAGGGCGGATGAATCTGTAGCTGACTTTCTAAAATGGGTATTCAGAGCTTTGCACTTTTCTGAGCAGATCTGCCAGCTCCATGTCGCTTTTAAAAAAAACATTGACCAATTGGTTAAGAGCATGGGCCAGGCATGGCACGTGTGTGTCAGGTTTTCGGCTGAGAGAGAAGACCCTCTAGGATATAAGATGATTGCCCAATTGGGTGGAGCTTCTATCGAGGAAGGATGGTGAGATGAAATGACACAGGAGACAAGTCTCTGATTCTGATGTCAAAGTCATCTACTTTAATCAATGCCCCCAGCCAGCTTATATAAACTACTGGACTGGGCGTATACATGCATTAGGTAATGATGTTTTCCAGAACATATTAGTAAATCAGTTATTACAGTAAATACATCTTGTCACGTATCTCATAGGTCATGTCAGCTTGACCAATTGATTATCTAACTAAGGAATTCATTAATTATCAGGTATTCCCTTTGATGGACCCCCCATTGTCATCATAAGCAGTTATATCTTTATTACTCTACTGATTAATTGCATACTTCATCGTCATTCGCTTACAGACATCATGGCACTTCCCCATCATTAGGGTGATTATCCCACATCCCTAAAATCAGGCAGTCATCTTGTTAACTGACCTTGGATATATGCCACGTTGCTGGTTCAATCAGCAAATATGTCTTTGTGAAATATAGAGAAATTATTTCTTAAAGGGATTATTATATGAGAATATATAAAAGAGTATTAGAATCTAGAAAGGGTCTCCTAGATTCCCTATCAATTCCCCCTTTTGAGAATAGATAAGACTCTACCCTGAACCTATAGGTATGTCAAAGGCCTAGTGCCAGTGTCGGACTTCCTAACCATTTCTTCGGCTGAATTCCCCATAGGTGAGGGAGATCATATCTTTTTCTCAACTTCATTGGTTTGTGATGAGCAAGAAAATAATCTCAATTATATGTGCATGATTATACTAATAAGTACATGTGCTAGTCTTTTGGTGTGGTGTTATGCTTTCTACTATTTTTAGTGTATCTGCTGATCTATTATTTCTTGCAGTGCACCTCCAACATACTTTATGAATCTCTGTTGATTATAATAAATGTAATTTATCCAGTCCACATTTTTCTGAAAATCAAGTCTAATATGAACTACAGTCCTAGAAGTGTCACTTCGGCTCGTCAGAGTCGTCTGTCCTTTGCAGGGTCGGATTGGCAGTATCATCAGAAGCAGGATCATCCTTCTTCCGGTCCAAAACCTTGTAATGGCTGGCATGGATCCAAGTTGGTCTTCCTTCAAGCTTTACTGATGTGGCTGTAGTGAGGAGGACTTGGAAGGGACCATCAAACCTTGGCTCCAATGGCTTCCTTCTATGTCTTTTCACCACCACCCAGTCTCCAGGCTGTAGAGAATGAGCTCCTTCTTGACACTCTGGGTGTGGAATATAGTCAAAAACTTGTTTATGCACAGAGGAGAGCCTCTTTTGCAGGCCCTGGACATAAGAGGTGAAATTGTCACACTGCAGTTGCAGAGTCTGTGGAAAGTACAGTGCTAACCTAGGGCTGACCCAAACAAAACCCCAAATGGTGAGAGTTTAGTCTTCCTATTGGGCGTGTACCTAATAGAAAAGAGAGCTAAAGGCAGACATTCTGTCCAAGGTTTCCCCAATTCCTCACTTGCTTTCTGAATTTTTAGCTTAAGGGTACCATTTAGCCGTTCAACTTTCCCACTCGCTTGGGGTCTGTATGGGGTGTGAAAAGCCTGTGTCACCCCTAACATTTGCATGGTATTCTGCATTACCTGTCCGGTGAAATGGGTACCTCTGTTGGACTCTATGGTTTCAGTTAGCCCGAATCTACAGAAGACTTCTGACATCAACTTCTTTGCAGTGGCTCTTGCAGTAGCTTTTGGTATCGGGAAGACTTCTGACCAGCCTGAAAAGAGGTCAACACACACGAGCACGAATTCATACGTTCCTATTCTTGGTAGTTGTATGAAGTCTGTCTACAGTCGTTGAAACGGATAGAGGGGCTTAGGCGTGTGTTTCTGTCTCTCTACTAAAGCACACATGGCATTTTTGGACAAATGCGTGGGCCCATGAGCCGCCTGAGCCATCATGGGGTACAAAGACCTTGGTAGGCAGACTTTCTGACCCACCATCCACAGACCTTCATGCTCCTGAGCTCCAGCTTTCGACTAAACCTTCTTCTCTTCCCCGGTTGTCTGCCGAATGAGAGCCTGTAAGATATTGGAATCTAATTGCTGACACTCAGTGCTAACCATGATTAGTGGGGGCACCTCAGAGGCCTAGCCTTGCCTCGGCTTTCGTGTGGCTTCCTTGGCTGCCTTGTCCACCTTCTCGTTGGTAGAGAGTTTTGTATGTGCTCTTACCTTAACTATGGCAACTTCCTTCGGGAGCAGAAGTGGCTCCAGCAGTTGTTTGATAAGGTTCCCATGTTTGACAGGGGTACCTGCTGATGTAAGAAAGTCTCTGACCTCCATATGGGACCATAGTCATGGGCTATGCCAGCTTGAATCTGTGCAGATGTTACATTGTTTACCTGCCACCCCTTTAATCGCTTCAGTGAGTGCCGTCAACTCCGCTTCTTGTGTAGACATGTGAGGAAGGGTGGTTTTGCTTTTACTACCTCATGCTGTGTGACCACTGCATATCCAGTATAGAACCGTCCATCTTCATCGATGCTTCTTGAACCATCTACAAAAAGCTCAACCTCAGGATTAGTGAGAGGTACATCAGAAACATGTGAGAACCCTGCAGTCTCTTGAGCAATAAGGGCTATACAGTCATGCTCATGGTATGCATCAAACAATTCATCTTCTGAAAAATTTTGCAAAAACAGTGAG
>JARQOD010000002.1:195486926-195511501 GCA_033576555.1 Oophaga sylvatica
TAATCAGAAGTGCAGGTATACCTCCCTCTAAGCATAAACTTTTTCCCAGTAAGAGGATGATAAAAACAGTCACCTTTCAGCAAATTGTTACAACAAGCGCATCCTAGACATGGGAAATTCCCATGTCGAGGTGCACTAAGGGTCCTTTGCACAGATAATTTGACTGGGCCAAGATCCGATTTTACCAATCTATCTTTCAAATTGCGACCCCTTCTGTATGATAGTAGGGGATGATATTCAAATTCCGGGACCAATGTTAGTCCTTGACGCAACAAAGACCAATGCTTCTTCAGAATCCAACCAATACGATTGCTCACTGGGTTATATGTAGAAACAAAGGGAATACGTTTACATATTTTTCTAGAAGTATGTCCACCCCGTGTGTCCTCACGTGGAAGGTTCAATGCCCTATCTTTGTATTCATAAACTTCCTTCTCAGGGTATCCTCTAGCAATAAATTTCATACACATTTCCTCCAACCTAGTATCCACAATCCCATCATTAGCCACTATCCTCCGAACCCTTAGCAATTGACTCCATGGTAAAGAGCTCACAATCCTCCTTGGATGATTACTCTCGAAGCGCAATAACCCATTTCTATCAGTTGGTTTAATGAAAATATCGGTACCAAGTTTATGACCATCCTTATATACCAAAGTGTCCAAAAACTGTATCTGTACATCCGAATGTGTCAGAGTAAACTGTAACTCAGGGTAAATCTGATTAAGCTCTACATGAAACTCAGACAATTCCTCCACAGTACCTCCCCACACCAAAAAAATATCATCAATATAACCCACCAGGCTCTGACATGGCGCCAGAGGTTGGAACTGTACACAAACCTGCTCTCAAATACCGCCATGAAGATGTTAGCATAGGTGGGGGCCACGTTGGACCCCATGGCGGTACCTCGATGCTGCAAGAAGTAATCATCCCCAAAGAGGAAATAATTCCTCCTGAGGATGAACTCAAGCAACGTCAGAACAAGCTCTGCACACTCTGGGGCCATGTCAGAGCCCGATAGCGCACATGAAACCGCATCCAAACCTTTGTCATGTTCAATTGATGTGTATAAAGATAAAACATCAAACAAAGCCAAAATAATAGAATCAGTCACCTCCACTCCACTGATTTTGTCCAAAAAATCACTAGTATCCCTCACAAATGAATTTGTAGAAATTGCATAGGGGCGTAATACCCGGTCAAGAAACATTGCCACTTTATTAAACAGAGAACCCCTCCCGGAAACAATCAGTAGTCCGGTCGGGTTCTCCAAATCCTTGTGTATCTTAGGCAAGGTATACAGGATTGGAGTAATGGGATTATTCACTATCAAAAATGGGCGTGGGAAGCAGTGAATATCATTACTTACCTGTCACCCACTCCACCGCTGAGCGCCGCTGTGTCCTCGGGTCCTCTTGCTGCGATGTTCAGGCAGAGGGTGCGATGACGTCATTAGTGTGCGCCGCACCCTCTGCCTGAGCATTCACTGCTGGGGGACCCGAAGACAGCGGCGCTCAGCGGTGGAGCGGGTGACAGGTAAATCTCTCAGGTGCCGGGGCCCTGAGCCAGCGGTGACACCGGCACCTGTCCCCCACAGCGCCAGTGTCCCCGCCTGCTCAGGACACCAGCACCTGGCCCCCAGCGACGAGAGGTGAGTATGTCTTTTTTTTTTCTCTTGCAGCAGCTGCGGCGGCAGCATAAAGGGGCCTATAAAATGCAACATCTATGGGGCACAGTCTGTGGAGCATCTATGGGGGCATAATCTTTGGAGCATCTATGGGGGCAAAATCTATGGGGGCATAATCTGTGGAGCATCTATGAGGGCATAATCTATGGAGCATCTATGGGGGTATAATCTATGGAGCTTTTATGGGGGCATAATCTATGGGGGCATAATCTAAGGAGCATTTATGGGGCATAATGTATGGGGGCATAATCTATGGAGCATCTATGGGGGTATAATCTATGGAGCTTCTATGGGGGCATAATCTATGGGGGCATAATCTAAGGAGCATTTATGGGGGCATAATCTATGGGGGCACAATCTTTGGAGCATCTATGGGGCATAATCTATGGGGGCACAATCTATGGAGCATCTATGGGGGCACAATCTATGGAGCTTCTATGGGGGCATAATCTATGGAGCTTCTATGGGGCATAATCTATGGAGCTTCTATGGAGGCACAATCTATGGGGGCATAATCTATGGGGGCATAATCTATGGGGGCTTATTCTATGGAGCATCTATGGGGCATAATCTATGGAGCTTCTATGGGGCATAATCTAAGGAGCATCTATGGGGGCATAATCTATGGGGGCATAATCTAAGGAGCATTTATGGGGCATAATCTATGGAGCATCTATGGGGACACAATCTATGGAGCTTCTATGGGGCATAATCTAAGGAGCATCTATGGGGGCACAATCTATGGAACTTCTATGGGGCATAATCTAAGGAGCATCTATGGGGCACAATCTATGGAGCTTCTATGGGGGCATAATCTATGGAGTTTCTATGGGGGCTTAATCTAAGGAGCTTCTATGGGGCATAATCTATGGAGCATCTATGGGGGCATAATCTATGGGGGCATAATATATGGAGCATCTATGGGGGCATAATCTATGGGGGCACAATCTATGGAGCATCTATGGGGGCATAATCTATGGAGCTTCTATGGGGGCATAATCTAAGGAGAATCTATGGGGCACAATCTATGGAGCTTCTATGGGGGCATAATCTAAGGAGCATCTATGGGGCACAATCTATGGAGCTTCTATGGGGGCATAATCTAAGGAGCATCTATGGGGGCATAATCTATGGAGCATCTATGGGGGCATAATCTATGGGGGCATAATCTATGGAGCATCTATGGGGGCACAATCTATGGAGCATCTATGGGGCATAATACATGGGCAGCATATGGGGCACAATCTATGAAGCATCTTGTGGGCATAATACATGGGGCAGCATATGGGGCATAATCTCATTTTCCACCCTAGGCTTATACTCGAGTCGATAAGTTTTCCCAGTTTTTTGTGTCAAAATTAGGGGGGTCGGCTTATACTCGAGTATATATGGTATCTATCTATTATCTATCTATACCTATCAATTTATATATATATATATATATATATATATTATATATATATATATATAGCATTATACCCTATGAGGGGGGGCAGCATTATCCTCTATGAGGGGGGCAGCATTATCCCCTGTGAGGGTGGCAGCATTATCCCCTATGGGGGGCAGCATTATCCCCTATGAGGGGGCTGCTTTATAATCTATGAGGGAGGCTACCCCAACTCCTGCTACATAATTAAGACATGTACTACCTTATATTATACCCTGATATTAGTGTGTTTTACTGCACAATTGGTGGTCTTATATTTATTTCTATGTAGCTACATAGTGGGCCCCAAGAATGATTTTCTCTGGTGGGCCCAAGGTGTTCCAGTCCAGCGCTGCTTCTAAACCTCAAAATTGACTGTGTACAATCGAGGTGGGCGCGTCGTTGTTACCCTGGGGATTTATTAATGAAGTGCTTTGGCTGTGTGACCACTCTTCCTGTAGTGTCACAGCACTTCGCCCTAAGGGCCTGTCACTAGGAAATGACACGTTCTCAGAATTGAGTCTGGCATACTTAGCAAATCTATATATAAACCAGAGAGCAAACCCAATTAACCACAGGCAGGCTAAAATGACTCAAAGCTGTTCAAAATCTCCTAGCACCATGAGAATAACATAAGCACAAAACAAGACTGGAGATAGGCAAACTCACAATATAAAGCAAAGGCACAGTTTCTTTCAGTCAATGCACGCACTTTTGCAAACCTTTCACCCAATCACTTCAATTGCAGCTTCCCCAAATATTTGCTGGACTGCCGCAAACCATACGCTTCAGCACAATATTATGGGTTCAGCTTATCTCTTCCTCACAAATGTATTTCTATGTGTTTTCACTTTGCTAATGTTCCTCTCTCATATGACCAATCGATTAAAGGTCACTCTTTTACTTCCTTATCTAAGCGGACACCCTCATAACACTCAGGGTTCCTGTATTTAGAAAACCCTTATCACACACAGTCAGTTAACTCATTCAATTCATGCAGGGAGTCTCATGTATCAATCATTCTCTTGCAAACACAGTTATTCAGTGCACACTACAACAGATAACATATAACAGGAATTAATCAATCAATCTGATATGCTGTCTATGGTTCTTTGTCAAACAATATGAGCCGGTAATCTAGAAAGACGCATCTATAACGTACCCAAGGTCCAGTGTGCAGGCTGTAGGGCAGAGGGAGACACAGGAAGTATTGTAAGAAACAAATTTCTTACCTTCACCGGTGATGTTGTCTGTGTGTTCCTCGGTCCACATTGCGATTGCCGGGTCTCGGATACTGGGTGTGTCCTTTGTTGAACCAGCCCCAACGCAGGGATGCCAAATGTCAGGTTTTCGGCTGAGAAAGAAGACCCTTTAGGATATCAGATGATTGCCCAATTGGGTGGAGCTTCGATCGAGACAGGATGGTGAGATGAAATGACACAGGAGACAAGTCTCTGATTCTGATGCCAAAGTCATCTACTTTAATCAATGCCCCCAGCCAGCTTATATACACTACTGGACTGGGCGTATACATGCATTAGGTAATGGTGTTTTCCAGAACATATTAGTAAATCATTTATTACAGTAAATACATCTTGTCACATAACTTATAAGTCATGTCAGCTTGACCAATTGGTCATCTAACTAAGGAATTCATTAATCATCAGGTATTCCCTTTGATGTACCCCCCCATTGTCATCATAAGCAGTTATATCTTTATTACTCTACTGATTAATTGCATACTTCATCGTCATTTGCTCATAGCCATCATGGCACTTCCCCATCATTAGGGTGATTATCCCACAGTCCTATGATCACGCAGTCATCTTGTTGACTGACCTTTGATATATGCCACGTTGCTGGTTCAATCAGCAAATATGTCTTTGTGAAATATAAGAAATGATTTCTTAAAGGGACTTGTGAATACTCTGGAGGCGACTTCTGAGCTGGGGCTCCCTCCGGTGGTTGCTGAGGGTAATGAACTATTTGCCGAATAGCCTTCTACTGGCTTTGAATGGTCTGATATAAGTGACCTGAGTTCCAATCAGCCTTTCCGGTAATCAATTGTTTTTCCTGGTCTTGCTTGGAGCTCAGCTTGCATTCCTGCTCTCATTCAGATAAGTGATTTGCTGCTTTTTTTTCCTCTGGTTGGATTTTCCTTGCTGGTTTGCTGCTTGCAGTAGACATCAGCCTGGTCCCCTTTTGGGGCCTGGCGCGGCAATTGTGCTCATTTTGTGTTTGCATTTTTGCTCTGTTCCTTTGTCACTTTTTATTGCTGAATTGCTGTGTGTTACACCAGAGATCTGATTTAGGTGGTAGAGATAGAGTGATCTAAGGTTTTTTTGTTAATCAGAAGTGTTGGTATTTTTGTCAGGGTTTTTTTTGGGTTGTAGTCAGAATTCTTTCCTATACTTTTCTATCTAGACAGATTGGGCCCCAGCGTTTGCTCATTCTATTTTCTATCTGTGTCCATATTTTCTTCTTGTTTAACCACCATTACATGTTTGGGGGCTTCCTATTTCTTTGGAGGTTCTGCTATGGGGCAGATAGCTTTCATCTTTCTGCCTTTAGGTGTAGCTATCTCTCCGGCTGTGACGAGGTGTCTAGGATCACCGTAGGTACGCTCCACGGCTACTTCTAGTGTTGCAGTTAGTTTAGGATCCTGCAATCCAATAGGCTCAGGCATCTCTGGTGTATTGCTACTTTGCTATTTTTGCTATTTCTCCTCAGCTACCGAAACATAACAGGGATTATTATATGAGAATATATAAAAGGGTATTAGAATCTAGAAGGGGTTTCCTAGATTCCCTATCATGTGTGAGCTTACCTCGCCACAGAGCAGCCATCAGGTTCCACCCATTGTCACACACAACCATGCCTGGCTGTGGGTTCAGCCGTCTCAGCCTCCGATCTGCATGCTCTTTCAGAGCTGACCACAACTCTTCAGCATTTTGAGATTTGTCACAGGAGCATATTAGCTTCAGCACAGCCTGTTCCTGCTTTCATTTGGCAGTGCTGCAGTGCTTCCAGCTTGTGACTGATGTGCTACCTTTTGTAGCTGGAGGCTGAAGAGGAGGTGAAATAGGAGGAGGAGGTGCAAGAGCTTTAGACCTTGGGGGCAACCCAGATTGACGTAGGGCCCACAATACTCGGGGTTTGGGAGGACGTGCACCATACCAAGTTTGCAGTGTGTCCCGGCTTCTACTATGTTAACCCAGTGTGCCCTAAGTGAGATGTACCGTCCCCGACCAAAAGCACTTGTCCACGTGTTTGTGGTTAGGTGGACCTTCCAAGTAACAGCATTGTAGAGGGCACGGGTAATGTTGTGGGACACGTGCCTGTGTTATGCCGGGATGGCAACACCGGGACAAATATTCCCACATGTTCGTGCCCTAAGGGTGATACTCGAATCTGCCCTCTTTCAACCTAAGATCCAAGCCCTTGCCTCCTCCTGCCCATTACAACTCAAAAACATTTCCTGGATCCGTACATTCCAAGAAAATTGAAAAATGTTTGTGCACGCCCTCATGATCTCCCGCCTCGACTATTGCAATCTTATACTCTCTAGCCTCCCCTTTAGCACTCTTGCACCACTCAATCTATCCAAAACTCTGCTGCCAGAGTAAACCAACTGTCCCTCCGTTATCCCCCAACCTCTCCTCTTTGCCATGCCCTTCACTGCCTTCCTATTGCCCATAGGCTACAGTTCAAAACCCTAAATATGACATATAAATCCTTCCACATCCTGTCTCCTCCATACATCTGTGACATGGTCTCCCAATGTCAAACTGGGTCATGACTTCTTCTATGCAAACCCAGCACTTGTCCACAGGTCCGTGGTTAGGTGCACTTTCCCTGTAACAGCATTGTTGATGGCCCAGCTAATGTTGTGCTTGCTTGTGTAATGTCGTGACGGCATACCTGGAGAAATAGTGGCGGGTGAGAAACGAGTAACTTGTTATTGTGACTGCCATCAGGTTGCGGAAAGCGTCCGTCTCCCACGAGCCTAAAATGCAACATTTAGAGAGCAAGCAGACGAGAAATTGTTAATTTAGTACTGTGGCCTGTGGGCCGTTGGCTGTGTCTTTCCGCTTACAGTCCAATAACTGGGTTATGGAAAACTGAAGGCTGCTCTGGGACAAGGTGCAGGGCAGGAGGCATCATCGCATGCACCGTGGACAGGGGATTGGCTTGCATGCACAACAGCGGAAGAAGCAGTGGTATCACCCACAGACACTGTTCATGGAGCCTGGTGTTAGGGTTCGAGTTCCCACTGCTTCACAAGGGGAGTCTCGAACCAGTCCCGCATCCATCTCCGGCCGCAGTGGAGCCTGCTCAGCAAAGACGTCGGTCCCAGCGTCTCGTCCGGTCTAATGCTGTGCAGAGACTTGCTGCTGCCTCTTCAGGTTCTGCTATTATAGCCAGTACTGGTCAGCCGCGAGCAGATGTCTTTAGGTCTAAGTCCTTTTTTGCTTCGTCTGAGCATGCCCAGGGCGAGATCTCCCATTGAAGATCAGGGGTCACATGCTCAGACACAGCTGTCACTCCTATTGATCCTTTAGGAAGGTCCTCTGGCTGTTGATGTCCTGAAGCAGCCTCCCATTGGTCCTTCCTGGAAGGTCTTTTTCTCGTGGCTGCTATAAAAGGCTGTCCTTACCACACGGCCGTGCGCTAGGATCAATTGCATTATGTGCTTTGCGCCAGTGTGATCATGTACGCATGTGGTTAGGGCTCGGCTGAAATAAGCCCCTAGAATACCGGCACCTCCGGTGAGGAGATTTGGGTGCACATGGTCAGGGCTTGGTTGAAATAAGCCCCTAGAATACCGGCTTCTCCGGTGAGATTGCTTGATTGCATTGCTGTCTGCATTATCACGGACTGCTATCCGCACAGCAGTTATCTGTGTATCCCTGTGGGGTTAACAGAACACAGTACCTATCTCTGCGTCTTTACCTCAGCGACTCTGTGGTGTAACAGAGTTCGCTTATATCGCCATATAGCGCTGCGGCATTCCCGTTAGCGGCTCTGTGGATTAACAGATTTTGCATTAACTGCCACAGCGCGCTACGGCATTTATTTTAGCGACTCTGCGGAATAACAGAGTTCGCTGCGTACGCCATTTTAATAGCAGCATGCTCTGCCTGCACGGTGGACCCCGGGCTGCGAACGCACCTCTCTACATCTTATATTTGGTGCGTTCCGCAGACCCTAACACCTGGTGTTCAATTAACAAAGACGGATGCTTTGCTGCCATGTGCCTGATCATGCTGGTGGTGGTAAGGCAGGTAGTTTTACTACCCCTGCTGATGCGGCCATGGCCGTTTTGCAAATGTCCTTTTTGAGGTTATCTGCAGAGTCTTTTTAAAAAACAACAAGACTGGTAGGGGGACATTCATTGTCTCCGTCTCCCACACCACCTCCTCACCTCGACACCTGTCTTTCAGTGTTCCCCAAGGCTCTGTTCTAGGACCCCTACTCTTCTCCATCTACACCTTCAGCATGGGACAGTTGATGTAATGGCACAGTTTGCAATATCATTACTACGCCGATGAAAAGCAGATCTATCTATCTGTACCTGACTTCACTCCCTTACTGACCAAAATCACGTCTTCCCACTATATCATCCTTCTTTTCCGCTTGCTTTCAAAAAGTGGACATGGACAAATCAGAATACTTCATCTTTCAAGCATCTGACGTTGAGTACACCTGAGAGCTGTGTAAGCCTCATTCGGTACCACTTTAATAAGAGGTAAACTTTGCCCTAGAGAAAATGATTTTCCAGACATTCACCTCCTTTTTTGCACATTTTTTGCAGCTTTGATCTTCATCTTATAGGTTTGGATGTGGTAAATTTCTAAGTTTTCAACAATGCTATCATCGTCCATATGTTGTAAAGAGGAAATCAGGTGTTTTCAAGGGTTTTTGGTTATGTACGTTTTGTGCCATTCCTTTAACAGTGTTCGTTACACTAGGACAATTAATTTTAGACTGGAACATTAGGATATTATTGGTAATATGTATGGGTGACGATGAAGAAGCTTGTGCCATGGGTGTGTTTATAGTTACGGATGGTGCACTCCTCTTTAAACTTAGTTTTTCACGATCATCCATTAGTTTGTTTGGTTTTCCTCCAACACTGATCTGCTTTCTCTAATTCAGCATCTCACGAACATGTTGCACTTTACCCTTTATACAGACATGTGCGTCTTTGGCAACATATTTTGGATGGGCATTTCTTAGACCGAGTCTTACACACGCATCAGTTACACCGATCTTCAAACGGGCATGAAACCGATTCTGGTAATTGATGGTGGCTAAACGATGAATCATTGTTGGCTGTATCTTGGATCTCATACCTCCCATAGCCACTGCTGTTATTAATCATGTACTTTCCCATTCCAGTCATCACCATGCCTCTTTTCCAGATCACTTCATCCAATGATTCGTCCGCCATATTGTTACTAAAAACATGCAGCTTCCCAGCAGCAACTGTGTAGGAAGCAACGTTACAGTTTTGCAAGGTGTTTATAATGTTCCTAAAAAAAAAATGTACACACTATGTTGATATCTACCCCCAGTGAGAAATGTTTCCCAGGCCATACACTTAGTGTATGGGCATTCCAAGCCTAGGAGACCCGCTCCTTTAAATTGGGTATAGTTTTAAATCAGGCCTTCCTCCATATCTCATCATCCGCTGCTTATAGATCACCAGCGTTAATGTGTTCCGTGCTGCTACAGACAGTGTTGAAATCCTAACAAGGGTGGGTGGTTATGCTGTGTTTGAAAAACTTGTTCTGAAGAAGGTTGAGGTGTACCCCACAGGGGAAATGTTTGCCAGCCCATACACTAAGTGTATGGGCATTCCAAGTGTTAGAACCCTCTTGTTAGATTTTGTTTCAGTTTGCTGGTCACATGACCTTTTTTCCCTATTTAGTCTGGCTCCGCCCTTCTGGCTTTGCTGGACTTCATTGTATTATCTACTCTTAAGCTAGCCGGGTGCTTAGGTGCCTTACTGTTAGGGTCTGCGGAACGCACCAAATAGATGAAGTAGAGAGGTGCGTTCGCAGCCCGGGGTCCACCGTGCAGGCGGAACCTGCTGCTAGTAAAATGGCGTAAGAATCAAACTTTGTTATCCCGCAGAGTCGCCAACATAAACGCCGTAACGCGCTGTGGCAATAAGTGCGAACTCTGTTGCTCCACAGAGCCGCTAGAAGGAGAGCCGCAGCGCTATATGGCGATGTGTGCGAACTCACTAAACACAACTGAGTCGCAAAGAAAACATGCTAGGGCGCTGTCTACCGTTGAAAGCGAACCCTGTTACGTCACAGGGCCGCTGAGAAAAAGTGCTGTGTCCTGTCAGGTTCTCAGGTACACAGTTAAGTGCTAAGCGTACATAAAGCGTGATCATGCGCTAATGTCCTCTCGGGAGTCACCCGCAATCTATGGCGTCTGAACGCCAGACCCTGAATACGGCAATCAAAACTCCTCACCGGTTATGCCGGTAATCTAGGGCATCTAGGACGCCGACCCTGACCAGCTAGCACACCAAACTCCTCACCGATTAAGTCGGTATTCTAGTGGCTTATTTCAGCCGGGTCCCTAACCACACACACGCATGACCACACTGGCGCATAGCATAAAATGGTTGATATTAGCGCATGGCGGCCCAGCCATGCTACCCTTTTATAGCAACAGCTACAGGACCTGCCAGAAACAAGGACCAATGAAACTTGCTCCAGAACACCAGTAGTAACAGGGCCTTCCTGGCGGACCAATAGGAGCTGCCGCAGCACCTGAGCATGTGACCCCTGATCTCCAATGAGAGATCTCACTCTGGGCATGCTCAGAAGGGAAAACGCAGGACTTTGTCCCAAAGACGTCTGCTCCAGCACTGGCTATAATAGCAGATCCAGGAAAGGCAGCAGCAAGTCACTGCACAATACTGGAGTGGGCAAGACGCTTGGACCGATGTCTCTGCAGAGCAGGCTCCACTGCTGCCGGAGATGAATGGGAGACCGCAGCAGGGCTGGTTCGAGACTCCCCTTGTGCAGCAGCGGGAACTCGAACTCTAACATTACCCCCCCTCCTAGGGCCCCCCTTCTCTGGGCCTTGCTGCGTTCAAAGCAGCGATGAGCTGCGGAGCGTGAACATGCTCGGCAGGCTCCCAGGACCTTTCCTCAGGAACATAACCCCTCCAATCCACCAAATAAAATTTTTTGCCTCGTACCACCTTGCACCCAACAATGGCATTCACCTCGTAGTCGTCCGAAGACGAACCCGACGTCCCGGCAGATGACTCAGGCAACCGGGAGATGACCACGGGTTTTAGGAGGGACACATGGAAGGTGTCGGAGATACCAAAGCGAGGCGGAAGGGCCAAACGGTAAACCACAGGGTTCACCTGCTCGAGAACCTTGAAGGGACCCAAATAGCGGGGTGCCAACTTAGTGGATTCCACCCGTAGCCTGATGTTTCGGGCAGAGAGCCACACATAGGTCGCCAGGAGAAAATGTCGGAGCGGGACGCCGATGGGCATCGGCAGAAGACCTCATCCTTTCCTTGAAAGCCTGAATGGCATCCTGGGTGCGGTCCCATATGTCCCATGCTTCCACAGCCCAGTCTGCCATGCTGGAGTCAGTGGAAGCAACGGGCATGGGCACCGGTACCCGCGGATGCTGGCCGTAATTTAAGAGGAATGGGGTCTGTCCGGTGGAGTCAGCCACAGCATTGTTTAGCGCAAACTCCGCCCACGGGAGCAAGGATGCCCAGTCATCCTGCCTGGCAGAGACAAAATGTCGCAAGTAGGTGACCAAGGTCTGGTTGGCCCTCTCTACCAACCCATTCGTCTCGGGATGATATGCAGAGGAGAGGTTCAACTCAATGCAGAGTAGATGACACAACTCTCTTCAAAACCGAGACGCAAATTGGGGACCTCGATCGCTGACAATCTTGTCTGGCATACCGTGTAGACGGAAGATGTGTCAAATAATGCTGCCAAGGCCCGTGCAGAAAGTAACCGTGGTAGCGGCACTAAGTGCACCATTTTGGAGAAGTGGTCGGTGATCACCCAAATGATAGTGCAACCCCGAGACTTGGGTAAGCACACCACAAAGTCCATCCCGACCATCTCCCAGGGCCTGTCTGCCACCGGCAAAGGAAAAAGTAACCCAGCTGGCCGTTGTCGAGGGGACTTGTTCCTGGCGCAGGAGACACACGCCTGAACATACTCCCTGACGTCACGGACCATATGTGGCCACCAGTATGTCCTCGCCAATAACTCAGTTGTCCTCTTTGCCCCAAAGTGTCCACCCACCCTGGACGAGTGTGCCCAAGAGAGTTCCTCCGGTCGCAAATTAGTGGGCACAAAAGTCTTGCCCGGAGGCACAGACTCTAGCGAAACCGGGGCTACAGTTCTCAGGCTTTCTTCAGGGACAATAAGCCGAGGCTCCTCATCCTCCTCCTCTGATGACACTAAGGAGCGAGAGAGAGCGTCGGCCCGAACATTCTTCTCCCCGGAGAGAAAATGGAGGGTGAAATGGAACCAAGAGAAGAATAGGGACCATCTGGCCTGGCGAGAATTTAGCCGCTGAGCCGTTTGCAAATATACCAAGTTCTTGTGGTCGGTGAAGACTTGGAAGGGAAAACGAGCTACCTCCAGAAGATGTCTCCACTCTGAGAAGGCCAATTTCATAGCCAGCAACTCCCTGTCCCCGATGGAATAATTCCTCTCTGCTGGTGTAAAGGTCTTAGAAAAGAAGAAGCAGGGATGCTTCCGACCTTGAGCATCCTTTTGATATAGGACTGCTCCAGCACCAACAGAAGAGGCGTCCACCTCTAAAACAAACGGTTTATCAACATCAGGGCGATGTAATATGGGAGCACTGGTAAAATGCGACTTGATGGAAGAGAACGCCTTGGAGACCTCCTCAGACCACAACTTGGGATTTGCTCCCTTCTTGGTGAGGGCTACCAAGGGAGCTACCAAAGTTGAGAAATGGGGAATGAACTGGCGATAATAATTAATGAACCCCATAAAGCGCTGCACCGCTTTAAGAGAATGGGGTTCTTGCCAGTGCATTACAGCCTGTAGTTTGGCAGGATCCATAGCCAATCCCTGGGCAGAGATGATATAGCCCAGAAAAGGTAAGGACTCCTGCTCAAACTCACATTTCTCCAGCTTGGCATAGAGGGAGTTTGCCCGTAAGAGGTCGAAGACTTTGTTGACATCCCTCCGGTGAGAGTCTATATCTGGTGAAAAGATGAGAATATCATCCAGATAGACTACTACAGAGGTGGAGAGCATATCCCGGAAGATATCATTGACAAAGTCTTGGAAAACAGCGGGAGCATTACAGAGCCCGAAGGGCATCACCAGGTATTCGTAATGCCCATCCCTGGTATTAAAAGCTGTCTTCCACTCGTCCCCCTCACGGATGCGAATTAGGTTATAGGCACCACGTAGATCAAGCTTGGTAAATACTCTTGCTCCTCGGAGCCTATCAAAGAGCTCAGAGATTAGGGGCAATGGGTACTTATTCTTGACGGTGATGGCGTTAAGACCCCTGTAGTCAATGCATGGACGTAATTCTCAGTTCTTCTTTTGCACAAAGAAGAACCCTGCCCCTGCTGGTGACACCGACTTCCTAATGAACCCTCTTGCCAGATTCTCCTGAATGTACTGGGACATGGCCTCCGTCTCAGGGAGCGAGAGGGGGTATACTCTCCCCCGAGGAGGTTCTGTTCCAGGCAAGAGATCAATAGGACAGTCGTAGGGGCGATGAGGTGGAAGAGTCTCCGCCGCCTTCTTGGAGAAAACGTCTGCATATGCCCAATAACACTGAGGAAGAGAAGTGAGATCTACGGGTATCTCTGTGGTGGTGACCTGAACGCACTCCCTGACACACCTGCCTCTACATGAATCACCCCAACCCAGTATCCTCCCAGAGGACCACTCAATATGGGGAGAGTGGTAACGGAGCCATGGTACTCCCAGCAACACCTCGTCTATTCCCTCGGGCAGGACAAGAAAAGAAATACTCTCCTGATGGGACGGGGACATATATAAAGTGAGAGGGATCGTCTGGTGGGTGATTTGGGAGGGCAGAGTTGATCCATTCACTACTCGCACAGTCACCGGTTTGGCGAGCATCACCAGAGGTATAGTGTGGCGGAGAGCAAATGCAGAGGACATGAAATTCCCCTCGGCTCCAGAATCCACACAGAGCTCAGCGGAGAGCGTGGATGGACCTACTGTAATTGTCCCTTTAAAGGACAACTTGGTGGAAAATGCCGCAGTGTCTAGTGAACCTCCTCCCAAGGTCACTAGACGCGACCGTTTTCCCGACCGCTGTGGACATTTGTTGGAATAATGTCCTAACTGCTGGCAGATGTTACAGACCACGGGTACTCGAGCGGCCCGGGACTTAGGTCCCGCTCGAGAAATCTCCATGGCCTCATGGGAGTCGGGCGCCTGGCTGGAAGATTCCAGAGGTCTGGCGAAGGTGGGAGCCAGCCGGAACCTCTGCCTACACTGGGACCGCTCCAACCTCCGCTCGTGAAAACGGAGGTCGATGCGGGTAGATATGGCGATAAGCTTCTCCAGTGTGGTGGGAATCTCCCTGGTAGCCAAGGCGTCTTTCACATGGCCCGCTAGTCCTCTCCAAAACACGGGAATGAGGACTTTATCCGGCCAGTCCAACTCCGAGGACAGAGTCCGAAATTGGACAGCAAAACAACTGACCAAGGACGAACCCTGTGAACTTGCCAGAAGTTGGAGCGCTGCATCGTGGGTAACCTGAGGTCCCAGAAAGACCTTTTTTAGAGCCTCCAGAAAACGAGGAGCACTCCGCACCACACGGTCGTCACGCTCCCACAGCGGGGTGGCCCACTCCAATGCTCTGCCTGACAGAAGCGAAATTATAAAGCCCACTTGTGCCCGATCCGTGGGGAAACGTGCAGCCTGAATCTCGAGTTGCATAGAGCACTGACTCACGAATCCTCGACATTGCTTGCTGTCACCAGCAAACTTGTCTGGAAGTGGGAGGTGGGATATTGTGGGGGCAGAGGTGGCAGTGGACACACTGGCTGCAGCCACGCTAGCAGCCTGAACAGCGACTGCGGTAACATCCACAGCTGAGGTTGTGCGCTCAAGAGCCGCCAACCTACCCTCCAGCTGCTGGATGTCCCGTAGTAGACGCTGGTCATCCGCCATTTTACCAGCCAGACCCTGGCGCTAATATTATGTTAGGGTCTGTGGAACGCACCAAATAGATGAGGTAGAGAGGTGCGTTCGCAGCCCGTGGTCCACCGTGCAGGCGGAACCTGCTGCTAGTAAAATGGCGTAAGAAGCAAACTCTGTTATCCCGCAGAGTTGCCAACATAAACGCCGTAACGCGCTGTGGCAATAAGTGCGAACTCTGTTGCTCCACAGAGCCGCTAGAAGGAGAGCCGCAGCGCTATATGGCGATGTGTGCGAACTCACTAAACACAACTGAGTCGCAAAGAAAACACGCTAGGGCGCTGTCTAGCGTTGAAAGCGAACTCTGTTACGTCACAGGGCCGCTGAGGAAAAGTGTTGTGTCCTGTCAGGTTCTCAGGTACACAGTTAAGTGCTAAGCGTACTGTGAGACAGTGAAGGAATATGTGTTGAATGAGGTGTATATTTCACCTAAGTACTTTGCTGACTGGTATAAGCGAAATGTGTGGCTTTGTAAACCTGGTGGTAAAGAAAGGTCACTACACCTGCCATTCAGTACACGCTTGCAGCTCAGACCTGAATCCACTCAGGTGTTGATTAGGAAGCCAGAAGTAGGTGCTTGGGAGCACAGTCAGAGAGCTCGCTTAGTCTGGACACAGGAGGGGTCCAGGCACAGAAGGTGTCTCCAGGAGTATGAGCTGTCTCAGTCTGGGTGCTCGATGTACCCCGGACACAGGAGTAGTCTCTGTGAGAATCCATGCGGATACCTGCTGAATAGGAGGGGAGCTCTCTCAAGTCTGGACGTTGAAGGTGCCTTCAGACACAAGGAGGAGACTCTGTGAACCTCCATGCTGGTAAATGCTGAATATATGTGTTGTTTTGGCCCAGGCTGGTAGAGTCTGGACCCCGATAGATAGGGAAATCTATCTAAGTGTAGTAAGTGGCTAGACAAGCCCAGGTCTTGTGTTTATGATTTATTTTTATCTGTTTGCTGTGGACTTTAATAAAACTGGTTGCGGCCAGTTTTTACCAGAACTGCTGTCTCTGAATGAACTGTTTCTATTCCATTCCGTCTACCCGGACGGCGATCTCAGAGCTATATCCCCTGAAAAGCTTACAATTGGCGGAGAATGCTGGGGCAGCACAGTGGCTGATACAATTGGTGCTGGAATGTGCGTGCAGCACAGTGGCTTAGAGACAGCAATAAAGGTGAAGTCTGTTGAAGCAGCAGCAGAGAAAAAAAAAAGTGTGTCAGCAAAAACGTCTGATTGGAGCAGTCTTAAAGAGACAGTAGCCCTAATAGACTTTGCAAAGAAAAAAAAAAAAAAAGTGTGTCTGCACAGCAAAGCTGAACTTGTTGTGGAAAAGACCGTGGAGTGTGCAGCAGCAAAGGAAAAGTCTGTTGGAGCAGTCTTAAAGAGACAGTGGCCCTAATAGAGTTTGCAGAGAAAAAAAAAAAAAGTGTCTGCACAGCAGAGCTGAATTTTCTGTGGAAAAGACTGTGGAGTGTGTATGTCTTGAGTGAAGACTGCCGTTGTTGAGACAGAGAAGTCTGACAGCATGGATGACAGCATGGAGGCGCTGTTTGAACAAATGGCGCAAGTTAATGTGCAACATAAGACTGCCGTGGTTGAGACAGATAAGTCCGGCAGTATGGAGGAGCTCGTTGAGTACCTGGTCCAGGCCAGCGAAGCATGCAGCAGAGCATGGGCAGCAGCACCTGCAGCACCAGCACGCATGCAGCAGGCCCAGCACATTCTGGCAGCAGCACGCAGAGAGTAATCAGTTGGTTTTTGAGCAGGTTTGCAGCACTACAAAAGACTTGCAGCGCATCGTCCCAAAGTAATGTTGCAAAGTCACCTGCATTGTCCTCTGTAAAGAAGGCGGTAAGACGGTCCCTGAAAAAGATGACACCTCGTGATGATGTGGAGGTATATCTCACTAGGTTTGAGAGATTGGCAGAGAAGGAGAATCTGCCCCTATCTGAATGGGCCATGATGGTCGCACCCTATCTGATTGGAGAACCCCAAAGGGCCTATGCTGACCTGAGCGAGCAGGACAGCCAAGACTATGCCAAGCTGAAAGCGGAGATTCTTACCCGGCTGGGTTTTACGGTGACAGCCCGTGCCAGGGGAGTTCATGACTGGAGATGCAGTTGGGAGTCTGCAGTCAGCAAACCTGATTATGGAGTTGAAAAGGTGATAGTGAACCGCTACACCCGAGCATGTCCTCCTGAGGTACAGCCAGAGGTCGGACAAGGAGACCACCAGGACGCCAATCGTCTGGTCAGCCTGATGGAGAAGGCCTTCGCCAGCAAAGACTGTCTCCGTGACCAGCCGTCTGAGAGGTCGTCACTTCAGAGTTCCCGGACGCTGAACTCTCGCGGTAAGAGCGTTCCAGCTGTTGGGGACATGGGGTATGCTGATAAGCGGGTTCAGGCCCGAGGGGACATGTGGGTGGAAAAGTGTGATGGACAGTGTTGGAGATGTCGTGAAATTGCAGCCAACTGTCCAATAGAGGGGGAGCCTATGTATTGTGGTGTTGGCAGATCCCTCTCTCTCTGCGCAGAACCTGTGTGTGTGTCCACCTCAGCCGAAGAGACTGGACCACAGGTATGCATGGTGGTTGTAAATGACTGCCCAGCACAGGCCCTCTTGGACTCAGAGAGTCCAGTGACTTCCGTATGTGACAGCCTGATTGATAGGGACTTCATCCCTGATAAGCACCTGAGTATGGTGTGCATCCATGGAGACACCAAAGTCTACCCAGAGACTGCCGTGGACTTGGTCCCCAAACTCGGGGAGGTTTCATATGAAGTGGGGGTAGTGAAGAACCTGGTGCAACCCGTTATATTGGGTAATGACTTTCCCCGATCTAAGGATCTCTGGGGGAAAAATGTTTCTGATGGACAGTGTGATGAAGCTCCTATTGAGGGTGCGCAGTCCCGAGGGGCGGAACACAATGCTAGTGGGCCGTTAAACTTATGTGATAATGATGATGATGATCATGATAATGATGATGACCATGATAATGATGCTGATGCTGATAATGATAATGATGATGATCATGATAGTGATGATGATACTGATCATAATCATGATAATGATATTGATAATAATGATGACTGTGATAGTGATGAAATTCCTTTGCAGGTGATGTTGAGAGACGAGGATGGTGGTTCTCGGGAACCGAGTGTCCCTGACTTACCTGTGTCCTGTGACAATTTTGAGAGTGAACAGTGGCGAGACCCCACTCTTAAAACGGCACAGGAAAATATAATTGTTCTAAATGAGGTTTCCCAAGAGCCTGGCTCTGAGGAGAGGTTTCCTCATGTTGCCATAAACACTCACCTGTTGTATAGGGACACTGAGGTCCAGGGAGAGGTCGTGAGCCAGCTCCTAGTGCCTGAGCTATATGGAAGTATAGTGCTGGGGTTATCACATAGTCACATACTTGAGGGACCACCTGAGGGAAACCAGGGACCAGATGGTGAAGTTAATGTTGTGGATGACATGTTAACTAAGGTTCCAGATCAAGATGTGAATGAGAATGAATTGTATAACCCTGACAGTGAGCAGGATGTGAATGAAAATGAATTGTATAACCCTGACAGTGAGCAGGATGTGAATGAAAATGAATTGTATAACCCTGACAGTGAGCAGGATGTGAATGAAAATGAAGTGTATAACCCTGAAAGTGAGCCAGATGTGGCTGAGAAAAAGGGGTCAGACAGTGGTAGTGATAGTGAATCATCTGATGACAATAAAGCAACCAGTGCAAATGAGGAAGGCATGGTAGCAGAGGAGGTTGAGAGTCCTGAGAAGAAAGCTGATGCTGACCTTACAGCCGGACAGAAGATGGCATCTGAAGATGTTTTACAGTTGGCCGGTTCCCTGGCGAAGACTAAGGTGAAAGGAGGAGAGCTGAGCTTTAACCCCTTCAAGACCCAGCCTATTTTGACCTTAAAGACCTTGCCATTTTTTGCAATTCTGACCAGTGTCCCTTTATGAGGTAATAACTCAGGAACGCTTCAACGGATCCTAGCGATTCTGAGATTGTTTTTTCGTGACATATTGGGCTTCATGTTAGTGGTAAATTTAAGTCGATAATTTTTGCGTTTATTTGTGAAAAAAAATGGAAATTTGGCGAAAATTTTGAAAATTTTGTAATTTTCAAATTTTTAATTTTTATTCTGTTAAACTAGAGAGTTATGTGACACAAAATAGTTAATAAATAACATTTCCCACATGTCTACTTTACATCAGCACAATTTTGGGAACAACATTTTTTTTTGTTAGGAAGTTATAAGGGTTAAAAGTTGACCAGCGATTTCTCATTTTTACAGCAAAATTTACAAAACCATTTTTTTTAGGGACCACCTCACATTTGAAGTCACTTTGAGGGGTCTATATGGCAGAAAATACCCAAAAGTGACACCTTTATAAAAACTGCACCCCTCAAGCTACTCAAAACTACATTCAAGAAGATTATTAACCCTTCAGGTGCTTCACAGGAACTAAAGCAACGTGTAAGGAAAAAATGGACATTTTAATTTTTCCAACAAAAATTTTCTTTTAGCATCAATTTTTTCATTTTTACATGGGCATCAGGATAAAATGGATCCTAAAATTTGTTGGGCAATTTCTCCTGAGTACACAGATACCTCATATGTGGTCATAAACCACTGTATGGGCGCACGGCAGGGCTCAGAAGGGAAGGAGCGCCATTTGACTTTTTGAATGGAAAATATGCTGGAATATTTAGCGGTTGCCATGTCACATTTGGAGAGTCCCTGTGTGCCTAAACATTGGAGCTCCCCCACAAGTGACCCCATTTTGGAAACTAGACCCCCTAAGGAACTTATCTAGATGCATAGTGATCATTTTGAACCCCCAGGTGCTTCACAAATTGATCTGTAAAAAAAAGAAAGTACTTTTTTTTCACAAAAATTTTCTTTTAGCCTCAGTTTTTTCATTTTCACATGGGCAACAGTATAAATTGGATCCTAAAATTTGTTGGGCAATTTCTCCTGAGTACACAGATACCTCATATGTGGTCATAAACCACTGTTTGGGCGCATGGCAGGGCTCAGAAGGGAAGCAGCGCCATTTGACTTTTTGAATGGAAAATATGCTGGAATATTTAGCGGTTGCCATGTCGCATTTGGAGAGTCCCTGTGTGCCTAAACATTGGAGCTCCCCCACAAGTGACCCCATTTTGGAAACTAGACCCCCTAAGGAACTTATCTAGATGCATAGTGATCATTTTGAACCCCCAGGTGCTTCACAAATTGATCTGTAAAAAAAAGAAAGTACTTTTTTTTTCACAAAAATTTTCTTTTAGCCTCAGTTTTTTCATTTTCACATGGGCAACAGTATAAATTGGATCCTAAAATTTGTTGGGCAATTTCTCCTGAGTACACAGATACCTCATATGTGGTCATAAACCACTGTTTGGGCGCATGGCAGGGCTCAGAAGGGAAGCAGCGCCATTTGACTTTTTGAATGGAAAATATGCTGGAATATTTAGCGGTTGCCATGTCGCATTTGGAGAGTCCCTGTGTGCCTAAACATTGGAGCTCCCCCACAAGTGACCCCATTTTGGAAACTAGACCCCCTAAGGAACTTATCTAGATGCATAGTGAGCACTTTGAACCCCCAGGTGCTTCACAAATTGATCCGTAAAAAAAAGAAAGTACTTTTTTTTCACAAAAATTTTCTTTTAGCCTCAGTTTTTTTCATTTTCACATGGGCAACAGTATAAATTGGATCCTAAAATTTGTTGGGCAATTTCTCCTGAGTACACAGATACCTCATATGTGGTCATAAACCACTGTTTGGGCGCACGGCAGGGCTCAGAAGGGAAGGAGCGCCATTTGACTTTTTGAATGGAAAATATGCTGGAATATTTAGCGGTTGCCATGTCGCATTTGGAGAGTCCCTGTGTGCCTAAACATTGGAGCTCCCCCACAAGTGACCCCATTTTGGAAACTAGACCCCTAAGGAACTTATCTAGATGCATAGTGAGCACTTTGAATCCCCAGGTGCTTCACAAATTGATCCGTAAAAAAAAGAAAGTACTTTTTTTTCACAAAAATTTTCTTTTAGCCTCAGTTTTTTTCATTTTCACATGGGCAACAGTATAAATTGGATTCTAAAATTTGTTGGGCAATTTCTCCTGAGTACACAGATACCTCATTTGTGATCATAAACCACTGTTTGGGCGCACGGCAGGGCTCAGAAGGGAAGGAGCGCCATTTGACTTTTTGAATAGAAAATATGCTGGAATATTTAGCGGTTGCCATGTCGCATTTGGAGAGTTCCTGTGTGCCTAAACATTGGAGCTCCCCCACAAGTGACCCCATTTTGGAAACTAGACGCCCTAAGGAACTTATCTAGATGCATAGTGAGCACTTTGAACCCCCCAGGTGCTTTACAGAAGTTTATAACGCAGAGCCGTGAAAATAAAATATCATTTTTTTTTCTCAAAAAATGATTTTTTAGCCCACTATTTTTTATTTTCACAATGGTTACAGGAGAAATTGGACCCCGAAAGTTGTTGTCCAGTTTGTCCTGAGTACGCTAGTACCCCATATGTGGGGGGGAACCACTGTTTGGGCACACGTCAGGGCTCGGAAGGGATGTAGTGACGCTTTGAAATGCCAACTTGATGGAATGGTCTGCGGGCATCTTGTTACGTTTGCAGAGCCCCTGATGCGCCTAAACAGTAGAAACTCCCCACAAGTGACCCCATTTAGTAAACTAGACCCCGCAAAGAACTTATCTAGATGTGTGGTGAGCACCTTGAACCCCCAAGTGCTTCACAGAAGTTTATAACGCCCGGGCATGAAAATAAAAAAATCATATTTTTTCCACAATCAGGATCTTTTAGTCCCCAATTTTTTTATTTTCGCAAGGGTAATATGAGAAATTAGACCCCAAAAGTTGTTGTCCAATTTGTCCTGAGTACGCTGATATCCCATATGTGGGAGAAAACTACTGTATGGGCACACGTCGGGGCTCGGATGGGAAGTAGTGACCTTTTGAAATGCCCACTTGATGGAATGGTCTTCGGGCGTCATGTTACGTTTGCAGAGTCACTGATGTGCCTAAACAGTAGAAACTCCCCACAAGTGACCCCATTTTGGAAACTAGATCCCCAAGGAACTCCTCTAGATGTGTGGTGAGCACTTTGAATCTCCAAGTCCTTCACAGAAGTTTATAACGCAGAGCCGTGAAAATATAAAATTATTTTTTTTCCACAAAAATAATTTTTAGTCCCCAATTTTTTTCCCCAATGTTAACAGGAGAAATTAGAACCCCCAAAGTTGTTGTGCAATTTTTCCCGAGTACGCTGATACCTCATATGTGGGGATAAACCACTGTTTGGGCATGCGTCGGGGCTTGGAATAAAGGGAGCACTGTTTGACTTTTTGAACGCAAAATTTGCAGGAATCAATGGTGGCGCCATGTCGCGTATGGAGACCCCCTGATGTGCCTAAATAGTGGAAACCCCTCAATTCTAACTCCAACCCTAACTCCAACACACCCCTAATGCCTACACACACCTAACCCTAATACAAACCCTAATCATAACCCTAACCCCAACACACCCCTAATCCCAACTCTAACCATAAACCTAACTACAAGCCTAACCCTAATTCCAACCCTAACCCAAATTCCAACCCTAACCGTAATTCTAACCTTAGCCCTAATGCTAACCCTAACCCTAGTTTTAACCCTAAGGCTGGGTTCATATTGCGTTTTACCAGCCCGTTCAACACGTAGCGTTGACCGGCTGGTAACGGTATAGCATAACGCGATCGCGTTATGCTATACCCGCTAGCGCAGATGAATCAGCAGATAATCACCTGCGGATCAGCAGCAAAATCAGTCGCGGATCAGCAGCGAAATCCGCCGCGGATCAGCAGCAAAATCAGTCGCGGATCAGCAGCGAAATCTGCCGCCGATCAGCAGCGAAATCCGCTGCGGATCAGCAATGAAATCAGTCGCGGATCCGCAGCGAAATCAGTCGCGGATCCACAGCGAAATCAGTCGCGGATCCGCAGCGAAATCAGTCGCGGATCCGCAGCGAAATCAGTCACGGATCCGCAGCGAAATCAGTCGCGGATCCGCAGCGAAATCAGTCGCGGATACGCAGCGAAATCAGTCGCGGATACGCAGCGAAATCCGCCGCCGATCAACAGCGAAATCCGCCGCCGATCAGCAGCGAAATCCGCTGCCTATCAGCAGCGAAATCCGCTGCGGATCAGCAGCGAAATCCGCCGCCGATCAGCAGCGAAATCCGCCGCGGATCAGCAGCGAAATCCGCCGCCGATCAGCAGCGAAATCCGCAGCGGATCAGCAGCGAAATCCGCCGCGGATCAGCAGCGAAATCCGCCGCGGATCAGCAGCGATATCCGCCACGGATCCGCAGCAAAATCAGCTGCGGATCAGCAGCAAAATCCGCTAGGAAAAAAAAAAAAAAATTCTTTATTTTTTTTATTTGTCCCTACCTATGATAAAGGGGGGGTTCATTTACTTTTTTTTATTTTGATCACTGTGACAGTTTATCACAGTGATCAAAATAAATTTTTGAACACTGGGGGGGCGCACTGCGCATGCGCCCGCCATTTTCCAATATGGCGGCGCCATGAAGAGGCCCGGGCGGACACCGGGCCCGATCGTGGGACATCGGTGGATCGGGAGAGGTGAGTAGGGGGGTCGGAAGGCTGGGGGGGGGGATAGGAAGTGGGGGCAGTGGACCAAAAGAGGAGGGGAGCTGTAAGTGACGGCGGTGACCGATCGCTGCCATCTTTCGGTGGCGGCGGCCGATCACCGCCGTGACTCGGTGTGGGGGGGTCAGGGCTCGGTCTCCAGCCATGGCAGATGCTATTGCAGCATCGGCCATGGCTGGATTGTAATATTTCACCAATTAAATTGGTGAAATATTACACATTGCTCTGATTGGCTGTTTCACTTTTAACAGCCAATCAGAGCGATCGTGGCCACGGGGGGGTTAAGCCAACCCCCCCGTGGTGAAGCACAAAGGGTCCTGTAACTGCGGGTCGGGTGACCTTTCAGTGACCCCGGTCTCCCGGCCCGCAGGGACGAGATCCTTTCATGACGCCACATAGGCGTCATGGGTCGGATTGGCACAGGTTTTCATGACGCCTACGTGGCGTCATGGGTCGGGAAGGGGTTAAAGGCAGGACTCTGAAACTGAACACAGCACAAGTGGATGCTGTTGAAGATGAGAAGTTA
>JARQOD010000002.1:195511601-195592181 GCA_033576555.1 Oophaga sylvatica
TATTAGGGGGACCCCCTGTGATGGGATTTGAGGGCGACCTGCTGATGTCTATTGAGGGGACCCCTGTGGTGGGATTTGGTGATCTGTTTGGGGGGGGCCACCTGCTGCTGGTTATTGTGGGACCCCTTTTAGTGGGGGCGACCTGTTTGGGGTGGGTGACCTGCTGCTGGTTATTGTGGTGGGGTTTGGTGGGGACCTGCTGCTTATGGAGTGGACCCATTTTAGTGTGGGGCGACCTGCTTGTTGTGAGGTTTGGGGGGATGACCTGCTGCTGGCTATTGAGGGACCCCCGTGTGTGGGATATGGGGTGACCTGCTTATGGAGTGGACCCTTTTAGTGGGGGGGCAACCTGCTTGTGGGGGTTTTGGGGGTACCCCTGTGGTGGGATTTGGGTGTGACTTGCTGCTTACGGAGTGGACCCCTTTTAGTGGGTGGGCGACCTGCTTGTTTGGGGGTGACCTGGTGGAGATTACTGCACGCTTGTGGAGTCTTGTTGGGCCCTGGGAGGGGGTTAATGCATGCTTGTGGGGTCTGGTTGTGTCCTGGGGGGGAGATAATGCACACTTGCGGGGTCTGGTTGGCCCTGGGGGTAGAGATTTGGTTTGCGGGGTCTTGTTGGACCCTGGGGAGAAGGGGGATTAATTCACGCTTGTGGGATCTTGTTGGGCCCTGGGGGGTTAATGCACACTTGCCGGATCTGGTTGGGCCTCGAGGGGAGAGTTAATGCACGCTTGCTGGGTCTGGTTGGACCCCGGGGATAGAGATTTAATGCACGCTTGCCGGGTCTGGTTTATGCTTGGGGAGGGTAGGTCCGATGGGGTTTTATGCTTAGGGAGGGTGGGTCCGATGGGGGTTTTATGCTGGGGGGAGTAGATGTCCGATTAGGGTTTATGCTTGGGTGGCGTCCGATATGAGTAATGCTTTGGGAGGTGAACGTCTTATGATGTTTATGCTTGACGGGGGTGGAGGTCTGATGAGGATTTATGCTGGGGGTTTATGCTTGGGAAGCGGGGTGGGTGGCGTCCAATGGGAGTAATGCTTGGGTGGGTGGAGTTTATACTTGGGGACTGGTGGTGGGCGTCTGAGATTTATGCTTGGGGGTGGGGGCATATGATGGGGATTCACCCTTCGGGGGGAAGGAGGCATCTGGGGATTTGCGCTTGGGGGAGGGGGCGCCGTGAGTGCTTTGTTGGGTTTATACTGTGGGGTCCACTGATTAGTGTGAGGTGGAAGTTCATGATTGTGGGGGTTATGCTGTGTCCCTCTGGTTGGTGTATGGGGTTTAATGCTTCACTGCGGCACACAAAAAAACATGGGTGTATGCTGCTTATGCTATGCAAAAAAAATGCTGGTCTCCCCCCCACCCACACGTAGAGGATGGTACCACCAACTGGCATGAAGCTAATCTGTTTTAGCTTAGTGTCAGGAGGCAGGCACGGATCTGGACAGCCCAGGCCGGTTTCTGCCTTCGGTTTTATTTTTTTTATTAATGATTTCCCTTTTTCTTTTCAGATACGGCTTTTGAGGGCGACAGAGTGGAATTGTCACTTTGATCTCCCACCTAGAATTTTGTCACTACCATATCATCTGTGGTCTACGAGGCAGGGCCCTAACACCTCGAGTGTTTGGGGTCCTGCGAGTTCACGACCAATGCCCTCATCATCTGCAAAAGAAAAAAGAACAATATTCCTCAACTTTCTGCAGAGATGCTTTTAATCCATAATCCATTTGTCTCGCGAAGGGTCTAGCTCTGCTATATCTTAATGGCAAGCTGCATGGAAGCATGGTGCGTCCATACAGCCTGTCATCCACTAGACACTGAGTACTGCGTGCTCAGTGTCTCCCTGTGAACTGCTATTCCTTCTCTGAGGGCACCGTGAGCGTGATAAAGTTCTCCTGCTCGCGGTGCCGTCTGACAGGTCCTGCGAGTTCATAGCCAATGAACTCACTTCACCTAAGTGACGTTGGCACGAGCGAAGTGGGAAATCTTCCCACGGCGCTCGCATTGACATCAGAAAGGTGAAGTGAGTTCATTGGCTGTGAACTCGCAGACCTGTCAGACTGCATCACGAGCAGGAGAACTTTCTCACGCTTGCGGTGCCCTCAGACAGGGAATTGCAGTTCACAGCAGTGTCTACTGGATGACAGACTACATATAGACCCTTCGTGGGACAAATGGATTAAAAGCATCTCTGCGGAAAGGTGAGGAATATTGTTCTTTTTTTTTTTACCTCTTTTGCAGATGACGAGGGCATTGGGGGAATAGGTGAGGTTGTATGTATGGTTTAATTAAGAATATTAAAGGAGTCTGTGTCATTCTTTCAATTAAAGGGCTTTTTTTTTCTGGGTGTCTGTGTATTCTTACTATGTGATTATGGGGTTAGTAATGGGGGCGTCTTATTGACTTCTCTCTATAACTAACCTCAGGGCTTGATGTCACCTAACAATACAAAGGTGGCATCAAACCCCCCCCAACTATCACCCCACTTGCCATCCCTACAGGCCAAGTGGGTAGAGCGAGGCTAAGTGCCAGAATTGTCGTATCTTAGAGATGTGCCTTTTCTGGGGTGACTTGAGAGGTGATGTTTTTATCCCTGGGGGGCATTGTCCATGGCCCCTTCCTAGCCTATTAATATCAGCCCCCAGTTGTCTGCCTAGCCTTTGCTGGTTATTATATGGAGACCCCCACATCATTTTTTTTCTTTTTTGTGGCCCTCATTTTAATAGTCAGTAAAGGCTAAGTATACAGTTGTGACTGAGCTGATATTAATAACCTAGGAAGCTTCATGGGTATTACCCCCTTCCCAGGCTATAAAAATCTGACTCCAGCCATCGGATTTCCCTCTGCTGGTTACGAAAATTGTGCTGGAGCCCACGCCATTTTTTTTCGACAAATCGTTTATTAAATACATGTACAGTAAGCTGCACTCACTGTACTAATTGTATTTGTGACAGACATCTACAGTATATATCTACCTATTCTATTTCTATTTATTGTATGTAATCCATCTCTTCTGTCAGCTCCTGCAGTGATTTTACATTTTTTCTTGTATCTATGTGATATAAATACATGTAGTTGTGTGTGTCACCGACATCTAGATGTCTATGTATTCTATTTGTATATATCTATTCTGTCTTTTCTATACTAACCTGTCACTGTGATTTTACAAAACACGGCTCACGAATTGGTAAATATATATATATATATATATATAATATCAAAAAATAAAGGGAACACTCAAATAACACATCCTAGATCTGAATGAATGAAATATTCTCAGTGCATACTTTGTTTTGTTCAAAGTTGAATGTGCTGACAACAAAATCACACAAAAATCATCAATGGAAATCAAATTTTATAATTTAATTTGTAGTCACCCACAAAATTAAAGTAGAATGTAATGTCCTTAACACAAGTCAAAATGGTGCTCAGTAGTGTGTGTGGCCTCCAGGTACCTGTATGACCTCCCTACAACTCCTGGGCATGCTCTTGATGAGGCGACGGATGGTCTCCTTAGGGATCTCCTCCCAGACCTGGACTAAAGCATCTGCCAACTCCTGGACAGTCTGTGGTGCAATGTAACTTTGGTGGATGGAGCAAGACATGATGTCCCATACTGCTTAATCAGATTCAGGTCTGGGGAATGGGCGGGCCAGTCCATAGCTTCAATGCCTTCATCTTGCAGGAACTGCTGACACACTCCAGCCACATAAGGTACTGGCATTGTCCTGCATTAGGAGGAACTAGGGCCAACCGCACCAGCATATGTCTCACAAGGGATATGAGGATCTCATCTCTGTACCTAATGGCAGTCAGGCTACCCGGGCAAGCACATGGAGGGCTGTGCAACCCTCCAAAGAAATACCACCCCACACTATTACTGACCCACTGCCAAACCGGTCATGCTAAAGGATGTTGCAGGTAGCAGATTGTTCTCCACGGCGTCTCCGGGCTCTATCATGTCTGTCACATGTGCTCAGTGTGAACCTGCTTTCATCTGTGAAGAGCACAGAGTGCCAGCTGCGAATTTGCCAATCCTGGTGTTCTGTGGCAAATCCAAGCGTCCTGCACAGTGTTGGGCTGTGGAGCACAATCCCCATCTGTGGACGTCGGGCACTCAGACCATCATGGAGTCGGTTTCTAACCGATTGAGCAGACACATGCACATTTGTGGCCTGCTGGAGGTCATTTTGCAGGGTTCTGGCAGTGCTCCTGATCGTCCTTGCACAAAGGCTGAGGTTGCGGTCCTGCTGCTGGGTTGTTGCCCTACGGCCCCCACCATGTCTCCTGGTGCACTGGGCCTGTCTCCTGATAGCGCCTCTTGACGCTACGCTGACAGCCACAGCAAACCTTGTCACAGCTCACATTGATGTGCCATCCTGGATGAGCTGCACTACCTGAGCCACTTGTGTGGGTTGTAGAGTCTGTCTCGTGCTACCACGAGTGTGAAAGCACAACCAACATTCAAAAATGACAAAAATATCAGCCAGAAAGCATTGGTACTGAGAACCACTCCTTTACTGAATGTGTCTTGATAATTGCCAATAATTTTCATCTGTTGTCTATTCTATATACCTGACAGGAGCCCGTACAGTCTGTATCTACAATAATATATACCTGACAGGAGCCCATACAGTCTGTATCTACAATAATATATACCTGACAGGAGCCCATACAGTCTATATCTACAGTAATATATACCTGACAGGAGCCTGTACAGTCTATATCTACAGTAATATATACCTGACAGGAGCCCGTACAGTCTGTATCTACAATAATATATACCTGACAGGAGCCCATACAGTCTGTATCTACATAATATATACCTGACAGGAGCCCATACAGTCTTATCTACAGTAATATATACCTGACAGGAGCCCTACAGTCTATATCTACAATAATATATACCTGACAGGAGCCCATACAGTCTTATCTACAGTAATATATACCTGACAGGAGCCCATACAGTCTGTATCTACAATAATATATACCTGACAGGAGCCCATACAGTCTATATGTACAGTAATATATACCTGACAGGGCCCGTACAGTCTATATCTACAATAATATATAACTGTACAGATTGGAGCCTACGAGGAGGTCCTCAAAAAATCCACTCCGATCTAGAAGGCTCAATGCTGAATCAGCTAGAACGGAGTTGCTAAAATGAGGTCCTCAAAAAATCCATTCCAATCCAATGTTGTAAATTATGAGGATTCTGTTGCTGCGCTCTGTTATGTTTCTCGCTGCGAAGCTTCACTCATTCATTTAAAAACTCGATTACAGTCACCTCAGCATCAAACTATAGAATGGAGGCTACAGGGAGATCCTCAAAAAATCCACTCCGATCTAATGTTGTAAATTATGAGGACTGTCAGCCGCACTCGGTTATGTTTTTCCCAGTGAGGCTACAGCTACTGTTTGAAAACCTCAATTCCTATCACCTCAGCACCAAAAAGTACAGAATTGAGGCTACAGGGAGATCCTCAAAAAATCCACTCCGATCTAGACGGCTCAATACTGAATCAGCTAGAACGGAGTTGCTAAAATGAGGTCCTCAAAAAATCCACTCCAATGCTATGTTGTAAATTATGAGGGCTCTGCTGCTGCGCTCTGTTATGTTTCTCATTGCGAAGCTCCACTCACACTTTTAAAAACTCGATTTCCGTCACCTCAGCACCAAACAGTACAGAATGGAGGCTACAGGGAGATCCTCAAAAAATCCACTCCTCTCAAAAAATCCACTCCAATCCTATGTTGTAAATTATGAGGATTCTGCTGCTGCGCTCTGTTATGTTTCTCGTTGCGAAGCTCCACTCACTCATTGAAAAACTCAATTCCAGGCACCTCAGCACCAAACTGTACAGATCGGAGGCTACAAGGAGGTCCTCAAAAAATCCACTCCTCTCAAAAAATCCACTCCAATCCTATGTTGTAAATTATGAGGACTCTGTTGCTGCACTCTGTTATATTTCTCGTTGCTAAGCTCCTATCTTTTAAAAACTCGATTACCGTCACCTCAGCACCAAACAGAACAGAATGGAGGCTACAGGGAGATCCTCAAAAAATCCACTCCGATCTAGACGGCTCAATGCTGAATCAGCTAGAACGGAGTTGCTAAAATGAGTTCCTCAAAAAATCCACTACAGTCCTATTGTAACAAATGGAAGCGGAGGCAGAGGTGGTGAAGTTCACATTCGTTTTTATTTTTTAATGTGGAACCTCGAGACCGCGGTCCGGGGGGCTCCGAAGGGGGCGTAACTAGTGAGCCCCGGGTACCCGTAGTAAGGCCCCTCGAACAGGACCAGAATGGAATACCCGGAGGACACAGGTGCTACCTCCAGTTAGACCCCGGACACGTGGCAGCTGTCCCAGAGGGACCAAAAGGGTAACAGGTATTTACAGAGTCCGTGGAGGGTTCTTGACGGAGAAGGGTAAGGTCCTGGTCCAGAACGGATGGTAGTAGGCTGGCTCCAGTGACCTTGTCACGGTCCACGGGTACGGATGGCTGATGGCGGAATGGGATGACACTTGCGCCAGTAATAGCCGAGATTGTCCAGGTTAGCCAGATACGGGTTAGCAATGATCTGAGGAGACAAACAGTATCAGCGAAGCACAGAGACTGCAGACGCAGCACAGACAGATCAGGAACAGAACCGGATGTAGCAATGATAGAACACGTTGCTCCGGCACTCCCCTAATGGTGGAGTGACCAGATATAGTACTGAGTGCGCAGCCATTGGTTAATTAGCTATTTCAAAAAATGCACGCTGCCCCTTTAAGAGAGGCGGTGGGCGCGGCCTCGCGTCCTAAGCAGACTATCTGGAGGCCTGCCAGCAGCGTGCCAGGAAGTGGAGGAGGACACAGGACGCCAAGGAGCAGATGGGACAGGAGAACCCAGCCCGCGCGCAGACTGCTGCAGAGGGACAGCTAGAGGAACAGGTGAGTGAGCAGAACGGAGTGCAGAGCCAGCGCTGGGACCGAGTGTAACAGTATCCCCCTCTTTACTCCCCCTCTTTTTCAAGCCTGCGTATAATCTTTTAAGAAGAAGAGGAGCCTGGATGTTTTCTTTAGGCTCCCAAGATCTCTCCTCAGGACCAAAACCTTTCCAGTCCACCAGGTAATAGATCCTACCTCTTACTCTCTTAGAGGCCAAGATTTGTTTTACCTCAAAAACATCATCCTCAGAGACCGGATCAGGAGTGGTACCCGGGTCCTTAAAGAAGGAGCTCAACACTACTGGTTTGAGGAGGGAAACATGAAAGGAGTTAGGTACTCGTAGAGAATTAGGCAATTTCAGTTTATAAGAGACCGGGTTGATTTGTCTCAAGACTTCAAAGGGACCAATGAAACGGGGACCCAATTTGTACGATGGTAACTTCAGACGGATGTACTTGGAGGAGAGCCATACCTTGTCTCCTGGACGAAAGATGGGAGCCTCCAAACGTCTTTTGTCCGCATGCGTTTTCATACGTTGAGAAGCTTTCTCCAAAGCCGACCTGGTCTCTCTCCAAATGTCCGAGAAATTCTTAGACAAGGTATCGACTGCCGGAACATCAGACAATCCCGAGACAGGAAGAGGAATTCCGGGTTGCAGTCCAAACACAATCTGAAAGGGAGACTTTCCAGAAGATTCACTTACTTGGTTGTTGTAGGAGAATTCCGCCCGGTAGACGACTTCTGGGTCATAACTGCTCCTGCACCTATGGAAGAAGCGTCAACCTCAAGAAAAAATTGCTCACTTGAATTAGGACGATGGAGAACGGGTGCGGAAGCGAAGGCTTTTTTGAGAGAAACAAAGGCCTCTTCTGCCTCGGAGGACCATTCCTTAGAGTTTACACCTTTCCGGGTTAAGGCTGTGATTGGAGCCACTCGGGTGGAAAAGTGTGGAATAAATTGCCGGTAGTAATTGGCGACCCAGAACCTTTGTATGGCTTTTAGCAGACGGACGAGGCCAGTTGAGACTGCAGACAACTTCTCCGGACCATCTTTAATCCTGTGGAAGTACAATGTACCCAAGGAAAGGCAAGACAGACTGCTCAAACGGCATTATCATATTTGGCATTAGCTGTTTTCTCAGTCCTTTGTAAGACCAGGCATATTGCCACCGATGTGACTCAAGTCAGCAGAAAAAATCTAAATATCGTCCAGGTAAACCACGACAAAGTATAGAGCAAGTATTCAAGCAGCTACAGCACCGGGAGTTAGCACGATGCACGTTCAGGCGTTCAAGTCCAATGAACAACAGTCCAACGAAAAATAGGAACACATCCAATCAGGTGAAGTAAACAAGTCTTTATTCAGCCACATAAAATACGACGTTTCGGCCATTTTAGCTTATCAGTATTACAAAACAGTCAAAATGGTGCCTTAAATGGTTTGGAGGAGCCAATCACCATCCAGGACTGGCCAAATACAAATAAGATAATACAATATACAACGATAATTAATTAAAACAGTGATCAAAGCTAACATAGTGACTCATAGAAATACAACAATGTTATAATTGTGCATGTAAATCTGTAGATTACTCCATATAACAATATCACATTTAGTCTGCCAATCGATGATTGTTACTGCACACTCATCTGGTGTGCACCAATCATGTACCATAGCAGCAGCGCCTCCATATCCATCAGTGTCAGTTCGCACGCTTAGTAGAGCACTTATCAATACCCACAGGATAACAAATCGGGAGGCACACCTAACTCACTCCCCACTGTGTAGGTAAACAAAGGCACATGTTCAGAAGTCATCATAGCAAACGCCCAGTGGATCATGTGAACACCAGCGTCATCAGACACCCAGTCACATGACCGCAAGCATCATCCGAGGTCTAATACATGATAGTCCCATCATAAGCCTCTATTCCAGGCTAAAAACACTAAAATAGCGCGCGATCACCGGCATCATCCGACACCTGAAAAAAGAACACGCATGCACAATAAACTCTATCGTTATTTATACTACTCCAGATATGTCATCAGAAAACCTGCAGGTCACATGATCGTCAGTATTGGCATACTGTAAGCAAGAGACCGCACATGCGGATCTATATAGAATGGAAGATTAACAATATAGCAAACGCCTAAAGAAATATATATAATATCTACAAAATAAATGATGTCATCAGGAACCATTAAGTCACCACTCCGATCACTCCAGATAATAATCCTACGAAAACAACAAACATAAGTAAAATATATATCTGAAAAACAAACACAGAATATAGATGCAAAAATTACCTAGCACAAATATGCAAATTATATTCGATATTCAACCCTTTGGTTGCAATGTCTCCAAAACGGAGATCCACCGGAGTTCTTTCTGTTTAAGCAACTTAATCCTGTCGCCACGTCTCCTGAGGGTGGAACCCGTCAAAATTAAATTCAGTGATGACCAAGTGTCCAATCTTCAAAGGACTTGAACGGCATTCCATATCTTCGCACTGATAGTACTTTGTGGCTTACTTTTCTACAGCCTTACCTCCATCGTTTTGTCTCGCCTAGTACATGAGTCCACACGAGACTACAAGGCATTTAGATTATAAAGCTATAGATGTACAAGAGAACCGTTCTGTCACCACGAAATTTCAGATAGTTCTCTCAGTGTTTCTTGAAGTGTCACATTCTTGTGCTGTCAACTGCATGTCATTTGTTTCTCCCAAATCATCAGATAATTATTCTTCACCATACATTCTGTGTGGAGAAATCGATATTCAAAAGCTTAGATCAAATGATACTTATTAGTGGATCGATTCAATTTATTACTAAATTGATATGTCTGCAAAGTTGTAAGGCCGCAGAGAATTGGCCCTTAGTCCACGAGGATCCTTTGAACTTTGTACTCGCAGAGAGTCATGCAGCAATTGGTGAGAATTTTCTCCTCTCATTTTATATCCTTATCAAATTCTATGTAAGGTTAGTTCAAAAAGACATATCTATTCTGATTTTCGGCTAGGATCTTTTTGCATCTTCATCTGTTGTATGAAAATATAGCGCATTGTCCAGTTCACCCAACCTCAGTTCAAGTATAAAGTCTCCATGACCCGTGCCACGTAACCACGGATCCACAATCCACAAGTATTCAAGCAGCTGACAGCACTCGGGAGTTAGCACGGATGCACGTTCAGGCGTTCAAGGATCCAAATGAATAACAGTCCAACGAAAAAATAGGAACAGCATCCAATCCAGGTGAAGTATAACAAGTCTTTATTCAGCCACCATAAAATACGACGTTTCGGCCATTTTCAGGCCTTTATCAAGTATACAAAAACAGGCAAAATGGTGTCCTTAAATGGTGTGGAGGAGCCAATCACCATCCAGGAACCGCCCATAATACAAATAGACATATATACAGAATATACAACGATAATTAATTTAAAACAGTGATCAAAGCTCAAAATAGTGACATCATAGAAAAATACAACAATGTTATAATTGTGCATGTAATATGCTGTAGATTACTCCATATAAACAATATCACCATTTAGTCTGCCAATCGATGATCTGTTACTGCACACTCCCATTCTGGTGCTGCACCAATCATGTACTCACTAGCAGCAGAGTCCTCCATATCCAATCAGTGTCAGTTCAGCAGCGCTTAGTCAGAGCACTTATCCAATAACCCACAGGATAACAAATCGGGAGGCACACCTAACTCACTCCCCACTGTGTAGGTAAACAAAGGCACATGTTCAGAAGTCATCATAGCAAACGCCCAGTGGATCATGTGAACACCAGCGTCATCAGACACCCAGTCACATGACCGCAAGCATCATCCGAGGTCTAATCACATGATAGTCCCATCATAAGCCTCTATTCCAGGCTAAAAACACTAAAATAGCGCGCGATCACCGGCATCATCCGACACCTGAAAAAAGAACACGCATGCACAATAAACTCTATCGTTATTTATACTACTCCAGATATGTCATCAGAAAACCTGCAGGTCACATGATCGTCAGTATTGGCATACTGTAAGCAAGAGACCGCACATGCGGATTCGATATTCAACCCCGACAGGATTAAGTTGCTTAAACAGAAAGAACTCCGGTGGATCTCCGTTTTGGAGACATTGCAACCAAAGGGGTTGAATATCGAATATAATTTGCATATTTGTGCTAGGTAATTTTTGCATCTATATTCTGTGTTTGTTTTTAGATATATATTTTACTTATGTTTGTTGTTTTCGTAGGATTATTATCTGGAGTGATCGGAGTGGTGACTTAATGGTTCCTGATGACATCATTTATTTTGTAGATATTATATATATTTCTTTAGGCGTTTGCTATATTGTTAATCTTCCATTCTATATAGATCCGCATGTGCGGTCTCTTGCTTACAGTATGCCAATACTGACGATCATGTGACCTGCAGGTTTTCTGATGACATATCTGGAGTAGTATAAATAACGATAGAGTTTATTGTGCATGCGTGTTCTTTTTTCAGGTGTCGGATGATGCCGGTGATCGCGCGCTATTTTAGTGTTTTTAGCCTGGAATAGAGGCTTATGATGGGACTATCATGTGATTAGACCTCGGATGATGCTTGCGGTCATGTGACTGGGTGTCTGATGACGCTGGTGTTCACATGATCCACTGGGCGTTTGCTATGATGACTTCTGAACATGTGCCTTTGTTTACCTACACAGTGGGGAGTGAGTTAGGTGTGCCTCCCGATTTGTTATCCTGTGGGTTATTGGATAAGTGCTCTGACTAAGCGCTGCTGAACTGACACTGATTGGATATGGAGGACGCTGCTGCTAGTGAGTACATGATTGGTGCAGCACCAGAATGGGAGTGTGCAGTAACAGATCATCGATTGGCAGACTAAATGGTGATATTGTTTATATGGAGTAATCTACAGCATATTACATGCACAATTATAACATTGTTGTATTTTTCTATGATGTCACTATTTTGAGCTTTGATCACTGTTTTAAATTAATTATCGTTGTATATTCTGTATATATGTCTATTTGTATTATGGGCGGTTCCTGGATGGTGATTGGCTCCTCCACACCATTTAAGGACACCATTTTGCCTGTTTTTGTATACTTGATAAAGGCCTGAAAATGGCCGAAACGTCGTATTTTATGGTGGCTGAATAAAGACTTGTTATACTTCACCTGGATTGGATGCTGTTCCTATTTTTTCGTTACAAGTATAGAGCAAGTCCCTGAAAATGTCATTAACAAATTCCTGAAAAACCGCAGGTGCATTGCTTAGGCCGAATGGCATTACCAGGTATTCATAGTGGCCGTCACGGGTGTTGAAGGCTGTTTTCCATTCGTCCCCCTCTCTGACTCGGATCAGGTTGTAGGCCCCTCTGAGGTCCAATTTGGTGAAGATCTTGGCCCCTCGGAGACGATCAAACAGCTCTGAAATAAGAGGTAATGGATACCTGTTTTTTACCGTGATTTGATTTAGACCCCGATAGTCAATGCAGGGCCGCAAGGATCCATCCTTTTTCTTCACAAAGAAGAATCCAGCTCCTGCCGGTGACGATGACTTTCGGATAAATCCTCTAGCCAGATTCTCTTGGATGTAGTCCGACATGGCCTGAGTCTCTGCCTGTGAAAGGGGATAAACTCTCCCGCGAGGAGGAGATGCTCCAGGAAGAAGCTCTATCTGACAGTCATACGACCTGTGTGGAGGTAGTCTCTCAGCCTCCTTTTTCCCAAAGACGTCAGAGAAGGACCAATAGGCGGAAGGCAACCCTGGCAGGGTATCAGGCTGGACTGGAGGTGAAACAGGTTGAATCCGGGTTAAGCAACGATTCATGCAGGTATCTCCCCAACGCAGAACTTCTCCAGTTTTCCAATTACGGACTGGTTCATGCATCTGGAGCCAAGGTAAACCTAAAAGCATGGGATGGGATAAACCGGGATATACATAAAATCGCATTCGTTCAGTATGCATTAGACCTACCCGGAGTTCCACCAACTCGGTTTGAAACTGGACGGGCTCGGTCAGCGGTTTGCCATCCACGGTGGACACCTGTAACGGATCAGGAAGACGCTGGACTGGTAAGCGGTAATGATCCACAACCGCCTGCTGGATGAAGTTCCCTGCAGCTCCAGAATCCAGTAGACAATGTTCGGAGAATTTTATTGCTCCATAGGACACGGAGACTGAGATGTGTAAAGAGGGAGAGGACTGTTCTCTACCTAGGTTGGCCCCTCCTACCGGACCTAGGCACTGGAGTTTCCCAACTTTTTAGGACAGAAATGGATCAAATGTTCAGAACTACCGCAGTAGTAACAACTTCCCTCCTTGCGACGTGCCTCCCGGCGGCGGGTGGCCAAACTTACATGGTCCACCTCCATGGCCTCGAGGCGGAGGGCGAAGTACCTGTTTTGTACAAACTAGAGTCCAGGTGATAGGACCTTTTGTCCCGCTTGATCTCCATGGAGCGCTCCTGAAAACGCAGGTCAATTCGGGTTGCCAAGGATATTAGCTCTTCCAAGAGGGTAGGTCTGTCCCGTCCCGCCAACTCATCCTTGATTCTTCCGGATAGGCCTTCCCAGAAGTTAGCAACCAGGGCCTCATTGTTTCACGATAATTCAGACGAGAGGGTGCGGAATTTAACAGCATACTGAGCTACTGTGAGAGTACCTTGGCGCAGGCGGAGCAGAGCTGAGGCAGTCGAAGTGGTGCGACCAGGTTCATCGACTTGCCCCTGATGAAGCCACGGCGGTGGCGACACGCGTTGGGCTCTGGCCCCCCTTTCCCTCCTCTCTTTTGTTCCCCCTTTGGTCTGGTAATATGGTTTGTGGGTGCATATGCCTTTAGGTCTCATGCAGTTTTGATTGTATTTAATTCATCTGCATTTTCTTTCCATTACATCTGGGATTTGCTTTATTGTATGTCAAGGTTTCTGATACGGGTTACTTGCACACCGGTAGCTGTATAACCGCAGGTCTGGTTTTCCAGTAATTTGTATTTGCTTTTTATTATACTCAGGACCTGGCTTATTGTTTATAGAGGCATTGGATATAGGTTTATTTGCACATTGGTTTATGTGCTATCCTTTCCTACATTTATGCCTTTGGGGAGTTAATAAATTTCAGTATTCATGTGTTATGTTTTAATTAATGCATGCATTGTCACTTGTATTTGCCAACTGTACTTTTCATTTGTATCTGTATTGATAATTGGTTTGTTTATTGAGGAGTGTGGGGGCCAGATACCCTTATTTGTCGGGATATTGTGTATTATAAATGTTTTTAATCTTTTGGTTGTTCATGCAGTTATTATCAATAAAATAATTATTTGTTATTTAGGTGTTCCCAGGTCTTTAGTATGTGCTTTTCCTTCCCCTTCAGTTACAGGTTCATCGAAAGTCCTGCGAAAAGCCTCTAGGAAAGATTGAAGATCGTTAACCAGCGGATCCCCTCTCTCCCATAGCGGGTTCAGCCAGGCGAGGGCCTCTCCTCCCAGGTGTGACATGATGAAGCCCACCTTGGCTCGGTCAGAAGCAAACATATGCCTCAAGATTTCGAAGTGTAGAGTGCACTGATTGAGGAAACCCCGACACAGAGTAGGGTCACCCTGGAAACGGGTAGGAGCCGCCAGACGGGGACCTTGACTTGCCATGGGAACTGGTACCTGATTATTGATAGAAGACTCAGGTGCAGACGAGGACCCCAAGGAATCCATGCGGGTAGACAAGCTGCGTAGATAGGTCGTGATCTTGTCCTGTTGAACTCCCAAACGGGTCACCTCCTGGCACAGATCCGTGGTCGGAGATCTCTGGGATCCAGCGGGTTCCATGGCCGGAGCAATCTGTAACAAATGGATGCGGAGGCAGAGGTGGTGAAGTTCACATTCGTTTTTTTTTTTAATGTGGAACCTCGAGACCGCGGTCCGGGGGGCTCCGAAGGGGGCGTAACTAGTGAGCCCCGGGTACCCGTAGTAAGGCCCCTCGAACATGACCAGAATGGAATACCCGGAGGACACAGGTGCTACCTCCAGTTAGACCCTGGACACGTGGCAGCTGTCCCAGAGGGACCAAAAGGGTAACAGGTATTTACAGAGTCCGTGGAGGGTTCTTGACGGAGAAGGGTAAGGTCCTGGTTCAGAGCAGATGGTAGTAGGCTGGCTCCAGTGACCTTGTCACGGTCCACGGGTACGGATGGCTGATGGCGGAACGGGATGACACTTGCGCCAGTAATAGCCGAGATTGTCCAGGTTAGCCAGATACGGGTTAGCAATGATCTGAGGAGACAAACAGTATCAGCGAAGCACAGAGACTGCAGACGCAGCGCAGACAGATCAGGAACAGAACCGGATGTAGCAATGATAGAACACATTGCTCCGGCACTCCCCTAATGGTGGAGTGACCAGATATAGTACTGAGTGCGCAGCCATTGGTTAATTAGCTATTTCGAAAAATGCACGCTGCCCCTTTAAGAGAGACGGTGAGCGCGGCCTCGCGTCCTAAGCAGACTATCTGGAGGCCTGCCAGCAGCGTGCCAGGAAGTGGAGGAGGACACAGGACGCCGAGGAGCAGATGGGACAGGAGAACCCAGCCTGCGCGCAGACTGCTGCAGAGGGACAGCTAGAGGAACAGGTGAGTGAGCAGAACGGAGTGCAGAGCCAGCGCTGGGACCGAGTGTAACACCTATGTTGTAAATTATGAGGACTGTGTTGATGGCTCTGTTACGTTTTTCCCCGTGAGGCTCCGCTCACTCATGCAATGTCGAAATACAGTAAAAGTAAAATTCTGACAAATCTGAACAAACAGCGCTATGTGTAATTATTTATATTACAAAAAACGATAAACTGCAAGTTTGATTAATCATAAATAATTGTATGCCCTTTGGAAATAAATATTAAACAGTTTGAGCAAGTAGATAAAAACTAAAAGCATTAAATCATTACAGTTATAAAGCTGATATATATATATATATATATATACAGTGTGTGTACATTGCAGTGTATGAGGAGCCTGGAATCGGCTCCATTCTGAACACGAGTGGGTTTTTTGAGGAACTGAACTGTAGAAACTGAACCGTCTAGAATGGAGAAGCTGCAGAGAGATCATCAAAAAATCCACTCCGATCTAGTCTCCTCACCAGTGAGTCAGCTACAGTGGAGCTGATAAAATGAGGTCCTCAAAAACATGTGACTACAGTGAGGCCTCAAAAATTCAACTCCGATCTAGTCACCTCAGCAGTGAGTCAGCTCCAGTGGAGTTGCTGGAATGAGGACCACAAAATCTCCACTCCGATCTAGTCACCTCAGTAGTGTGCCAGCTGGAGTGGAGTTGGTAAAATGAGGCCTCAAAATCTTCACTCCGATCTAGACGGCTCACTAGTGAATCAGCTAGAATGGAGTTGATTTTTTGTGAACCACAAAAAATCAACTCCGAACTAGACGCAACCGTTTCTCATTGGTCCTTTTCTGGAAGGTCCTGTAGCTTCTACTATAAAAAGGTGGCATTACCGCACGGCAGCGCGCTAGTATCAAATCTGTTACGTGCTTGTGCCAGTGTGGTCATGTATGCATGTGGTTAGGTCCAGCTGAAATAAGCCCCTAGAATACCGGCACCTCCGGTGAGGAGTTTTGTATGCACGTGTTCAGGGCTCTGCTGAAAACGCCATTAGAATACCGGCTACTCCGGTGAGGAGATTATTGCTTATTTTCTGACTGCATGACCACAGATTGCAATCCGCTTAGCAGTCATCTGTGTCCCCTGTGAGTCTAACATCACACAGTCTTTTTCACAGCGGCTCTGTGAATTAACAGTCCGCTTATTTCGCCATATAGCACTACAACATTTTAGTTAGCGACTCTGTGGAATAACAGAGTTCGCCCATACCGCCATATAGTGCTACGGCGTTTACATCTGCGCCCTTGCGGGATAACAGAGTTCGCTCATACTGCCTATTTGCGCCATCTTACTAGCAGCAGGCTCTGCCTGCACGGTGGACCCCGGGCTGCGAACGCACCTCTCCTTAATATCTATTAGGTGCGTTCCGCAGGTCCTTAACACACTGCTATCTGATTCTGCTGGTACATTCACCCAGAGCACTACATTGCCCTCACAGTCTACTGAGCCAGAATCTGACCCTGATGAAACTCAGGTGCCCCTTCCCGCATACTCTAACACCTTACGGGGTGACACAGAGGAAGGTGCAGAAGAAATTGAAGAGGAGGTGATGGATAACCCAGTTGTTGACCAGGATTGGCATCCATTGGGGGAAGAGGGTGCCACTGGCAATAGCTCAGAAGAGGAGGAGGATCCGCGGCAGGCATCGACATCGCAGCTGTGGTTATCTAGCAGGCCTGTAGCAGTCCAAAATTGTGTTAAAAAACAAAAAGAGTTGCAGGACAGCTTGGCCAGACGGTCAAATTAGCACAGCGTGCAAGCCTTGAAAATTTATCCCATAGTAGGAAGAGTGCAGTGTGGCACTTTTTTGACCAAAATCCTATTGATGAGGCAAAGGTTATCTGTAAGAAGTGGGGAAGGACCTTTAGCCGAGGGAAAAATCTCAGAAAATTGAATACCAGTTGCATGATTAGACATTTAAACACCATGCACTTGCAAGTGTGGACGGACCGCAAAACCTCACTGGCTTTGAACGCCTACATTGCCAAACTGATCTCATTAGAGATGATGCCCTTCCGTTTGGTTGAAAGCGCAACGTTCCGAGAGCTCATGGCCTACGCTCTCCCACGCTATGACTTACCCAGTCGGCACTTCTTTTCTAGAAAACTCATCCCTGTCCTCCACCTGAGTCTCAGTAGCGAGAGCGTTAGGCAGGAAAAAAAAATAATTCTGTGCTTGTGCTGATAGCGATTAGCTGTACAGTTAGTGTGCAGTGACAGGGGAGGATTTTGTTGTGTGCAGCAGCGCTGGTTCTTAGGCTGCCTGCCAGTGACAGGGGAGGAATTTCTTGTGTGCAGCAGCAGAGCTGATTATTAAGCTGCCTGCTAGCTGTATTGCTGTGTGTACACTGCTGTGCAGAGTGCTTTTTAACACAGCACCTACACAGCCTAATACTTTTATTCTTTTCTATTTTGCACAGTTACCGAGCGTTCATTTTTTCCCACACCATACAGAGCTGTACGCTTCTCACACTGCCGTGTACCGGCTGGTATCACGTACAAATACATGCTGACTATCTGTGTGTGACTCCGGAAATATATACGGAGACTTCAATTTTCCCCAAAACTGTATAGAGCTGGTATATTCTGATACAGTACCGTTTTTCTGCCTTGTGTATTACCGTCAAATCCATACTGAGAGAGCGTCTGTGTGTGCCTACGGAAATACATACGGAGATTTAAATTTTCCCCTAAACCGTATACAGCTCGTATCTTCTGATACAGTACAGTTTTTCTCCCTTCTGTATTACCGTCAAATCCATACGGAGAGAGCGTCTGTGTGTTACTCCTCAAATATACAGTACAGACTAAAAGTTTGGACACACCTTCTCATTCAAAGATTTTTCTGTATTTTCATGACTATGAAAATTGTAGAATGACACTGAAGGCATCAAAACTATGAATTAACACATGTGGAATTATACATTACACTTTACAAAAAAGTGTGAAACAACTGAAAATATGTCTTATATTCTAGGTTCTTCAAAGTAGCCACCTTTTGCTTTGATGACTGCTTTTCACGCAGAAAAGGTGAACGGCGGGACTCTACATGCCTAGTTTCCACCGTGAAGCATGGAGGAGGTGGTGTGATGGTGGGGGGTCCTTTGCTGGTGACACTGTTGGGGATTTATTCAAAAATGAAGCGGTGAGCGGTGCAGCTCACCCCAAACCATTTTGATTGGGTTCAGGTCTGGTGACTGTGGAGGCCAGGTCATCTGGCGTAGCACCCCAACACTCTCCTTCTTGGTCACATAGCCCTTACACAGTTTGAAGGTGTGTTTGGGGTCATTGTTCTGTTGAAAAATAAATGATGGTCCAACTAAACGCAAACCGGATAGAATAGCATGCCGCTGCAAGATGCTGTGGTAGTTATTCTGGTTCACTATGCCTTTAATTTTGAATAAATCCCCAACAGTGTCACCAGCAAAGCACCCCCACACCATCCCACCTCCTCCTCCATGATTCACGGTGGGAACCAGGCATGTAGAATCCATCCGTTCACCTTTTCTGCGTGCAAAGCAGTAATCAAAGCAAAAGGTGGCTACTTTGAAGAACCTAGAATATAAGACATATTTTCAGTTGTTTCACACTTTTTTGTAAAGTGTAATGTATAATTCCACATGTGTTAATTCATAGTTTTGATGCCTTCAGTGTGATTCTACAATTTTCATAGCCATGAAAATACAGAAAAATCTTTGAATGAGAAGGTGTGTCCAAACTTTTGGTCTGTACTGTATATAGAGATTAAAAATTACCCCAAAACTGTATGCAGCTGTGCGCTACTGATACAGTACACTTTTTCTGCCTTTCATATTCTGGTCTACTCCATACTGAGCCTGTGAGCGTCTGTGTGTTACTCCTGAAATATATACGGAGATTTAAAATTACCCCAACACTGTATACAGCTGTACGCTACTGATACAGTACACTTTTTCTGCCTTTCACATTTTGGTCTACTTCATACTGAGCCTGTGAGCGTGTGTGTTAATCCTGAAATATATACGGAGATTTAAAATTAACCCAACACTGTATAAAGCTGTACGCTACTGATACAGTACACTTTTTCTGCTTTTCATATTCTGGTGTAATCCACACTGAGCCTATGAGCATGTGTGTTACTCCTGAAATATACAGTGTGTTATGAGCTCGGTTGCAACAGCTTTATTATATAATGGATTGCAACCGAACCCGGGGTCTGCGATGCAATTTATGTTCACTGCTGCCAAACACCACTAGAGTATGAGGGTCAAACTGATGACAGAAATCTAACATTAGATCTCGCCTGTGTTAATTCATACTGAGCCTGTGAGCATGTGTGTTACTCCTGAAATATATAGTGTGTTATGAGCTCGGTTGCGGCAGCTTTATTATATAATGGATTGCAACCGAACCCAGGGTCTGCGATGCAGTTTATGTTCACTGCTGCCGAACACCTCTAGAGTATGAGGGTCAAACTGACGACAGAAATCTAACATTAGATCTTGCCTGTGTTAATTCATACTGAGCCTGTGAGCATGTGTGTTACTCCTGAAATATATAGTGTGTTATGAGCTCGGTTGCAACAGCTTTATTATATAATGGATTGCAACCGAACCCGGGGTCTGCGATGCAATTTATGTTCACTGCTGTCAAACACCACTAGAGTATGAGGGTCAAACTGACGACAGAAATCTAACATTAGATCTCGCCTGTGTTAATTCATACTGAGCCTGTGAGCATGTGTGTTACTCCTGAAATATATAGTGTGTTATGAGCTCGGTTGCGACAGCTTTATTATATAATGGATTGCAACCGAACCCAGGGTCTGCGATGCAGTTTATGTTCACTGCTGCCGAACACCTCTAGAGTATGAGGGTCAAACTGACGACAGAAATCTAACATTAGATCTTGCCTGTGTTAATTCATACTGAGCCTGTGAGCATGTGTGTTACTCCTGAAATATATAGTGTGTTATGAGCTCGGTTGCGACAGCTTTATTATATAATGGATTGCAACCGAACCCAGGGTCTGCGATGCAGTTTATGTTCACTGCTGCCGAACACCTCTAGAGTATGAGGGTCAAATTGACGACAGAAATCTAACATTAGATCTCACCTGGTTAATTCACACTAGGGGAGATGTAGAATTGGCACTATCTCCGTTAACATCACGGGAGATGTGCTATCCACTGGCGTAGATGTAGCCCTGTTAATGGCACAGAAGCCACTTGCCAGATATTAGGTTGTGCTATGTGCTGCAAGCTGGTATTGACGTAGCCCTGTGGACTGCACAGAAGCTACGTGCCAGCTACTAGGAAGTTTGTGCGACTGACGCCAGACATACGTGCTACCAGTCGGCGTGAGACCGGGCTGAGCAACTCTCTATTCAGTTTGGCAGGAGATGCCCAGGTTACGCGCCCCTCAGTCTGCTCAGGGTGTATAGCTACCCTATATTTGTAGCAAGGACTGCAACACATTAGCTACAGGTTACTCGCCCCGCAGTCTGCTCAGGGTGTACAGCTACCCTATATTTGTAGCAGGACTGCATCACGTTAGCTACAGGTTACGCGCCCCGCAGTCTGCTCAGGTGCATAGCTACCCTATATTCGTAGCAAGACTGCGCCACATTGGCTACCTGCCTGGCATAAGCTGAACCTGCCTAAAAGACCTGTGATAATTAGCCGAGTGTACTCTGGCATCGGCAGGACCCGGAGAGCAAAGCTAGAGAGCACGTGGAGCCCAGATTCTGGAACGTCCACACATGACCACTGCCTATTTTAGTATGATCTGACCGTGCCGCGCCGCGGACAGACAAGCTGTTTAAGGGCTAAGCTCCGCCCCCAGCCATCTCGTCAATCGCATCACCGATGACGTCATCCGTGACCAATCAGGCGATGCCAGGTCAGAGGATCAGCTGACATTAAGCACCAATCATGGCTCGCCATGTCACGGACATGCTCAGTGCAGGCATTTCTAGACTTAGCCTTTTCTTGTTCCGTAACCTAGGTTTAAAGCTACTATGAACAAAGACCCGAGTAACTATTTGTGCCTCTCTGGTACCGGCCAGGCATTGGGATCAACGGAGAAGCCGAGCAGCATCTGCCTCGGCTGGGCCTGATAGGAGACCACAGACTCCCCGGATCCAGGTTCAGATCCCGCTGTCACCCGATGCCTAACATTATCCCCCCTTCTAACTTTCCCCCACTTGACACTCATATTCCTCGATGAGCAGTGGAGCATGAATAGGGTCCACGGGTTCCCAAGTGCGATCCTCAGAACCGTGATCCCTCCAGTGTACTAAATAAAAAATTTTCCCGTGCACCATCTTAGGTTTTTGCACCCCACCGTCGTTATGATTGTACCATTAATCTTATTCCTGGTTCTAAATTGCCCAAAGCCCGTTTGTACAATCTTTCTTGCCTGTAACGTACTGCTATGAAAAACTATATCTCTAATAGCCTACGCAAAGGTCACATCCGTCCCTCTGTCTCACCTGTGGCCCCGGGATTCTTTTTTGTTAAGAAAAAATATATTGGTTTACGCCCGTGCCTCCATTTCCGAGAACTAAATAAAATTACGGTGAGAAATACCTACCCTCTCCCACTCATTCCTGATCTTTATAACCAAGTGGCTGGGGCTAAGTGGTTTTCCAAACTTGATCTCAGGGAAGCATATAACCTTATCCATATTCAGGAAGGGGATGAGTGGAAAACTGCATTTCTCACCTCTGAAGGTCTGTTTGAATATTTGGTCATGCCCTTTGGTCTCACGAACGCGCCCGCTGTATTTCATAACTTCATGAATGATGTTTTCTCTGATTTTATCGGGCGCTTTCCAACATGCTCACAACAGCGTACCCAGGCAAGTGCCAGGGCCCTGAGCAGGTGGGGGGGCCTACTTACTGTCAGAGGCACCGGCGTACTATGCGCCCATGAATGTGCCCCCCCTGCTTGCTCAGGGCCCCAGCACTTGCAAAACTTACGTCTCCCTGCTCCACCACTGTGACGTCTTCTGCGTTTCCTGACAGTGACATTCAGGTCAGAGAGCGCGATGATGTCACGTCTGTGCGCCCTCTGCCTGAACAGTCACAGTGCAGAGAGCTGTGAGATGGCGACGCTGAGGAGTCCAGAGTAGAGCAGTGCCCAGCGAGGAGAGGCATTTCATTTTTTATTGGTTGGAGCAATATATGTGGAGCATTATACATTGGAGAATTATATATGGGGCCCATCATACACTTGAGCATCATAGATAGGGCCCATTATACACTGGAGCATCATCCATGGGGCACATTTTATACTGGAGCATCATATGGGGCCCATTATATATGGAGCATCACATGGAGCCAATTATATATGGAGCATTATATATGGAGACCATTATATTTGGAGCATTATATGGGGTTCATCACACACTGGAGCATCATATATGGGGCCCATCATATACTAGCGCATCATATGGGGGTTCATTATTTATGGGGCATCATATAGGGCCTTTTATATATGGAGCATCATATGGAGCACATATGGGGCCTATTCTGTATGGAGCATTATATGGAGCCCATTCTGTATGGAACAATATATGGGGCTCATTATTCTGTATAGAGCAATATATGGGGCTTATTATTCTGTATGGTGCACTATGTGGTGCCCATAATACTGTATGGAGGACTATACTGTCCGCTTTTTGAGCTATTGTAGAATTTAAAATAGATATCACTCATGTATATACCTATATTTCTCTGCCGTATCGGAGCATCATGAATTGTGGTATGTGTTAAAGGGGCCCACTGATACTCTTTGGTCCGAAGCGCACGAAAATCTGGAGTCAGCCCTGCCCCCCCACAACTTTAGCCAAATAACCCCCAGTTTTCAATGCGTTACTATTATTATAAAGTTAATTAAGGTTGACAAGCTTAAGTAATAAGAATTGATGTCGTTGGCATTGAAATGGGCACTATAAGTGTGTTTACAGTCCTCCACTCCCTGCCGACTTTTACTCCCCTTGCATTGCATTGAATTGGGATTGGATTTTCGACTCCGACCCGACCATTTCTGTTAGTCGGCCGACTTCATTCGACTCGACTTTTGAGAAAGTTGGGTTTCACGAAACACGACTCGACCCTAAAAAAGGCAAAGTCTCTCATTTCTAGTGAGCTGTTTTTGCCAGACAGGGATTGTCCCTGGTTATTAGGCACTTCCCAGCCTAACAATACCAGCCAGCAGCTTCCCCAGAAGTGGCACATCACATTACAGGTGGCAATATGCCCTGTATTGCCCTGGTGAATTGACAATCGGAGTAATGGGGTTTTGGGTTGATGTCAGTTGTCAATTGTCCGAAAACACAGCTGACATCAAGCCTTGGTGTTAATAAAAGAGAGGTGTCTTTCGGACACCACCATTACTAATCCAGTAATAAAAAGTAAAAAAACATAAACAAATATACTTTATTTAAAATAACTCTTCCCAACACTTTCCCTCATTCACCAATTGATTAAACAAAAAAAATGCAGGTCTGACGTAGTCCAGTGAGTCCAACGCAACGTAACACAAGGTATCCGACGTCCTCCACAAATGGATTCCCACAAAATTCTACGAATCTGTCGTATAAAGCCTATGGAGCCTCGTTCTGAGGATATCATACAATTGCTAGACAAGGAAAAATTTGCACACTCGCATAGCACTTGAGTGACATACGGAATCACATATGCCTGACACTGTTCCAACTTTTCTGTATGAGAATCGGAGCAATTTATTAAACGCTTGAAGAAGCCAGGCATAAAGGAAACATCTGAATGAAGCAGAGTGAGATGGATAGTCTGAAGAGTTTCAACATAATTGAGAAGAGGAGAAGAATAGCGCTGGATCCCAGCAGTAGGTTAGTATATTTTAAACACACACCAAAATACATACATACACAGATTTATTTAAATAAATCTTCATGGTTTTACTTCTTTAAGAAAAGGGTGCCCATTTAACCACTCTCTGACATCAGACGTACTATCCCGTCCATAAAACCCGTGACAATCTGACCACGGACGGGATAGTACGTCATAGTGATCAGCTGCGCTCCTGGGGGGAGCGCAGCTGATCGCCGCCGGGTGTCAGCTGATTATCACAGCTGACACCCGGTACTGTGTGCCAGGAGCGGTCACGGACCGCTCCCGGCACATTAACCCCTTGCACACCGTGATCAAACATGATCGCGGTGTACTGGGGGCACAGGGGAGCATCGCGCAGGGACAGGGCTCCCTGCTCGCCCCCCTGAGACCCTCAGAACAGCGCGATGTGATCGCGCTATTCTGAGGGCTTCCTCCCTCCCAGGACCCGGATCCAAGATGGCACCGGGGTCCTGGAGGGAGGCGGCTTCCTCAGTGCCTGCCGAGAGCATGCACTGAGAAGCCTGCAGCGCTGCCTGTGAGATCGCTGGTCTCACAGAGTGCTGTGCACACTGTGAGACCAGCGATCTGACATTTTACAGTGATGTCCCACCCTGGGACAATGTAAAAAAGTAAAAAAAAATAAAAATAAACGTGTAAAAAAAAAATTCCAAAATAAATAAAAAAAATATATATATTCCCCTATAAATTCATTTCTTCCTGTACACATATTTGGTATCACCGCGTCCATAACGACCCCTCCATAAAACTGTCACACTAGTTAACCCCTTTTGTGAACCCCTTAAAAAAAATAAATAAAAACAAAGCAAAAAATCAGTGCTTTATCATCATACCGCTGAACATAAAGTGGAATAAAACGTGATCAAAAAGACCGATATAAATAAACATGATACCGCTGAAAACATCATCTTGTCCCGCAAAAAACAAGCCATAACACAGCATCATGAGCGAAAAAATAAAAAAGTTATAGCTCGCAGAATAAAGCGATGCAAAAATAATTATTTTTTATATAAAATTGTTTTTATTCTATAAAAGCACCAAAACATAAAAAAATGATATAAATGAGGTATCGCCATAATCGTAGTGACCCGAAGAATAAAACTGCTTCATCAATTTTACCACACGCGGAACGGTATAAACGCCTCCCCCAAAAGAAATTCATGAATTGCTGATTTTTGTTCATTCTAACCTCCCAAAAATCGAAATAAAAAGCGATCAAAAAATGTCACATGCTCAAAAATAGTACCAATAAAAACGTCAACTCGTACCGCAAAAAATAAGACCTCACATGACTCTGTGGGCCAAAATATGCAAAAAATTATAGTTCTCAAAATGTGGTGATGCAAAAACTATTTTTTGCAATAAAAAGCGTCTTTTAGTGTGACAGCTGCCAATCATAAAAACCCGCTATAAATAGTAAATCAAACCCCCCTTTATCACCCCCTTAGTTAGGGAAAAATAATAAAATTACAAAAATGTATTTATTTCCATTTTCCCATTAGGGTTATGGTTAAGGTTAGGGTTGCGGCTAAAGTTAGGGTTAGGGTTATGGTTGGGATTAGGGATAGGGGTGTGTTAGGGTTAGGTTTGTGGTTATTGTTGGGACTAGGGTTAGGGGTGTGTTGGGGTTAGGGTTGGAGTTAGAATTGGGGGGTTTCCGCTGTTTAGGCACATCAGGGGCTCTCCAAATGTGACATGACGTCTGATCTCAATTCCAGCCAATTCTGCTTTGAAAAAGTCAAACGGTGCTCCTTCCCTTCTGACCTCTGCCATGCGCCCAAACAGTAGTTTACTCCCACCTGGGGTATCAGCGTACTCTGGACCCTAAGAGTTATTGTGCAATTTGTCCTATTTCTTCTGTTACCCTTGGGAAAATAAAAAAATTTTTTTGTTTTTACGGCTGTACGTTATAAACTTCTGTGAAGCACTTGGGGCTTCATAGCGCTCACCACACATCTAGATAAGTTCCTTGTGGGGTCTATTTTCCAAAATGGGGTCACTTGTGGGGGGTTTCCACTGTTTAGGCGCATCAGGGGCTCTCCATATGCGACATGACGCCCCCAGACTAGTGTTGAGCATTCCGATACCGCAAGTATCGGGTATCGGCCGATATTCGCGTTATCGGAATTCCGATACTTAATTCCGATACTTTTTCAATATCGTATACCGGAATCGGAAGTTCCCATAATTCTTTGAGAGGCAATGTGATTTTAGTCAGCCAATGAGGAATCCTACGAAGTGTGGGCACATCCTGTAATGCTGCGGTCATCTTAACTAATGGCATGGCTGTGATTGGCTGCTGAAATGATGTCAGAATGCACTATAAAAGGCGCCGCCGCCATTTTAGCATCACTGTGCTGTGAATTCAGATAGGGACAGAACGCTACTCTGCTGACTCTGAGGGACAGTTAGAGATTGCGATTTAGTGTACTGTGCTGTAGGCAGGCTATCACCAACCGCTGTGTAAAGCTTCCTTTTGCCTGCAGTGTTGTTTTAACAGCTCTGCAAGGTGTGTGTGAGTGCAGGTGACGCTGCAGTTTGCTCTGCATCCAACGCTGTCTGTAGCCATCTGCACGTGTCACTCACAGACTCTTTTTTTTTTTCTTTAGTGTAATTCTAGCTGCTCCATTCAATAGAAATTATAGTGTGATGCGCTTCCATCCGTATCCAATACATTGGTTGCAAACACTATAGAAGTAGACAAAGGAGTAGCCTTTCACAGATTGTGGACAGTTGTGTTTCAGTGTTCACTTCAGTCTGTGTTTTTTATTTTTTGAGTGCATATCACGCTCCAGTTACTTGTTCAAGCACTGCTGCTTGTACTCTACTGAGCGTGTCTCAGTGCCTCATCCTTTTCATTTTTCTCCAATTGGTGCTTCTCCATTATATTTGAAAAAAATCTAATCTATTAGTGTGACGCGCTTCCATCCGTATACAATACATTGGTTGCAAACACTATAGAAGTAGACAAAGGAGTAGCCTTTCCCAGATTGTGGACAGTTGTGTTTCAGTGTTCACTGCAGTCTGTGTTTTTTTTTTTTTGAGTGCACATCACGCTCCAGTTACTTGTTCAAGCACTGCTGCTTGTACTCTGCTGAGCGTGTCTCAGTGGCTCATCCTTTTCATTTATCTCCAATTGGTTCTGCTCCATTCCATTAAAATCTAATCTATTAGTGTAAGAAAGAAAGCTGGCACACTCATGTAGGTGAAATAGGTGAAGAATTAATTTAATGTTGCACGTCAGGTAATGTTAAATATCAAACTTCGCTGCAAGCTATATCAGAACATCAAGAAATGTAACAAAAATAAGACAAAAGTAACAGAAATAAGCATAGAGAATCGTTAACATGACTAAGTGAAGGACATACCTATAGTGAAAATGACAGATTGTCATAAATCTAATATGAATCGCTAATCTGAGGAGCATAAGATGGGATTATTTGGTAATAAGTGGAATATAGTGAGTGGGTGATATAAATAATTACACCGGATAGCCTACCATAGAGTTGAGATGGTGAAGGCACAATCGTGCTGTGATATATAAAAAATAACGGTATTACTTGAGGACATATTGAAATAAGGTGATCGCTATGAATATAACATACCAGAGAGCATTTATCACTGCGGTTGTGGTATGGCACAAAGAGCTGCAAGGAAAATGATGATCCAGTACATAATGTGCAAAGACACAGAATTGTTGCAAATGCCATCTCAGTGAGCGAGATCAGACTTACCGATACCAGAAGTGTTAGAGAGAGTGCGATATGACTCCTGACGCGGCATCCACCGCATGTCAAAAGGCGGGTAGTCAGTGAGCAGCATGTGTCTTATAAATAGGTGCCGTAAGGTAAGCTCGGACTGTGCTCAGCGTGGCAGGAAGTGCCTAAACCGGAAGTGATGTATGCGCTTCACCCCAGTGGGTGTAGTGCGTTCCACAGGTGGGAGTGGCATAGGTATGCGTTCCAAGTAGCGTCTGCTTGCATGTCACAGGCAGTTTAACCCTTCAGGAAGTGGTAGGAAGGTACAGAGAGCTATTCATGGTTCATTACTGATTCTAAAAAGTAAGAAAGTAGTATTAGACTTGCAATATTGCGATAAGGAGCTATTCGGCACAAAAATATTAAAGTAATAATAGATTGCGATAATATGGAATATTGGCACAGAAACACTTTGGCATAATAATAAAATAAATAATGATGGTAATAAATGGTAAACAACAGAATAAAGACAGATTATGAGTAACATATAACTTAAATCCAATCGAGCCCTATAATGGATACTCATCACAGGAAGGCACAGAGATCGTAGTCTTTATTGAGACCTTTGGGATGTAATGTATCTAACTCGTGTATCCAGTGTGCTTCTCTGCGTTTGAGCAGAGTGATGCGGTCACCCCCTCGTCGTGGTATAGGCACATGTTCTAGTATCTGGAAGCGCAATTGAGATACGTTATGGCACTTAGCAATGAAGTGTTGTGGAATGGGGAGGAGTAAATCCTTACATCGAATAGTCGATTTGTGTTTCGATATTCTGTTTTTAATGCTTTGCGTCGTTTCCCCAATGTACAAGAGACCACACGGACATTTAATAAGATACACCACGAAGTTGGAATCACAGGTGAAATATTGATTGATGGTGTAACGTTTGCCTGTGTAAGGGTGGTGGACTATATTTCCCCTCAGGATGTTGTTGCATTGATTGCACCTGAGACAGGGAAATGTGCCCATTTTCGGGGTAGACAAAAATCTTTGTATGATGGTAGGTTTTTTGGGGCCGAGGTCAGCACGGACCAAGGTGTCCCGTATGTTGCGTGGCCTCTTAAAGCAGGGTAGGAAGGGTTGTTTAAAGGCTTCAATATTGGGGTGTGCTGTTTGTAAGATATGCCAATATTTTCGTATACTCGTATGAATCTTGTAGGCCGCAGGATGGTAGTCATGAACAAATGGGATACGAGTATTAGTATCCTTATTGGTGTTCCTAGTTGGAGAGGGATTGCTCATGACTGTGTGGGGTGGATAACCCCTATTGAGGAATTTAGACTGCATCTCGTGTACACGGAGGGAACGAGTTTCTGGATCAGATACTATTCTGTTCACACGTTGGATCTGAGATTGTGGAATAGATTCCTTCATCCTTTGAGGGTGGAAGCTTGTGAAGTGCAATAAGCTGTTTCTATCTGTTGGTTTAGTAAAGAGATCAGTAGAGAGGTTGCCAAAGGAGTCTTTCAGTACTAAGGTGTCCAGGAAACTAAGTCGGTGTAAATCATGGGTCATGGTAAAATCAAGACCCAGCCAAGAGGTTTTGAGGAAGGAGAAGAAGATGTCTAGTGATGTCTGATATAGGAAAGATGTGTATCTTCGTACCGTGTTAGCCAGTAGATAGAAAAATATTTAGACTTGAGAGTCCTCAGTGGTTGATACCTTTTAATGGCTAACTGAAAAGATGGTAACAAATTGCAAGCTTTCGGACTACTCAGGTCTCTTCATCAGGCATAGACTAATACAACATCTGAAGAATCACATATTTATACACAAAATAGCACAGAAAAAATGCAATAGGTAGGACAAGTGACATGAAGCAGAACTGTCATTATGGCAGAGGGATTAACATAAATATGACTAGTTCATAGATAAGGAGTGAAGGTTTTATTACCCTCTGATTGGGTCTGGTATTGTGTTGTGATGACCCTAAAAGGTCAGGGAGGCAGATTCCTTAATTGTTGTAGAACGACATTCTATAATTACACATAAGATGTCAAAGGATCAAGTTTATATCAGTTTCTCTTCAATTGATAATTAATACAAGATTTCCATATTGTCATGCTATGACGGATCACAAAGTTTGCAAGGTAAATCATCATTCTTATGTGTGGGATGAGATATCTGTTCTCATTTGCCGGTTCATAGACCCAGTTGGCTTTGTACTAATTAGTACCACTTAATGTTGCAGCAACGGATCTTGATAGGGATTGGGATTCGTCCGTGCATAAGTGTACAGGTCTCATTTTTGCTAGTTCCTCAGTGTTGGAGACAGGAGCTTTGACATGATGCTTCTTAGATTTGGGGGCTGCCTAAAACATAGTAGTGGGGGGTCTGGAAATATGGATTGTAATCGGGCATCTTTTTGTAGTAAAGGTTGTAGTTTCCGTGCAGCTCCCCTTAGCATCTCCAGACTTGGATTGTAGGTGACCACTAGAGGCACCCGGTTATTTTCTTCTTTAGCTTTGTAATGTAGCAGGTGATTCCTTGATATTCTGGTGGCTCTTGTAATTTGGTTTTCAATTGTTCTTGGATGGTAGCCCTGGTTCAAAAAAGTCTTTCTGAGGCGACTAAGGTGTTCATCTCTATCCATGGGGTTGGAACATATACGGTTGTATCTGATGGCTTGGCTGTAGACAATAGAGTTTTTTATGTGTTTAGGATGGAAACTGTCCCATTTAAGATATGTTGGACGGTCGATTGGCTTCTGATACAGGGATGTCTCTATTTCATTGTTCTTTAGCTTAATGGTGGTGTCTAAAAAGTTAATTTCAGTGCTGGAGTAGTTAAGTGTTAAGTTGATGGTGGGATGAAATTGATTGAACTGTTCATGGAACGTCTTTAGCTGTTGTTCAGACTCCGTCCAGATGATTAAATGTCATCAATGTAGCGGTAGTAGGCCCGAGGCCTGATGGGGCAGGAGGACAAAAATTCGCTTTCAAGCTTGGCCATGAAAAGATTTGCATACTGTGGAGCCATTTTACTTCCCATAGCTGTGCCAGTCTCCTGAAGATAGATCTTGTTGTCAAATTCGAAGTAATTGTGGGTGAGGATGAATTTTGTGAGTTTCACCACAGAATCAGCATCATTCCCGGTGTTTCCCATGAAGACTTTGCAGGCATTTAATCCATCCTGGTGTGGGATATTAGAGTACAAGGATTCCACATCCATGGTGGCCAGGATGGTTCCTTCTGGTAGAGAACCTATTGCTGCTAGTTTATTCAGTAGGTCAGTTGTGTCCTGAATGTAGCTGGGTGTATCCTTTACCAGGGGTTTAAGAACACCCTCTACCCATCCAGATACTTGCTCAGTAAGGGTGTCCACACATGAAATAATCGGCCTCCCTGGATTTCCGGCTTTGTGGATTTTGGGAAGCATGTAGAATGTCCCTGTTCTTGGACTTTCTGGTATCAGGTCATCAGCTCAGATGGATTTGTCAGACAGACAAGATACCAACTTGCTTAGTTCCTTGTAATAGTCCTGTGTAGGGTCCGACTCCAGTTTTCTGTAGTAGCGTGTGTCCGTAAGTTGTCTGTTTGCTTCCTTCATATAGTCTGATGTGTTCATCATGACTATTGCACCTCCCTTGTCAGCAGGTTTAATGATGATTTCTTTGTTGGTTTTCAGAGACTGTATGGCCTTTCTCTCCTGGGCACTGATGTTGGAGGCTTGTCTCTTGTTGGTGGCTATGATGGTGGATTTTATCAAATGTCTGAATGAGTCTATATATTTATCCAAATGAGGGTTACGTCCAGGTGGAGGTGTCCAGTCTGACCTCTTCTTGGTTATTGGGATCCCTCTTCCTTCAGTCCGAGTGTTATCTGAATCTTCTGTATCATTGAAGTATTCCCTCAGGCGCAGTCTCCTGAAAAAATGTTCCATATCACTGCAGAGTTCGGTTTTATCCAGGGCCTTAGTAGGACAAAATGAGAGTCCTCTAGAAAGCACGGCAAGCTCCACTTTGCTGGGTTTGTAATCTGAGAGATTGATGACACAGTTAGATGCTTTTGTGTCTGGAATGGAGTGGTTGTCAGAGTTGTCAGGTTTTGGTTTTGTTTTGTATCTGTTTGTATAGAGTCCGGAATGGAGGCGCAATCTGTGTAGTTTCTTTTCCTTGTTTTGAATCAGAAAGGTTCGTAGTTTGTTGTAGTATTGTTGTAATTTTTGCTCTGTGCTTTCTGTAAGTGTTTTCCTCAGAGTTTCCAATTGTCCTTGGACTTTACTCCTTATGCTGTAGCAGACATGCAAAAGATGGTTCCTTAGTCTTTCAGAAGTCCTGTGACAAAGGTTTTGTGCATAATGGGTATTGTGGGTGTGAAGAATTGGGTTTGTAATCCAGAGTCCTTTGGGAATTAGATTCTCCTTTTTGCATTTAGATAAGAAAAAAATGTCGCTGTCCATTTGTGCACGTTTCTTCAGAAGTGGTTTCAGTTCCATAAAGATGCGGTACATTCTGGTATCCTCCATTTTGATATAGGAAAGATGTGTATCTTCGTACCGTGTTAGCCAGTAGATAGAAAAATATTTAGACTTGAGAGTCCTCAGTGGTTGATACCTTTTAATGGCTAACTGAAAAGATGGTAACAAATTGCAAGCTTTCGAGACTACTCAGGTCTCTTCATCAGGCATAGACTAATACAACATCTGAAGAATCACATATTTATACACAAAATAGCACAGAAAAAATGCAATAGGTAGGACAAGTGACATGAAGCAGAACTGTCATTATGGCAGAGGGATTAACATAAATATGACTAGTTCATAGATAAGGAGTGAAGGTTTTATTACCCTCTGATTGGGGTCTGGTATTGTGTTGTGATGACCCTAAAAGGTCAGGGAGGCAGATTCCTTAATTGTTGTAGAACGACATAAAACTCTGGGATATATTCATCCCAGCACTAAGAGTGTCAAAGGTCATCATAAGTTTATATTCCCAGACTTTTCTATCCTTCTCAGATTTGAAGTTAGATTTTAATACAAGTAATTCCATATCTGTCATGCTATGACCGGGCATACAAAAGTGTTTGGCCACAGGTAAATCCATTCTTTTTTCTCTTATCGTGTGGCGATGAGAATTCATCCTTGTTCTCAGTTTTTGCCCGGTCTCCCCCACATACAGACCCCCAGTTGGACATTTAGTACATATAATTAGGTACACCACATTAGATGTGATGCAGCTGAAAGTACCTGGTATCTTGTAGTCCTGATGGGAGTTGGGGATCTTTATCCTGTCCGTGGTCATTATAGATGTACAGGTCTTGCATTTCTTTTGTCTGCAAGGAAAGGTTCCTGCAGCTGTTGGGGAGGACAGGGAGCTTCTGACAATGATGCTTCTTAGATTTGGGGGCTGCCTAAAACATAGTAGTGGGGGGTCTGGAAATATGGATTGTAATCGGGCATCTTTTTGTAGTAAAGGTTGTAGTTTCCGTGCAGCTCCCCTTAGCATCTCCAGACTTGGATTGTAGGTGACCACTAGAGGCACCCGGTTATTTTCTTCTTTAGCTTTGTAATGTAGCAGGTGATTCCTTGATATTCTGGTGGCTCTTGTAATTCGGTTTTCAATTGTTCTTGGATGGTAGCCCTGGTTCAAAAAAGTCTTTCTGAGGCGACCAAGGTGTTCATCTCTATCCATGGGGTTGGAACATATACGGTTGTATCTGATGGCTTGGCTGTAGACAATAGAGTTTTTTATGTGTTTAGGATGGAAACTGTCCCATTTAAGATATGTTGGACGGTCGATTGGCTTCTGATACAGGGATGTCTCTATTTCATTATTCTTTAGCTTAATGGTGGTGTCTAAAAAGTTAATTTCAGTGCTGGAGTAGTTAAGTGTTAAGTTGATGGTGGGATGAAATTGATTGAACTGTTCATGGAACGTCTTTAGCTGTTGTTCAGACTCCGTCCAGATGATTAAAATGTCATCAATGTAGCGGTAGTAGGCCCGAGGCCTGATGGGGCAGGAGGACAAAAATTCGCTTTCAAGCTTGGCCATGAAAAGATTTGCATACTGTGGAGCCATTTTACTTCCCATAGCTGTGCCAGTCTCCTGAAGATAGATCTTGTTGTCAAATTCGAAGTAATTGTGGGTGAGGATGAATTTTGTGAGTTTCACCACAGAATCAGCATCATTCCCGGTGTTTCCCATGAAGATTTGCAGGCATTTAATCCATCCTAGTGTGGGATATTAGAGTACAAAGATTCCACATCCATGGTGGCCAGGATGGTTCCTTCTGGGGGTCTGTATGTGGGGGAGACCGGGCAAAAACTGAGAACAAGGATGAATTCTCATCGCCACACGATAAGAGAAAAAAGAATGGATTTACCTGTGGCCAAACACTTTTGTATGCCCGGTCATAGCATGACAGATATGGAATTACTTGTATTAAAATCTAACTTCAAATCTGAGAAGGATAGAAAAGTCTGGGAATATAAACTTATGATGACCTTTGACACTCTTAGTGCTGGGATGAATATATCCCAGAGTTTTATGTCGTTCTACAACAATTAAGGAATCTGCCTCCCTGACCTTTTAGGGTCATCACAACACAATACCAGACCCCAATCAGAGGGTAATAAAACCTTCACTCCTTATCTATGAACTAGTCATATTTATGTTAATCCCTCTGCCATAATGACAGTTCTGCTTCATGTCACTTGTCCTACCTATTGCATTTTTTCTGTGCTATTTTGTGTATAAATATGTGATTCTTCAGATGTTGTATTAGTCTATGCCTGATGAAGAGACCTGAGTAGTCTCGAAAGCTTGCAATTTGTTACCATCTTTTCAGTTAGCCATTAAAAGGTATCAACCACTGAGGACTCTCAAGTCTAAATATTTTTCTAGTGATGTCTGATCGCCTATCCAGACACAAAATATGTCATCTATATATCACTTCCACACCAAAGTGTTGGTGCGGAAGAGAGTATGACCATAGATGAGGGTTTCTTCGAAGTGGGCCATATATGCACCGGCATAGGGAGGCGCCACATTAGAACCCATGGCTGTACCTTTGATCTGGAGATAGTAATCGTCTTCAAAGAGGAAAAAATTTTTGTCAGTACCAGAGTCAATAATTCACAGCAGAGGTCGATCTGGTCTGGTTGTAAATTGGATTTGGATAGTAGATGTCTAGTTGAGGCTATATCTTCTGTATGAGGAATAGAAGTGTATAGGTCTCGTACATCGAAGGAGACTAACAAGGCTCCAGGTGGTATAGGGGTAATCGATTGTATAGTTGAAAGGAAAGACCCGGTATCGAGAAGAAAGGAGGCAGTTTCCTTAATTAAAGGAGTAATGATCTTCTCCAGATAGATCGATAAAGGAGAGAGCAGTGAATCGGTCGAAGCGACTATGGGGCGACCCGGAGGATTGGATAGGTTTTTATGAATCTTCGGGAGGACATAGAAGACGGGCGTGATCGGGTGTTTCTTGACTAGAAAATCAACCGTCTTCTTGTCTATCGTGCCCATAGATAAATGCCGTTCCAAGGTATTCCGAATGGCATTCTGGGTATGTGTGGTTGGATTACCCGGTAGTTTTGTGTAGGTGGTAGTATCGCTCAACTTGCGGTGTACCTCATTAACGTATAAGGACCTATCCATCACAACAATGGCCCCTCCTTTGTCGGCTGGTTTAATTATGAGATCATTAGATTGTTGTAGTGATTTCAACGCTTGTATATCTAGAGAGGATAGGTTAGAAGGGAAATGTATGCGGCCTCGATCACTGTCGTGTCTCAGTTGTTGAAAAGATGTATCAACGAATTTGATAAACGTTTCAAGTGCATGGGACCCGGGAGGTGGTCTAAAAGAACTTTTAGAACGTAGACCTAGGCTATCAGCGGTGATAGACTCAGATGCAGAGGTTGGTGTATCAGTGGTACCTGTTTGGCTAGCGAAATACACTTTCAAACGTAATCGTCTGTAAAAACGTTGGAGGTCCATATCGAGATTGAAAGTGCTATTCTTATAGCTAGGGCAGAAGGACAGGCCCTTCTGTAAAACTGAGTGTTCAGCTATTCCTAATGATTTTGAGGAAATATTTACCACCAACGAGTTGTTGCCTGTGAACGTGTCACCCGGGTTGAGTCCGTATTTCTTGGACCTTCGGTACCCCCTCCTGGTCCTCTTCTTCTTTGCTGACGTCTCGATCGGCCTAAAAAACGGTCTTGATAAATAGCTCTGTCCGATCTCTCCAGGTCTGAGCCAGAGGTGGATGCTTCTGGTGAGGAACGATATGCGGATCTTGTTGAGGATTTCTTGGAGAAGGGTCTGTCTCGCCATTTGTAGACCCTGTCTAGTTCATAATCCTCTTGATCGCGTTGGAACTTAAGTCGCTTCTGTTGTTCGATATCACGGCGGTGCTGGGTGATGTTATCTTCGACTTTCTTCTTGAGGGAATTAAAGTCTTCTGCCGAGAAAGTTGCAAGTAGTTGGCTTTCTAGATTCTTGATCCTCTCTTCACTGGCTCTGATTTCTTTGTGGAGATGCTCCAGGGTCAGAACCATGAGATCAAAAGAACATTTATTTAGGATGTGTTCAAATTTCGAGCAAAATTCTGCAGAATCACTAAATAGTGTTGGGCGAAGTGATACCCGGAGACCCCGTGGGATACGCTGAGCTTTGAGATACTCAGTCAGGGTTGCCCCGTGTAGTTCCAAGCCCGTGTGGTGCCGAAGTTCCCGTTCCCAATCGCGGCCCCTGGTTTCACTGGGTGGAATTTTCAGAAAATCACTTGATACCTTTGACAAGGCAATGATACTGGAGGTCTCCTCTGGGTTATAGGAGAATGTTAGTGAGGTCATGACCAAAAGGCGTGCTTAGAGTAAGGGTTAACGTATAGTAAAAAGACACTAGCACAGCCAGTATAATGGAGGTGCACCAGTAGGTTCCCAAGCCGTAATGTAAGAAAGAAAGCTGGGCACACTCATGTAGGTGAAATAGGTGAAGAATTAATATTGCACGTACAGTAGTCACAATCATCAAACGTTTCGGTCTGCAAAGACCTTCATCAGTGAACTACAAAACAATAAAGTGAAGCAAATAATATAAAAGAAAAAAAGTATATACAAAAAGAGAACAATGATGGTCATGTGTTTTAGGAGAATGTTAACTATAGGAGAACCCATATATCAAGCCTTGACAAAAGTAACAGAAAATACAGACATAGAAGGTATCGTACATGACTAGTGAGGACATACCTTAGTGAAAATGACAGTTGTCATAAATCTAATATGAATCGCTAATCTGAGGAGCATAAGATGGGATTATTTGGTAATAAGTGGAATATAGTGAGTGGGTGATATAAATAATTACACCGGATAGCCTACCATAGAGTTGAGATGGTGAAGGCACAATCGTGCTGTGATATATAAAAAATAACGGTATTACTTGAGGACATATTGAAATAAGGTGATCGCTATGAATATAACATACCAGAGAGCATTTATCACTGCGGTTGTGGTATGGCACAAAGAACTGCAAGGAAAATGATGATCCAGTACATAATGTGCAAAGACACAGAATTGTTGCAAATGCCATCTCAGTGAGCGAGATCAGACTTACCGATACCAGGAAGTGTTAGAGAGAGTGCGATATGACTCCTGACGCGGCATCCACCGCATGTCAAAAGGCGGGTAGTCAGTGAGCAGCATGTGTCTTATAAATAGGTGCCGTAAGGTAAGCTCGGGACTGTGCTCAGCGTGGCAGGAAGTGCCTAAACCGGAAGTGATGTATGCGCTTCACCCCAGTGGGTGTAGTGCGTTCCACAGGTGGGAGTGGCATAGGTATGCGTTCCAAGTAGCGTCTGCTTGCGTGTCACAGGCAGTTTAACCCTTCAGGAAGTGGTAGGAAGGTACAGAGAGCTATTCATGGTTCATTACTGATTCTAAAAAGTAAGAAAGTAGTATTAGACTTGCAATATTGCGATAAGGAGCTATTCGGCACAAAAATATTAAAGTAATAATAGATTGCGATAATATGGAATATTGGCACAGAAACACTTTGGCATAATAATAAAATAAATAATGATGGTAATAAATGGTAAACAACAGAATAAAGACAGATTATGAGTAACATATAACTTAAATCCAATCGAGCCCTATAATGGATACTCATCACAGGAAGGCACAGAGATCGTAGTCTTTATTGAGACCTTTGGGATGTAACGTATCTAACTCGTGTATCCAGTGTGCTTCTCTGCGTTTGAGCAGAGTGATGCGGTCACCCCCTCGTCGTGGTATAGGCACATGTTCTAGTATCTGGAAGCGCAATTGAGATACGTTATGGCACTTAGCAATGAAGTGTTGTGGAATGGGGAGGAGTAAATCCTTACATCGAATAGTCGATTTGTGTTTCGATATTCTGTTTTTAATGCTTTGCGTCGTTTCCCCAATGTACAAGAGACCACACGGACATTTAATAAGATACACCACGAAGTTGGAATCACAGGTGAAATATTGATTGATGGTGTAACGTTTGCCTGTGTAAGGGTGGTGGACTATATTTCCCCTCAGGATGTTGTTGCATTGATTGCACCTGAGACAGGGAAATGTGCCCATTTTCGGGTAGACAAAAATCTTTGTATGATGGTAGGTTTTTTGGGGCCGAGGTCAGCACGGACCAAGGTGTCCCGTATGTTGCGTGGCCTCTTAAAGCAGGGTAGGAAGGGTTGTTTAAAGGCTTCAATATTGGGGTGTGCTGTTTGTAAGATATGCCAATATTTTCGTATACTCGTATGAATCTTGTAGGCCGCAGGATGGTAGTCATGAACAAATGGGATACGAGTATTAGTATCCTTATTGGTGTTCCTAGTTGGAGAGGGATTGCTCATGACTGTGTGGGGTGGATAACCCCTATTGAGGAATTTAGACTGCATCTCGTGTACACGGAGGGAACGAGTTTCTGGATCAGATACTATTCTGTTCACACGTTGGATCTGAGATTGTGGAATAGATTCCTTCATCCTTTGAGGGTGGAAGCTTGTGAAGTGCAATAAGCTGTTTCTATCTGTTGGTTTAGTAAAGAGATCAGTAGAGAGGTTGCCAAAGGAGTCTTTCAGTACTAAGGTGTCCAGGAAACTAAGTCGGTGTAAATCATGGGTCATGTAAAATCAAGACCCGGCCAAGAGGTTTTGAGGAAGGAGAAGAAGATGTCTAGTGATGTCTGATCGCCTATCCAGACACAAGGCGATCAGACATCACTAGACATCTTCTTCTCCTTCCTCAAAACCTCTTGGCCGGGTCTTGATTTTACCATGACCCATGATTTACACCGACTTAGTTTCCTGGACACCTTATTACTGAAAGACTCCTTTGGCAACCTCTCTACTGATCTCTTTACTAAACCAACAGATAGAAACAGCTTATTGCACTTCACAAGCTTCCACCCTCAAAGGATGAAGGAATCTATTCCACAATCTCAGATCCAACGTGTGAACAGAATAGTATCTGATCCAGAAACTCGTTCCCTCCGTGTACACGAGATGCAGTCTAAATTCCTCAATAGGGGTTATCCACCCCACACAGTCATGAGCAATCCCTCTCCAACTAGGAACACCAATAAGGATACTAATACTCGTATCCCATTTGTTCATGACTACCATCCTGCGGCCTACAAGATTCATACGAGTATACGAAAATATTGGCATATCTTACAAACAGCACACCCCAATATTGAAGCCTTTAAACAACCCTTCCTACCCTGCTTTAAGAGGCCACGCAACATACGGACACCTTGGTCCGTGCTGACCTCGGCCCCAAAAAACCTACCATCATACAAAGATTTTTGTCTACCCCGAAAATGGGCACATTTCCCTGTCTCAGGTGCAATCAATGCAACAACATCCTGAGGGGAAATATAGTCCACCACCCTTACACAGGCAAACGTTACACCATCAATCAATATTTCACCTGTGATTCCAACTTCGTGGTGTATCTTATTAAATGTCCGTGTGGTCTCTTGTACATTGGGGAAACGACGCAAAGCATTAAAAACAGAATATCGAAACACAAATCGACTATTCGATGTAAGGATTTACTCCTCCCCATTCCACAACACTTCATTGCTAAGTGCCATAACGTATCTCAATTGCGCTTCCAGATACTAGAACATGTGCCTATACCACGACGAGGGGGTGACCGCATCACTCTGCTCAAACGCAGAGAAGCACACTGGATACACGAGTTAGATACATTACATCCCAAAGGTCTCAATAAAGACTACGATCTCTGTGCCTTCCTGTGATGAGTATCCATTATAGGGCTCGATTGGATTTAAGTTATATGTTACTCATAATCTGTCTTTATTCTGTTGTTTACCATTTATTACCATCATTATTTATTTTATTATTATGCCAAAGTGTTTCTGTGCCAATATTCCATATTATCGCAATCTATTATTACTTTAATATTTTTGTGCCGAATAGCTCCTTATCGCAATATTGCAAGTCTAATACTACTTTCTTACTTTTTAGAATCAGTAATGAACCATGAATAGCTCTCTGTACCTTCCTACCACTTCCTGAAGGGTTAAACTGCCTGTGACACGCAAGCAGACGCTACTTGGAACGCATACCTATGCCACTCCCACCTGTGGAACGCACTACACCCACTGGGGTGAAGCGCATACATCACTTCCGGTTTAGGCACTTCCTGCCACGCTGAGCACAGTCCCGAGCTTACCTTACGGCACCTATTTATAAGACACATGCTGCTCACTGACTACCCGCCTTTTGACATGCGGTGGATGCCGCGTCAGGAGTCATATCGCACTCTCTCTAACACTTCCTGGTATCGGTAAGTCTGATCTCGCTCACTGAGATGGCATTTGCAACAATTCTGTGTCTTTGCACATTATGTACTGGATCATCATTTTCCTTGCAGCTCTTTGTGCCATACCACAACCGCAGTGATAAATGCTCTCTGGTATGTTATATTCATAGCGATCACCTTATTTCAATATGTCCTCAAGTAATACCGTTATTTTTTATATATCACAGCACGATTGTGCCTTCACCATCTCAACTCTATGGTAGGCTATCCGGTGTAATTATTTATATCACCCACTCACTATATTCCACTTATTACCAAATAATCCCATCTTATGCTCCTCAGATTAGCGATTCATATTAGATTTATGACAACTGTCATTTTCACTAAGGTATGTCCTCACTAGTCATGTACGATACCTTCTATGTCTGTATTTTCTGTTACTTTTGTCAAGGCTTGATATATGGGTTCTCCTATAGTTAACATTCTCCTAAAACACATGACCATCATTGTTCTCTTTTTGTATATACTTTTTTCTTTTATATTATTTGCTTCACTTTATTGTTTTGTAGTTCACTGATGAAGGTCTTTGCAGACCGAAACGTTTGATGATTGTGACTACTGTACGTGCAACATTAAATTAATTCTTCACCTATTTCACCTACATGAGTGTGCCCAGCTTTCTTTCTTACATTACGGCTTGGGAACCTACTGGTGCACCTCCATTATACTGGCTGTGCTAGTGTCTTTTTACTAATCTATTAGTGTGACGCGCTTCCATCCGTATACAATACATTGGTTGCAAACACTATAGAAGTAGACAAAGGAGTAGCCTTTCCCAGATTGTGGACAGTTGTGTTTCAGTGTTCACTGCAGTCTGTGTTTTTTTTTTTTTGAGTGCACATCACGCTCCAGTTACTTGTTCAAGCACTGCTGCTTGTACTCTGCTGAGCGTGTCTCAGTGGCTCATCCTTTTCATTTATCTCCAATTGGTTCTGCTACATTCCATTTAAAATAAATCTAATCTATTAGTGTGACGCGCTTCCATCCGTATACAATACATTGGTTGCAAACACTATAGAAGTAGACAAAGGAGTAGCCTTTCCCAGATTGTGGACAGTTGTGTTTCAGTGTTCACTGCAGTCTGTGTTTTTTTTTTTGAGTGCACATCACGCTCCAGTTACTTGTTCAAGCACTGCTGCTTGTACTCTGCTGAGCGTGTCTCAGTGGCTCATCCTTTTCATTTATCTCCAATTGGTTCTGCTCCATTCCATTTAAAATCTAATCTATTAGTGTGACGCGCTTCCATCCGTATACAATACATTGGTTGCAAACACTATAGAAGTAGACAAAGGAGTAGCCTTTCCCAGATTGTGGACAGTTGTGTTTCAGTGTTCACTGCAGTCTGTGTTTTTTTTTTTTTGAGTGCACATCACGCTCCAGTTACTTGTTCAAGCACTGCTGCTTGTACTCTGCTGAGCGTGTCTCAGTGGCTCATCCTTTTCATTTATCTCCAATTGGTTCTGCTACATTCCATTTAAAATAAATCTAATCTATTAGTGTGACGCGCTTCCATCCGTATACAATACATTGGTTGCAAAACTATAGAAGTAGACAAAGGAGTAGCCTTTCACAGATTGTGAATAGCTGTGTTTCAGTGTTCACTGCAGTCTGTGAGGTATTTTTTTTTTTTTTAAATGCAGATCACGCTCCATTTACTTCTTCAACCACCGCTGCGTGTACTCTGCTGAGTGTCTGTCACTGGCTCATCCTTGTCATTTTTCTAAAATTGGTGCTGCTTTATTCTATTTAAAATAATTCAAATCTATTACAGTGACGTGCTTCCATCCGTATACAATACATTGGTTGCAAACAATATAGAAGTACACAAACGGGCCTTTCACAGCTACTGAACATGGGTTTTTAATTTTTAACTAAAATATGTATTTTTTCAAATGACACAAATATAAGTAATGTTGAAGAGGAATAGTCCTACATCCATTGTTTGCACAATATTACAGGTGTACATCATGTCCCTTAATCAACAATGTATTATTATATTTACTTGTATGCTTTTATTTAAAAGCCAAGAACACAGAAGGATAACCTTCGCACTGCAGCTGTTGTCAAAGTTCAACCCACATTATGCACTTCCAACATTGCAGCATTTGAGGCATGATGTGAGTTGGATTTGTCAAAGTTATGGAGTGAGAAGGTTCACCATCAGTACCCTATAGCATAAGTATGCTTTTGTGTTAGCATTTGTGTTAGACATGTGGATATCTGCCATAATATGTCACAATTATTTAGTTACAGATTTGTTACCAACACTAATCATTGAATGGTTTTAAATTTGACGTTTCACTTGTTTACAGCTTAGAAATAAGGGTGTAGCCTGATATCTATGTGTAGCACTAGCCACTTTAACATGTCATGTTTTTTTCAACATGTGTAGCTAGGTAGCAGTAATTTTTGCCGGACACACAGCAGGGGAACAGCAGGCGTTACTGAACCCCACAAACACATCATCGATTGTTTTGATCTGTGCATCCAACACTTCTGAGCCCAGGGTCAAGGAGGGTGTAGCCTGAGGCCTAGTATGAGATGTTTGAACTTTAATTTGAACTTTAATTTGGAGTTAGCAGCATTAATTTTTGTCAGACACGCAGCAGGGGAACAGCAGGCGTTACTGAACCCCACTATCACTATAGCTTGTGTATTGGTCTGTGGACACGACACTTCTGAGCAGCAAATGGCAGTGTTGTAGCCCAGGGAGTATAGCTCAGGTGGTAGAAAGATGAACATAACAGGAGACATGGAAAACGTTGCCAACCAGTTAGTTAATCTGAAACCGGACAGGCAAATTCAGGCGAGATCCATGCCTAGTTCATTTTCAGAAAAGTAAGCCGTTCTACATTATCGGAGGATAGTCGCATGCAACGGTCTGTTAGTACACCACCTGCAGCAGTAAAGACGCGCTCCGATAATACACTGGCAGCAGGGCAAGCCAGCACCTCCAATGCATACTGGCTAAGCTCTGGCCATGTATCCAGCTTAGAGACACAAAACTTGAATGGGGAAGAGCCATCTGGGAGTACACTGAGAGGGCAAGACATGTAGTCTGTCACCATCTTACGGAAATGTTGCCTCCTGCTGACTGGAGCCGTCTCGGATGGTGTAGACATTGGTGGCGCTGCCACAAAACTTCGACACATTTGGAACATACTGTTCTTGCCCTGTGCAGAGGCGCTGCTTGTGCTCCCTCTTGTTGCAGAGCTGTCTCCACTGCCTCGACGCACAGAGCTGCTTTGTAAAGCAGTAGCAGCAGCGCTCTCGGCTGGAATGGAGAACATTATGGATTGCACCAGTGTGTCTTGGTACTTCCGCATTTTACGCTCCCGGTTCAACGGTGTGATGAGGCTTTGTAAGTTGTCCCGGTAGCGAGGGTCTAGGAGGGTGTACACCCAATAATCAGACGTGGTGTGAATGTGTTCGATGCGGCGGTCGTTTCTCAGCCACTGCAGCATGAAATCAACCATGTGCTGCAGACTCCCAACTGGCCAAGAAACGTTGTCCCCTGCAAGAGGCGTCATCTCTGCCTGCTGTGCATCACCCCACCCTTGGTCTACATACTGACTAGAGCATTGTCTACCTCCCTCTGGAGCGATGTCTTCCTCCTCCATTGACTCCTCCTCATCCTCCTCACAAAGTCCTTCAAATACATATAAATTTACAAAATTTAAAACTCAAAATTTAAAAACTTTGTATCATAATTCTGTAACATCAGTTTATGGAAACACAATAGCATTACAAAAGGATAGACAAAAAATGTACATTATGTGCTTTGTAAATACATTAAAAGTTTGTAATGGTTATGAAAATATAGACAGCGACTCTGGAGGTTCAATTGTTGATACAGCATGGTACTTTGAAAGTCCTCCAGCCCTTTGTGAGGAACCACGTTGCGCTGACTGTCCAGAAGGTGATGGAATTTGTGACTCCTCATCCTCCACCTCTTCCAAAACCTCATGCCTTAGTGCTTGCAGTGTTTTTTGAAGCAGGCAGATAAGGGGGACAGTCAGGCTGACTAGTGCATCATCTGCACTCGCCATCCGCGTTGACTCATCAAACGCACGCAAAACGTGGCAGATATCCTTCATAGAGTTATTCGCCACTCATTACACTGGCAGTGGCTGCCCATTCATTATAGGATCCAATTCTAATTACTGGTTCTCACCAACAAAGCTCTCCACAGCGCAGCACCCCCCTACATCTCCTCCCTTATTTATATTTATCGGCCTAACCGACTGCTGCACTCTGCAAACGACCTTCGACTAACCTCTGCACTAATCCGTACCTCCCACTCCCAACTCCAAGACTTCTCCCGCGCTGCGCCAATCCTCTGGAATGCTCTACCCCAAGAAATTAGGACTATCCGCAATTTGGATGGTTTCAGGCGCTCCCTCAAAACACATTTGTTCACAGTGGCCTATCACATTCACTAATCAAAGTCATTCTATGTGTAATTCTGTGTGTGTAGCCCATTCACTATCTCCATGCATCCCTCACTCCCTTAAAATGACTGGACCATCATTGTAAAAACACCATTGTATATAAACACCTGTACTTTGTATCTCCCCCACCTCATTGTAGATTGTAAGCTTTCACCAGCAGGGGCGGCTGATTTTGCTTTAATTATTGTATTGTTAACGTTGTTACTTATGACTTGTGTTTTGAAACTGTTAAACTGTAAAGCACTGCGGAATATTATGGCGCTATATAAATAAATAATATTATTATTCTTATTATAGAGGACCACTCAGTAGTGGTGAAGTGTGAACGGCGCAAATTGCGAGTTGACTGCGCCTGATTCAGCTGATACTCCATTACTGTTGGCTGCTGCTCACACAACCGCTCCAACATATGTAACGAGGAATTCCACCTGGTGGGTACGTCACATATGATGCGATGTTCATGAAGGTGAAATCTGCGTTGCAGAGCTGCAATCAGCGATCTGGCCATGCTGGAACGTCGCAAGTGAGCGCACTCTAGGCGGACCTTGTGCAGCAGTGCATCAAGATCCGGATAGTCCCTCAAAAAACTCTGCACGACCAAGTTGAGCACATATGACAGACATGGTATGTGAGTGAGGTTGCCAAGGCCCAGAGCTGACACCAGATTTCGGCCATTGTCACACACTACCAAGCCTGCCTGTAGATTCTCTTCCAAAAACCACACGTCGCTCTCCTGCTTTATGGCATTACAGAGCTCCTGCGCTGTGTGGCTAAGATTCCCCATGGAAATTAATTTCAGGACGGCCTGTTGACATTTGGACACGGCTGTGCTCATATCGGTCGCAACAGGTAAACGTTCACGGGTCCATGTGGAGGTAGACCGTGACGGCTCCTGCAGCGATGATTCTGAGGAACTGGAGTAGGAGGAGGAATCAATGTGTACAGACTTGATTCCTGCAATCCTTGGAGTTGGCAGAACACGTACAGCGCCACTCGCAAGATCAGTACCCGGCTGCACAACATTGACCCAATGGGCAGTGAGGGAAAGGTATTGTCCTGGCCATGGGTGTTAGAACCCTCTTGTTAGGTTTTGTTTCAGTTTGCTGGTCACATGACCTTTTTTCCCTATTTAGTCTGGCTCCGCCCTTCTGGCTTTGCTTGACTTCATTGTATTATCTACTGTTAAGCTAGCCGGGTGCTTAGGTGCCTTAATCTGTCAGTTTTGCTTGATGTTAGGATCACAAAGTATTTATTTTTCTGTTTAATTATCCATGCTACAATTTATGTTAGGAGGTGTCCACCTTTTCTCCCAGTCCCTAGATCTTGTAGGGATTACTCCCTCGCAACTATAGGTCTTCGTTCACACTAGATGAGGACTTTAGCGGGTCTGGTCGCAGGATCAGGTTCCCCGTTACATCGTAGGGATTCAGCTTAGTTGTATTGTAGGGACAGAATTCCCTTCTTTCCTTACTGGTTGTAGCAGATCATAACAATGGGTACTGGTCCACGCATCGGTGGTCAGGTGGACCTTGCTACTGAGGGCTTTTAGTAGCGCATGTTTAATTTTTCCCTCAACATGCTTTTGCAGACCAGGGACGGCTTGCCTGCTGAAATGAAATCGGCTTGGCACATTGTATTGTGGGACTGACAATGATATTCAGTTACGGAAACTGTCTGTCTCCACCAGCCTGAATCACAGCATTTCAAGGGACAGGAGTTTTGCAATGCCAGCATTCAGAGCCTGTGCTCGTGCATGGTTTGCGGAGTATGGCCGTCTTTTATCCCATGCCTGTGCTACCGATGGCTGTTTTGTGGCCTGGGAGTGTGAGGATGACAGGGAACTTGCTGCTGTGTGTGGAATAACAGTTTGTCTCTGGACAACAGTGGCCGAGGTTCTTCCATGGCGATCCTGTGAGGAAGCAGAACCAGCTGTGTGTGAGCTCGATGAAGAGGCTTCAACACAACCTGAAGATGTAGGTGCTGCTGTAGGTTGGCCTACATCTCCAGTGTGTCTTTGTAACTCAACTACGTGCTTTGTCCGCACATGTTTCCACATATTTGTGGTATTGAGGTGACTGACACTTTTAGCTATTTTTAATTTTTGATTACACAGCTTGCATTTCACATAGCAAATATCATGTGCAAGTGTGTGAAAAAAGGACCACGCAGTGCAGGTCCTGGGAGCGCACGTTTTGACTTTTGGAAGACAACTGCTCCGAACAGGTGCCAAACTGGAGGCTACAGGCAACCGAGTCTGCAGCCTAACTCTCCCTCCTGTTTGTACCGTTGGGGCAATGTCTTCCTCTATCTTCCTTCTATCACTAACCATTTCTCTAGGCCTCTCCCAGCTTTCAACCAAAGTACTGGTTCTCAGCCACAAAGCTATCCACAGTGCAGCACCCCTCCTACATCTCCTCCCTCATTTCTATCTATCGGCCTAACCGACTGCTGCGCTCTGCAAACGACTTTCGACTAACCTCTGCACTAATACGTACCTCCCACTCCCGACTCCAAGACTTCTGCTCTACGCCAATCCTCTGGAATGCTGTACCCCAAGAAATTAGGACTATCCACAATTTGCATGGTTTCAGGCGCTCCCTCAAAACACATTTGTTCAGAGCGGCCTATCACATTCACTAATCAAAGTCATTCTATGTATTCTGTGTAACTGTGTGTGTGTCTCTAGCCCATTCACTATCTCCATCCCTCAGTCCCTTAAGATGGCTGGAACATCATTGTAAATGCACCATTGTATATAAACACCTATACTTTGTATCTCCCCCATCTCATTGTACATTGTAAGCTGTCACGAGCAGGGGCGACTTATTTAGTTTAATTATTGTATTGTTAACGTTGTTACTTATGACTTGTGTTCTGAAACTGCTAAACTGTAAAGCGCTGCAGAATATGATGGCGCTATATAAATAAATATTATTATTATTCCTCTGAGCTGCTCCCACCACCTTCCTGTTCCTCATGCCATGTTGGGTCTTGGACCTCATCATCTCCACTACCGTCTTCCAACACCTGCTGTTGGGTGGTCTGGCCAGCACCATGCTCAACAGAAACTGGCACCTGGGTCTCATCATCATCAGATGCGTTCTGCGGTGTGCTGACCATCGGCACTGTCTCACCCGCCTCTTCAGATTCAGAGAGACACAGCTGTTGCGCATCACTGCATATTCCCTCTTCACATTACAGAATGCTGCTTGGCTGGGCCCCTGTTTGCAAGCCAATAGATTATGAGAACAGAAGCAGACACTCAGCTGGCTCCTATACAGAACTCTCTGACTGCCTGGGCAATTTGCCAGGCGGTGAAGAGACAGATGGTTGCCCAACAGTGCTGTGGTCCTGAGAGGAGGTGGAAGCAATTGAAGTCGATGCATTGGCTGACATCCAAACAACAACGGCTTCAATTTGTTCTTCCCGCAGCAGGGGGTACTCCGAGCTCCTACAAAAGTGCGCATAAAGGAACGCTCACGGGGAAAACTGGTGGATGCTGTGTCACTGGGGGCCGCAGCAGCCACAGAATCCCCACGTCCTCTCCCTGAAGAAACTCCACGACCACGTGCCTTACTCCCTGCCTTCTTCATCTTGGTAGATTGATAAAGAAAGTCTGAAAAGTTATAAGGTCTAAGTGTGGTTATTCCGCAGAGACTGCAGTGAACACTGCACACAACTGTTCACTACCCAATGCGTCTCAGCAGGAAGGCAGTCTGTGCGTCAAAACAAAGGCACAAGCATACATCCATGTACCCTGTTTATAAAGCTATATAAAAAAAATTATGTAGTAGTGACGCACACTTTATTGAGGTACAGTATTACATCGCCATTCACCATCTGTGGCTATGCAGTCTCATCTATATATACCTTATCTATCTGTTGTCATGCTTCCAAGTCGACAGTCAGCCATAAATAGCAATTTTCACTATGCACTATGCACTTTTTAAAGGTTATGTTTGTTAATAAAAATGATTATTGCCACATATTATGAGTATTACATGATGGAAATTGTATAATTTTGTATAAAATATTTAGTGACATTATTCAGCAAATGGAACATTTTAGTAATATCACAGATAACTTGTAATGCTGATGATGTTTTGAAGTCAGACATTTATTGTCTATACAATAAAAATGGTGTACATACTGTTACTTATCCATCATTAATGGATTCAGATATGTACTTGTATGCTTTTATGTACAACCGTATAGCAGATTCCTTAACTAATTTATTTTGTGGTTTGCATTGCTGTTCAACATGTTAATGTATGTGTTTATGTTTGTCAATTCTTTATTTATCTAGATATTAGTTTAAATGAAATCATCATCTTATGGTAGTAAAGGTTATCTTTCTCTTGTTTGAAGTATAGACATTTAAAATTGACAGGTAACAAGGAAATTACTTGATCTAGTATTTAAACATCCTCCTTGACCCTGGGCTCCAACACCGCCAGTTGTTGCTCGGAAGTGCTGTTAGCACAGTCAACACTTGCTCCTGTGTTACTGGGGTTCAGTAACGTCAGCTGGTCCTCGGTTGTGCCATTGGCTCTTTTCCTTCTGCTGCCCCTCCGGGTTCCAGTACCGTCAGCTGGTTCTCCGCAGTGCCTTTGGCCTAGGTGCCTCCATCTCGGTATCCGAGTTCCAGCAACGTCTGCTGGTCCTTGGTAGTGCTTTGGAGCACAGGTACCTCCTGCTTAGTAACCGTGTCCCAGTAACGTCAGCTGGTCCTCGGTTGTGCCATTGGCTCTTTTCCTTCTGCTGCCCCTCCGGGTTCCAGTACCGTCAGCTGGTTCTCCACAGTGCCTTTGGCCTAGGTGCCTCCATCACGGTATCCGAGTTCCAGCAACATCTGCTGGTCCTTGGTAGTGCTTTGGAGCACAGGTACCTCCTGCTTAGTAACCGTGTCCCAGTAACGTCAGCTGGTCCTCGTTGTGCCATTGGCTCTTTTCCTTCTGCTGACCCTCGGTTCCAGCACAGTCAGCTCGTCCTTGTTACTTCCATTGGCTTTTGTACCATCACCAACAGACAAAGAAGTTAAGACAAACTACAAGATACAGAACAAGAGACAGAAGAACAATAAGCAGAAGATCAAAAAGCAGAAGAACATTAAGTATAAGACCAAAATGAAGAGCAAAATATATGCTCTAAATTCTAAGCAGAAGAAGACTAAGCAGTGTATGGGGGTGAGTCCGTTCCTCCTCGTGGTGCCCCTGGAAAATGCCTGCTGCTGCAGGCTAAACTGAACACGGACAAATACTGTTGTAATTTAAATCTTTTGTGACAGCAAGAACGGAAGGATGAAAAATTCATACTTTGACAGATTACAAGTACAGGATTCTCTGTCACAAATAAGAATATGATGAAGAAGATGAAGCAGAATATGAATAAGAATAATAGTTTAATAAGAAGAATATGAGTAATGTTAACAAAGATGAATAGCAAGAAGTTTAAGAAGAAGATAAAGAAGGTGAAGATGAAGAATAATTTGATGAAAAAGATGATGCTGCAGAAGATTATGAAGGAGAAAGTGTGTGAAAAGTTAAAAAGGTGAAGATGAAGAGCATGGAAGTTGTGTAATATACATATTTGCCAAAATAGAAAAAACGTTAACAACATTGTCAATTTCTTCGTCAATCCGAACATCTTTAAAAAAAAAAATATTTATGCTATTCCATTTGATTGGGTTAAACATCTATGCCTTTAATGTCTCCTCAACCTTCCCCAATACATTCTACATTACTCTTTCTTGTTTTCCTTCATGTACAATTAACCAACAAGGCAAGAATGGTTTTTTTTAATTTCAATATTTTGTTCCCATAGACTTACATGGGACTTCCGGTATCGGTATCGGGTATCGCCGATATTTTAATGTTATCGGCGATACCATTCCGATTCCGATACTTTTGGATATCGGAAAGTATCGCTCAACTCTACCCCAGACCATTCCATCAAAGTCTACAATCCAAAACGTCACTACTTCCCTTCCGAGCCCCAACGTGTACCCATACAGTAGTTTTCTCTCACATACTGGGTATCCGCGTACTCAGGACAAATTGGACAACAAATTTTTGTGTCCAATTTCTCCTGTTACCCTTGTGAAAATAAAATATTGGGGCGAAAAAAATAATTTTTGTAAAAAAAAAATATATTTTTTATTTTTACGGCTGTTCGTTATAAACTTCTGTGAAGCACTTAGGGGTTCAAAGTGCTCACCACACATCTAGATAAGTTCCTTGTGGGTCTATTTTCCAAAATGGGGTCACTTGTGGGGGTTTCCACTGTTTAGGTGCATCAGGGGCTCTCCAAATGCGACATGACGCCCCCAGATCATTCCATCAAAGTCTGCAATCCAAAACGTCACTACTTCCCTTTCGAGCCCCAACGTGTACCCATACAGTAGTTTTCTCCCACATATTGGGTATCAGCGTACTCAGGACAAATTGGACAACAACTTTTGGCGTCCAATTTCTCCTGTTACCCTTGTGAAAATAAAATATTGGGGACGAAAAAATCATTTTTGTAAAAAAAAAATAAATAAATTATTTTACGGCTGTACGTTATAAACTTCTGTGAAGCACTTGGGGGTTCAAAGTGCTCACCACACATCTAGATAAGTTCCTTGAGGGGTCTAGTTTCCAAAATGGTGTCATTTGTGGGGGGTTTCCACTGTTTAGGCAGATCAGGAGCTCTCCAAACACGACATGGCATCCAGCCAATTCTGCGTTGAAAAAGTCAAACGGCACTCCTTCCCTTCCAAACTCTGCCATGCACCCAAACAGTGGTTTACCCCCACATATGGGGTATCAGCGTACTCAGGACAAATTGCACAATAACTTTTGGTGTCTTGTTACCCTTGGGAAAATAAAAATTGGAGTGAAAAGATCATTTTTGTGGAAAAAATATGATTTTTTAATTTTACGGCTCTACGTTATAAACTTGTGTGAAGCACTTGGGGGTTCAAATTGCTCACCAAAGATCTAGATAAGTTACTTAGGGGGTCTAGTTTCCCAAATGGGGTCACTTGTGGGGGTTTCCACTGTTTAGGCAAATCAGGGGCTCTCCAAATGCAACATGGCGTCCAATCTCAATTCCAGCCAATTTTGGTTGGAAAAAGTCAAATGGTGCTCCTTCCATTCCGAGCTCTGCCGTGCGCCCAAACAGTGGTTACCCCCCACATATTGGGTATCAGCGTACTCAGGACAAATTGGACAACAACTTTTGTGGTCCAATTTCTCCTGTTACCCTTGGGAAAATAAAAAATTAGTGACTAAAAATAATTTTTGTGGGAAAAAAATAGGATTTTTTATTTTCATCTTCGGGCATTATAAACTTGTGTGAAGCACTTGGGGATCAAAGTGCTCACCAAAGCTATAGATAAGTTCCTTAGGGGTCTAGTCTCCAAAATGTGGTCACTTGTGGGGGTTTCTACTGTTTAGGCTCATCTGGGGCACTGCAAACGGAACATGACCCCCATCAACGTCTGCATTCCAAAACGTTACTACTTCCTTTCCAAGCCCTGCCGTGCGCCCAAACAGTTCCCCCCCCCACATATTGGGTATCAGCGTACTCAGGACAAATTGGCCAACAACTTTTGGTGTCCAATTTCCTTGGGAAAAATCAAAAATTTGGGACTAAAAAATCATTTTTGTGGAAAATTGTTTTTTTTTTTTTCACACCCAGGCATTATAAACTTTTGTGAAACACTTGGGGATTCAAAGTGCTCACAACAGATCTAGATAAGTTCCTTAGGGGGTCTAGTTTCCAAAATGGTGTCACTTGTGGGGGTTTCCACTGTTTAGGTGCATCAGGGGCTCTCCAAACACGACATGGCGTCCGATCTCAATTTCAGCGAATTTTAGTTTGAAAAAGTCAAACGGCGCTCCTTCCCTTATGAGCTCTGCTGTGCACACAGACAGTGGTTTTTCCCCACATTATGAGGTATTGGCGTACTCAGGAGAAATTGCACAACAACTTTATCTGTCCATTTTCTTCTTTTACCCTTGTGAAAATAAAAAAAAGTTTGTAAAAGATCATTTTTGTGGCTAAAAAGTTAAATATTCATTTTTTCCTTCCACGTTGCTTCAGCTCCTGTGAAGCACCTGAAGGGTTAATAAACTTCTTGAATGTGGTTTTGAGTACCTTGAGGGGTGCAGTTTTTAGAATAGTGTCACTTTTGGGTATTTTCTGCTATATAGACCCCTCAAAGTGACTTCAAATATGAGGTGGTCCCTAAAAAAAATGGCTTTGTAAATTTTGTTGTAAAAATGAGAAATCGCTGGTCAACTTTTAACCCTTAAAATTTCATAAGAAAAAAAAATTTTGATTCCAAAATTGTGCTGATGTAAAGTAGACATGTGGGAAATGTTATTTCTTAACTATTTTGTGTGACATATTTCTCTGTTTTAAGGGAATAAAAATTCAAAGTTTGAAAATTGCAAAATTTTAAAAATTTTCGCCATATTTGCATTTTTTTCAAAAATAAACGCAAGTTATATTGAAGAAATTTTACCAATAACGTGAAGTACAATATGTCACGAGAAAACAATCTCAGAATCGCGAAGATCCGTTGAAGCGTTCCAGAGTTATAACCTCATAAAGAGACAGTGGTCAGAATTGTAAAAATTGGCCCGGTCATTAACGTGCAAACCACCCTTGGGGGTGAAGGGGTTAAAGTTTGAGAGGTACCATACTAGACAATTTAATAAAAATGTTATTTTGTTCTAATAAGCATCTTTTAAAAAAATATATTTTCTACTGCATTTAAATGAGTTTATCTGCCATTTATGATTGTAGCAGTAATTTATCAAATAAAACATTTTGGAAATCTTTTGGATATTGATGAAATCTGTTAACATTTAGGCAGCGCTAATGAACATATATCCTGTTGAGTCTGGAAAATAAGCTATTTAATTATACATGATGTAATTTAGTTTTTGTGTTATACTGCATAATAATCCAATACTACTGAATGTTTCTTTTAATAAACAAACCAGAACAATTCTTTTCCTTCAAGCCTTAAATTTAAACTTTTAAAATGCAATTTATGGAAAAGTCAGTGGAAGAAAAAATATTTACAATTCTGCCGATAGCTTCTTTTATTAAATCAACTGAAAATCTCCAAACTTAATTTCTGTACTTATGAATTAGATATCTGTGCATTTGTCCATCTCAGCAGCAAATTATAATTATAGGCTCTTGTTACAATGAGCTCGATCTGCAGGGTACCAGTTTGCACACTTTGTTTCTTTGTATACCTAATAGAAGATGATGCCCTTGGGGATTGAGATCATTCACAATGCATACTGCTGTTTTGTTTAATGTTATCCTCAAACAACATTTTCTTTTTATGTTTTTTTCTTCTCTTTGTTCAAAATAATTTCTTGTCTTTTTAATCCCTTGCATTATCTTTAGCTTATCCTTCCTTTTTGTATTTTCCTAACAACGTAGTTGTGAAAAGAACAGGAATGGAAATAAATGATTATGTATGAACAATCATGACACTTTATGTATCTAAATTAGATTGCTATGGAAAAGATATGTGCATGTAACATCTGCTGAGCGTATTCATCTTCCATGTTTTACAGCTAATAAATAATGTTAAATATTCAGTGAAAAGCGCTTAAAAATGCAATTTATTAAAATGGCTATTACTAGTACTGCATTTTTATTTCATCTGCAACATAGTGTTTATTTTTATGTGCTATTTAACAGAACGTTTTTTAAATATTGAAGGAACTTTTTATGTCAACTCATATTTTTTGTAATAGAAATAAACCGATGCATACTTTAATACTACAGTAGTGTCAACAACTTTGCATCAGAACCCATAGTATATTATTTTATACTTAACCAACAACTACAAGAAGCACGAGAAGGCCACTCTAAAATATTGTATTACATTTGTTATATTAGTATGTGTTTGTTTTAAGTAAGCTATAGATTTGCATTGACCACCTCTCATCTTTATGAAAATCACAATTACTGGATCAATGTCAAGAGTGCCTGCACAGTTTGTCTAAAAGAGTATCTAAACTTTTCAACTTGCCGTGTAATATTGTGAACTAGAATAAAAAATACAGGGTGCAATAGCCAACTGAAAGAAAGTGGATGCCAGGATAGGGCACACAATAAGAAAAGTACTTATTTTGAGGGAGAGTGGTCCTTAGTTCATCCTATCCTGGTCCATTTCTTCTCTCCAACCTCTTGAACCTCCGTAGAGGAGATTGACAAAAAATTGATAGACTGCTGTTTTAACTAGAACAAGATTTATTTATTAAAAATAAAAATGATGGACAGGTTAATTTTATCTCCAACATTATACTCTAGCAATCAAGCTATCTCTACTTCCTGCATATGTCTCTTCTGGAAGAAGTACTGCTACTAGTTAGCGCCTCATTTAATGTACATAAAAACTCATCTATAAACAACCTGAAAATGTAAATTGCAACCAAATAAAAGTTTATATGAAGCATATAAGTTAAATTTCTTGTAAAAATAAATTTTCTAATGATGTATTCTACCATTTAGGTGAAAAATAATCCAATCGATAAATATAATGGATTCTTCTCCTGTTTAACTCCTTGAATTGCGAGATGGAATTTCTTTCTTGTTTTATAGGGGTTACTTTAATACTTCTCAGGATGCTGTCGTAGGCTATAAAAAAGTGATTTCAGACATGAATGATTTTTTATATTTTTCTGGCTGTGACTGTGGGGAGGAGCCACAGTGGTGGAGGAGCGGATCACAGGAGATAGGAGCCGGCGGCTGCAACTAACACATGTGCAAAGTGTTAAATAAAATGAATGTTCACTGCTACCCACACTCACAGTCCCTCCCACCTGTATGCACTGAAGCCACAAGGATTATACTATTACCCAACTATCACAGCACTGTTACTTCCTGACATCCATTTACTGTAGCAATCTGTCTGATTAAGGTCGATGTTAATGACCGAAATGTTACTTTATTGAGATTGCTTTGCTCATTAAATATTCTTCATTTCTGAAAACAAGAGTGCACATAGTCCTGGAGGTGGGGAGCAGTGAATATTCTGGCAGCTGACTTCGGCATGTAGGGGTGCATGGCAGTGACGTCATGCAATGTTTACACGCTGAAATCAGTTGCTGGCATCAGAAAAGGACACTATGCTGTGAGGGAGCAGAGAGAAGTTAAGTAGAATGGTTTATTTTTTTATGTATGCAGCTTGATAGAGACCATATATACATGATGAGGATGTGTGCCATGTATACCACAAGAGGGATGGGGCGATATATACCAGGAAGGGGATGGGGACATATATACCAGGATGAGGATGGGGGCCATGTATACCAAGATGGGGATGGGTGCCATATATACCCTAATGGGGGGCCATGTATACCAGGATAGGGATGAGGGCCATGTATGCAAGTATGGAGATGGGGGCCATGTATGCCAGGATGGGGATTTGGGCCTTGCACACCAGGATGGGGATGGAGGCCATGTATACCAGGATGGGGGTTTTTAGAACAAAATTGGGGACATTACCCTTATAAAAGTGTCAGCAGCAGATTCTCCTAATATGCCCATAACAGAGCGCCATGACCACATTTTTTGCTTCAACTTTTTTTCTATTTTCTTCCTCTAAAATCTAGGTGCATCTTATAGTCCGAAAAAATGTGGTACATAGTGTGAGACAGTGAGAGTATGTGTGTTGAATGGGGTGTACATTTCACCTAGATACTTTGCTGACTGGTATAAGGGAAATGTATGGCTTTGTAAACCTAGTGGTAGAGAAAGGTCACTACACCTTACATTCAGTACACACTTGCAGCTCAGGCCTGAAACCACTCAGCTGTTAATTAGGAGACCAGAAATAGGTGTCTGCGAACACAGACAGGGAGCTCGCTTAGCCTGGACAAGGAGTCCAGGCACAAGAAGGAGTCTCCAGGAGTATGAGCTGTCTTAGTTTGGGTGCTCGATGTACCCCGGACACAGGAGTAGTCTCTGTGAGAATCCATGCGGATCGCTGCTGAATAGGAGGGGAGCTCTCTCAAGTCTGGACGTTGAAGGTGCCTTCAGACACAAGGAGGAGACTCTGTGAAACTCCATGCTGGTAAATGCTGAACATATGTGTTGTTTTGGCCCAGGCTGTAAGAGTCTGGTCCCGGATAGATAGGGAAATCTATCTAAGCGTAGTAAGTGGCTGGACAAGCCCAGGTCTTATGTTTATGATTTGGTTTTGATTATGTTCTGTTTGCTGTGGACTTTAATAAAACTGGTTGCGGCCAGTTTTTAACAGAACTGCTGTCTGTGAATGAACTGTTTCCGTGCCACTCCGTCTACCCGGACGGCGATCCCAGAGCTATATCCCCTGAAAAGCTTACAATTGGTGCTGGAATGTGCGTGCAGCACAGTGGCGAGAGACAGCAATAAAAGGTGAAGTCTGTTGAAGCAGCAGCAGAGAGAGAAAAAAAAAGTGTGTCAGAGAAAAAAAAAAAAAAAAAGAGAAACGTCTGTTGGAGCAGTCTTAAAGAGACAGTGGCCCTAATAGAGTTTGCAGAGAAAAAAAAGTGTGTCAGCAAGGAGAAACATCTGTTGGAGCAGTCTTAAAGAGACAGTAGCCCTAATAGACTTTGCAAAGAAAAAAAAAAAAAAAAGTGTCTGCACAGCAAGGCTGAATTTTCTGTGGAAAAGACTGTGGAGTGTGTATGTCTTGAGTAAAGACTGCCGTTGTTGAGACAGAGAAGTCTGACAGCATGGATGACAGCATGGAGGCGCTGTTTGAACAAATGGCGCAAGTTAATGTGCAACATAAGACTGCCGTGGTTGAGACAGATAAGTCCGGCAGTATGGAGGAGCTCGTTGAGTACCTGGTCCGGGCCCAGCGAAGCATGCAGCAGAGCATGGAGCAGCAGCGCCTGCAGCACCAGCAGCGCATGCAGCAGGCCCAGCAGCAATTCCTGCAGCAGCAGCAGGAGAATAACCGGTTGTTTTTTGAGCAGGTTGCAGCACTACAAAAGACTTGCAGCGCATCGTCCCAAAGTAATGTTGCAAAGTCACCTGCATTGTCCGCTGTAAAGAAGGCGGTAAGACGGTCCCTGAAAAAGATGACACCTCGTGACGATGTGGAGGTATATCTCACTAGGTTTGAGGGACTGTCAGAGAAGGAGAATCTGCCCCTATCTGAATGGGCCATGATGGTCGCACCCTATCTGATTGGAGAACCCCAAAGGGCCTATGCTGACCTGAGCGAGCAGGACAGCCAAGACTATGCCAAGCTGAAAGTGGAGATTCTTACCCGGCTGGGTGTTACGGTGACAGCCCGTGCCAGGGGAGTTCATGACTGGAGATGCAGTTGGGAGTCTGCAGTCAGCAAACCTGATTATGGAGTTGAAAAGGTGATAGTGGACCGCTACACCCAAGCACGTCCTCCTGAGGTACAGCCAGAGGTCGGACAAAGAGACCACCAGGACGCCAATCGTCTGGTCAGCCTGATGGAGAGGGCCTTCGCCACCAAGGACTGCCTCCGTGACCAGCCGTCTGAGAGGTCGTCACTTCGGAGTTCCTGGACGCCGAACTCTCCCGGTAAGAGCGTTCCAGCTGTTGGGGTCGTGTGGGTGGGAGAGTGTGATGGACAGTGTTGGAGATGTCGTGAAATTGCAGCCAACTGTCCAATAGAGGGGGAGCCTATGTGTTGTGATGTTGGCGGATCCCTCTCTCCCTGCGCAGAGCCTGTGTGTGTGTCCACCTCAGCCGAAGAGACTGGACCACAGGGGTCCCCGGTGGTTGTAAATGACTGCCCAGCACAGGCCCTCTTGGACTCAGAGAGTCCAGTGACTTCCGTATGGGACAGCCTGATTGATAGGGACTTTATCCCTGATAAACACCTGAGTGTGGTGTGCATCCATGGAGACACCAAAGTCTACCCAGAGACTGTCGTGGACTTGATCCCCAAACGCGGGGAGGTTTCATGTGAAGTGGGGGTAATGAAGAACCTGGTGCCCCCCGTCATATTGGGTAATGACTTTCCCCGTTCTAAGGATCTCTGGGGGAAAAATGTTTCTGATGGACAGTGTGATGAAGCTCCTATTGAGGGTGCGCAGTCCCGAGGGGCGGAACTGTTGTGAATGGGTTTGAGATGAGTTCTGAGCAGAGGCTCCCTCTGGTGGTTACAAGCGGTACTAGTGAAGATTGTGAGGACTGGGAATCAGGTGTTACTGACTGGTCTTATATAAGGGAGTCATTTTCCCATCAGGGTTGCCGGTGATCAATTGTTCTGGTCTGAATCCTTCATTCCAGTTTCCCTTGTAGCCTGCTGTGTCGTGTCTGCATCTCCTGCTACCAGATAAGAATTTTTCTTCTTTTGTGTTGTTGCTATATTTTTGCATTTTGTCCTGCACTTCTTTGGGGGCCTTCTGGGTCCCCTCCGGGGGCTTCTGCCTTCTCAGTTTAGTTCAGCCACTGAGTTTTGTTCTTTTGCTTTTTCCAGTTTTTTCAGTGGCTGCTGTTTTGATTTTGTTACACCAGAGAGCTAATTTAGGTGGTAGAGGTCGTGTGATCTCAGGTGATTTTGAAATTAGTAGAGTTGGTGTTTTTCAGGGTTTTCTGGGATTGCAGTGAGTACCCTTCCTGTCCTTTTCTATTTAGATAGTTTGGGCCCCAGCGTTTGCTCATTCTATTTTCTTTCTGTGTCAGTATTTCCTCTTGTCTAACCGCCATTACATGTTTGGGGGCTTTCTATTATCTTTGGGGTTCTGCTCCGGGGCAGATAGCTTTCCTATTTCTATCTTTAGGTGTAGTTAGTTTCTCAGGCTGTGACGAGGCTCTAGGACCAACGTAGGAACGCTCCACGGCTGCCTCTAGTTGTGGTGGTTAGTCAGGGTACTGCAATCCCATAGATTCCAACTGCTCTGGTGTATTGCCTTTTTTACCTGCACTCCTCAGCTACCGAAACATAACAGTATCACCGGCCTAAAAATTGAAAATTGTATGGTACTCACAGAAGGGAAAAAATATTGTGATAGAAAAAAGGTTGTCAGAGTTGTCAGAGATATTTTTCTGTTTGTTGCATTTTTTTTTTCCCTCTGTATCTCTGGGTGCTGGGGAGGATCTTTTCTCCCAATGGAGTTTGCACAGTTGTCTGGCCGTGTGGATCAGCTTGCCACTGAGGTTCGGAGTATTGCTATCTATCTTGCTGGGTTGCCTGTTGTGGAACCTAGGATCCCCATGCCAGATTTGTTTTTAGGGGATCGAGCTAAGTTTCAGAATTTCAAAAATAATTGTAAATTGTTTTTTGCCTTAAAATCTAAGTCCTCAGGAAACGCAGCGCAGCAGGTTCAAATTATCATCTCTCTCCTGCGCGCGATCCTCAGGATTGGGCTTTTTCCCTGATACCTGGGGATCCTGTTTTGAGTGATGTTGATGCGTTTTTTCGGGCTTTGGGGTTATTGTACGATGAGCCTAATGTCACTGATCAAGCTGAAAAAGCCTTGTTGGCATTAAATCAGGGGCTTGATGACGCTGAGTTATACTGTCAGAGATTCCGTAGGTGGGCAGTCCTGACCAAATGGAATGACGACGCTTTGGCGGCCCTTTTCCAGAATGGTCTGTCGGATAATGTAAAGGATGTTATGGTGGGATTCCCTGTCCCCTCTGGTCTCAATGATTCTATGTCATTAGCGATTCAAATTGACAGACGTTTGCGTGAGTGGAGAAGTATGCGTGGAGTGGTGTTGCCTTGTGAGCCAGCTTTGAGCCCATGCAGTGTGATGGAGTGGTGTCTGGGGCACAGCGTCATGAGTTTCGAAAGCGCAATACTTTATGTTTCTACTGTGGTGATGCCTCTCATGCTATTTCAGTCTGCCCTAAGCGGGGAAGACGTTTTGCACGCTCAGTTGTCTTGGGTAGTGTTCAGACTAAGTTTTTATTAACTGTCACTCTGATATGCTCTCTGTCCTCATTTTCTGCTCAGGCTTTCGTTGATTCTGGAGCAGCTATTAACCTGATGGATTATGATTTTGCTAAACGTTGTGGGTTTCCCTTGATACCCCTACAGAAGTCTATTCCCCTACTGGGGATCGATTCTACCCCTTTGGCTGAGAATAAACCCCAGTTTTCTACTCAGGTGATAATGAGGGTTGAACCTGATCACCAGGAGTGCTGCAAATTTTTGGTTCTATATAATCTGCATGACATTATCGTGCTGGGTTTCCCTTGGTTACAGTCTCATAATCCTGTTTTGGATTGGAAATCTGTGTCTGTAACCAGTTGGGGCTGCCAATGTTTAATACCAACACTCCTGTTTTTTCTGCCTCCCCCAAGCTCAGGATGTTCCTGACTTTTTGTTTGATTTTTCTGATGTGTTTAGCGAAAGTAAATCTGCATCCTTACCTCCCCATAGGAGCTATGACTGCGCTATTGAATTAGTGCCGGGTAGTAAATTCCCTAAAGGTCGCCTTTTTAACTTGTCTGTACCTGAACATGACGCTATGTGGTCTTATATCAAGGAATCATTGGAGAAGGGTCATATCAGACCATCCTCTTCACCCTTAGGTGCCGGTTTTTTCTTTGTGGCCAAAAAAGATGGTTCATTAAGGCCGTGTATTGATTATCGTCTCTTGAACAATATTACTGTGAAATATCAATACCCGTTACCCTTGATTTCTGACCTGTTTTCCAGGGTGAAAAACGCTACTTGGTTTACCAAGCTTGACCTCAGGGGGGCGTATAACCTTATTCGCATTAAGCACGGGGATGAATGGAAGACGGCATTCAATACCCTGAAGGGCATTTTGAGTACCTAGTGATGCCCTTTGGGCTCACTAATGCCCTTCCGTCTTCCAGTCCTTCATGAATGACATTTTCAGGGATTTTGTGGACAAATTTCTGATTGTTTATTTGGATGATATCTTGATTTTTTCTAATGACTGGGACTCTCATGTGAAACATGTTCGGACTGTGTTCCAGATTTTGAGGGATAATGCTCTGTATGTGAAGGGATCAAAGTGTCTTTTTGGCGTACAGAAGATCTCATTTCTGGGATTCATTTTGTCCCCATTGTTATTGAAATGGACCCGGTCAAGGTTCAGGCCATCTGTGATTGGGTCCAACCTACTTCATTAAAGGCTCTTCAGAGATTTTTGGGTTTTGCCAATTTTTATCGTAAATTTATTGGTAATTTCTCGTTATTGTTAAACCATTAACTGATTTGACCAGAAAGGGTTCTGATGTGGTGAATTGGCCTCCTGAGGCAGTCTCTGCATTTCAGGAACTTAAGCAGAGATTCACTTCTGCTCCTGTTCTACGGCAGCCTGATGTTTCTCTGCCATTTCAGGTGGAGGTTGATGCCTCTGAAATTGGGGCAGGTGCCGTTTTGTCCCAAAAAGATCCAGAGACCTCTAAAAGTAACCCTTGTGCCTTTTTCTCTCGAAAATTTTCTCCTACTGAACGTAATTATGACGTGGGTAATCGGGAGTTATTGGCCATGAAGTGGGCTTTTGAAGAGTGGAGACATTGGCTGGAGGGAGCCAAACATCAGGTGGTGGTCCTTACGGACCATAAGAATCTGGTCTATCTGGAATCTGCCAAGCGACTCAATCCTAGACAGGCCAGGTGGGCCTTGTTTTTCACACGTTTTAATTTTGTGGTTTCCTTTCTTCCTGGCACTAAGAATGTTAAGGCGGATGCCCTCTCGAGGGTTTCCTTGCGGACTCTCCTGAGTTATCTGATCCTTCTGTTATTTTGAAAGAGGGTGTAGTTCTTTCCGCCATCTCGCCCAATTTGAGACTTGCTCTGGAAGGGTGTCAGGAGGATAGGCCCGAGCGCTGCCCTGTTGGAAAATTGTTTGTCCCGGACCAATGGAAAAAGAGTGTGATGTCTGAGATTCATTGTTCCGCATTGGCTGGGCATCCCGGAATTTTTGGTACCAGAGACTTGGTTAGTCGGTCCTTTTGGTGGCCTACCTTGTCTCGCGATGTCAGGGAATTTGTGCAGTCCTGCGGGACTTGCTCTCGCTCCAAGCCTTGCTCTCGCTCTAGTGGTTTGTTGATGACATTGCCTGTGCCCAAGAGACCATGGACCCATATCTCTATGGATTTCATTTCCGATCTTCCTGTTTCTCGAGAATGACCACCATATGGGTAATTTGTGATAGGTTTTCCAAAATGATACATCTTGTGCCATTACCTAAGTTGCCTTCCTCCTCTGAATTGGTGCCGTTGTTTCTTCAGCACGTGGTTCGTTTACACGGCATTCCTGAGAACATTGTGTCTGACAGAGGAGTCCAGTTTGTTTCCAGATTTTGGAGGACTTTTTGTTCTAAACTGGGTGTTCAATTGTCTTTCTCCTCGGCATTTCATCCTCAGACCAATGGTCAAACTGAGAGAACAAACCAGACATTAGAGACTTATCTAAGATGCTTTGTGTCTGCTGATCAGGATGACTGGGTCTCTTTTTTGCCTTTGGCTGAGTTTGCTCTTAATAATAGGGCTAGCTCTGCCACTTTGATGTCTCCGTTTTTCTGTAATTCTGGTTTTCACCCTCGATTTTCTTCAGGACAGACGGAAGCTTCTGTCTGTCCAGGTGTTGACTCTGTTGTTGAGCGTATGCAACAGATTTGGGACCAGGTAGTGGAGAGGTTGTCCCTCTCTCAGGAGAGGGCCCAGCGGTTTGCTAACCGGCATAGGACTGATGGTCCTCGGTTTAAAGTGGGGGACTTGGTCTGGTTGTCCTCAAAGAATATTCCTATGAGAGTAGCATCTCCTAAATTTAAGCCTAGGTTCATTGGACCTTATAAGATCATGGAGATTATTAATCCTGTTTCTTTTCGTTTGCTTCTTCCAGGGACATTTAAGATCCATAACGTGTTCCACAAGTCCTTGTTGAAGAGGTTTGTTGAGCTAGTGGTTCCTGCTACTGTGCCTCCTGACCCTGTTTTGGTTGAGGGCAATCTGGAGTATGTGGTTGAGAAAATATTGGATTCTCGTTTTTCTAGACGAAGACTCCAGTATTTGGTTAAATGGAGAGGTTATGGTCAGGAAGACAATTCTTGGGTGTTTGCTTCGGACATCCATGCTAGGAGACTTATCCGTGCGTATCATAGAACTCATCCTGACCGACCTGGTTGCTCAAATGAGGGTTCGGTGACCCCTCCTCAAGGGGGGGGTACTGTTGTGAATGGGTTTGAGATGAGTTCTGAGCAGAGGCTCCCTCTGGTGGTTACAAGCGGTACTAGTGAAGATTGTGAGGACTGGGAATCAGGTGTTACTGACTGGTCTTATATAAGGGAGTCATTTTCCCATCAGGGTTGCCGGTGATCAATTGTTCTGGTCTGAATCCTTCATTCCAGTTTCCCTTGTAGCCTGCTGTGTCGTGTCTGCATCTCCTGCTACCAGATAAGAATTTTTCTTCTTTTGTGTTGTTGCTATATTTTTGCATTTTGTCCTGCACTTCTTTGGGGGCCTTCTGGGTCCCCTCCGGGGGCTTCTGCCTTCTCAGTTTAGTTCAGCCACTGAGTTTTGTTCTTTTGCTTTTTCCAGTTTTTTCAGTGGCTGCTGTTTTGATTTTGTTACACCAGAGAGCTAATTTAGGTGGTAGAGGTCGTGTGATCTCAGGTGATTTTGAAATTAGTAGAGTTGGTGTTTTTCAGGGTTTTCTGGGATTGCAGTGAGTACCCTTCCTGTCCTTTTCTATTTAGATAGTTTGGGCCCCAGCGTTTGCTCATTCTATTTTCTTTCTGTGTCAGTATTTCCTCTTGTCTAACCGCCATTACATGTTTGGGGGCTTTCTATTATCTTTGGGGTTCTGCTCCGGGGCAGATAGCTTTCCTATTTCTATCTTTAGGTGTAGTTAGTTTCTCAGGCTGTGACGAGGCGTCTAGGACCAACGTAGGAACGCTCCACGGCTGCCTCTAGTTGTGGTGGTTAGTCAGGGTACTGCAATCCCATAGATTCCAACTGCTCTGGTGTATTGCCTTTTTTACCTGCACTCCTCAGCTACCGAAACATAACACGGAACACAATGCTAGTGGGCCGTTAAACTTATGTGATAATGATGATGATGTATGATAATGATAATGATGATGATGATCATGATAATGATGATGACCATGATAATGATGCTGATGCTGATAATTAATGATGATGATCATGATAGTGATGATGATACTGATCATAATCATGATAATGATATTGATAATAATGATGACTGTGATAGTGATGAAATTCCTTTGCAGGTGATGTTGGGAGACGAGGATGGTGGTTCTCGGGAACCGAGTGTCCCTGACTTACCTGTGTCCTGTGACAATTTTGAGAGTGAGCAGTGGCGAGACCCCTCTCTTAAAACGGCCCAGGAAAATATAAATGTTCTAAATGAGGTTTCCCAAGAGCCTGGCTCTGAGGAGAGGTTTCCTCATGTTGCCATAAACACTCACCTGTTGTATAGGGACACTGAAGTCCAGGGAGAGGTCGTGAGCCAGCTCCTAGTACCTGAGTTATATGGAAGTATAGTGCTGGGGTTGTCACATAGTCACATACTTGAGGGACCACCTGAGGGAAACCAGGGACCAGATGGTGAAGTTAATGTTGTGGATGACATGTTAACTAAGGTTCCAGATCAAGATGTGAATGAGAATGAATTGTATAACCCTGACAGTGAGCAGGATGTGAATGAAAATGAAGTGTATAACCCTGAAAGTGAGCAGGATGTGAATGAGAATGAATTGTATAACCCTGACAGTGAGCAGGATGTGAATGAAAATGAAGTGTATAACCCTGAAAGTGAGCCAGATGTGGCTGAGAAAAAGGGGTCAGACAGGGATAGTGGTAGTGATAGTGAATCATCTGATGACAATCAAGCAACCAGTGCAAATGAGGAAGGCATGGTAGCAGAGGAGGTTGAGAGTCCTGAGAGGAAGGCTGATGCTGACCTTGCAGTCGGACAGAAGATGGCATCTGAAGATGTTTTACAGTTGGCCGGTTCCCTGGCGAAGACTAAGGTGAAAGGAGGAGAGCTGAGCTTTAAAGGCAGGACTCTGAAACTGAACACAGCCCAAGTAGATGCTGTTGGAAATGTGAAGTTACCAAGGTATGGTGTGGAATCTGTATCGTGCCAAGGACTCTGAGGGAGACGCTGCAGAGGTGGAAAAAGCCATAGAAGTGGTAGTCACCAAGCCAGATGCCTCATCAGAAGCTGAGGTCTCAAGTGAAGCTGTGAGGAACAAGACTGAGGATGTGGGGACTGACTCTGTCCAGGAGTCTGTTTCTGCCGAAGACAGCGGCGTGGACGGGTTGCGGTTCGGATCAGTGGCTGCAACTCGTGAAGCTCAGGCTGGAAGTTCGGCGCCCGGAGCCCCAGCGGTGTTCCCGAGTGACACCAAGGATCTGGATGAGTCACAAGATGAGATTTTGAGACATCGGGCTGGCGTTGGTGGGCTCAGGCGCTGTAAGGTTCTGTGTACATGTTCCTGAAACTCAGTTTTTCCGTCAGCCATTTTACTTTCTGTCTTGCTGCAGCTGTCTTGCCCTCAGTCAATATGGAGTTTCCAGCTTGCATGTTCCCGCCCTGATTCTCTCCCTCTTGCTTCTTAAGCAGCCACAGTTGAGCAATCAGTGCTTCAGAATCAAGCCTGCAGTGAACCTGTGACCTGACTCCTGGAAGCCTTGGACCTTGTACTCCAGTTATTTCCTTTGTGGAACTTTGGAACACTCGTGGACTTTGGAACCTTGCTATTTGATAAATCCACGTTTGCATGGACTTATGGTAACAGAGAAGAGATCCTGAACCTGTTGTGAGAGTGATTGCTGAGCTTAAGTTACTCTGGCCTGCTGTGTCTCCTGCTTTTGTATCTGCAAACTGTGTGACTATTATTGCCACTTGTATGAAGTAATACAAGACCTTCTATATCAAACCTGTGACTCCTGTGTTTTCATCGCACCCAAGCACAAGACACTATATGAACTGTACTCCTTACATTACAAGATTCTGAAGCCAAACGTTAGTGTCTGCTGGGTCTGGAAAGGCTGTGTCTGCTGTAACTGTGGATATCAGATGTCCGGTTGTACTTTCTGTGATGACAGTGGTTGTGACTTCTCACAACCATTCCAGGTGAGCAATTCCCTTAAGTTTTTTTTTCTGCAGTGTTACCACAGGTAAACACTATTGTTTTTTTTTTCTTTCCTCTTTTGTGTCTGCTGTAACTGTGGATATCAGATGTCCGGTTGAACTTTCTGTGATGATAGTGGTTGTGACTTCTCACAACCATTCCAGGTGAGCAGTTCCCTTAATTTTTTTTTCTCTCTGCAGTGTTACCACAGGTAAACATTATTGTTTTTTTTTTCTTCTCCTCTCCTTCCAGTACTCCTGTCTTAAAAGATCTGGAAAATGGAGGCCCGCATAAAGGAACTTTGCGGAGTGACTGATAACATCCTTGCAGATTTGCAGACTATAAAAACCCGTTTTACAAACCTACAGGACCTCACTAAACACAATTTGCAAGTGTTTGGACAGACTGCCCAGGATTTGCGAGCCAGGATTGAGGTTCTAGAGGAGCGAGTCCAGGCTCCTGCCGTAGCCCCGAGTTCTGGGATTCCTAAGTTGCCCCCTTTTCGTTTTGGCGGTGAACGTGAGAAATTCAGGGGATTTATTAATCAATGCAATCTTTTTTTTTCTGCACATGCTTCACAATTTCCCACTGAACGATCTAAAGTGCTTACTATAATTATGTTGCTTACCAACAAGGCTTTGATGTGGGCAAACCCTCTGATTGAGACTGAGGATGAATGTTTGGATCATCTTGATGCTTTCATTTCAGCCATGGGGCAGGTGTTTGATGACCCCAATCGAGGTGCAACAGCTGAAGCAGCCATGTTAGCTTTGCGCCAAGGTAAGCACTCGGTAGCTGAATATGCCTTGGATTTCAGGAGATGGGCCCTTGATACCACCTGGGACAGTTCCGCCAAAAAATCTATTTTTCGAAAGGGGTTATCTCCACTGATTAAGGATGAACTTGCTTGTGCCGACCCTCCCACTGCGTTAGGTGACTTTATTAACTACTGCATCCGTATTGATACTCGTCTGACTGAACGCAGGCAAGAGAGATGGTTCGAAAGCAATCGCACTAACCTTTTCCTACCTTCCTCTCCAGCTAAGGAACCTTTGAGTAGGATCTCACGGGAACCTGAACCTGAACCCATGCAGGTAGACTCTTTACAACGACGGGTTAGTGATGCACGCAAGGAACATCGTTTTAAGGAGAATCTATGTTTCTATTGTGGTAAGTCAGGGCACTTCATTATAAACTGCCCCAGCCGTTCTCGTAAGACTACTGCAGCACTCATTCACTGTGAGTGTTGCGAGAGGGGATCTGTTAGGTCCGAGCCTCAGGCTCCAGAGAGATCTGCAGCAACAGATCTTGATTTCTCGGACTTAAACTCCGTTACTTCTGAGGACGTTGACTGTGTAAACGCTGCAATTTTTCAAGTTTCCTCAGCGGTGTCCCAGCTGAGTTGAAGAAAAACAATTCTCATTGCTTTCTTTCCATCAAACTCTGGGTTGACTCAGCTTGGGTGTCTAGCTCTGCTATGATCGACTCAGGGGCAAGTGGAAATTTTATGGATGTCTCCTTTGCTCTGAAACAGGGGATACGTTCAGTGAAGAAGGCTACTCCAGTACAGATGGAAACTGTGGATGGCTCCCTGCTGACCTCTGGACCAGTGGATCAGGAAACAGAGCCTTTGAGGGTTCTTATGGGTAAAGATCATCAAGAGAAACTGTCCTTTATGCTTATCTCTTCTCCCCACTTTCCCATTATTCTAAGGCTACCATGGCTGCAGGCTCAGAATCCTACCATTAACTGGGAGACCAAGGAATTACACTTTCCAGAGAAACAGATGAGTCCAAAAGTTTCAGCTTGCTCTGTTCCTAAAGGAATCATGTCAGTCCCTGAACTACCAGCTGTATACCAGGACTATGTGGATTTATGTGACAAGAAGAACGCTGACCAGCTTCCCCTCACCGTCCATATGATTGTCCAATTGAATTATTGCCTGGAGCAGAGATACCTTTTGGTAAGATCTACCCCTGGCGGGGCCCGAGCTAAAGGCTTTAAAGGATTACATAGACGAAAATCTAGCCAAGGGCTTCATACGCCCCTCTTCATCTCCTGCAGGTGCACCCATCTTCTTTGTAAAGAAGAAAGATGGATCTCTGAGACCCTGCATAGACTATAGGGAACTCAATAAGGTTACTATTAGAAACCGTTATCCATTGCCTTTAATCCCTGAGTTATTGGAGAGAGTGCGACATGCCAAAATTTTCTCTAAACTAGATCTCGGTGGGGCCTATAACTTAGTCCGTATTAGACCTGGGGATGAATGGAAGACTGCATTCAGGTCACGCTATGGACACTTTGAATATCTAGTTATGCCTTTTGGTCTGAGTACCGCCCCAGCCACTTTCCAACACTTGGTGAATGACATCTTCAGGGATCTCCTAGATACATTCGTGGTGATTTATTTGGATGATATTCTAATTTTTTCTAACTCCACTGAGGAACATCATGGACATGTGAGAATGGTCTTGGAACGTCTAAGACAAAATCATCTTTACATCAAACTTGAAAAGTGTGAATTCCATAGGACCGAAATTCAATTTCTGGGGTATGTACTGTCTACACAAGGAATTAGTATGGATGGAAGCAAGACCCAAGCCATCAAGGATTGGCCAAGTCCTAGAAATGTGAAGGAGGTGCAGCGCTTCATCGGGTTTGCCAACTTCTATAGACGTTTCATTAGGAATTTCTCTGAGGTAGTGTCACCTATCACCCAACTTACCCGGAAACAGTCTAGGTTCTCCTGGACTCCCCAAGCCCAGGAAGCATTTTCCCGTTTAAAAGATAAATTTGCCACTGCACCTATCTTAGTACATCCCAACCCCGAACTTGCCTTCATAATAGAGGTGGATGCTTCGGACTGTGCCGTTGGAGCTATACTCTCTCAGAGAACAGGTGAGAAGAATGTCTTGCATCCCTGTGCCTTCTTTTCCCAGCAGTTGTCTTCGGCTGAGAGGAACTACGATGTGGGCAATAGAGAGTTGTTGGCCATTATTGCCGCCTTCAAAGAATGGAGACACCTTCTTCAGGGAGCTGCACAGCAAATAGTCGTCCTGACAGATCATCGTAACCTTGAATTTATCAGGTCGGCTAAGTGCCTGACTCCTCGCCAGGCTCGCTGGAATCTTTTCTTAAAACCAATTTAATTTTATCATTTCTTATAGACCAGGATCGCGCAATGGAAAGGCTGATGCACTCTCTAGGATTTATTCAGCAGAGACATGTCCACTTACTCCTCCTAAGACTATTCTTCCTGACTCTAGATTCCTGGGAGTGATTCATAATCAAGACCTACTTAAGGACATCAAGGAAGCATACCATGCGGATTCCTTTTTGGCACAACCCCCAAGGGACGTAAGTCTTGTCTTTAAGAATGGTGTGTGGATTCAGGGACAACGTCTGTATATTCCTGAAACAGTCAGATTAAGAGTATTGCAACTCATTCACGATTCCAAGATAGCTGGGCATAGAGGAATTCTAAAGACACAGGAATTTCTTTCTCGTTTCTTTTGGTGGCCCACTTGCAGGAAGGATGTTTTAAACTATGTCACTTCATGTGAAGTCTGTGCAAGATGCAAAACACCTCGCTCCTCACCAACTGGTCTGTTGCAACCTCTTCCCACCCCGTCCCGCCCGTGGGGATCCATTTCTATGGACTTCATTGTGGAGTTACCAACCTCTCAAGGGAAGAACACTATTCTAGTGGTGGTTGATCGTTTAACAAAAGCAGCTAATTTTATCCCTTGTGTCGGCTTACCCACTGCAAGACAGGCATCAGATTTGATGATTAAAAATGTGTTTCGTTTACATGGAGTACCAGATGAGGTTATTTCCGATCGAGGGGTGCAATTCACTTCAAGGTTTTGGCAAAATTTCTGTGCAGCATTGGACATTAAAGTGAACCTTTCTTCTGCTTTTCATCCTCAGACTAATGGACAGACGGAACGAACCAATCAGACCCTGGAGCAGTATCTTCGCTGCTTTATCTGCCACCTACAGGATGATTGGGTGGATCTACTTCCACTTGCTGAGTTCTCTTATAACAACTCTCAGAGCGCCTCCACTAAGCAGTCTCCTTTTTACTCCAATTTAGGTTATCATCCTAATATTCTTCCTCGATTTCCCATAGAAACGCCTTTGCCAGCAGTGGCTGAAAGAATCACATATTTACAAAAGAATATGGATCTTCTAAAGGGAAATCTGGAATTGGCTCAGGAAAGGTACAAGAAAGCCGCAGATAAATTTCGTAAACCTGCACCAGCTTTCAAGGTAGGAGACCTGGTCTGGCTGTCAACCAGAAATCTTAAGTAGTGTTGAGCGATATTGCTCGATATCTAAAAATATTGTATCGAAATTGTATCGCCGATATCACTAAATATCGTCGATATCCGATTTGGATAGCGGATGTCCCATGTAAGTCTATGGGAACAAAATATCGAAACTAAAAAAAACCTTTATTTCCTTGTAAACACTAAATATACACACATAGAATACATATATATATATATATATATATATATATATATATATATACATGTCATTGTGACATATATATATACATATATGTATAGTTTATACACTTCTACATAGTAAAATATCCTCTGATTCAATTGCCGGGTAAAGCCGGCTTCTGTGAAAAGACAGAAGCACCCGACATGAAATGACACTTGGTGTACATAGGGTTAACCATGTCTTTTCATGTCGTTTGCAATCTGATTTGCACAAACAATTACATCAGTCTATGTGTGCAAAATTTCACACCTGTAGGGGTTAATTAAAGGTGTAAATTCGTTGTAAAAAAAACGGACTTTTTTGCTACGAATTTACACCTTTAATTAACCCCTACAGGTGTGAAATTTTGCACACTTACACTCATGTAATTGTTTGTGCAAATCAGATATCAAACTACATGAAAAGACATGGTTAACTCTATGTAAACCAAGTGTCATTTCATGTCGGGTTCTGCATTTTCACAAAAGCCGGCAATTGAATTAGCGGCTATTATACTATGTAGAAGTGTATGAACTATAAATATAAATATATATATATGTGTCACAAATTTAATGACATGTATATATATATATGAGGTGTAAAATTGCTGAAAAAAAATGCGTGGGCTCCCGCCCTATTTTCGCAACCAGACAAAGCCAGTGAGTGGGGGCAGATAATAATAGCCCAGAAAGGGACCATTATTTTTGCCCCCCCCGGCTACTAACATCTGCCCCCAGACACCCCAGAGAGGGCAAATCTCTAATTAGATTTGCCCTTTCTGGCACTTTGCCCGTCTATTCCCATTGCCCTGTAGCGGTGGCGAATGGGTTAATAAGGGGTTAAAATGACCTTGCTATTGAAAGGTCACTTTAAGCCAGGTTAATAATTGAGAGCTGTCAATTAGACAACTATTAATTATTAATCCTATTGTATGAAAGAAAAATCAAACACACACACTTTAATAAAAAAGAAGTTTAATGAAATAATCACACAGTTTTTGACCATATTTTATTTTCCTGCTAAAACCATTTCCTGTAATAAAAATAAAATAATAAAGCAAAATTATTCTTACAATCCGATGTACAGTCAGGTCCCACGGTGTAATCCTTCAGAAAGGGTTAATGTTTACTGCAGGGACCGCAGCTAATGCTGCAGCCTCACAGTAAACCCCCAAATGAATGAGTTCCTCTCCTGGCTGACAGGAGAGGAAGTGGAAAGCTTAATTGATTGCTTTCCACTTTCACTTCAGGTCAGCCAGGGACACAATCAGTGACGTCAGAGGGAACTGGTTAACAAAAATAGGGGTTCCCTTTGAAAAAAAATGGCGTGGGGTCCCCTCTATTTTTGTTAACCAGCCAGATGAAGCAGACCGCTGAGGCCTAGATTTTCAGGCTGTTAAGGAGCCAAGATCCATGGACCTTGCCAGCCTGATAATACCAGGCCACAGCAGTCTGCATATCTTGGCTGATTAATAAAAATAGGGGATCCCCTCGAAAAAAATTGGCGTGGGGTCCCCCCTATTTTTGTTAACCAGCCAGATGAAGCAGACCGCTGAGGCCTGGTTTTTCAGGCTGGTAAGGATCCAATATCCATGGACCTTGCAAGCCTGATAATACCAGGCCACAGCAGTCTGCTTAGCTTGGCTGGTTAACAAAAATAGGGGATCCCCTCGAAAAAAAAAACGGCGTAGGGGTCCCCCTATTTTTGTTAACCAGCCAAGTAAAATGCAGACTGCTGCGGCCTGGTATTAAAAGACTGTCAATGCCCATGGATTTTGGCCCTCAACAGCCTGATAATACCAGGCTACAGCAGCCCCACATTTGGCGCATCAAAAGATGTGCCAATTGTGGCACTTTACCCGGCTCTTCCCACTTGCCCTGTAGCGGTGGCAAGCGGGGTAATAAGGGGTTAATGTCACCGTTGATTGCACGGTGACAATAAGCCCGGTTAATAATGGAGAGGCGTCAATAAGACACCGATCCATTATTAATCCCAAAGTTATTAAATGCATAAAAAAAAGACAAAGCAAGAAAAAAGTATTTTAATGAAATAAAAGAGACAACACAGTTTTAATTTCTTTTATTGTACTCTCATTCCTGCGACGCCATCGATCTCCTGTAAAAAAAGAAAAACAACAAACCAACAGTATACCACCTGTCCGACGCAGTCCATAGTAACGATTGTCCCACGACGATCCAGCTCTGCTACATCGCAATGACAGGCAGAGCCTGTCATCGCGACGCAGCACAGCTGATTACCTGGTTCCCCGGCGGTGACATCATTGGACTGACTGCTTTACGGCCGGGATTACCCAGCAGTCACTGCAGTTATCGCGAGAAACTGCATGTGACCGCCGGGGAGAAGAGGATGGCGGCCATTAAGCAGTCCGGGATGTGACCGCCGGAGATCTTCTGCCAGGTAAGTGCCGCTGACTCCTGACAGACCCGACCGACGGACACTGACAGTGACAGACCCGACCGACGGACACAGACAGTGACAGTGACAAATCCGATTCCGGTATTCGATAAGACGAAAATATCGAAACGAATTATCGAAAGGCCGATAGAGCTAATATCGGCCGATAGCCGATATTTGCATTATCGTATCGCTCAACACTAATCTTAAGTTAAGAAATCCATCATCTAAGTTGGGACATAAATACATTGGACCTTATAAAATCAGTAAAATTATAAGTGCTGTCGCTTGTCGTCTTCAACTGCCCAGAACTATGAGAATCCACCCTGTCTTTCATGTATCTCTACTAAAGGCTGCGACACCCAATACGTTTCCTGGACGTTCTTCTCCTTGCCCTGACCCAGTGCTAGTCGATGGTCAGGAAGAATTTGTGGTGGAAAGGATTCTAGATTCCAGGTTGTATAGAAATCAGTTACAATATTTGATTAAATGGCAGGGCTACGCAGTGGAGGACAATTCATGGGAACCAGTCAATAACGTTAATGCTCCTCGCTTGCTCCGTCAGTTTCATCAGAGGTACCCACACAAGCCTGGTCTGAGGTCATCCGGAGGTTGTCCCTAAGGGGGGAGTAATGTAAGGTTCTGTGTACATGTTCCTGAAACTCAGTTTTTCCGTCAGCCATTTTACTTTCTGTCTTGCTGCAGCTGTCTTGCCCTCAGTCAATATGGAGTTTCCAGCTTGCATGTTCCCGCCCTGATTCTCTCCCTCTTGCTTCTTAAGCAGCCACAGCTGAGTAATCAGTGCTTCAGAAGCAAGCCTGCAGTGAACCTGTGACCTGACTCCTGGAAGCCTTGGACCTTGTACTCCAGTTATTTCCTATTGTGGAACTTTGGAACACTCGTGGACTTTGGAACCTTGCTATTTGATACATCCACGTTTGCATGGACTTATGGTAACAGAGAAGAGATCCTGAACCTGTTGTGAGAGTGATTGCTGAGCTTAAGTTACTCTGGCCTGCTGTGTCTCCTGCTTTTGTATCTGCAAACTGTGTGACTATTATTGCCACTTGTATGAAGTAATACAAGACCTTCTATATCAAACCTGTGACTCCTGTGTTTTCATCGCACCCAAGCACAAGACACTATATGAACTGTACTCCTTACATTACAGGCGCACTTTCATGGAGTCTACATCGGAGCCGCGTCCCAACAAATGGGAAAGGCGATGTGTCACTCCATTGCCGCTGCAGACACACGGGAGCTCAGATGGGATGCAGAACGTGGTGGAAGAGAAGAATCCGGCGGGTTCTGAGTATACAGATGCAGCTATCAAGGAGAACTTGAAAGCCGGAATAAATGGAAATATTGGAGACCATAATGATGTGACTGAAGAGGTAGAATGTAAGACTGACGGTAGGGCTTCTGAGCATGTTCTACCAGAAGAGCCTGAAGAAGGGGCCGAAGACATAAAAGACGTCCAACAGGTACCAGATGAATTGATGACTTCTCAGAAAAAACTCCAAACTGTGATGAAGGAGTGTGATGAAAGCCATGAGCATCTTCGTGAGAAGGTCAATGAAGTAAAAGGAAGGATACAGGGAATCTTTCGTTGCAAGAGCAAATGCTGCTCAATAAGTCTAAGGCTCTATATAAGAATGCTGTTGTTACGGTAGAACATTACAATTCAGCTGGTGACTTAGCGGATGAATTATGTATACTGCAAAAGAAAAACGATCAGCTCCTTCTACAGTCCTAATCATTTGAACAGTGTAGCTTAAAATGGTCAGAGACCATGGCAGAGGAGCTTAAGGTCTGTGAAATAGACTTTATGAGTCAACCGATATTCAAGAAAATAGATGTGCTAAAGAGGGTTCAAGGGGAACTAGAGAAAAGTGAAAAACCCCCTATACCTTCTGTGATAGTTGGTGACACATGGTCAGTGCACCAGGGACAGGAGGTACGTGAGTTTCTGAGGAAGAGTCAGCAGAAGTGTTCTGATGTGCCAGGTCGTACTTCTCTGGCCAGTCACTATATCGAAACTGAGCCCGGCCCTAAGGTCAAGATGAAACCGTGCAGGATACCCGAGGCCCGCAGAGAGCATAGGCTTGGGAGGGTACAGGGTAGTGCGGATGCTTCAGATGAAGAGAAAGCTGATGTTGGCTATGGCTCAGGTGAAGATACAGATGACAGTAGTGAAGATGAAGCTGATGAGGGCCATGACTGGTCCAGAGTTCACTGGATGACCAGCCCTCCGGTCTGGAGAAGAGGGGGGGGATATGTGAGACAGTGAGAGTATGTGTGTTGAATGGGGTGTACATTTCACCTAGATACTTTGCTGACTGGTATAAGGGAAATGTATGGCTTTGTAAACCTAGTGGTAGAGAAAGGTCACTACACCTTACATTCAGTACACACTTGCAGCTCAGGCCTGAAACCACTCAGCTGTTAATTAGGAGACCAGAAGTAGGTGTCTGCGAACACAGACAGGGAGCTCGCTTAGTCTGGACAAGGAGTCCAGGCACAAGAAGGAGTCTCCAGGAGTATGAGCTGTCTCAGTTTGGGTGCTCGATGTACCCCGGACACAGGAGTAGTCTCTGTGAGAATCCATGCGGATCGCTGCTGAATAGGAGGGGAGCTCTCTCAAGTCTGGACGTTGAAGGTGCCTTCAGACACAAGGAGGAGACTCTGTGAAACTCCATGCTGGTAAATGCTGAACATATGATTTGTTTTGGCCCAGGCTGTAAGAGTCTGGTCCCGGATAGATAGGGAAATCTATCTAAGTGTAGTAAGTGGCTGGACAAGCCCAGGTCTTATGTTTATGATTTGGTTTTGATTATGTTCTGTTTGCTGTGGACTTTAATAAAACTGGTTGCGGTACTGCCGCACTAAGCTATCCCGCTAGCGATCTCGTTAGCGTTGCATACTAATGAGATCGCTAGCGGGATTGTTTCTATATCGCTAAATGCGGCCACATTTAGCGATATAGTTAACGACGCTATCGCCGTTAGCAATCTTCTTAACGACTTTAGCGGTACAAAAGTACCGCTAAATCGCTAAGAAAAGGTGCCACACAGCGATTAGATACTTACCCAGCGGGAGCGCCGACGAGAAAATAGGGTCCGGAACGATTCCAGCGACGAGCGAGATCACAGCAGGAAGCTCGTCGCTGGAAGCTGCCGCACTGAACAATATCGCTAACGGGATCGCTAAATAGTGACGTTTTTTAGCGATCCCGTTAGCGATATTGTTTAGTGTGGCATACCCTTAAGTGTAGTAAGTGGCTGGACAAGCCCAGGTCTTATGTTTATGATTTGGTTTTGATTATGTTCTGTTTGCTGTGGACTTTAATAAAACTGGTTGCGGCCAGTTTTTACCAGAACTGCTGTCTGTGAATGAACTGTTTCCGTGCCACTCCGTCTACCCGGACGGCGATCCCAGAGCTATATCCCCTGAAAAGCTTACAATTGGTGCTGGAATGTGCGTGCAGCACAGTGGCGAGAGACAGCAATAAAAGGTGAAGTCTGTTGAAGCAGCAGCAGAGAGAGAAAAAAAAACTGTGTCAGAGAAAAAAAAAAAAAAAAGAGAAACGTCTGTTGGAGCAGTCTTAAAGAGACAGTGGCCCTAATAGAGTTTGCAGAGAAAAAAAAGTGTGTCAGCAAGGAGAAACATCTGTTGGAGCAGTCTTAAAGAGACAGTAGCCCTAATAGACTTTGCAAAGGAAAAAAAAAAAAGTGTCTGCACAGCAAGGCTGAATTTTCTGTGGAAAAGACTGTGGAGTGTGTATGTCTTGAGTGAAGACTGCCGTTGTTGAGACAGAGAAGTCTGACAGCATGGATGACAGCATGGAGGCGCTGTTTGAGCAAATGGCGCAAGTTAATGTGCAACATAAGACTGCCGTGGTTGAGACAGATAAGTCCGGCAGTATGGAGGAGCTCGTTGAGTACCTGGTCCAGGCCCAGCGAAGCATGCAGCAGAGCATGGAGCAGCAGCGCCTGCAGCACCAGCAGCGCATGCAGCAGGCCCAGCAGCAATTCCTGCAGCAGCAGCAGGAGAATAACCGGTTGTTTTTTGAGCAGGTTGCAGCACTACAAAAGACTTGCAGCGCATCGTCCCAAAGTAATGTTGCAAAGTCACCTGCATTGTCCGCTGTAAAGAAGGCGGTAAGACGGTCCCTGAAAAAGATGACACCTCGTGACGATGTGGAGGTATATCTCACTAGGTTTGAGGGACTGTCAGAGAAGGAGAATCTGCCCCTATCTGAATGGGCCATGATGGTCGCACCCTATCTGATTGGAGAACCCCAAAGGGCCTATGCTGACCTGAGCGAGCAGGACAGCCAAGACTATGCCAAGCTGAAAGCGGAGATTCTTACCCGGCTGGGTGTTACGGTGACAGCCCGTGCCAGGGGAGTTCATGACTGGAGATGCAGTTGGGAGTCTGCAGTCAGCAAACCTGATTATGGAGTTGAAAAGGTGATAGTGGACCGATACACCCAAGCACGTCCTCCTGAGGTACAGCCAGAGGTCGGACAAAGAGACCACCAGGACGCCAATCGTCTGGTCAGCCTGATGGAGAGGGCCTTCGCCACTAAGGACTGCCTCCGTGACCAGCCGTCTGAGAGGTCGTCACTTCGGAGTTCCTGGACGCCGAACTCTCCCGGTAAGAGCGTTCCAGCTGTTGGGGTCGTGTGGGTGGGAGAGTGTGATGGACAGTGTTGGAGATGTCGTGAAATTGCAGCCAACTGTCCAATAGAGGGGGAGCCTATGTGTTGTGATGTTGGCGGATCCCTCTCTCCCTGCGCAGAGCCTGTGTGTGTGTCCACCTCAGCCGAAGAGACTGGACCACAGGGGTCCCCGGTGGTTGTAAATGACTGCCCAGCACAGGCCCTCTTGGACTCAGAGAGTCCAGTGACTTCCGTATGGGACAGCCTGATTGATAGGGACTTTATCCCTGATAAACACCTGAGTGTGGTGTGCGTCCATGGAGACACCAAAGTCTACCCAGAGACTGTCGTGGACTTGATCCCCAAACGCGGGGAGGTTTCATGTGAAGTGGGGGTAATGAAGAACCTGGTGCCCCCCGTCATATTGGGTAATGACTTTCCCCGTTCTAAGGATCTCTGGGGAAAAATGTTTCTAATGGACAGTGTGATGAAGCTCCTATTGAGGGTGCGCAGTCCCGAGGGGCGGAACTGTTGTGAATGGGTTTGAGATGAGTTCTGAGCAGAGGCTCCCTCTGGTGGTTACAAGCGGTACTAGTGAAGATTGTGAGGACTGGAATCAGGTGTTACTGACTGGTCTTATATAAGGGAGTCATTTTCCCATCAGGGTTGCCGGTGATCAATTGTTCTGGTCTGAATCCTTCATTCCAGTTTCCCTTGTAGCCTGCTGTGTCGTGTCTGCATCTCCTGCTACCAGATAAGAATTTTTCTTCTTTTGTGTTGTTGCATATTTTTGCATTTTGTCCTGCACTTCTTTGGGGGCCTTCTGGGTCCCCTCCGGGGGCTTCTGCCTTCTCAGTTTAGTTCAGCCACTGAGTTTTGTTCTTTTGCTTTTTCCAGTTTTTTCAGTGGCTGCTGTTTTGATTTTGTTACACCAGAGAGCTAATTTAGGTGGTAGAGGTCGTGTGATCTCAGGTGATTTTGAAATTAGTAGAGTTGGTGTTTTTCAGGGTTTTCTGGGATTGCAGTGAGTACCCTTCCTGTCCTTTTCTATTTAGATAGTTTGGGCCCCAGCGTTTGCTCATTCTATTTTCTTTCTGTGTCAGTATTTCCTCTTGTCTAACCGCCATTACATGTTTGGGGGCTTTCTATTATCTTTGGGGTTCTGCTCCGGGGCAGACAGCTTTCCTATTTCTATCTTTAGGTGTAGTTAGTTTCTCAGGCTGTGACGAGGCGTCTAGGACCAACGTAGGAACGCTCCACGGCTGCCTCTAGTTGTGGTGGTTAGTCAGGGTACTGCAATCCCATAGATTCCAACTGCTCTGGTGTATTGCCTTTTTTACCTGCACTCCTCAGCTACCGAAACCTAACAGTATCACCGGCCTAAAAATTGAAAA
>JARQOD010000002.1:195592281-195653113 GCA_033576555.1 Oophaga sylvatica
ATATGTGGATTTTTGCAAAAAAAACCCTGACCAGCCCCCCTCCCGTCCTTTGTTGAAATTGAATTTTGCCTGGAGCGAGTCCCTTGGAATTTTTCCCCCGGGGGGCCCGGCAAAAGGTTTTAAAAATTAATGACAAATCTACCCAAAGGTTAAAACCCCCTTTTTCATCCTGCGGGTCCCCCCCTTTTCTTTGTAAAAAGAAAGGGGGTCTCTGGCCCTGGTGACAAGGGGGAACTAAAAGGTTCTTTTGGAAACCGTTACCTTTTCCTTTAATCCCTGGTTTTGGGGAAGAGGGACATGAAAATTTTCTCAAACAGATCTCCGTGGGGTAAATTATCCGTTTAGACCGGGATAAAGGGAAACTGTTGGTCATCTGGGGCACTTTGAATATCTAGTTATGCCTTTTGGTCTGAGTACCCGCCCCGCCACTTCCAACACTTGGTGAATGACATCTTCAGGGTCTCCAGATACTTTCGTGGTGATTTATTTGGATATATTCTAATTTTTTCTAACTCCACTGAGGAACATCATGGACATGTGAGAATGGTCTTGGAACGTCTAAACAAAATCATCTTTACATCAAACTTGAAAAGTGTGAATTCCATAGACAGAAATTCAATTTCTGGGTATGTACTGTCTACACAGAATTAGTATGGATGGAAGCAAGACCCAAGCCATCAAGGATTGGCCAGTCCTAGAAATGTGAAGGAGGTGCAGCGCTTCACGGGTTTGCCAACTCTATAGACGTTTCATTAGGAATTTCTCTGAGTAGTGTCACCTATCAACCCAACTTACCCGAAACATCTAGGTTCTCCTGGACTCCCCAACCCAGGAAGCATTTTCCCGTTTAAAAGAAAATTTACCACTGCACCTATCTTAGTACATCCCAAACCCCGAACTTGCCTTCAATAATAGAGGGGATGCTTCGGACTGTGCCGTTGGAGCTATACTCTCTCAGAGAACAGGTAGAAGAATGTCTTGCATCCTGTGCCTTCTTTTCCCAGCAGTTGTCTTCGGCTGAGAGGAACTACGATTGGGCAATAGAGAGTTGTTGGCCATTATTGCCGCCTTCAAAGAATGGAGACACCTTCTTCAGGGAGCTGCACAGCAAATAGTCGTCCGACAGATCATCGTAACCTTGAATTATCAGGTCGCTAAGTGCTGACTCCTCGCCAGGCTCGCTGGAATCTTTTCTTAAACCAATTTAATTTTATCATTTCTTATAGACCCAGGATCGGCAATGGAAAGGCTGATGCACTCTCTAGGATTTATTCAGCAGAGACACGTCCACTACTCCTCCTAAGACTATTCTTCCTGACTCAGATTCCTGGGAGTGATTCATAATCAAGACCTACTTAAGGACATCAAGGAACATACCATGCGGATTCCTTTTTGCACACCCCCAAGGGACGTAAGTCTGTCTTTAAGAATGGTGTGTGGATTCAGGGACAACGTCTGTATATTCCTGAAACAGTCAGATTAAGAGTATTGCAACTCATTCACGATTCCAAGATAGCTGGGCATAGAGGAATTCTAAAGACACAGGAATTTCTTTCTCGTTTCTTTTGGTGGCCCACTTGCAGAAGGATGTTTTAAACTATGTCACTTCATGTGAAGTCTGTGCAAGAAGCAAAACACCTCGCTCCTCACCAACTGGTCTGTTTCAAACCTCTTCCCACCCCGTCCCGCCCGTGGGGATCCATTCTATGGACTTCATTGTGGAGTTACCAACCTCTCAAGGGAAGAACACCATTCTAGTGGTGGTTGATCGTTTAAACAAAAGCAGCTCATTTTATCCCTTGTGTCGGCTTACCCACTGCAAGACAGGCATCAGATTTGATGATTAAAAATGTTTTCGTTTACATGGAGTACCAGATGAGGTTATTTCGGATCGAGGGTGCAATCACTTCAAGGTTTTGGCAAAATTTCTGTGCAGCATTGGACATTAAAGTGAACCTTTCTTCTGCTTTTCATCCTCAGACTAATGGACAACGGAACAACCAATCAGACCCTGGAGCATATCTTCGCTGCTTTATCTGCACCTACAGGATGAAGGGTGGATCACTTCCACTGGCTGAGTTCTCTTATAACAACCTCAGAGCGCCTCCACTAAGCAGTCTCCTTTTTACTCCATTTAGGTTATCATCCTAATATTCTTCCTCGATTTCCCATAGAAACGCCTTTTGCCAGCAGGGCTGAAAAGAATCACATCTTTACAAAAGAATATGGATCTTCTAAAGGGAAATCTGGAATTGGCTCAGGAAAGGTACAAGAAGCCGCAGATAAATTTTCGTAAACCTGCACCAGCTTTCAAGGTAGGAGACCTGGTCTGGCTGTCAACCAAAATCTTAAGTAGTGTTTGACGATATTGCTCGATATCTAAAAATATCGTATCGAAATTGTATCGCCGATATCACTAAATATCTTCGATATCCGATTTCGATAGCGGAAGTCCCATGTAAGTCTATGGAACAAAAATATCGAAACTAAAAAAAACCTTTATTTCCTTGTAAACACTAAATATACACACATAGAATACATATATATATATATATATATAATATATATATATTATACATGTCATTGTGACATATATATATACATATATGTATAGTTATATCACTTCTACATAGTAAAATATCCCTCTGATTCAATTGCCGGGTAAAGCCGGCTTCTGTGAAAAGACAGAAGCCACCCGACATGAAATGACACTTGGTGTACATAGGGTTAACCATGTCTTTTCATGTCGTTTGCAATCTGATTTGCACAAACAATTACATCAGTCTATGTGTGCAAAATTTCCCACCTGTAGGGGTTAATTAAAGGTGTAAATTGTTGTAAAAAAAAACAGACTTTTTTGCTACGAATTTACACCTTTAATTAACCCCTACAGTGTGAATTTTGCACACTTACACTCATGTAATTGTTTGTGCAAATCAGATATCAAACTACATGAAAAGACATGGTTAACTCTATGTAAACCAAGTGTCATTTCATGTCGGGTTCTGCATTTCACAAAAGCCGGCAATTGAATTAGCGGCTATTATACTATTAGAAGTGTATGAACTATAAATAATAAATATATATATATATGTGTCACAAATTTAATGACATGTATATATATATATGAGGTGTAAAATTGCTGAAAAAAAAATGCGTGGCTCCCGCCCTATTTTCGCAACCAGACAGACAAAGCCAGTGAGTGGGGGCAGATAATAATAGCCCAGAAAGGGACCATTATTTTTGCCCCCCCCCGGCTACTAACATCTGCCCCCAGACACCCCAGAGAGGGCAAATCTCTAATTAGATTTGCCCTTTCTGGCACTTTGCCCGTCTATTCCCACTTGCCCTGTAGCGGTGGCAAGCGGGGTAATAAGGGGTTAATGTCACCGTTGATTGCACGGTGACAATAAGCCCGGTTAATAATGGAGAGGCGTCAATAAGACACCGATCCATTATTAATCCCAAAGTTATTAAATGCATAAAAAAAAGACAAAGCAAGAAAAAAGTATTTTAATGAAATAAAATAGACAACACAGTTTTAATTTCTTTTATTGTACTCTCATTCCTGCGACGCCATCGAACTCCTGTAAAAAAAGAAAAAAAACAAACCAACAGTATACCACCTGTCCGACGCAGTCCATAGTAACGATTGTCCCACGACGATCCAGCTCTGCTACATCGCAATGACAGGCAGAGCCTGTCATCGCGACGCAGCACAGCTGATTACCTGGTTCCCCGGCGGTGACATCATCGGACTGACTGCTTTACGGCCGGGATTACCAGCAGTCACTGCAGTTATCGCGAGAAACTGCATGTGACCGCCGGGGAGAAGAGGATGGCGGCCATTAAGCAGTCCGGGATGTGACCGCCGGAGATCTTCTGCCAGGTAAGTGCCGCTGACTCCTGACAGACCCGACCGACGGACACTGACAGTGACAGACCCGACCGACGGACACAGACAGTGACAGTGACAAATCCGATTACGGTATTCGATAAGACGAAAATATCGAAACGAATTATCGAAAGGCCGATAGAGCTAATATCGGCCGATAGCCGATATTTGCATTATCGTATCGCTCAACACTAATCTTAAGTTAAGAAATCCATCATCTAAGTTGGGACATAAATACATTGGACCTTATAAAATCAGTAAAATTATAAGTGCTGTCGCTTGTCGTCTTCAACTGCCCAGAACTATGAGAATCCACCCTGTCTTTCATGTATCTCTACTAAAGGCTGCGACACCCAATACGTTTCCTGGACGTTCTTCTCCTTGCCCTGACCCAGTGCTAGTCGATGGTCAGGAAGAATTTGTGGTGGAAAGGATTCTAGATTCCAGGTTGTATAGAAATCAGTTACAATATTTGATTAAATGGCAGGGCTACGCAGTGGAGGACAATTCATGGGAACCAGTCAATAACGTTAATGCTCCTCGCTTGCTCCGTCAGTTTCATCAGAGGTACCCACACAAGCCTGGTCTGAGGTCATCGGAGGTTGTCCCTAAGGGGGGGAGTAATGTAAGGTTCTGTGTACATGTTCCTGAAACTCAGTTTTTCCGTCAGCCATTTTACTTTCTGTCTTGCTGCAGCTGTCTTGCCCTTAGTCAATATGGAGTTTCCAGCTTGCATGTTCCCGCCCTGATTCTCTCCCTCTTGCTTCTTAAGCAGCCACAGCTGAGCAATCAGTGCTTCAGAATCAAGCCTGCAGTGAACCTGTGACCTGACTCCTGGAAGCCTTGGACCTTGTACTCCAGTTATTTCCTATTGTGGAACTTTGGAACACTCGTGGACTTTGGAACCTTGCTATTTGATACATCCACGTTTGCATGGACTTATGGTAACAGAGAAGAGATCCTGAACCTGTTGTGAGAGTGATTGCTGAGCTTAAGTTACTCTGGCCTGCTGTGTCTCCTGCTTTTGTATCTGCAAACTGTGTGACTATTATTGCCACTTGTATGAAGTAATACAAGACCTTCTATATCAAACCTGTGACTCCTGTGTTTTCATCGCACCCAAGCACAAGACACTATATGAACTGTACTCCTTAATTACAGGCGCACTTTCATGGAGTCTACATCGGAGCCGCGTCCCAACAAATGGGAAAGGCGATGTGTCACTCCGTTGCTGCTGCAGACACACGGGAGCTCAGATGGGATGCAGAACGTGGTGGAAGAGAAGAATCCGGCGGGTTCTGAGTATACAGATGCAGCTATCAAGGAGAACTTGAAAGCCGGAATAAATGGAAATATTGGAGACCATAATGATGTGACTGAAGAGGTAGAATGTAAGACTGACGGTAGGGCTTCTGAGCATGTTCTACCAGAAGAGCCTGAAGAAGGGGCCGAAGACATAAAAGACGTCCAACAGGTACCAGATGAATTGATGACTTCTCAGAAAAAACTCCAAACTGTGATGAAGGAGTGTGATGAAAGCCATGAGCATCTTCGTGAGAAGGTCAATGAAGTAAAAGGAAGGATACAGGGAATCTCTTCGTTGCAAGAGCAAATGCTGCTCAATAAGTCTAAGGCTCTATATAAGAATGCTGTTGTTACGGTAGAACATTACAATTCAGCTGGTGACTTAGCGGATGAATTATGTATACTGCAAAAGAAAAACGATCAGCTCCTTCTACAGTCCCAATCATTTGAACAGTGTAGCTTAAAATGGTCAGAGACCATGGCAGAGGAGCTTAAGGTCTGTGAAATAGACTTTATGAGTCAACCGATATTCAAGAAAATAGATGTGCTAAAGAGGGTTCAAGGGGAACTAGAGAAAAGTGAAAAAACCCCTATACCTTCTGTGATAGTTGGTGACACATGGTCAGTGCACCAGGGACAGGAGGTACGTGAGTTTCTGAGGAAGAGTCAGCAGAAGTGTTCTGATGTGCCGGGTCGTACTTCTCTGGCCAGTCACTATATCGAAACTGAGCCCGGCCCTAAGGTCAAGATGAAACCGTGCAGGATACCCGAGGCCCGCAGAGAGCATAGGCTTGGGAGGGTACAGGGTAGTGCGGATCCTTCAGATGAAGATAAAGCTGATGTTGGCTATGGCTCAGGTGAAGATACAGATGACAGTAGTGAAGATGAAGCTGATGAGGGCCATGACTGGTCCAGAGTTCACTGGATGACCAGCCCTCCGGTCTGGAGAAGAGGGGGGGGATATGTGAGACAGTGAGAGTATGTGTGTTGAATGGGGTGTACATTTCACCTAGATACTTAGCTGACTGGTATAAGGGAAATGTATGGCTTTGTAAACCTAGTGGTAGAGAAAGGTCACTACACCTTACATTCAGTACACACTTGCAGCTCAGGCCTGAAACCACTCAGCTGTTAATTAGGAGACCAGAAATAGGTGTCTGCGAACACAGACAGGGAGCTCGCTTAGTCTGGACAAGGAGTCCAGGCACAAGAAGGAGTCTCCAGGAGTATGAGCTGTCTCAGTTTGGGTGCTCTATGTACCCCGGACACAGGAGTAGTCTCTGTGAGAATCCATGCGGATCGCTGCTGAATAGGAGGGGAGCTCTCTCAAGTCTGGACGTTGAAGGTGCCTTCAGACACAAGGAGGAGACTCTGTGAAACTCCATGCTGGTAAATGCTGAACATATGTGTTGTTTTGGCCCAGGCTGTTAGAGTCTGGTCCCGGATAGATAGGGAAATCTATCTAAGTGTAGTAAGTGGCTGGACAAGCCCAGGTCTTATGTTTATGATTTGGTTTTGATTATGTTCTGTTTGCTGTGGACTTTAATAAAACTGGTTGCGGCCAGTTTTTACCAGAACTGCTGTTTGTGAATGAACTGTTTCCGTGCCACTCCGTCTACCCGGACGGCGATCCCAGAGCTATATCCCCTGAAAAGCTTACAATAGGTTAAAAAAGGACCTAGGTCCATCAAGTTCAACCTTTCTCCACCAATTGTAAATGCATTCAGTAAATTAACTATAGCCCACAATGTTATTTGTAATGACATCCAGCCCTTTTTTACAACCTCTTGTGCATTTCACATTTTGCCCACTCTAACTCTAAGGAACACTTTCCTAATTAGTTGCCGTAATAATCTTTCTTCAATCCGTAATGAGTGCCCCTGGTCCTTAGTATGATCTCTGGAAGAAGAAAGTCATGTGCCAGTCCCTTGTACTGACCAAACATATACGAGTATTTATACTTGTAAATGAGATCTCCTTTGAGGAGTATTTTTTCTAAACTAAACAAGTCCAACTTTGCAAATCTCTCATCATATGAGAGGACATCTGTCCCTTCCAATAATCTAGTTTAGCGCTTTTGAACTGACTCTAACTTCTGAATATCCTTTTTAAAATCTGGAGCCCAAAACTAGATTTTATCTCTCATTTTATACAGCCTACAATTTTGCTTGCTTTTGCAGTTGCTGCTTGACATTGAGTACTGATGCTCAGCTTACTTGTAACCAGAATACCCAAGTCCTTCTCCTGTTCTGTAGTTTTGAGTATACCCCATTACCCATATTGTATGTTTTGTCCTTTTTTTTTCTTTGGATGTGCACTCCTCCCATTTGGCACAGGTGATTTTAATTAGCAGGAGACTGCAAAGTAAAGGGTCTAGCCCATTTCTGCTCTCATTGAAGAGCTGGAGGAAGGTGACTTTCAGTGCTCCTTTCATTTGGTGTGGGTGCTGTTTGGTGGCCATTTTTGCTGTGGTTTTGTGCTGGTGGGATGGCGCAGTCAGGAGTCATGGGGACTCAGTCTTGCAGCATGTACACTGTTGTCACAAGGCAGTCTGCCCTGCCGGTACATTGCCGCTGTGGCAGTGGGCGGCACGCTGCTCTGCTCCTTTAGAGTGTTAGACCCCACTACGAGGTTTGCCGTGACGTGGCAGTGGGCTTCATACAGTCTGATCAGAATGTTAAACTAAGAACCTCATGTTCAGTTATATATATTTTTGCCGAGAGGCATTAGATCATTGTATGATTTTTGAAGGTGCTGTCCTCTCTCTTTTTTCAGCATATACCCCATTTAATATATATGCAGCAATAGGATTGTTCCGTCCTAGTAGCATTACTCTATATTTATCAACATTAAATCTAATTTTCTAAGTGTTTCCCATTCAGTCATCTTATCCAGATCGTTTTGCTACATTGTTTTGTCAGAGTCAGATTTTAATATCCTACACAGTTTTGTGTCATCACCAAAGACTGACACTATACGCTCAATCCCATTCACAAGGTCTTTAACACCTTTACCCCCCAAGGTGGATTGCACATTAATGTCCAGATCAATTTTTACAATTGTGAACAGCGTAAATTTGAGGTAATAACTCTGGAACGCTTCAAAGGATCCCACTGATTTTGAGAATATTTTAGTGACATATTGTACTTCATGATAGTGGTAACATTTATTAGATATAACTTGCATATATATGTGAGAAAAAAAATGGAAATTTGGCAAAAACTTTAAAAATTAGCAATTTTCAAACTTTGAATTCTTATGCCCTTAAATCAAAGAGATGTGGCACACAAAATAGTTTATACTTACCATTTCTCACATGTCTACTTTGCATCAGCACAATTTTTTAAACAATTTTTTTTTGTTAGGAAGTTATAAGAGTTAGAAGTTGACCAGCAATTTCTCCTTTTTCCAACAAAATTTACAAAACCATTCCATGCTGTGAAACCTGAGTTTGGGAAAGACCCTCAGGTGAGTTTTGTGAGCTCCACAGTTCATTTTGGCCACCAAATCCCAATGGAGCTACTGTCATAGCGGGTGAAGCCGCTGGAAGGTGAATATAATACAGGAGTTGGAGGAGCTCTAAGATCAATGTCATTAAATTGGATTCTACCAGACCCCAGAAGCATTAAAATTAAAGTCTGAATACAATGTATGCAAGTGAGGGCCTGTATTGTGGTCCATATGACAGGCCTGAAACCCATGTCAGGAACATGTACAAGCCTCATTTTACTTGGAAGCAGCCTCCTCAAGGGAAAGAGACAGGAGTGTCATTGACCAATCTGCACAAGTTTTGCACTTCTTCGGGAAACTAAACAACCAGGCAGAATGTATCCTTTGCATGGTTTTGAACAACAATGGAGTAATTGCAGGATATGTCCCAGAGAGTGACGATGTCTATGGAGTGTATTGCTCAGGTGACAGGCAGTGCTACAAAGCTCAGGTAAAGGCCTTAGCATGGCAATGATCGTGTTCCAATACATGTAAGGCTGCGGCCTGAATAGTTCTGTGGAGCATAGTAACCCAGTCTCTTAGACGTGCTTAAAATGTACAGAAACTGGGTAATAATAATAATAATAATAATAATCTTTATTTATATAGCGCCAACATATTCCGCAGCGCTTTACAGTTTAACAATTTTAAAACACAAGTCATAGGTAACAACGTTAACAATACAATAATTAAAGCAAAATAGGCCGCCCCTGCTCGTGAGAGCTTACAATCTACAATTAGGTGGGGGAGATACAAAGTACAGGTGTATATATACAATGGTGCATTTACAATGATGGTCCAGCCATCTTGAGGGAGTGAGGGATGGATGGAGATAGTGAATGGGCTACACACACACACTTACACATAGAATGACTTTGGTTAGTGAATGTGATAGGCCGCTCTGAACAAATGTGTTTTGAGGGAGCGCCTGAAACCATGCAAATTGTGGATAGTCCTAATTTCTTGGGGTAGAGCATTCCAGAGGATTGGCGCAGCACGGGAGAAGTCTTGGAGTCGGGAGTGGGAGGTACGGATTAGTGCAGAGGTTAGTCGAACGTCGTTTGCAGAGCGCAGCAGTCGGTTGGGCCGATAGATAGAAATGAGGGAGGAGATGTAGGGGGGTGCTGCACTGTGGAGAGATTTGTGGGTGAGAACCAGTACTTTGAATTGGATCCTATAATGAATGGGCAGCCAGTGTAAGGACTAGCGAAGAGCGGATGCGTCCGAGTACCGATTAGCCAGATGGATGACCCTGGCTGCTGCATTAAGGTAATACCCCACAAACCCAATTTTTTTAGGACCCAAATTTAGAAAATTTAAGAGAAGCGATACAAGTCTCATTTATGAGCCTGGAAAAGCCAGAAATGGTCTTTGTCAAGCACCGTACAATGGTAAGTGCTAGCAAGTATGTATGCCCTCTCTAACCAACAATTTGGGAAGAGATCTATATGCTGACTAGAGACAACTGAACGTTGCGCTGGGACAATGAACTGTTTGAGGTTGCTGACTGTTGTGTATGTGCAACTGCAGTTTGTGGGCAGGAGGCATCAGAGCCTGCTTCTTGGACAGCAGATTGGGAAGGACATGAAACAGGGGAAGAGCTAGTAATTACACCCTCAGACACAGATTTTGTACCCATGCATTCCGCCCACCTGCTTTGGTGCTGCATACATCAGCAGTACATGGCATATGCTAACAGAGGTATTACATAAAATTTCACTTTATAAAGGGATGTGTGGGTAATATTTTTGAACCAGCAGCATACATAGAGCATGTTTCATTACTCATATTATTATTCTGTGTAAGGCTGAAACTGAAGAAGTATGTGGAGCATATTAACCCCTAACAACAGGAAGTATTTTCATTTTGAGTTTTTGTTTTTTGTTACCCTTCTTCCCAGAGCCATAACTTTTTAAAATGTTCTGTCCAAATAGCCATGTGAGAGCTTGTTTTTGCAGGACACGTTGTACTTTTGAACAGCGTGATTGGTTTTAACATATGTACTGGAAATGGGAAAAAACACTTGTTTTTACCATGCTAACTAAATGCTAAAAGCCATTATGATTCTCCAGGTCATTATGAGTTCATGGACAGCAAACATGTATAGGTTCTTTTTTATTTAAGTGGTGAAAAAAATCCAAACTCTTATTAAAAAAAACAAGGAGCCATATTCGAGACGTGTAGCGTCTCCATTTTTCATGTTCTGGGATGAGTGAGGGCTTATTTTTTGCGCATCGATCTCACGTTTTTATTGATACAATTTTGGTGTAGGTACAATCTTTTGATCGCCCGATATTGCATTTTATTGCAATGTTGCAGCGACCAAAAAAACCTAATTCTGGTGTTTTTAATTTTTTCTATTACGCCATTTACTAGTGATGAGGGAACGTGCTCAGTAATGCTCTTACTCACCCGAGCATCACTGTACTCCCAGTACTAAGCAAGCAGCGAGCATTTCCGTGTTTGCTTGGTGGGTGTACTGGTGCACACCCTGCATTATTGGTGCTCATTTGTGCGCCAATCAACATGCAGGGATTTCTGCCATGCACTGTAATGCCGCAGCCATCTTTGTTGTGGTATTACAGTGATTGGCTGACCGCACAGCATCATCCGGTGTATAAGAGACCGGGCGGCACAATGCTCAGCTCGGTCTGCTCCGGAATTAGTGAGTGTAGGGAGAGCTGCTACCGAGATAGGGTCAGATTTCGGGGTTTAGAAGGTAGAGTAGATCTAACATCAAAGAAGACACAAATCCAGCTTAATCAACAGTCCTTTTAAAGACTAATTACGGCTTATATAGATTTCACTACTAGGTAGGCAGGGAGAGTTTGTGCTTATATACATATCAGTGCAAGGCATGTATACACTGTATGTGGGTATATAGATCTCAGTAGCAGACAGGCATTCTGTGACATACTTAATCGCATACATCAATTCCATTACTGTCTGCTGCTGCTGCCAATTACATATATTGACCGTATATACACAGCCCTAGGTCTCAGTGGGCAGCAAATTTTTTTGGCATCTTAATCCTGATTATTTTTTTCCAAAGCAATCCAGAAGCCCCTTTTTTTCCTGTAATTGTTTGTTGACACTGCAAAATACAGGCAGATCCTTTTCATAGTACAGCGTGAAAATACAGCGATTTTAAAGGGGTTTGTCCATCCCAGGCTTGACATGTGAGTGTGCCTAAAAATCTGCCATATTTTGTGGTACTGTAGAAATTTTTGTAGTGTTTTATAACATTTTTTGACACAATTTTGCTGCCCAGAAAATATTTAGCTACAGGGCAGATATTTTACACTGGGTTTTGTCCGCCACACAGATTGAATAACATTGCGCTAAAAATTTTGCCATTTCAGGCCTCCATAGAATTTTTTTGTTGTGTCATAGCCTACCTATTGACACAATTTTGCTGGCAAAAACAAATAAAAAATGTAGGGCAGATATTTGAAAGTGGACTCTCTTTGTCAGATGCCTGATCTATCAGTGTGCTAAAAATTGTGACATTTTCAGGCCTAAATTCCCCATTTTTTGCTGTGTCTTACCCTATTTGTATACACTATTTTGAGGTAAAAAAAATAAATCCAGCCCACATATTGACCAGTGTGTTATCTGTCTCATACGCCTATCTCTCTGTGTGCTAAAAATTGTGGCATTTCAGGCCTACATTCCCCTTTTTTTGCTGTGTCTTACCCTATTTCTATACACTATTTTAGGGTAAAAAAAAAATCCAGGGCACATAGTGACCAGTGTCAGACTGCTATCTCTCTGTGTGCAAATAATTGTGGCATTTCAGGGCAACATTACACTGGATTAGCTGTGTGTTACCCTATTTCTATACTGTCTTTTGGGGTAAGAAAAAAAATAAATCCAGACCACATAGTGACTAGTGTTGAGCATTCCAATACTGCAAATATCGGGTATCGGCCGATATTCGCGGTATCGGAATTCCGATACTGAGTTCGGATACTTTTTGCATATCGAATACCGAAATCGGAAGTTCCCATACATAATGCTATACATAGTCAATACTGTTAAATCACACTGACAGCTCACAAAACACTAGATATAAACACATAGTAAACAAATATATATATATATACATAATATATATATATATATATATATATATATATATATATATGTCATTGTGACACACATATATATATATATATATATATATATATATATTTATAGTTCATACACTTCTACATAGTATAATAGCCGCTAATTCAATTGCCGGCTTTGTGAAATTACAGAACCACCCGACATGAAATGACACATGGTTTACATACAGTTAACCATGTCATTTCATGTAGTTTGATATATGGTTTTCACTAACAATTACATGAGTGTATGTGTGCAACATTTCAGACATCTAGGGGTTAATTAAAGGTGTAAATTTGTTGAAAAAAAATGCGTGGGCTCCTGCTCTATTTTCTGAACCAGACAGACAAAGCCAGCGAGTGGGGGCAGATAATATTAGCCTAGGGAGGGAGCATTTATTTAGTGCCCCCTTGGCTACTAACATCTGCCCCCAGCCACACCAGAAAGGGCAAATCTATAATTAGATGCGCCCTTTCTGGCACTTTGCCCGTCTATTCCCATTGCCCTGTAGTGGTGGCGAATGGGTTAATAATGGGTTAAAGCCACCTTGCTATTGAAAGGTGACTTTAAGCCAGGTTAATAATTGAGAGTTGTCAATTAGACAACTCTCAATTATTAATCCTATTGAAGGAAATAAAAAAACACACACATTAATAATAAATAATTTTAATGAAATAAACACACATTTTTTGACCATCTTTTATTTAACTGGTAATCCGTGCGAAGCCCTTGCTCTCCTGTAATAAAGATAAAATATTAAAACAACATTATTCTTACCTATCCACCGCTCTGTCAGTTGAAAGCGAAGCAGCCAATCAGAGCGATTGTAATATTTCACCAATGAAACTTGCTGAAATATTTCAATCCAGCCATGGCCAATGAAATACCATTGGCCATGGCTGGAGACTGTAATATGTCTCCCCCACACAGACTGACGGGGCGATCTGCCCCCGGCACCGACTGATGGAGGCGATCTGCCTCTGCCGTCACCATCTGCTCCCCCTCTCCTTCCCTCCACTCCCCCGCCTTCTGATCAACCCCCATGTCCCGCGGAACCTTACGACTCCCGGTGTCCCTCCCTGTGTCCCTCCTCGCTCCTGCATGGGTGCCGCCATCTTCCAAAATGTTACAATCCAGCCATTACCGATGCTGCAATATCATCGGCCATGGCGGGAGACCACCATCTGTCCCCCCACTGACTGATGTGGCGATCTACCGCCGCCGTCAGTCTTTCCTCCCCTCCGTCCTATCTTCTGCTGCCTTCTGCTCCCCTCCATCCTGTCCTCCACCCCCCGCAGTCTGATCCCACCTCCTCCCCCCTGGTACCTCCCGAGTTCCGGTGTACCTCCCAATGTCCAGCAGTCTTCTTTCATGGGCGCCACCATCTAGCAACATTGCAGGCTCATGCGCAGTGCGCGCGCGGAATCTGCCGGCTGGGAGATTCATTCATTCAGGGACATTTTGATCACTATGATAAACCCTATCACAGTGATCAAAATAATAAAAAATAGTAAATAACCCCCCTTTATCAACCACATAGGTAGGGACAAACAATAAAATAAAGAAAATATTTTTATTTTTATTTTTCTATTAGGGTTAGGGTTAGGATTAGGGTTAGGGTAAGGGTTAGGGTTAGAATTAGGCTTAGGGTTGGAATTAGGGTTAGAGTTGGAATTAGTGATAAGATTAGGATTAGCGGTGTGTGGGGGTTAGGGTTGGGATTAGGGTTAGGGTTGCAATTAGGGTTAGGGTTGGGATTAGGGTTAGTGTTGTTATTAGGGTTAGGGGTGTGTTGGGGTTAGGGTTTGGATTAGGGTTAGGCTTGTGTTTAGGGTTATGGTTAGGGTTGGGATTAGGGTTAAGATTAGGGTTAGCGGTGTGTTGGGGTTAGGGTTGAAATTAAGGTTAGTCTTGTGGTTAGGGTTATGGTTAGGGTTGGGATTAGGGTTAGGTGTGTGTTGGGGTTAGGGTTATGGTTAGGGTTGGGATTAGGGTTAGGGGTGTGTTGGGATTAGGTTTGGAGTTAGAATTGGGGGGTTTCCACTGTTTAGGCACATCAGGGGGTCTTCCAAACGCAACATGGCTCCACCATTGATTCCAGCCAATTTTGCATTAAAAAAGTCAAACGGTGCTCCCTCCCTTCCTAGCCCCGACGTGTGCCCAAACAGTGGTTCCCCCAACATAAACGGTATCAGCATACTCAGTAAAAATTGCACAACAACTTTGGGCATCTAATTGCTCCTGTAACCCTTGTCTAAATATAATATTGCGGGCTAAAAAAATGATTTTTTGAGGAAAAAAAATGATTTTTTATTTTCACAGCTCTGTTTTATAAACTTCTGTGAAGCTCTTGGGGATTCAAAGTGCTCACCACACACCTAGATAAGTTCCTTGGGGGGGGTCTATTTTCCAAAATGGGGTCACCTGTGGGGGGTTTCCACTGTTTAGGCACATCAGGGGCTCTGCAAAAGTAAAAGCATCACGTTAAATATATTGCCTAGATTATGTGGTACTTCCAAACATCAACAAATCCAAAAAGAAACATGGGAAGCTTAGTCACCATAAAAATACAAATTTTATTCAAAATATTTAAAATACATATACGGATATAAAAATCCGAAAAATGGGGACAGAAATATGCAGAAAAATGGTCCAAGGTAGGTACAAATAAGATAAAGGTATTCTAATAGTACATATATCTGTGTATCATATTCAAAAAGCTACATAAGCTAATTATTAGACAGAATTCACCCTATGTATAAATGTAAATACAATAGGAGGCGTTCCTCAAACAGATATATGTATGTGCATGGAAAAATCAGAAGGAATCATAGACTAGCTCCCCCACTAATAGTGCTAGCGTTATAGTACCAATGTGCAAATGCAGAGTCTGCAGCAAGTGCTGTAATGCATGCAAAAGTTTGCATTCAGATGCACAAAGTAATTTAGAACATATAGTAAAATGAGCTGCTAGTGGGAGATCATACCTGCCAGTAGCCTGGGCACCCCTGACGCGCGTTTCGCTTACACAGCTTACACAGGACAAATTGGTCAACAACTTTTGGGGTAAAATTTCTCCTGTTATCCTTGGAAAATTAAAAAATTGGGGACTAAAAAATCATGTTTGTGGAAAAAATATGATTTTTTTATTTTCACTCTCAGGCGTTATAAACTTTAGTGAAACACCTGGGGGTAAAAAAGTTCTCACCACACATCTTGATAAGTTCCTTGAGGGGTCTAGTTTCCAAAATAGTGTCACTTGTAGGGTGTTTCCACTGTTTAGGCATATCAGGGGCTCTCCAAACACGACATGACATCTAGCCAATTCTGCGTTGAAAAAGTCAAACGGCGCTCCTTCCCTTCCTAGCTCTGCCATGCACCCAAACAGTTATTTACCCCCATATGGCGTATTAGCATACTCAGGACTAATTGCACAATAAACTTTGGGGTTTTGTTACCCTTGGAAAAATAAAAGAATCATTTTTGTGAAAGTTTTTTTTTATTATTTTACGGCTCTACGTTATAAACTTGTGTGAAGCAGTTTGGTAATCAAAGTGCTCATCACAGATCTAGATAAGTTCTTTAGGGGGTCTAGTTTCTAAAATGGGGTCACTTGTAGGGGGTTTTCACTGTTTAGACACATTAGGGGCTCTCCAAAAGCGACATGGCGTCCAATCTCGATTCCAGCCAATTTTGGTTTGAAAAAGTCAAGTGGCGCTCCTGCCCTTTCGAGCTCTGCCGTGCGCCCAAACAGTGGTTCTCCCCCACAAATGGGGTATCAGCGTACTCAGGACAAATTGCACAACAACTTTTGTGGTCCAATTTCTCCAGTTACTCTTGAGAAAATAGAAAATTGTTGACTAAAACATAATTTTTGTGGAAAAAAAATAGGATTTTTTATTTTCATGCCCGGGCATTATAAACTTGTGTGAAGCACTTAGGGTTCAATGTGCTCACCACAGATGTAGATAAGTTCCTTATGGGGTCTAGTTTCTAAGATGGGTTCTCTTGTGGGGGTTTCCCCTGTTTAGGCACATCAGGGGCTCTGCAAACTTAACTTGACACCCTTCAAAGTCTGCATTCCAAAACCTCATTACTTCCTTTCCGAGCCCTGCTGTGTGCCCAGTTTCCCCCCCACATATGGGACATCAGCATACTCAGGACAAATTGGACAACAACTTCTGGGGTCCAATTTCCTTTTTAAAAATCAAAAATTGGGGACTAAAAAAATTATTTTTGTGGAATTTTTTTTTCACACCCAGGCATTATAAACTTTAGTGAAACACTTTGTTCAAAGTGCTCACAACAGATCTAGATAAGTTCATTAGGGGATCTAGTTTCCAAAATGTTGTCACTTGTGGGGAGTTTCCACTGTTTAGGCACATCAGGGGCTCTAAAACGCAACATGGCTTCCAATCTCAATTCCAGCCAATTTTGGTTAGAAAAAGTCAAATTGCGCTCCTTCCCTTCCGAACTCTGCTGTGTGCCGAGACAGTGGTTTTCCCCCATATATGGAGTATCCGTGTATTCAGGAGAAATTTCAAAACCACTTTATCTGTCCATTTTCTCCTTTTACCCTTGTGAAAATAAAAAAATTGTTTGTAAAAGATTATTTTTGTGACTAAAAAGTTAAATGTTCATTTTTTTCTTCCACGTTGTTTCAGCTCCTGTGAAGCACCTGAAGGGTTAATAAACTTCTTGAATGTGGTTTTGATCAGCTTGAGGGGTGCAGTTTTTAGAATGGTGTCAATTTTGCGTATTTTCAGCCATATAGACCCCTCAAACTGACTTCAAATGTGAGGTGGTCCCTAAAAAAAATGGTTTTGTAAATTTTGTTGTAAAAATGAGAAATCGCTGGTCAATTTTAACCCCTATAACTTCCTAAGAAAAAAAAAAAATTATTTCCAAAATTGTGCTGATGTAAAGTAGACGTGTGGAAATGTTATTTATTAACTATTTTGTGTCACATAATTCTCTGGTTTATCTGAATAAAAATTTAATATTTGAAAATTGCAAAATTTTCTAAATTTTCGCCAAATATCCGATTTTTTCACAAATAAACGCAAAAATTATTGATCTAAATTTACCACTAGCATGAAGCCCAATATGTCATGAAAAAACAGTCTCAGAATTGCTATGATCCATTGAAGCGCTCCTGAGTTATTACCTCATAAAGGGACACTAGTCAGAATTGCAAAAAATGACCAGGTCATTAAGGTCAAATTAGGCTGGGTCACGAAGGGGTTAATAATGGCCCTTTAAGAATAATAATGCCGACTGATGTCCCTATAAAAATAGGCTATATGACTCTGAGTCTCTCCTTGATAAATGAAACAAGATGTGCCTGTTAATGTGTCACACACCACATGGCCAGCTAAGGTTGTTAATTGCTACAATGACATTTCACAGTAAATGCCTTTGTATTGTTTGAATGAAATAGTAACGTTGAAAAACACATAAAAAACGCAACGTGTGAACATAGACAAAGTGGTGGAGGAACATTTTTGTTTTTGGTTAATTATTTTGCCTTATATAAAAGTCATTACCCTGGAAAGGATGTTCCTTGACATATTTCCTGTAAAAATGGTGTAAGATTCTGACAACATTATTCACAGCTGTGACTTGGGAGTCAGAAATGCTTGCAGGGGCTTTCCCCAGGATGTTCCTGTGTTATTTGAGCACTGTTTCCATCCTTTACAGACGTTTTTAGACTTTAAGGGTGAGTTTCCACGGTCAGGAAACGCTGCGTGTTTGGCGCTGTGCGCTGGCGCAGCGCCAAACACGCAGCGTCCAGATGTTACAGCATAGTGGAGGGGATTTCAAGAAATCCCGTCTCCACTATGCGTAACAATACGCAGGTGGCAGACCTGCGTAAACGGACATGCGGCGCGTCTTTTTAGACCGCAGCATGTCCTCGCGTATTGCGGCGACGGTGCGTCGCCGCAACAGAATTAACACAGGGCTATGTAGCCCTGCGCTCTTTCCGGAGGTGTTCCGGAGGTGTCCTGAACACCTCCGGAAAGATCGCGCGTCATAAAGGGGGCGGGGCTTAGACGGAGCGGAATTTCCGCTCCGTCCAAAGCGCTGTGGTTCCGGACCGTGGAACCACAGCCTAAAAGGACCCCCAGGGGATCGCGGCAAAAATGCTCGGTTTTCCCATAGGCTTACATTGGGCTCGTTGCTGGGGTCGAGTACCCGAGTACTACAATTTGCTCGACCCGAATAACGAGCACCGAAGCATTTTAGTGCTCGTACATGACTGCCATTTACCGATCGAGTTAATTCTTTTTTTATATTGATAGATTGGGCGATTCAGTAAAAATATGTGTATGTTTGATTTTTTTGTTTTATTTTGAATGGGGCAAAAGGGGGTTGATTTGAACTTTAATACAGTGGGTACGGAAAGTATTCAGACCCTTTACATTTTTCACTTTTTGTTTCATTGCAGCCATTTGGTAAATTCAAAAAAGTTATTTTTTATCTCATAAATGTACACTCTGCACCCCATCTTGACTGAAAAAAACAATTGTAGAAATTTTTGCAAATTTATTAAAAAAGAAAAACTGAAATATCACATGGTCATAATTATACAGACCCTTTGCTCAGTATTGAGTATGAGCTAGTACAGCCATGAGTCTTCTTGGGAGTGATGCAACAAGTTTTTCACACCTGGATTTGGAGATCCTCTGACATTTTTCCTTGCAGATCCTCTCCAGTTCCATCAGGTTGGATGGTGAATGTTGGTAGACAGCCATTTTCAGGTCTCTCCAGAGATGCTCAATTGGGTTTAGGTCAGGACTCTGACTGGGTCAGTGAAGAATGGTCACAGAGTTGTTCTGAAGCCACTCCTTTGCTATTTTGTGTGCTTATGGTCATTGTCTTGTTGGAAGAAGAGATAAAGCTGTTTTATCAGAATGAACTTATCAACCCTGTGAGTAGGTACAAATGTAAGGCCCATCTGCAGAACAAATATCTCCTGTGGGGACAAAATATAATTTGAAAGATTGACAATTTGTAAAGAATGTGAGGGCACCTCAGAATTGCCCTGGACAGAGTTGAGCTCATCTGTGCAGCTTATTTTCGTCTCGTCATGTAGCCCTGTCGAAAAGTGGGATGTACGGCCCCTGTATCTTAATGGCCTTTTTCCTAGCACTCTTTCATCTTCCACTCCGCCTTGTCCAGTGTCTAGATCACACCTGGCTGATGATAAAAAAATCACTCGAACTGGCTTCACCTAAAGGGTATGCCACACTGAACAATATCGCTAACGGGATCGCTAAAAAACGTCACTATTTAGCGATCCAGATAGCGATGTTGTTCAGTGCGGCATCTGCCAGCGACGAGCTTCCTGCTGTGATCTCGCTCGTCGCTGGAATCGTTCCGGACCCTATTTTCTCGTCGGCGCTCCCGCTGGGTAAGTATATATCGCTAGTGTGGCACCTTTTCTTAGCGATTTAGCGGTACTTTTGTACCGCTAAAGTCGTTAAGAAGATCGCTAACGGCGATAGCGTCGTTAACTATATCGCTAAATGTGGCCGCTCTTAGCGATATAGAAACAATCCCGCTAGCGATCGCATTAGTATGCGTCGTTATCGTGATCGCTAGCGGGATTGTTTAGTGTGGCAGTACCTTTATATAAGTCCAGTGGTGGCCGGGTTATAAGGAAACTTGTTCATCTTGATGTGACATGAATTGCCACTGTGTTTTCACCTAAATACAGTTTATGTTCAAAATCTGATCTTTCTCTGGAATTTCTTCCTCTTCCTGAGGGTCACATCCTCATATTTGTCCAAATTATCTTTAGATTTAGTCATGAAATCAATTACCTGCGTCACATCGAATTTGTTGCTTTAGTTCTAAATCCTTAATAAGTGTTTTGGCAGTTGCGGAAAGGTTTCTATCATGCTCCAAGAGCTTGTTAATTAATATTTTGGAACATCGTGTTAAACCTTGTTCCTACATCTGTCGAAATAAGGTGGAAGGCTCCCATGCCGGGAAGATAGAGATACATAGGCCTCATGGTATATAGCCTGCTTTAGATATTCCTCCAGGCTCCTCATATTCCACCAAAGCCTAATACCAGTTCTATGTGCAATGGTAATATCAGAACAAAGTGAAGAAAAATCTGAGATAATAGAAGGTATCTCGGTAGCTTGAAAGACATTAAGTTTCTTTCCTCCATTTACGCTATATAAACCCGGTATACTTAATTATATATGGATATCATCATCTGGCTTTTCATATATGGACTCTCTATGAATCATCACCCAACTTCTTTTTGAGTATTGGGATTCTTTACTTGGACACATATTCTTGAGGCCTTGTGAACTTTGGCACATGGATACACCAGGACTCTGGTGCCTGGGCATTCATGGATAGTATTACTTACCTATGGACTTTGAGACATGCTTCCAATCTTTGGATGATCATCTTCGTCATAGTGATTTGGGCGCATTAGGCCAGTACTACCTACCTGTGGAGTTTGGGACATGCTCTACATTCTCTGAATGATCGCCTTTGTCATTGGTGAATCGATTCCTAAATGATATTGTTCATCACTCCTAAGAGGGAGTTTTTGCTATAAAATCTAGTCATTTGCCATCACCTTGATTATATACGGACATATAGGTATTTTCAAGTCTCTATTCCTCTTTTTCATATATATTTTTTCAGGTTTTGTCATGTACCAATTGCCTCCATGCCTGTTATTATCTAATTATCTAGATGTTTATGTTTTAGTGATATAAAATATATATATTTCTATTTTTGGAGTTTTTGCATGGTATGGGTAACTTATTGCATGGAATGTGTCACCTTTATTTTCTTAATTTACAGATATTAAGCTTTTTCCATATAATCCATAACCATCTGGACCCGTGGCAGAGGATCCCCAAATCCATTTAGGAAAAACTTGTTGCATCATTCCCAAGAAGACTCATGGCTGTACTAGCGCAAATCGGTGCTTCTACTCCATACTGAGCAAAGGGTCTGAATACTTATGACCATATGATATTTCAGTTTTTCTTTTTTAATAAATTTGCAAAAATTTCTACATTTCTGTTTTTTTCAGTCAAGATGGGGTGCAGAGTGTTCAATAATAAGAAAAAAATGAAATTTTTTGAATTTACCAAATGGCTGCAATGAAACAAAGAGTGAAAGATTTAAAAGGGTCTGAATACTTTCCGTACCCACAGTATAATCTCCATATATTTATTGTATTGTTATAGGGTCTAATTGGGTCACACCACTAATATCTACAGGTTATGGTTTGTATTGGATTGAACCATGCAACTGATTGTAGATGGTATGGACTGTTTTGGTAGGGGTTCCCCGCACTTTTATATCCTTATGATTGACTTTACATACCATTCTTTGACCTTGCTGTATTTTATTATTGATTGCTAATTGATATTTGCTTGTTTAATATACATCTGTAAAGCCTGAAAGGGTTGTCGCTTCCCGTTCAATGCTCAGGGGTGTCGGTTGGCTACCATGTTGTATACATGATTTACTTGCTTTTATGTTTGTGGTTTTGTATGTCCAAGTGTTCTAATAAAGCTACATGTTTTATATTGTCATCGTTAGGATATTGAATCAGGTGTGCACACCAATCCATTTTTTTTTTCTGCTTTTACCCAAACCTTTTTATTTTCACAAGGATATCAGGTGAAAATGGACCACAAAATTTGTTGTTCAATTTCTCCTGAGTACGCCGATACCACATATATGGGAGAAAGCCACTGTTTGGGTGCATGGAAGGGCTCAGAAAAGAGGGAGCAACTTTTGACTTTTTGAACACGAAATTGGCTGGAATCAGTGGCAACCCCTCAATTCTATCTCCAAACCTAACACAAACCTAACTCCAACACACCTCTAACCCTATTCCCAACCTTAACCACAACCATAACCCCAACACAACCCTACCAATAACCCTAACCCCAACACCAACGCCACCCTAACCCCAAGACCACTCTAGCACCAATCTAACCCCAATACACCCTAACCCCAACATCACAACCGTAACCCCAACACAACCATAACTCCAACACAACCCTAGCCCTCGCCACAACCCTAACCCTAGCCCTATCCCCTACCCTAATGCTAGCCTCAACCCTAACCATAACCCTAGCCAAACCCTAACCATAGCTCTAACCACAACCCTAGCTCTAACCTCAACCCTAGCTCTAACCCCAACCCTAACCCTAACTGCAACCGCTTATTTCTCAGTGCCTTTAAAAAGCGGCTCTAGGGAAAAAGCCCCCTTAACTGCCGCAGTTAAAAGGTGTATTGGTTGTTATTAAGAGGTTAACATACCCCATCCTTTAATAAATCCCATTAAAAAAGATAATCAATTATGTTTAATCCCTTCATGACGGTGTCAATTTCAATTTTTGACTCCCCTTCTTGCCAGAGCCATAACTTTTATATTTTACCGTCCACCTGGACATATGAGGGCTTGTTTTTTTGCTGAATGAGCTGTACTTTTGTAAAAAAATAATTCACTTTACCACATAATGTACTGGAAAATGGTGAAAAAAGTGGTAAAAATTACCTTAAAATAAGATTTTCCTCATCAATATGATTACATTGATACCCAACATGTTTAGTGTTTTTATTATTTTAGTGGTAAAAAAAATCCTAAGTTTGCAAAAATATTCAGAGACCTCTAACAATTTTATTTTTTGGCCGATGGAGTTGTATCCTGGCTTATTTTTTCCAGAGCAAGATAATATTTTTATTAATATCATTTTGGGATAGAATTGACTTTTGATAGCTTGTTAGAGCCTTTTTCGTGGATTTGCTGCAAACAAAAAACCGTAAGTTTGGAATTCTTGAACTTTTTTGATTTAATGTGTTTACCGATTGGGTGAATTGTTTTTACATCTTGATAAATCAGATTTTTCTGAATGCAAAGATGCCACATTTGTGTATTTTTTAATTTTATTAACATATTTGTTTTCAATGAGGTAAAAGGGTGTGTTTTTTAAACTTTTTTTTACTTTTTCACTGTTATTATTAGACTTAAAGATGCAGTTATCCAATTGCATTTGCTATATACAGCAGCGCCATAGCATCGCTGCATATAGAGAAAATCATGGTCTCCTTCAAAGCCTGGCCAAAGGCAGGGTTTAAAAGTTGCACTGTAATGACAGAAACAGAGGTCATCAGCTGACTCCCGGATGTCATGATAACTCATCAGTGACCAAACTTCAAATCACAGGCTTACCAAAGGTTGGAGAATATGACGTGCATTAATTCCAGTGCAAGTTAAATCCCGCTATTAGAGATTGATAGTGGCATTTAACAGGTTAATAATCGCAGACAGAGTGGATTTTTAACAGCAGGTCCTACAGTCATGGATGAAAGTGTTAGCGCCTTTGAAATTGTTCCAGAAGCTGAAGTATTTCTCCCAGAAAATTAGTTCAATTATTCATGTTTTGTAATACAAATGTTTATTTCCTTTGTGTATATTGGAACCACATGAAAAAACAGGCCAGACAAAATTGTTGGCACCTTTCCAAAGTTGTTGGTAAACAACTTTATTTCAATCATGTGATGTTCGTTCAAACTCACCTGTGGCAAGTAACAGGTGTGTGCATTATGAAAATCACACCTGAAACCAGATAAAAAGTGGAGAAGTTGACTCAATTTTTGTATTGTGCTTATGTTTGTGCCACACTAAGCATGAAGAACAGAAAGAGGAGAAGAGAACTGTCAGAGGATTTTAAAACCAAAATTGTTGAAAAATATCAACAATCTCAAGGTTACAAGTGCATCTGCAGATATCTTAATGTTCACTTGTGCACATTTTCAAGAAGTTTATAACTAATGACACTGTAGCTAATCTCCCTGGATGTGGAAGTAAAAGAAAAATTGAAGAGAGGTTGCAACACAAGATAGTCCCAATGGTGGATAAGCAGCCACAATGAAGTTACAAAGAAATTCAAGCTATCCTGCAGGCTCAGGGTGCATCATTGTCAGTGCAAACTTTTTGTTGTTATTTGAATGAAATGAACCACTCTGACAGGAGACCAAGGGAGACTCCACTTTTGACACAGAGAAATAAAAAATCTACACTGCAGTTTGCCAAAATGCATGGAAGTCAAAATCCTTCTGGGAAAGCATTTTCTGGACAGATGAGACCAAGATCGAACTTTTAATAAAACACATTTTTCTACTGTTTACAAGAAACAGAATGAGACCAACATAGAAAAGAACACAGTACATACAGTGAAATATTGTAGAGGTTCAAAGATGTTTTGTGATTGTTTTGCTGCCTCTGGCAATGGGTACCTTAGCTGTGTGTAAGGCATCATGAAATCTGAAGGTTATGAAAGGATTTTGTATGATATTATGTAGTACCCAGTGTGAGAAAACTGGGTTCCTGTCCTAGGTTATGGGTCTCCTAGCAGGACAATGACCTTAAACAAACTTCAAGAAGCACCCAGAAAATGAATGACGATAAAATTGAGTACCTGTGGAGAGATCTTAAAATTGCTGTTGGAAGAAGGCACCCTTCAAAGAGAGAGAGACTTGGAGCAGTTTTCTAAAGAATAGTGGTCCAGTATTCCAACTGAGAGGTGTAGAAAGCTTGTTGAAGGTTATAGGAAGCGACTGATTGCAGTTATGTATTAGCAAGGCTGTGAAACCAAATATTAAGTTGAGGATTAGGGTTGAGCATTCCAATACTGCAAATATCGGGTATCGGCCGATATTGGCTGTATCGGAATTCCGATTCCGAGTTCCGATATTTTCGTCTTATCGGATACCGGAATCGGGATTGTCACTGTCACTGTCAGTGTCCGTCGGTCGGGTCTGTCAGGAGTCAGCGGCACTTACCTGGCAGAAGATCTCCGGCGGTCACGTCCTGGACTGCTTCATGGCCGCCATCTTCTTTCCCCGGCGGTCACATGCAGTTTCTCGCGATAACTGCAGTGACTGCTGGGTAATCCCGGCCGTAAAGCAGTCAGTCCGATGACGTCACCGCCGGGGAAGCAGGTAATCAGCTGTGCTGCGTTGCAATGACAGGCTCTGCCTGTCATTGCGATGTAGCAGAGCTGGATCGTCGTGGGACTATCGTTATGGACTGCGTCGGACAGGTGGTATACTGTTGGTTTTTTTTTTTTCTTTTTTTACAGGAGATCGATGGCGTCGCAGGAATGAGACTGTAATAAAATTAATGAAAACTGTGTTGTCTCTTTTATTTCATTAAAAGACTTTTTTCTTGCTGTGTCTTTTTTTTATGCATTTAATAACTTTGGGATTAATAATGGATCGGTGTCTTATTGACGCCTCTCCATTATTAACCGGGCTTATTGTCACCGTGCAATCAACGGTGACAATAACCCCTTATTACCCCGCTTGCCACCGCTACAGGGCAAGTGGGAAGAGCCGGTAAAGTGCCACAATTGGCACATCTTTTGATGCGCCAAATGTGGGGCTGCTGTAGCCTGGTATTATCAGGCTGTTGAGGGCCAAAATCCATGGGCCTTGACAGTCTTTTAATACCAGGCCGCAGCAGTCTGCATTTTACTTGGCTGGTTAACAAAAATAGGGGGGATCCCCACGCCGTTTTTTTTTCGAGGGGATCCCCTATTTTTGTTAACCAGCCAAGCTAAGCAGACTGCTGTGGCCTGGTATTATCAGGCTTGCAAGGTCCATGGATATTGGATCCTTACCAGCCTGAAAAACCAGGCCTCAGCGGTCTGCTTCATCTGGCTGGTTAACAAAAATAGGGGGGACCCCATGCCAATTTTTTTCGAGGGGATCCCCTATTTTTGTTAATCAGCCAAGATATGCAGACTGCTGTGGCCTGGTATTATCAGGCTGGCAAGGTCCATGGATCTTGGCTCCTTAACAGCCTGAAAATCCAGGCCTCAGCGGTCTGCTTCATCTGGCTGGTTAACAAAAATAGGGGGGACCCCACGCCAATTTTTTTCGAGGGGATCCCCTATTTTTGTTAATCAGCCAAGATATGCAGACTGCTGTGGCCTAGTATTATCAGGCTGGCAAGGTCCATGGATCTTGGCTCCTTAACAGCCTGAAAATCCAGGCCTCAGCGGTCTGCTTCATCTGGCTGGTTAACAAAAATAGGGGGGACCCCACGCCATTTTTTTTTCGAAGGGAACCCCTATTTTTGTTAATCAGTTCCCTCTGACGTCACTGATTGTGTCCCTGGCTGACCTGAAGTGAAAGTGGAAAGCAATCAATTAAGCTTTCCACTTAAGGGCCCGTCTCACATAGCGATATCGCTACCGAGATCGCTGCTGAGTCACTAGTTTTGTGACGCAGCAGCGAGCTCACCAGCGATATCGCTGTGTGTGACATTCAGCGACGATCAGCCCCACTGCCGGGTATCGCTGATCGTCGCTGAAATGTCAGGACCTTTTTTTGATCGCTGGTTTCCCGCTGACAGACACGCATCGCTGCGTGTGACAGGCGGGAGACCAGCGATCCGCTGGTAACCAAGGTACACAGCGGGTTTCCAGGCGCGGGGCTGTGCCTAGAAACCCGCTGTGTACCTTGGATACCAGCGCCCTGATGCAGGGAGCTGGTATCCAAGGTACACAGCGGGTTTCCAAGCGCTGCGCGGTGCCTGGAAACCCGCTGTGTACCTTGGTTACCAGCGGATCGCTGGTCTCCCGCCTGTCACACGCAGCGATGCGTGCCTGTCAGAGGGAAACCAGCGATCAAATAAAGGTCCTGACATTTCTGCGACGATCAGCGATACCCGGCAGGGGGGCTGATCGTCGCTGAATGTCACACACAGTGATATCGCTGGTGAGCTTGCTGCTGCGTCACAAAACTTGTGACTCAGCAGCGATCTCGGTAGCGATATCGCTATGTGAGACGGGCCCTTAAGCGATGTTACCCGCAGTGTCGCTGTCCCAGATCGCTGCCTGAGCTGCCTGTTTGGCAGCTCAGCAGCGATCATGTAGCGATACACCAGCGATCCTGACAAGTGCATATCGTTGTCGGGATCGCTGGTGTATCGTTATGTGACACCCAGCCTTTACTCTCCTGTCAGGCAGGAGTGGAACTCATTCATTTGGGGTTTACTGTGAGGCTGCAGCATTAGCTGCGGTCCCTGCAGTAAACATTAACCCTTTCTGAAGGATTACACCGTGGGACCTGACTGTGCATCGGATTGGTAAGAATAATTTTGCTTTATTATTTTATTTTTATTACAGGAAATGGTTTTAGCAGGTAAATAAAATATGGTCAAAAACTGTGTGATTATTTCATTAAACTTCTTTTTTATTAAAGTGTGTGTGTTTGATTTTTCTTTCATACAATAGGATTAATAATTGATAGTTGTCTAATTGACAGCTCTCAATTATTAACCTGGCTTAAAGTGACCTTTCAATTGCAAGGTCATTTTAACCCCTTATTAACCCATTCGCCACCGCTACAGGGCAATGGGAATAGACGGGCAAAGTGCCAGAAAGGGCAAATCTAATTAGAGATTTGCCCTTTCTGGGGTGTCTGGGGGCAGATGTTAAGTAGCCGGGGGGCCAAAAAAAATGGTCCCTCTCTGGGCTATTATTATCTGCCCCCACTCACTGGCTTTGTCTGTCTGGTTGCGAAAATAGGGCGGGAGCCCACGCATTTTTTTTCAGCAATTTTACACCTCATATATATATATATATATACATGTCATTGAATTTGTGACACATATATATATATATTTATATTTGTAGTTCATACACTTCTACATAGTATAATAGCCGCTAATTCAATTGCCGGCTTTTGTGAAAATGCAGAACCCGACATGAAATGACACTTGGTGTACATAGGGTTAACCATGTCTTTTCATGTCCTTTGCTATCTAATTTGCACAAACAATTAAATCAGACTATGTGTGCAAAATTTCACACCTGTAGGGGTTAATTAAAGGTGTAAATTCGTAGCAAAAAAGTCCGTTTTTTTTACAACTAATTTACACCTTTAATTAACCCCTACAGGTGTGAAATTTTGCACACATAGTCTGATTTAATTGTTTGTGCAAATCAGATAGCAAACGACATGAAAAGACATGGTTAACCCTATGTACACCAAGTGTCATTTCATGTCGGGTGACCCGACATGAAATGACACTTGGTGTACATAGGGTTAACCATGTCTTTTCATGTCCTTTGCTATCTAATTTGCACAAACAATTAAATCAGATTATGTGTGCAAAATTTCACACCTGTAGGGGTTAATTAAAGGTGTAAATTCGTAGCAAAAAAGTCCGTTTTTTTTTACAACGAATTTACACCTTTAATTAACCCCTACAGGTGTGAAATTTTGCACACATAGTCTGATTTAATTGTTTGTGCAAATCAGATAGCAAACGACATGAAAAGACATGGTTAACCCTATGTACACCAAGTGTCATTTCATGTCGGGTGCTTCTGTCTTTTCACTGAAGCCGGCTTTACCCGGCAATTGAATCAAAGGATATTTTACTATGTAGAAGTGTATAAACTATACATATATGTATATATATATGTCACAATGACATGTATAATATATATATATATATATGTATTCTATGTGTGTATATTTAGTGTTTACAAGGAAAGAATGGGGTTTTTTTAGTTGCAATATTTTGGTCCCATAGACTTACATGGGACTTCCGGTATCGGTATCGGGTATCGCCGATTTTTTCGTGATATCGGCGATACCATTCCGATTCCGATACTTTAGGATATCGGAAAGTATCGCTCAACTCTATTGAGGATGCAAACAATTTTGCCCAACCCATTCTTGGAAATTTATATAAAATTATGTTCAATTTGCCTTTTTTCCTTGTTTTTTTTGTGTTGCTCCAACAAAAATGTGTATAGCAAAATAGCGCATATACTTGTGTTTAAGCCGAGATTTTCAGCATATTTTTTTGTTTTGAAAACGCCCCCCCTTGGCTTATACACGAGTCATTGTCCCTAAAGCCAGTGTGGGAGGGGAAAGGGGAGCAGTGCAGAAACCGGTAGCTGTCACATCATAATCACCCCCTCCTGGAGCGGTCTCTGCACTTCCCTGCTTCTCTGTTGTAACGGTGAGGCAGCTTCTTCCTGTGTTCAGCAGTCACATGATACCGGTCATTAAAGTAATGAATATGCACGCGTCTCCACTCCCATAGGCGTAAAGAGCATATTCATTACCTTAATGATCTGTATCACGTGACCGCTGAACACACGAAATGCTTCCAGCGCCGGGACAGAGATACAGGGACTTGCAGCAACTGCATGAGGAGGAGGGTGAGTATGATGGGGAGGACGCAGAGCCGAGCTGTATGTCACTACTACGCTGCATCAAAATGAAAATGAATAAGGTAACATTGCGACCCAAAAGGTACCGTGACTATCAAGTCACAGAAAAAAAATCTAAATGGTCCTGACTTTTTGCATCTGACTTGTCGTGGAACCTCATAGGCGACAATGTGACCCCAATCAGTCATACTTTGTGATAGCTGCATACAACAACCTTTATTTACACGTCCTGTGTCTGTCTGTCACGATCCACTTTAGGATCTGTGGCAGATTTTCCCTACTATATTAAAACCTTTTTCCTTTCAGGCCAATGGGGTCAATGTCAGTCTTTTCCCCCTGGTGGCCGCTGGTGTAATTACATTGCTGCTGACTTGTCAGGAGAAGGTGGTGACAACTCACACCATCTTTTAAAAGGTCACCTGAGGCGTCAGCTGACTGTTGATGATATTTCTGCCTTTTGGAGAGCAACCAATCTGGAGTCAGAAGCTTGCAGAGCGCCGTGGTACTCTGCTGTTTCCCTGATCTGGTGCCTTTCTCTGCTGTGCGGTGCATTGCAGCAGAGCAAGCTAAGTGTTTGTTGTTTAGTTGATTTAACCCCTAGGTGTCTGTCTTTCTTTTTTGATATATTGATGTAATTCCCTTTATCCCCTGTCTCACCTCCTGGGGAAGGGGTTGGGGTTTAGCTCAGGGCTAAACAGGAGACAGGGGCAGGTCGGTGACTTGGGCCTCACTACCTTCAAGTGTACCCCCAAATTAAGAAAAGACAGGGCCCTCCCTTAGCCTTAGAGGCAGTTCAGGGGCCCAGGTTCCTCGTTCCCTGTATTTCTAACTGCCCCGTGACACTGTCACAGTCGCTATGCAGCCGCAGCTCCTCACATCAGACACCCTGTGCAGTACACTGCAGGCACATGAAATCATTACATAATGACAATTTTCACATCAGGACCCACAAGTCACAAATATAAAATATATTTATTGCCCACTTGTATTTTCTTTTCATCTGTTCCTCATGAATTGAAAATAAAAGTATAATATTTATATGTTTTTAATTCATGCAATATCCCTCTTTCTGCTCATATATTTCTGAATAGGTTTTCCAGAATTTCTATTTAGAATTCTGGGAAGATTTACAGAATCTTGCATATACAAGGGGAGGACGCTGAGCCATTCATACAACTAGGAGACCGGGCGAGCCATGCATACAACAGGGGAAGCCACATATTCCAGGACAGGGACGGGAGAGCCACATATAGAAGAATAGAGACAGTGGACAATGCATACCCAGCTTATACTCGAGTCAATAAGCTTGCCCAGTTTTACGTGTCAAAATTAGGTGCCTCGGCTTATACTCGGGTCGGCTTATACTGGAGTATATACAGTATGTGTATTTGCAATAATTTTCTGGGAGAAATGCTTCATTTTCTGGGACAATTTCCAGTGTGCCAACACTTCCTGCCATGAATATAGCTGTAATACACAGCAATCACCTGCTGGTCAAGGAGCTGGCTCACTACATGAGACTGCTCCATTCACCCAGCTCAGATTTGCACTGTAAATATACAACGGATGTTGTCAAGTGCTGTATCGCCTATGTGAAAATTTATATGAGCGGAATTTTACTCTCAATTTTGTAAAAATTTGTATTCTTTAGAATACAGATTTTTTAAATTTACTTATTTTGAATGCAGCAAAATGACAGCCAGACAAACTGTTAAAACAAATAAACAAAAAATTCACCTCAATATTCATTGGTCCCGCATCCGTTACTGTCTGCCATTTGGTCCTTGTTCATTGCTGCTTATATTAATGTTAGAAAAAGTTTAAAATGTAGGTGTTTCCTCTCTTCATGATGATATTTAATCAGCAATGCAGATTAATTCTCTAATTTTGTTTCTTTTTCTGGAATCAAGTACTTGTGGATGACTCAAAATTTTATTGAAACTGATATTTTATTTACAGTAATTACTAAATAAAATATTAGGTACTTCCTCGTTAAATGTTTCCTATTAAAATGTCTTTGATATTTTTGCTGTATGTTGATGTTTATTTTTGGCACATATTACTGGACAATATCACATATTTCTTTTTTCCCTACAATTCCTTACAGAAGATGTATTCTGCCAAACTATTTTGGCATACATAAAAAATTAGCAGCATAATGCTGTATTTTGTTTCACAGGCTTATTTAATTGAACATTTTAGATTTGTAAATTAGATTTTAATTTTTTCAGATCCAATGACTGTTTCTTATATTCTTTTACGCCCTGATTTATAAAAACGCTGCTATTTGTAATCATCACATATGGATTTTGTACAAAACAGTAAAAATTATGTGCAATTGAGATGAACAAGAAAAATCTTTACTGTACACACAAATGTACACAATATTATATATAAAAGATTACTGAACATTCATTCTGCAAATTTATTATTAATTAATTCTTGTGCCTTTTCCTTTTCTCTTCAAAGCTTCTCTTTAAACCTTTTCTCTTATGGAAGACCTGCGGATCTTCTCTGTGAAGCATCCAACAGTAGTCCCCCATCACGTACATGATCCATCTACCATGGTATCTTCATTCAATATCATTGATATCCTGATGAAATCTATCTCCTTGCTCTTTTCTAATAGCACAGATTTTCAGGAAAGTAGTTCAAATAGGAAAGTAAAAAATGTAAATTCAAATTCATCAGACAACCCTAGGTTTTGAAACATTTTAACATGTTCTCCACGATGGACTTAAATTTGTGATCTTTGTTGCTACCCAAAATTTTCTTCACAACTTCTTTTAAAGAATCCCAAGCACTATTGTCAACAGCTTTCATTTTTGTTTGTAACACATCGTCCTTCATGAGTTTTTGAAATGCCTTCCTTCAGTTTTGCTTCAGACAATCTTTGAAACTTGGTACACAGGTACTTAAAAGTCTTTCCTTCTTTCGGTAGAGCTTTCACCAACTGCTTCATCAGTCCAAGCCTAATGTGGAGTGGTGGCAGGAGAACTTTAGTGGGATCAACTGAACTTTCCACAACTAAGTTCTTGATTCCGGGTTATAAAGATATTCTCGTTAGCCAACTATTTTGACTCCAGTGATGAGTCATATTCTGGTTGTTCCATTCACATAAAAAGCATTGGTGACCTTCTGACAGCAAAACGTAACGGCGACCACTCTCTGCTCATTCTTCTCGACCTTTCTGCAGCTTTCGACACAGTTGACCACTGTCTCCTACTGTCTAGGCTCCAGTCACTAGGTATTAAGGACACTGTTCTCTCCTGGTTCTCCTCCTATCTTCCTGACCGCTCCTTCAGTGTTTCATTCTCTGGCTCCACGTCATCTCCTCTTCCTCTCACTATCGGTGTACCCCAGGGCTCAGTCCTTGGCCCTCTTCTCTTCTCTCTCTACACGGCCCCAATTGGACAGACCATCAGCAGATTTGGCTTTCAGTACCATCTTTATGCTGATGACACACAACTATACATGTCATCCCCCGACCTTACCCCCGCTGTTCTACAGAACGCCACCGACTATCTGCCCGCATCTCCAACATCATGTCCGCTCTCTATCTGAAACTTAACCTCTCCAAAACTGAACTCCTTCTGCTCCCGCCGTCTAATAACCTCCCTAAATCTGACATTTCCCTCTCCATGGGCAGCACCATAATAACACCCCGGCAGCAGGCTCGCTGTCTGGGTGTTATGTTTGACACCAATCTCTCCTTCACCTCCCATATATAATCTCTTGCCCGCTCTTGCCGCCTACACCTAAAGAACATCTCTAGACTCCGCTCTCTTCTCACCATGAAAACAACAAAATCCCTCACTATAGCATTGATCCACTCCCACCTGGACTACTGCAACGCTCTATTACTTGGCCTCCCCATTACTCGACTATCCCCTCTCCAGTCCATCCTTAATGCAGAATCCAGGGTCATCCATCTGGCTAATCGGTACTCGGACGCGTCCGCTCTTCGCCAGTCCTTACACTGGCTGCCCATTCATTATAGGATCCAATTCAAAGTACTGGTTCTCACCCACAAAGCTCTCCACAGTGCAGCACCCCCCTACATCTCCTCGCTCATTTCTATCTATCGGCCTAACCGACTGCTGCGCTCTGCAAATGACTTTCGACTAACCTCTGCACTAATCCGTACCTTCCACTCCAAGACTTCACCCGCGCTTCGCCAATCCTCTGGAATGCTCTACCCCAAGAAATTAGGACTATCCACAATTTGCATGGTTTCAGGCGCTCCCTCAAAACACATTTGTTCAGAGCAGCCTATCACATTCACTAATCAAAGTCATTCTATGTGTAAGTGTGTATGTGTAGCCCATTCACTATCTCCATCCATCCCTCACTCCCTCAAGATGGCTGGACCATCATTGTAAATGCACCATTGTATATACACACCTGTACTTTGTATCTCCCCACCTCATTGTAGATTGTAAGCTCTCACGAGCAAGGGTGGCTTATTTTCCTTTAATTATTGTACAGTATTGTTAACGTTGCTACTTATGACTTGTGTTTTGAAACTGTTAAACTGTAAAGCGCTGCGGAATATGTTGGCGCTATTTAAAGATTATTATTATTATTATTATTATTATTATTGGTACTTCATGTATCCTCCTTGCTGCCCAAGGAGCAAAAAGAGAACATTCAAGAACATTCAGATCACCATATATTGACCATCCTTAATCCTCATAATTAAGTTTCTTGAGAATAATGGCTAAATTCTCAAAGCTTTCCTTCATGTGAACAGAATTCCCTACAGGCACTGAAAAATAGATACTGTCATTAAGCAGTTGCACTGCCTTCAGACTTTTTTTGGATAAATCAATACAGAGTCTTCACTAGTTCATATTGTACTCAATCTTACATTTTTCCATCAGCTCAGGAACATCACTGCAATACACTAGAGCACTGTCTTGAGAAAAGTATGGAAGGAATTCCTTTTCTCCGCTTCTGTACCATGAAAAACAGGTACCAGGAGCTAGCAGGTACTTTTTTAGTCTAGAGCCTAAAAGTTCTGCAGAATGTTTAGGAAGGTACAATTACTTGACTAAATAATTTAATTTAAGAAAAAAGCTGTGGCTCGTTGGGACTAGCTTGAAAGTCTTCATCAAATTCCTGCTCTGCATATTCTGAATCTTCTGAATCAGATGTATCTTCATGGTTTTCCGAAGGTGAAGGGAAACGTATTCCTGTACTTTGAGGAATAGGACGAATCACTCTCTGCATATATAATTTCCTTCCTATTTTTGAGGTTGAATGCCTCCACTTTGTACATACAAAAGTAGCAATCATTATAAAGCTTTTGCAGTACCCTTCAGATCATGGCCAAAACAAAAGCTTTCTCTCTTCCCTTTAGACCACGGTCATAGTTCTTCTGCACAAACTGAACCCACTACACGTGGAGCCCACAACTTGTCCTGACCAACTTGTGTTACCGCAAAGTATCAATAATATACTTTTCTAAGAAATTTCGTAATTTTCCTTCATTTTTTTCTTCACTAGAAACAACTGCAAAAGTAGTCGGGTGAATCATGACACCACCTTGTAGCCCTTTTGATTGCATTGTTAGAAACAGAAACTTAATCCACCACAACCACTAAATACTGAAGGGAATCATGATAAGCACACTGCCACACTCTTATGCACTGCAACTGAAAAAAAAATCTGCATTTACTGCCCACAACAACCAATGACAGCGCAGCTTTCAATTCAATTCAATTTCAATACTGCTGAGGTATAATGAAAGATATTCTATGTTTGGTTGCTATGGACACCTTCGCACTTTTTGGAAGCTGAGTAAAGAAAATCTTCTCGGCCCACAGCAGCCAATCATAGCACAGCACTCATTAATTTCTTACCAATCTAATGATACCAATTTTGTCCACCAATGGTCATGCAAATGAGTCAAAAAGTATGGTGCAATAAAATTCCTATGCAATCAGTGTTTGTGAAAAAACTGTGACCTGTGTAATTAGCAGACGTGAACTAATTAATCTGCTGTAAACTGACTTAGTGTACTGCCACACTAAGCGATCACACTAGCGATCACGACAATGACGCAAGCTAACGAGATCGTTGGTGTGATCTCTTTAAGGTCGCTAGTAGCTTCCAAACAGGAGATCTCATCAACGACGCATCAGCGATCAGCGATCTGTATAACGACTTTGGCGGTCGTTAGGACGTGCCATACAGGATGTATTGTAAAAGATTACAACCTCGATAGGCGTGATTGAGCGCAACCTTTTCCACGCCCCTCAGCGCAGATTGGTGGTCACTATATGTCATGACTGTTTATGTCACAGCTCTCTCGCTTTGTGATTGGATGACCGCGTCATAAAAGACGACGTATTAGCGCTCCTTTACATTGCTCTAGAGCGGAAGCGGTTCATTCAAATCTCCAGCATCGTTCCAGTGCGTCCTGCTAGCCTTCTTTGCAACTACTACGATCCAGTCTGTGCCACTATTGCATTTGCTGCAATCCAGTCTGTACCGTTATTGATGTTATTTTTCTGCGATCCAGTCTGTGCCTATATTGCATTTGCTGCGATCCAGTCTGTGCCGTTATTTTTTCTGCGATCCAGTTTGTGGCGCTATTGTGTTTCCCGCTGTTTTTTCTTTCCAGAATCACAAACAAGTATTGTAAGTTAGGTATTTTTTTTGTCACATTTAATTTTTAATTTTTTTTTACATTAATTTTACAGATCCATTTTAAGATCCCAGCTGTTGTTAACCATTGTCGTCCATCAATTGTTTTTTTTTGTTTGCCATTGTTTTCTCCTGCCGCGCCCACCACCATTTTATGATCCATGCTGGTTTTACCGTAGTTGTCCATCTATGATTTATATTTTGGTCTGCCATTGTTTTCTCCTGCTGCGCCCACCACCACCATTTTATGATCCCTGCTGTTTTTACCGTAGTTGTCCATCTATGATTTTTATTTTGGTCTGCCATTGTTTTCTCCTGCTGCGCCCACCACCACCATTTTATGAACCCTGCTGTTTTTACCGTAGTTGTCCATCTATGACTTTTATTTTGGTCTACCATTGTTTTCTCCTGCTGCGCCCACCACCACCATTTTATGATCCCTGCTGTTTTTACCGTAGTTGTCCATCTATGATTTTTATTTTGGTCTGCCATTGTTTTCTCCAGCTGCGCCCACCACCACCATTTTATGATCCCTGCTGGTTTTACCGTAGTTGTCCATCTATGATTTTTATTTTGGTCTGCCATTGTTTTCTCCTGCTGCGCCCACAACCACCATTTAATGTTCCCTGCTGTGTTCTATGTTGTAGGCTATGTAAGCATTTTATTTAACCAATCTGCCGTTCTCACATAATCCTTTTTTTTATTACAGATGGCCAATAAGCATGAATTTCTGCGGGAATTCATCGAGATGTACCGCTTGATGCCTTGCCTGTGGAAAATAAAGTCAGCTGATTACTGCAACAGGCTAAAAAAGAAGGAGGCGTACGAAAAACTGGTGGAGCTGTGCAAAAACCGTTACCCCGATGAACCAGCGGATGAGTCATCGGTCAAAAAACTTATTCAGGCCCTCCGTACTGTTTACAAGAAAGAATTAAACAAAGTACCGAATTCTACCAAGTCTGGAGCTGGGTCCAAAGATGTGTATGTCCCAAAATTGTGGTACTTTGAGCTGTTTTCTTTCACAAGGGACCAAGTAGTACCTAGACAAGCAACTTTCATGTTGGAACCTGACCCAGTGATCCAGCCGCACTCCCCTGTCATACATGTAAGTACCTTTTGTATTAAAACACATTTTAAAGTACATGCCAAAGTGGACTTGAAATTAAAAACATAATTGTGAAATGTAGATAAAATGGCTGAATTTATCCCTTCATGTACTGATAATTTATCTAGCTCAACGGTTGAGGCCTATCCATTTACAAGTGTCGTTTTCACATTTTTGCTGTATTTGGGTGTTATAGTGTGAAGATAAATTTCTTTTTCTTTGTGATTTAACATTCGTTTTTTGTTCATGCAGGACACAGAAGAGGCTGTCTCCACACCTCAGACTGAAGACAGCATGGTGTTGGTCCAAGACGACGAAGTAGTTGACCCACCATCCTCGTCTGTGCGGAGCCGGCTTACATTTTCTGGCAGAAAAAGGAAGGCTCCAACCTCAGCTACTCCAGAATTGATAGAAATTGCCAAAAAAGTGCTTACGGCGGAAAAAGACCAACCAAAAATAACTGGCTTTGCATACTACGCTATTGAGAAGCTCCCAACACTGGATCCAATACAGCAGGATCATGCTGAGAGACTCATGTTTTGAGGTCCTGACTCAAGCATCATTAGGAAACCTTGATAACAGTTATGTTGTCACGGCCAGACAGAAGTACCCGGAATACTCATGGCCCAACAATCCTGTGCCGAACCCAATTGGGATAAATCCGCCAAACCAAAACGTTGTTACACCACCTTATTTTTATACACCGCCGAGGCAACGTGGTAATGACAACGATCCATGTTACCAGCAGTTGTAGTTTTTAAAATATTTTCAAAAGTTTTTTGTTGTCTATAATTTTTTTATATTGTTAAATTTTTTTAATAAAAATCTTATTTATCTAGTGAATTGTGGTCTTTTATTCTTATGTTTGTTATTGATGTCAACAATATTGTTGACAACTATTAAAATGTATTTTTTTTTCCATCTACTTGTTTCTACTTGTCACACACGGGGTTATGGGAGTACCAGCAGTCATAGGAGTTCCAGCATTGGTAAAAAAATATAATGAAAAATATTTCAAAAATTTACATTTCTTTTAAAGTCCCTGGTCACACTAGCGCTAAAACCTTATAATAAAAAATAATACACCACAGCAGCGTATATAAACTAAAATTCAATATACTTAGATCAGTTATGGTTAGAAAATCACTAAAAAGTTAAAAAAAGCAATAAAATAAAACAATCATTTTAATTAAAGTCAAAACAAAAAAAAAAATTTAACAAACCCGCCCCCCTATACTAGCACCACAAGCCTCTCCCATCACTCCTGTGAGCCATGGACTGCCATCAGCCAGACAAACAAACAGTCTTGGCATCTGATTACCTGTGGAGGTATTTACAGACACTTCTTGTGTCTGAAAGCACCTTTGGGGAGATCCACTCCTATTCAGCCGCTATTCACACGGATTCTCACTGCGACTACTCCTGTGTCCGGGGTCCTTCCCGCACCCAGACTGAGATAGCTCACACTCCTCTAGAGACTGCTTCCTTGTGCCAGGACACCTCCCTGTGTCCGGGCTAAAGACAGTCCACACTCTTGGAGACACCTTCTGGTCTGGACCCTTGTCCAGACTGAATGAGCTCTCTGACTGTGCTCCCAAGCACCTACTTCTGGCTTCCTAATCAACACCTGAGTGGATTCAGGTCTGAGCTGCAAGCGTGTACTGAATGGCAGGTGTAGTGACCTTTCTTTACCACCAGGTTTACAAAGCCACACATTTCGCTCATACCAGTCAGCAAGGTACTTAGGTGAAATATACACCTCATTCACCACATATTCCTTCACTGTCTCACATATCCCCTCCCTCTTCTCCAGACCGGAGGGCTGGTCATCCAGACCGGAGGGCTGGTCATCCAGACCGGAGGGCTGGTCAACAATCCAACAGAGACAGTGAACTCTGGACCAGTCATGGCCCTCATCAGCTTCATCCTCACCACTGTCATAGCCAACATCAGTTTTCTCTTCATCTGAAGCATCCGCACTACCCTGTACCCTCCCAGGCCTATACTCTCTGCGGGCCTCGGGTATCCTGCACTGCTTCATCTTGACCTTAGTGCCAGCCTCAGTCTCGGTATAGTGGCTCACCAGATAAGTACGACCAGGCACGTCAGAACAGCTCTGCTGATTCTTCCTCAGAAACTTTCGTACCTCCTGCCTTTGGGGCACTGACCCTGTGTCACCAACTGTCACAGGAGGTATAGGGTTTTCTCTAATTCCCCCTGAACTTTCTTTAGCACATCTACTTTCTTAAATATCAGTTGATTCATAAATTCTACCTCACAGAACCCAAGCGCCTCTGTCATGGTCTCTGACCATTCCGAGCCACACTGTTCAAACGATTGGCACTGTAGAGGGAGCTGATCGTTTTTCTTGGTCGGTAAAACATAATTTATCCCTTCTGTACAGGCTCACTTTGCATAAGACTCAGAGCTCTTACTTCTTTCTCCAGGAGATCCTCATGGCTACGCATCTTCTCCTGTAGTGTTGGACGTCCTTTACGTCTTCGGCCCTTTCTTCAGGCTCTTCGGTAGGACATGCTCAGAAGCCCTACCATCAGTCTTCTTTACCTCTTCAGCCACGTTCTGCATCCCATCTGGCTTCCGTGTGTCTGCAGTGGCAACGGAGTGACACATCGTTTTTTCCCATTTGTTGGGACGTGGCTCCGATGTAGCCTCCCTGAAAGTGCGCTTGAGCTCACCAATGCCAGCTACTGATCCGGACCGTAACCCGTCCACGCCGCTGTCTTCGGCAGAAACAGATTCCTGGACAGAGTCAGTCCCATATCTTCAGTCTTGCTCCTCACAGCTTCACTTGAAACCTCAGCTTCTGATGAGGCATCTGGCTTGGTGACCACCACTCCATGGCTTTTTCCACCTCTGCAGCATCACCTTCAGAGTCCTTGGCCTGATGCAGATCCACACCATACATTGATAACTTCTCATTTTCAACAGCATCCACTTGTGCTGTGTTCAGTTTCAGAGTCCTGTCTTTCACCTTAGTCTTCGCCAGGGAACCGACCAACTGTACAACATCTTCAGATGCCATCCTCCGTCCGACTGCAAGGTCAGCCTCAGCCTTCCTCTCAATCTCCTCTGCTACCATGCCTTCCTCACTTGCACTGGTTGCTTTATTGTCATCAGATGACTCACTATCACCACCACTATCCCTGTCTGACCCCCTTTTCTCAGCCACATCTGGCTCACTTTCAGGGTTATACAATTTATTCTCATTCACATCCTGCTCACTGTCAGGGTTATACAATTCATTCTCATTCACATCCGGCTCACTGTCAGGGTTATACAATTCATTTTCATTCACATCTTGATCGGGAACCTTAGTTAACATGTCATCCACAACATTAACTTCACCATCTGGTCCCTGGTTTCCCTCAGGTGGTCCCTCAAGTATGTGACTATGTGATAACCCCAGCACTATACTTCCCTATAGCTCAGGTACCAGGAGCTGACTCACGACCTCTCCCTGGACTTCAGTGTCCCTATACAATAGGTTATTGTTCATGGCAGCATGAGGAAACCTTTCCTCAGAGCCAGGCTCTTGGGAACCTCATTCAGAACAATTACATTCTCCTGTGCCGTTTTAAGAGTGGGGTCTCGCACCGGCTCACTCCCAAAATTGTCACAGGAGCCAGGCAGGTCAGGGACACTCGGTTCCCGAGAACCACCATCCTCGTCTCCCAACATCACCTGCAAAGAAATGTCATCTTTATCACGGTCATCATCAGTATCATCACTATTATGATTAGCATTATCATCATTATCAATATCATCATCCTCATCATGGTCATCATCATCATGATCATCATTATCATTATCAATATTATCATGGTCATCATCATTATCACATAAGTTTAACGGCCCACTAGCATTGTGTTCCGCCCCTCGGGACTGCGCACCCTCAGTAGGAGCTTCATCACACTGTCCATCAGAAACATTTTTCCCCCAGAGATCCTTAGACCGGGGAAAGTCATTACCCCATATAACGGGGTGCACCAGGGTCTTCACTACCCCCACTTCATATGAAACCTCCCCGAGTTTTGGGGACCAAGTCCACGGCAGTCTCTGGGTAGACTTTGGTGTCTTCATGGATGTACACCACACTCAGGTGCTTATCAGGGATGAAGTCCCTATCACTCAGGCTGTCACATACGGAAGTCACTGGACTCTCTGAGTCCAAGAGGGCCTGTGCTGGGCAGTCACTTACAACCACCGGGGACCCCTGTGGTCCAGTCTCTTCGGCTGAGGTGGACACACACACAGGCTCTGCGCAGGGAGAGAGGGATCTGCCATCATCACAACACATAGGCTCCCCCTCTATTGGACAGTTGGCTGCAATTTCACGCCAGCTCCAACACTGTCCATCACACTCTCCCACCCACATGTCCCCTCGGGCCTGAACCCGCTTATCAGCATACCCCATGTCCCCAACAGCTGGAACGCTCTTACCGCGAGAGTTCAACGTCCGGGAACTCCGAAGTGACGACCTCTCAGACGGCTGTACCTCAGGAGGACGTGCTTGGGTGTAGCGGTCCACTATCACCTTTTCAACTCCATAATCAGGCCTGCTGACTGCAGACTCCCAACTGTATCTCCAGTCACGAACTCCCCTGGCACGGGCTGTCACCGTAACACCCAGCCGGGTAAGAATCGCCGCTTTCAACTTGGCATAGTCTTCGCTGTCCTGCTTGCTCAGGTCAGCCCAGACTTTTTGGGGTTCCCCAATCAGATAGGGTACGACCGCCATGGCCCATTCAGATAGTGGCAGATTCTCCTTCTCTGCCAGTCTCTCAAACCTAGTAAGATATACCTCCACATCATCACGAGGTGTCATTTTTCTCAAGGACCGTCTTACCGCCTTCTTTATAGCGGACAACGCCGGTGCCTTCACAACATTACTTCGGGACGCGGCACCGAAATCCTTTTTTGGTGCTGTCATCTGCTCAATAAATAACCGGTTATTCTCCTGCTGCTGCTGCAGAAATTGCTGCCGGTCCTCCTGCATGCGCTGCTGGTGCTGCAGGCGCTGCTGCTCCATGCTCTGCTCCATGCTTCGCTGGGCCTGGGCCAGGTACTCAATGAGCTCCTCCATACTGCCGGACTCATCTGTCTCAACCACGGCAGTTTTATGTTGCACATTAACTTGTGCCATTTGTTCAAACAGCGCCTCCATGCTGTCATCCATGCTGTCAGACTTCTCTGTCTTCACAACTGTAGTCTTCACTCAAGACATACACACTACACAGCTTTTTTTTTTTTTCCACAGAAAAATTCAGCCTTGCTGTGCAAACACTTTTTTTTTTTTTCCCTTTGCAAAGTCTATTAGGGCTACTGTCTCTTTAAGACTGCTCCACAAACTTTTCTTTTACTGCTGCACATTCCACAGTCATTTTCACAACAAGTTCAGCTTTGCTGTGCATACATTTTTCTCTCTGCAGACCCTATCAGGGCCACTGTCTCTCCAAGACTGCTCCAAACAGACGTTTCTGCTGACACACACTTTTTTTTTTCTGTTGCTATTTCAATAGACTTCACCTTTAATGCTGTCTCTCGCCACTGTGCTGCATGCACACTCCAGCACTAACTGTACCAGGCCCTGCGCTGCCCGCATTCTCCACCAATTGTAAGCTTCCGGGGAATTTAGCTCTAGGATCGCTGTCTGGGTAGACAGAATGCACGGAAACAGTTCATTCAGACAGCAGTTTGGTGAAAACTGGCCGCAACCAGTTTTATTAAAGTCCACAGCACACAGATAAAAACAAATCATAAACAGAAATCCTGGGCTTGTCTAGCCTCTAACTACACTCTAGATAGATGGCCCTCTCTATCCGGGACCCAGACTCTACCAGTCTGTGCCCAAAACAACACATATCACATATGTTACCAGTGTGGAGTTTCACAGACACTCCTCCTTGTGTCTGAAAGCACCTTTGGGGGAGATCCACTCCTATTCAGCCGCTATTCACACGGATTCTCACTGCGACTACTCCTGTGTCCGGGGTCCTTCCCGCACCCAGACTGAGATAGCTCACACTCCTCTAGAGACTGCTTCCTTGTGCCAGGACACCTCCCTGTGTCCGGGCTAAAGACAGTCCACACTCTTGGAGACACCTTCTGTGTCTGGACCCTTGTCCAGACTGAATGAGCTCTCTGACTGTGCTCCCAAGCACCTACTTCTGGCTTCCTAATCAACACCTGAGTGGATTCAGGTCTGAGCTGCAAGCGTGTACTGAATGGCAGGTGTAGTGACCTTTCTTTACCACCAGGTTTACAAAGCCACACATTTCGCTCATACCAGTCAGCAAGGTACTTAGGTGAAATATACACCTCATTCACCACATATTCCTTCACTGTCTCACAAAACTTAAAATATATAATACATATTTGTGCCATGTATATTTTTTTTATAGAAAAAAAAAAAATAAAAAAACAATAAAATAATACAAATAATATTAATATAAAAAAAACAAAACAAAAAAAATTTAACAACTGCCCCCCCTTTCTAGGGCAGCCACCAACCTCTCCAGCATCACCCCGTGTTGATGCATGGCTGCCATCAGCCGACGGTGTGACAGCAACAGGTCTTGGGCAGTCTGGATTACTGTGGAGGTATTGGTAACAGTTAACACGGAATTCTGTTGCAACATCAACATGTACATGTTACATGTTTGCTGTTTAACACTTACGGTTTTGGGGCGACTGCGCTTCTCCAGAGGACCCGCTGACTGCCCACCCAGAACCTGTTGCACCGCCGGCTAGGGAAACACAGAAAAATAATATATCACAACAGCCATTACACTTAAGACCTAACAAAGTTCTCAAACTTGTCTGAAGCTTATATAATGTGCGTAAATTACCTGAAGGCGAGCCTGCATCCATGTCACGGGGTGACACTGGAGAGAAGACCATTCCGGGGGAGAAGGAGGAGGAGGACCCAAGCTGTGGAGGCGGGATAGGTGCTGGTGAAGGGGTGCCTGGGAAGGTGCTGCAGGTGGAGGGGTGCCTGGGGAAGGTGCTGCAGGTGGAGGGGTGCCTGGGGAAGGTGTTGCAAATGTTGATGGCGCTGCAGGGGACGGTGGTGCAGCTGGTGAAGGTGGTGCTGCAAATAAAAAATAAAATTCAGTCAAATAATCCTTCTACAAACCCCATCACTGGTGGTACTCCCGTCACTGCCAGTACTTAAATCAATGCCTGTAACCCCCTCACTACTGGTACTCCCATCACTGCCTCCTGTAACCCCATCACTGCCGGTACTTCCATGACTGCCGGTACTCCAGTCACTGCCAGCACTTAAATCAATGCCTGTAACCCCCTCACTACTGGTACTCCCATCACTGCCTGTAAACCCATCACTTCCGGTACTCCCATGACTGCCGGTACTCCCGTCACTGGTTGTACTCTCATCACTGCAGGTGCATTGATATAGGTAGATAACCCACAAAACATAACCTCTCCAGATACCCTCATCAATACTCACTCACTCACTGCGTAACTGGGCACGGATGCTGGCGACCCTCTCGCTGGAGCGGTATTGAAGGTCTGCCAGCTTTTTGCAGATCTGTGTTGTGGTCCGCTCCACACCAAACCGTCTCGCCAGGCCCCACCGGATTTTACGCAGGACTACCTTCTTGTGGTGCATAGAATGCGCCACAGGTAGCCTGCAGTCATAATCCAACATATCTATTTTTTTGATGAGGTAGCGCACCTTCGCGTCACTCCACGCAGCGCAACGCTGTCCTGCTCTCGCCGCCATTGTACCAAACAACAACGCATAAAGGACGCTAGCGTCATGACGTCACAGCGTACGTACGTGCAGTCGCACTTGCGACCCTATTGTGATCGCAAAAATGACCGGTAGCAGACGTGCGCCCCAGCCAGCACAGATATGAGACGCTGTTGCGATCGCAAGATGATGGTTCCCAGCTAGGCGCCCCTGCCTATCTAGGCATGAGCAAGGACGATGCGATTAACTGGCGTACTTAGCAGCATCACATCAAGTGGGTTACTGACCGCTTACTTTTTTACCATGTTTACAAAAGTTTTCATTCATTGTAATTACTTCAGTAATAGTCATTTTATGAACCGTCAGTTTTGCAATCGCAATGGCGTCTCATGTCTGTGCGTAGCTGGGGCACCATGTGAGAATCGTCAACTTGCGATCACAGTGGCGTCTCATGTCTGTGCGAATCTGGGTCACCATGTGAGAATCGTCACCCTTGCGATCGCAATGGCGTCTCATGTATGTGCATAGCTAGGGCACCATGTGAGAATCGTCACCATGCGATCGCAGTGGCGTCTCATGTCTGTGCGTAGCTGGTGCACCATGCTGAGAATCGTCACTTTGCGGTCTCAATGGCGTCTTGCGTCGGATTCGAGCACGCAAGTGTGACACAAAGGATTCCGTGGTCAATGTAGACCTTTACCTCCCAATTTTTTTTTTATTTTTATCACAATTTTTTATCTCTCATATATGACGAAAAATATATATTAAATATTTTAACTTTATATACGCAGCTGTGGTGTATTATTTGTTATTATTTTTTATTATAAGGTTTGAGCTCTAGTGTGACCATGGGCCTTTAAAATAAATGTACATTTTTGAAATTTTTTTCTTTTTATTTTTTTAATAATGCTGGAACTCCTATGACTGCTGGTACTCCCATGACCCCGTGTGTGACAAATAGATACAATGCAAAAAAAAAATATAGACAACAAAAAACTTTAGAAAATATTTTAAAAACTACAGCTGCTGGTAACATGTCTCGTTGCCATCCCATTACTCCCTCCCCACATCTAACCCATCATTAGTCCTTCTCCCATATTGGTAAAATAATTGAAAGAACACGAAGGCATTTTTAAAATAAACATTTTTTATTATTAAAAGATAGTTAAAAAAAGGCAAAAGTAAAAATATTCTCATAAGCAAACTATATCTGCTGCTGCCAACTCACTGCACCAGGCCCGTTAAAGTATTGGCAGTACTGGTCTCGGCCGGCCTTCGCATCGTCCTTGCTCGTGCCTTGATTTACAGGTTGAAGGCCTGCAATAGCGGTATCATTGTCACGCCATTCTCCGAGCACCACGTCACCATTGCTGTCCGAGCCCATGAAGCCTGGCGGACTGTAAGTACCAGCATCGCGTTTTCGTAGAAAATTGTGCAGCACACAACAGGCCAACACCACCGAGTCTATCGATTCCAGCTTCATGTTGATTGGAGTGTGAAAAACCCTGAAGCGGTTGGCCATTATGCCGAAAGCATTCTCAACAACGCGCCGTGCCCTAGACAGTCTGTAATTAAAAATATGCCTTTCCCCTGTCAAAGTCTTTTGTGGGTATGGTTTCACAAGATGCTCATGAAGGGGGAAGGACTTCATCGCCCACAAAAACAAAGTTTAGGTTGGCAGTGGTGTCCATGTTTGTTGGCAAGTTAAGTTTATTATTCAACAACCGTTCACCAAAAGTTGTGTGCTCCAAAACGCCACCGTCAGAAACCTTTCCATTAATGCCAACATCAACGCTAATAAAGTCATAATTGGCATTAACAAGGGCCATGAGGATCATGCTGAAGTAGCCCTTGTAATTATAGAAATAGGATCTGCTTTTGGCTGGTTGCGTGATCCGCACATGTTTGCCATCCAAGGCACCACCACAGTTTGGGAATTGCCAAATCCGTTCAAAATCAGAGGCTATAATTTGCCATTCCGCCACTGATTTGGGAAAAGGCATGTAGCTCCGTAAACTGCGGACAATGGCGTTGCATGTCTCTGGAATTAGTACGCCAAGCAGCGATCGAGAAACTGCAGCAGAAAATTGTAAGTCTTGCATTGAACGTCCGGTTGCCAGAAATCGCAGCATTACTGCCAAAAGTTCCTCTGCTGAAACAGCTGCACGCATCCGTGTATCCTGCCGTTCAATGAGTGGCCTCACACATTCCAGTAGGAGCTTGAATGAATCCTCCGACATCCGTAGATAATTTCAGAAATCCTGCGGATTCTTCTCCTGCAACTCCCTCACTAGATGCATGTGGGTGAATTTGGACCTCTGTTCCAGCCATTCTCTGGTCCACATGCGACGCTTTCGTTTGGAGCGCCTCTCTTCCACCCGTGCCTCTTCTTGTCGATCTGAATCCATCACTAATGCAACTGCCACAATCACACGCTCCGCGGTGGTCAGGTTCATTATGTGCAACTTGTAAGGTAAAGAAGAGAAAAGTTAATTACTATTACTAAAGTGTTTAAACAAAATAAAATAAAGAATAAAATAAAAAATATAAAAAAAAAACCGTAATTGTTTATTGTTAACTTTTCAGTTAACATTTAAAAAACAGTTTACAAAAGCCTAAAATGGTGGGGGGTGTAAAATAAATAAAGCAGACAAAAATAAAAGGTGTAACAAAAAAAAACATCACAAACAATATGTACCTTGAATCCAAATATCCCGAAGATCCAAATCCAAATGGCAAAGATGAAGCGCTCTAGCGACTCAGACAGGATCGCAAAACCCACACACTATCCTCGCAACAATGCACAAAGGGACACTGTAGCGACTCAAACATTATCGCAAAACTCCGACACACGATACTATCCTCGCAACAACGCACAAAGCACAGAACGTTGGAGTCATCCACAAAGCGCTCTGGAAACAATGGATGGGGGCGCAGTTATTATTGCTGAGGTGATGTTGTGGTCACCAATCGGAGCTGAAGGGCGTTACTAAAGAAAACCCAGTCCCGCCTGCGCCGCTGACATATGCGTCATCAACGAGGTCGCACATCGTTCACAAAAGGTGTCAAACACAGCAATTCAGGCTCACCAGCGGGACGCCAACGATCAAAATACGGCCTAAACCGTTCGTGCACGATCAGCGACATCGCAGTGGGGGCCACATCGCCGATACATGTCACACACAGCGACGTCGCTAACGTTGTCGCTACTGCATCATAAAATCTATGTCGCTTGTGAAATTTGCAAATACCCACAAATGTAAACAATTTGGAAATCAATGTGTGAAAATAGCAAGAAAAAAATGCCCTCTGAGATTTCACTTCTAAAGGTGATCCAAGTGGGCTTCCTCATAATGTCTTGCAGGTATCTCATTACATAATGTAGTGCAGTCATTTAGGGTGTGCTATCACAAGGACTATAAAAAGATGATTTAAGATCAAGCAATGGCTAACGATAAGTGGACTCATGGGTAGAGTTGAGTGAAACAGGTCGGTCAGATTCATAAGTCGCCGACTTTCGCCAAAGTCGGGTTTTGTTGACCGAAACACTACCATAGCGTGCAGTTGACCATGCGGTCGGCAAAACGAGTGTCAAAGTCGGTTTTCCCAGAATGCTTTCAAGAGCCTTTTTCAGTCAATGATCAAGGACGTACACTGTGTGCAATGAGATGACGTGCAGCGTCCACCACCATCTTAGAGAAGAGCACTGCAGTGATTGTCTTGCTTTGGGGGGCATCATAGTGTCTATAAAAGCCCTGAACGCCGACATCCATTTTATTTCTGCCTATTTTAACAGTAGGGGGAGGTTGCTGATGCTGTTTAAAAGTAGGGAGAGAGTTAGGGCTGGAAAGAGAAATTATTCTGTGCTTGTGCTGATAGCAATTGTGCTGTACTGTACAGTTAGTGTGCAGTGACAGGGGAGGATTTTCTTGTGTGCAGCAGCGCTGGTTATTAGGCTGCCTGATAGCTGTATTGCTGTGTGTACACTGCTGTGCAGACTGATTTTTACACAGCACTAATACTTTTATTCTTTTTTTCTGCACAGTTAATGAGCAGTCATTTTTTCCCATACAGTATAGAGGTGTACGCTCCTAACACACTACCGTGTACCGGCTGGTATCACGGAAAAATACATGCTGACTATCTGTATGTGACTCCGGAAATATATACGGAGATTGAAATTTTCCCCTACACACTATACAGCTGTCCGCTTCTGATACAGTACCATATATCTGCTCTTTGTATTACCGTCAAATCCATACTGAGTGAGCGTCTGTGTGTGACTCCGGAAATATATACGGAGATTTAAATTTTCCTCTACACCGTATACAGCTGTTCGCTTCTGATACAGTACCGCTATCTGCTCTTTGTATTATGGTCAAATCCACACTGAGTGAGCGTCTGTTTGTGACTCCGGAAATATATACGGAGATTTAAATTTTCCCCTACACCGTATACAGCTGTACGCTTCTGATACAGCACCGTTTTTCTGCTTTTTGCATTACAGTCAAATCCATACTGAGTGAGCGTCTGTGTGTGACTCTGGAAATATATACGGAGATTTAAATTTTCACCTACACAGTATTCAGCTGTCCGCTTCTGATACAGTACCGTATTTCTACAGTTTGCATTAAGGTCAAATCCATACTGAGAGAGCGTCTGTGTGTGACTCTGGAAATATATACAAAGATTTAAATTTTCCCCTACAACGTATACAGCTGTCCACTTCTGATACAGTACCGTATATCTGCTCTTTGTATTACGGTGAAATCCATACTGAGAAAGCTTCTGTGTGTGACTCCGGAAACGTATACGGAGATTTAATTTTTTCCCTACACCGTATACAGCTGTAGGCTTCTCATACAGCACTATATATCTGCTGGTATTATTGGTACATTTTACCAAACATGAAGAAGTATGGTGGAAAAGGCCGTGGACGTGGGCGGGGGGGCCAGCTGATACTGATGGTGGTGGTGGTGCATCTGCTGGCAGTGCCAAAAGCACAATAGCACCTAATGCAGGAGTTGTTGATCCTGCGTCATCGTCTGGCTCCAGAAGGCCTGGAAGGCTCCCTTTACTGGGAATAGGTAAACTGTTTTTAAAGCCGGACCATCAGGAACAGGTTTTGTCTTACATTGCAGAAACAGCCTCCAGCTCTATCGCCTCCTCTGCTGAAGTTTCAAAAAATGCAAGCACTGAGTCGGCAGCGCAGGTTCCTGGTCATGAAGAACATCTTTCCTTGTGTTCTTTACCCCCACCACAAGTGAAGGATGCGGCAAGCCAGACTTCAGATTACTCCCTGGAGCTCTTTTCACATACCAGGACTTTGAGTTATCAAGTCAAATCCTGAATTCCCCAGTCCAAGATGAATATGACATGGTGTGCACTGATGCACAGCCACTGCTATATGATTCTGCTGGTACATTCACCCAGAGCACTGCATTGCCCTCGCAGTCTACTGAGCCAGATTCTGACCCTGATGAAACTCAGGTGTCCCTTACCGCATACTATACCACCTTACATGGTGACACTGAGGAAGATGCAGATGTAATTGAAGAGGAGGTGATGAATGACCCAGTTGTTGACCCGGATTGGCATCCATTGGGGGAAGAGGGTGTCGCTGGCAATAGCTCAGAAGAGGAGGAGGATCCGCAGCAGGCATTGACATCACAGCAATCTGGCAGGCCCGTAGCAGTCCAAAAGTGTGTTAAATAACAAAAAGAGTTGCAGGACAGCTTGGCCAGACGGTCAAATTAGCACAGCGTGCAAGCCCTGAAAAGTTTTCCCATAGTAGGGAGAGTGCAGTGTGGCACTTTTGTGACCAAAATCCTATTGATGAGGCAAAGGTTATCTGTAAGTAGTGCAGAAGGACCTTTAGCCGAGGGAAAAATCTCCGAAATTTGAATACCAGTTGCATGCTTAGACATGTAAACAACATTCACTTGCAAGCGTGGATGGACTACAAAACCTCATTGGCTTTGGACGCCTACATTGCCAAACTGATCTCATTAGAGATGATTCCCTTCTGTTTGTTTAAATGCGCAGCGTTCCAAGAGCTCATGGCCTACGCTGTTCCACGCTATGATCTACCCAGTCGGCACTTCTTTTCTAGAAAAGCCATCCCTGCCCTCCACCTGCATGTGAAAGACCGCTTTGTCCATGCACTCAAACAATCAGTGAGTGGAAAGGTGCACCTCACAACAGATGCATGGGCAAGTAGTCATGGCCAGGGCCGTTACGTGTCCATCACTGCTCACTAGGTTAATGTGGTGGATGCAGGGTCCACAGGGAACAGTGGCGGTGGGACAGTGCTGCCTAGCCCACGGTATAGGCAACAGTTGGCAGTAGACGTTCGACGCTCCTCCGCCTCCTCCAGAAGTGAAAGCTCGTCGACAGAGCGCAGTCGCACAAGCACTCCATCCGCGGCTGCCAGTGTTGCACATGAGGTGTCCCACTATCGAACAGCTAGTGGTGAGCTTCACAGGCTATTTTACAAATGATGTCTTTGGGCGACAACAGACACACCGCAGAGGTACTGGCCGACTACTTGCAGAGAGAAACTGAGTCATGGCTGGGCAGTCTACATCTTGAGCCAGGCAAGGTAGACAGTGATAACGGCCGTAATTATGTGGCGGACATAGCCCTGGCAAAACTCAGACACATACCTTGCCTGGCTCACACCTTGAACCTGGTCGTGCAGTGCTTCATAAAAAATTATCCGGAGTTACCAGCCCTGCTCCATAAGGTGCGAATACTGTGCTCACACATACGTTGCTCGCCCGTAGACTCCAGTCATATGCAGAGGCTGCAGCGATCGCTCCACCTCCCCAAGCACCGCCTAGTCATAGACGTTGCAACAAGGTGGAACTCCATCATGCACATGTTTGAGAGGCTGTGCGTACAAGGCAGGCTGTAATGCATTTGAGGGAGGATACACAGGCAGACAGTTTGAGGGCAGACATTGAGTTTTTGGGTGTGCAGTGGTCAAAGCTGAAAGACCTCTGCAAAGTCCTTCAATGTTTTGAGGAATGCACACGGCTGGTGAGCGCAGACGACGCCATCATAAGCATGAGCATCCCACTTATGCGTCTGCTCATACAAACTTTGATGCACATTAAGGATCAGGCATCTGTAGAGGAGGAGGAGGAGGAGTGAAGCCTTGATGACAGTCTGCCATTGTCTGCTCAGGGAACTGTCCTGGATACGGTGGAGGAAGAAGAGGAAGAGGAGGAGGAGGATGAGGGGGATGATTATTTTGGGGAGGAGGATACTTCTCAGGGGCAAGAGAAAATGTTGGCTTGCCAAGGTCAGGTACAGGGTTTGTGCATGATTTTGGGGAATGTGGATTTGGCAAAAAGTGCTCCTCCACCCACCAATGGCAGTGCATCATTGACACCTGGAACATTGGCCCACATGTGTGTTTATGTCTTGCAGATCCTAAAAAGGACCCCCGCATTGCCAAAATTATGAAGGATGACGACTACTGGTTGGCCAGCATCCTCGATCCATGCTATAAAGGCAAAAAACAGAACATCATGCCACAGGAGAACCTAGAGCTAATACTGGCGAACAAACAAGCAACTCTGGTAAACCGTTTGTTAGAGGCATTCCCAGCACACAGCAGCGGTGCAGGTTCTACCACGAAACGTACTGTGCAGCATGGAAGAAGTTTTCCGTGATGCACACAGCCGAAGTAGCGTTGGAGACAGGGGTTTCATGACCATGTTGTGGACTGATTTGTCAAGTACCGCTCACATGACTGGTAATACTGAATCGATTGCAACAGACAGGAGACAGCAGTTGTCAACTAAGGTTCAAAATTACCTCTCCTCCCCTATCGATGTTCTCCCTCACAGTTCATTCCCCTTTCACTACTGGGCCTGTAAACTGGACACCTGACCTGAATTGGCACAATATGCCTTACAGGAGCTCGCTTGCGCTGCTGGTAGTGTGCTATCAGAAAGAGTCTTCAGTGCTGCTGGACCAATCCTGACAGAAAGAAGGATTCGGCTGTCGACCCAAAATATTTGTGATCTCACCTTCATTAAAATGAACCATGCCTGGGTTTCAAAGGATTTTGTACCACCTTCCCCTGATGACACATAGGTTGCCAGCAAAATGGCTCGCTTTGTCCTCCTCTTCCTCCGATTTCTCTAATTCCTCCATTTACAGCTGCTGAACGTCCAGCCTACACCTCAACATATGCCGGTTTTTCCACCTCCCTAACTGTGCTGTACCCCACCAGGGCCAGAGTCAGCACCTGGCGCACCCGGGCAAGTAAAAGGGCCCTGAGCAGCTGGGGGGCCCACTCGCCGTCAGAGACACAGGCGTACTCTGAGGGGCCCTGTGCCAGTGCCGGTGCCCACGAATGGGCCCCCCCTGCTTGCTCAGGGCCCCAGCACTTGCAATACTTACCTCTCCCTGCTCCACCGCTATGACTTTTCCGCAATTCCTGACAGTGACATTCAGGTTAGAGAGCGCGATGACGTCACATCTGTGCGCCCTCTGCCTGAACAGTCACAGTACAGAGAGCTGGAAAATGGTGATGCTGAGGAGTCCAGAGTAGAGCAGTGCCCAGAGAGGAGAGGTATTTAAATTTTTTTAATATTTGGAGCAATATATGGGGAGCATTATACACTGGAGAATGATATATGGGGCCCATCATACACTTGAGCATCATAGATAGGGCCCAATATACCCTGGAGCATTATATATGGGGCCCATTATACACTGGAGCATCATATGGAGCCCATTATATATGGAGCATTATATAGGCCCATCATACACTGGAGTATAATCCATGGGGCACATCATATACTGGAGCATTATATGGGGACCATTATATATGGTGCATCATATGGGGCACATTATATATGTAGAATCACATGGAGCCCATTATATATGGAGCATTATATATGGGGACCATTATATTTGGAGCATTATATGGGGCTCATCATGCACTGGAGCATCATATATGGGGCCCATCATATACTAGAGCATCATATGGGGTTCATTATTTATGGGACATCATATAGGGCCCTTTATATATGGAGCATCATATGGAGCATTTATGGGGCCTATTCTGTATGGAGCAATATATGGGGTACATCATATACTGTATGGACCTTTATCTGTGACTCATTATACTGTATGGAGCAATTTGTGGGGCTCATTGTGCTCTATGGGGACCGTCCTATACTGTATGGCACATTATATGGGGACCATCATATACTGGAGCATTATGTGGAGTATCATCTACTGTATGGAACATTATATGGGACCAATTATGTATGGAGCAATATATGGGGCTCATTATTCTGTATGGCGCACTATGTGGTGCCCATAATACTGTATGGAGGACTACATTGTCTGGTTTTTGAGCTATTGTACTGTAGAATTTACAATAGATATCACTCATGTAATATAACAAGTGTAGTTTTTGACATTGTACTATACCTATATTTCTCTGCCGTATTGGAGCATCATGAATTGTGGTATGTGGTAAAGGGGCCCACTGAGACTCTTTGGCCCGGGCCCATGAAAACCTGGAGCCAGCCCTGCCCCCCCCCACAACTTTAGCCAAATAACCCCCAGTTTTCAATGCATAACTATTATTATAAAGTAAATTAAGTTTGACACGCTTAAGTAATAAGAATTGATGTCGTTGGCATTGAAATGGGCACTGTAGGTGTGTTTACTGTCCTCCACTCCCTGGAAACCCAAATCCAACAGAAGTCAGTAGGAACCTGAACAATGTTGCTTTAAAATGGCTGTAAAATGGTCATAGGAAAGGTTAGTGGGCTGCAAAAGAAATTTTTGCTAAATCTCACCTTCCTTTTCATTTTTTTTGAAAATATGTTTTGGGGCCTCCATCTGGGGTGATATCATTATCATTAAGTAAAGGGATATCTATTGGATAGCTATGCTTGTAGAATTTCTTTCTACAAAATTTGCAGTCCAAATTGGCAGTTTTAACAGAATAAACTTTGTTCTCTGCTCAGTGTGATTTTCTCAGAGCAGATGTCTGCTAACCACATGTCTAATTAGGAGACCACTCTCCACTCCCTGCATAGTTAACACTCCCAGGCATTTGTCAGCACTGTTATTGCAAAAGTAACCAAAGCAGCATAAGTAGTAGAGGCAAACAATACTTAAGTGCAGAGCAGGCAAACAATAATCAAAATAATAACTTTTATTGCAAAAAAACTATTAAAAGACAAGAAAGTTCATGATAGTAGTTGTCTCAACCAGCAAATAGATGCATAATCAAGATATTAATATGAGGGTGCTAGATCAGTAAGCAATATGAACAACAAAACGAAGGGGGAAAAATCTAACCAAAAATTATTAGTGATGGGCAAACCCCCGGATGTTTGGGTCCTGCGGGTTTGGCCGAACATTTTTTAAAAAATTATGATTTCGGTCCAAGAGCAGTACCTAAATCCCAGATGAATGGGGGCCCGAACATCCATTGTTCACCACGCTGTCATCTGCATGACAGCGCAGCCAGCAATGCCTCTGATCTGTGGTAAGGTTATTACCAGAGTTTTGAGAGTTGCAGTTACCACACATCAGATGACAGCGTGAGCCAGCAGCTGTGTCAGAGGCAATGATTGATGTGAGTACTGCTCCCATCAGCCTATGTCTGCTGTTGCTGTTAACAGTGAGAGCATGCATCACTGATGAGAGTATCCATCAGCCGACGCTTGCGCTATAAATTATTATTTTTTTTTAAATGATGTGGTCTTTTCTATTTTTGATACCCAGTTCAGGCAAAACTGACAGCTGTGGGCTACTAATTTTTGACAAACAGCCATGCTACAGCAGACGGCTGGAGGCTGGTAGTCTCAAGCTAGTAAGGGGCCATAGATATTGGCCCCCAGGCTAAACATAACAGCCCACAGCTTCCCCAGAAAAGGTACATCTATCAGAACACCAATTCTGGCACTCTACCTGGCTCTTCTCACTTGTCCTGTGGAGGTAGCAGTGTCGGCGGGTTAATATTTGCAGGGTTTATTTGTGTTGTCAAGTGATATCAAGCCCACATGTTATTAATGGAGAGGCATCTATTAGACTGCATGGAAATGTTCATAGCAATGAGGCAATGACAACCACAGGGGTCTGCTGTAGACCCCGGGTTCTTTTGCCAACCCATCGGAGACACGTGGTCATATGACACGGGCGCCGATGTGCAGGATTAGTGATGCGCTTCCAATGCAATCACATTAAATGCAGCTGTAAGAGCATTTAACAGGTTAACAGCCATGGGTGGATCGCAATTCCACCCACGGCTGTTAGGGGCACATGTCTGCTGTTCAAAACAGCTGACATGTGCCAGGAAAAATGTGGGCTCAGTGCCGGAGCGCACATCAAAGGGAGAGACAGGACATGCGCCGTTCATGTAGGCACATGTCATGAAGGGCTTAATGGTGTGAGAAAGAGAGAGAGAGAGAAAGATAGCTAGACTCACCCACCAAAAACATCCAACACGTGCTTCACAAATGCTTTGTTAGAAAGTGGACATAATTAGGCATAAATAGTTAACACCTGTGCAAACAGAGATACCATATATTAAGCTGATTGAAATACCTGGCAACATGTACAAAAACTCAGCATCTACGCAACGAGTACTTTGCAGGTAACATGACCAGTTTCTTGTAATAGCCACTTGTATACACACCTATAGTGCACTCGATAATTGCACCATCAGGAGGTGAAGTGCAATCAAATGATTAATTTTTCTGAGCAAATAGACTAGGAATTACCCTAGTGACACCAGTATTAAAGGGAAAAAGAAAGGGAGGATAAATGAGAAAGCAGTTTAGGTAAATGAAATAAAGTGCAAAGTGCAAGCAACAACACATCAGATCTATACATATTAAAGTTGGTTTAATTTTAAAAGTATGAAATCATGACTGAAGGGAAGATGTGAGAAATAGAAAAATGTAATACATGTGCACCAATGATAAAAATAGTAAAAATTGATAAGGAATAACTTCTCAGTCTCCCAAGGAGTACGTCACAACCTTAATGAGGCAAGAAAGGTTTATTGTGGCCACAAGAGCTCTGATCAAGATTAGATCAGAAATAGCTCCATTGTATCTTGATACAACTCTTATAGTGATTTCATGGGAGGAGGTACAGGTAGGTGGGACATAGGGAGATCTTTGAATAACCAATCATGTTACATTACAAATAATTAACAACCAATCAGTTCATGACAAGACATTACATAAAGATGATTCTATGTGTTTAAGCTAAAAAGCAAAAGATGCAATGTAAGAGGTTTGATGTTCAAAGTCTGTACCCTAGACCATACTGACCCCAAGATCAACGTGACCAGGGCACATAGCTATCTGCAAATATCACAGTAGCTTTTACAAACATGTTATCTTTGCTTTGTAATTACTTATTAATTCTATACAGAGATTCACTTGCTGTAATTTGGTTTTATTCTATTAAAAGGCTAGTTTTTAAAGGGGTTGAGGTAGTTATTAAAGGGGAAGTAATTTATGGTTGTATTAATTTTCCTATCATTCCTCTCTCTGATAATTTATATTATCACTTATACCTCTACATCGAAGTGATAGTATCTTCGGCCTTCCTTTGAGCAAGGTAAGGGGGTGGAGCAAGAAGAGGTATATCGGAGTTTTCGTTATCCGATAGCAGATGTACATTTAAAACATGCCTTGATTTGCGTATCTTCATTATTGCGCATTTGACAATCTTTATTAGGCAAGCAATGACAATGACTCTGAGGCATATCTGTAGGATCATATGCCCAATACCTGTTACCCAGCCTCCGATACCTTTGAACCAATTGGATGGGTTTAACCATTGGAACCAGCTATTCAGGGTAAATTCATCATTATGGGAATTTTCTTCTCAGAACTTCTCTTTCAATTCTATAGCTTTGGCTATATGTTTATCTACTCGAAACGAGAAATTAGTATCTACGTAGTTACAACAGGCTGGTCCAATTACCTGACACATACCTCCTTGGCTGGCTGTAAGATAATCTAAGACTATAGTGTGCTGATTAAGTACCTTAGTCTGATTATTCAATATAGAAATAGCATCAAATACCTCGTCTGTTACATTATCAAAAAGTTCGGCCAATTGTTCTATAGTATGAGAATTATGTATAGCCAAACCAGTGATTGTTAAAATAAGACCAAACTTTGTATACCATGGAGTGTGTACAAGTGGTTTTGTCTTTGTTCTCTGTTTCTGCATCATATGTCTTGGTATCTGATCAAGGTCTATCTCATCATGGGAGATGGTCCATGTAGCTAGTGTCAATCTTGCTAGAGTACATGTGCCAACTCCATCATAAGGTAGAAATTTGTAAGCAAAAGTTCCACAAACTTAGTACATATTTTCAGGAGGTACAATGTGTTCACCTCCTAGATGAGACAATAACCTATAAGAAATTTCAGAGGCATACCATATTAAGGGTTGCAACCTGCAGGATGGGCACCACGGGAACCTCAATATACCTTTTACTGTTTCATTGCATTTGTTCTGACTCTCATCATATCCGGAACTATTAATCAATTCATGCAAAAAAACTGAGGTTCCTTCAGTTAATTCATACACCAGGCCCCGAATATAGTGGATTCTTCATTATTCACTTTATATGGGATGAGACTTGGTATAAATATTACTTGCAGTGAATCTAAATTTACCGGTATGGTTCCCAGGTCATTATCAGTGATGTTAATTCTGTTACATCATATACTAGTGGAACCAGGACCACATACAGCAATGCTGTGAGGGGATATAAGAGACAAATCTCTGACAGCAATCCACCATGGTGGGGCTGTCCACCCAGCTATGGGAAGGGCCACTTGAGTATTATTATAACGTGAGGCACTAAGATTGGTAGGAAAAGAAAAGGTATCTTCCAGGTCCAAAATTAGTTAATCTATAGGAACTGGGGTAGCTAGAAATGGCATTGATTTTGAGGAAATGGGTGAGTGTGTACAGATCCAACAGTCTTTTACCCCTGTTCATTTTGCTATTGTGTCATGCATATTTAGTAACCTACTCTCCCAAGGCTCTTGTAGGTGCTTATGTAAATCTCTTTTACCTCTAAGAAATTCTCTTTGATCAAAACACCATACAATACATCTAGCTTCATAACCATTAGGCTTACGGGGTGTGGTCCTAATGTCCATTAGTAAAAAAGGCAATGCATCTGGCTATTTCATTCCTGTCTCTTTGCAACATTTAGCCAGTTTTTCTAATATTGTGCGATTGTACCTCTCTACTTTCCCACTAGCTTGTGGGTGATAGGGGGTGTGCAGTTGTTGTTTCACCCCTATCATGGAACATACTTGTTGAAACACTTTACCTGTAAAAGCAGGGCCTTGGTCACTTGAAATTACATGGGGAATACCATACCTACACACAAATTCCTTACATATCTTAGAAGCCGTTGCCTCTGCTGTCTGTGAGGCAGTTGGATAGGCCTCTACCCATCCTGAAAATTGATCAACACATACCAAGACATGTTGTAACCCACCAACCTTGGGTAGCTGGATGTAGTCAATCTGTAGAATCTGGAAAGGACCCTTGGCTGATGGAAGGTGTGAAGGGGGAGCTTTTACAGCTACTCCAGCGTTTTGCAAGTTTGACATGACAAACACTTTCTCTTTGCAATGGCTGTGAAACCGGGTGCACATCAGTAAGTATATCAAATTTCACATTGCATTCTTCCCACCATGGGTGATATCATGGGCGGCATCTTCTAGCGCTGAGAGCAACGATTTTGGTGCTACTGGTTTACCTTGACTGTCTCTTCAGAATCCTGGGTGAACCCTTTGTCCTTCTATTGGGCCTTTTCCTGTGGAGAACAATTGTTTTGCATTGCTTCAAGTTTTTTTCCAATTTGGGATTACCTCTAGACTCATTAAGAGTGTGCTGGCTATTTTGCTTGTGGCAGTCTTTGCAGCAGCATCGGCTTGGCTGTTTCCGCTGGCAACTGGATCTTGTCCAGCAGCATGAGCCTGACACTTGAAGACAGCTATCTCTTTTGGAATATGTATGGCATCAAGCAGCTGAGTAATTTCCTTTGCATGGCTTATTGGAGAGCCTGTGGCAGAAAGGAAATTTCTCATTTTCCAGATGGCAACAAAGTCATGTGTCACTCCACAAGCGTATATTGAGTCTGTGTAGATGTTCACAGTTTTTCCTTCAGCTAGCTGGCATGCTTTTGTGAGTACAACTAACTCTGCTCTTTGGGCAGAGTGTGGGGCTCCCAGTGCTTCTGCATGTATTACTTC
>JARQOD010000002.1:195653213-195689855 GCA_033576555.1 Oophaga sylvatica
TCCTTCAGCTAGCTGGCATGCTTTTGTGAGTACAACTAACTCTGCTCTTTGGGCAGAGTGTGGGGCTCCCAGTGCTTCTGCATGTATTACTTCATGGTCATCCACTATGGCAAATCCAGAATTCAATTCCCAGTGTCTTTCTGTCTATGGCAACTCCCGTCTACATATAACACTAAGTCTGGGTTCTGTAATGGCTCTTCATGTATATCTGCCCTTGGCAATGTCAATGTCTGTTTATGAAGTATGCAGTCATGGTCATCTGATGCTGCCTCGTTGAAAAAGTCCATTTCACTAGTCTCACTATCCTCCTCTCTCTGAGACAATCCTTTCTCATAAGGAAGAAGGGTAGCAGGGTTCAATTGTGAGCACCAGCGAAGGGTGATGTGACTGGGATGCAAAAGAGTAATTTCCCACCTGGAAAGTCTTGCTTAAGTAAGGTGCCTTGTCCTTTGACAGTTGAGCAAAGCATACATGGAGTGGGGGACCCATACAATCAGGAGTGTATGAGAACCAAGTCTGCAGTTTTCTCTACAGAGTATTCGGTTGCTGCAACAGCTTTAAGACAGGCATGCATTCCTCGAGTGACTGAGTCCAACTGGGAGCTGTAGTAGGCAATTGGTCTGTTGGCGTCATTACCCTTTGTGTCAGTAAAGCTTGAGCATTTCCTTGTACTTGATGGCAAAAAAGATGAAAAGGGAGAGCGTAATTTGGCAGTCCAAGTGCAGGGGCCGTCAAAAGTGCACTCTTAACTTCCTGGAAAGCATTTGTAGTCTCTTCTGTATGTTCAAAAGGTTCAGGAACAGCGTCTTGGGTCAGAGCATACAGGGAGTAATATGGACAGAAAAACACACAATCCACTGTCTACAGAATCCTACGGTTCCCAAAAATTGTTTCATCTGTTTTTTGTTAAAGGGGATGGATAGACGCTGTATAGCATTTGCTCTGTCAGTCAAAAGATGTCTCTGTCCATGCGTCAAACAGCTCCAATGTACTTTTACCTTAGTCTGACACAGTTGCAACTTGGCCTTTGCTGCTTTGTGTCCATTTTCTGCCAGAAAGCACAGAAGGGCTTCTGTATCTTTCAGACTTTCCTCTTTTGACATGGAGCACAGCAGAAGGTCATCTACATACTGGATCAAGATTGACCCGCATGGGAGACTTAAATCAGCCAGGTTGTTACTGAGTGCTTGACTGAAAATAGTTGGGGAGTTCAGAAAACCCTGTGGTAGCCGAGTCCAAGTGTACTGCTGTCCTCTGTAAATGAAAGCAAAAAGGAATTGTGAGTCAGGGTGGATGGGGATCGAGAAAAAGGCAGAACACAAATCAACAACTGAAAAATACGTGCGGTTTGGCTGTATCTGCAGTAAAATGGTGGCAGGATTTGGGACCACTGGGTGCAGTGGCAACACAACTTCATTTATAGTCCTCAAATCCTGGACCATCCTTCGCGTACCCTTACCCTCAGCACTCTTGATTGGGTAAATGGGACTGTTACAAGGGCTTTGAATTATCTATAGGACTCCTTGTTTTAGGGGGATTGAATGGTTGGGGCAATGCCAATTTCTGCCTCTGGTTTTTAATGGATATTGAGGCTTACAGGGAGGAGGTGCAGTGTTGTTTCAAAGCAATTTGCACAGGCTGGATATGGCTCATTTGACCAACCTCAGTAGAATCTGTATTCCACAATTTATTGGGGACATTTAGTAACATTGATTCTACTTCCAGATCCATACTTTTAGTCTCAGGGGTAGTATCTGTATTCATGTACAATAAAGTTTACTACATCCTCACTATTGTCCTTTTGTACCTGTATATGTACCCCCATCCGGGGTACTAGAGATGAGAGACTTTGGCTCCGGAGGGTCAAATCGGGTTTCGGACCACCCGACTTTCCCAAAAGTCGAGTCGAATGAATTCGGCCGACTAACGGAAAAGGTCATATCGGAGTCGAAAATCCGACCCCAAAGAAAGTCAATGGGGAATAAAAGTCGTCAGTGAGTGGAGGACAGTAAACACACCTACAGTGCCCATTTCAATGCCAACGACATCAATTCTTATTACTTAAGCTTGTCAACCTTAATTTACTGTATAATAACAGTTACGCATTGAAAACTGGGGTTATTTGGCTAAAGTTGTGGGGGCAGGGTTGGCTCCAGGTTTTCGTGGGCCCCGGGCCAAAGAGTTTCAGTGGGCCCTTTAACACATACCACAATTCATGATGCTCCAATACGGCAGAGAAATATAAGTATAGTACAATGCCAAATACTTCACTTCTTTCATTACATGAGTGATATCTATTGTAAATTCTACAATAGCTCAAAAACGAACAGTATAGTCCTCTATACAGTATTATGGGCACCACATAGTGCGCCATACAGAATGGGCTCCATAAACTGCTCCATACAGAATAGGCCCCATATGTGCTCCATTTGATGCTCCAAAATAAAGGGCCCTATATGATGCCCCACAAATAATGAACTCCATATGATGCTTTAGTATATGTGGGCCCCATATATGATGCTCCAGTTGTGTGATGACCCCATAAAATGCACCAAATACAATGGTCCCCATATATAATGTTCCATATATAATGGGCTCCATGTGATGCTCCCTATATAATGTGCCCCATATGATGCGCCATATATAATGGGCCCCATATGATGCTACAGTATATGATGTGCCCCATGATGATGCTCCAGTGCATGATGGGCCTTTATAATGCTTCATATATAGTGGGCCCCATATGATGCTCCAGCGTATGATGGGCCCCATATATAATGCTCCTGTGTATAATGGGCCCTATCTATGATGCTCAAGTGTATGATGGGCCCCATATAAAATTCTCCAGTGTATAATGCTCCCCATATATTGCTCCAACCATTTAAAAAAATGAAATGCATCTTCTCGCTGGGCACTGCTCTACTCTGGACTCCTCAGCGTCACCATCTTCCAGCACTCTGCACTGTGACTGTTCAGGCAGAGGGCGCACAGACGTGACATCATCATGCTCTCTGACCTGAATGTCACCGTCAGGAAACGCAGAAAATGTCACAGCGGTGGATCAAGGAGAGGTAAGTATTGCAAGTGCTGGGGCCCTGAGCAAGTAGGGGGGCACACTCATGAGCACTGGGAACTGGCACAGGGCCCCTCATAGTACTCCGGTGTCTCTGACAGCAAGTGGGCCCCCCACCTGCTCAGGACCCAGCACTTGCCCCGGTGCGCCAGGTGCTGAAGGCGGCCCTGGGGGGGAAGCCCAGTTAGGGAGGTGGAAAAACTGGCATATGTTGAGGTGCAGGCTGGACGTTCAGCAGCTGCAAATGGAGGAATTGGAGAAGTCAGAGGAAGAGGAGGACAAAGCGAACCATTTTGCTGGCAACATATGCGTCATCAGGGGAAGGTGGTACAAATTCCTTTGAAACCCAGGCATGGTTAATTTTAATGAAGGTGAGATCACCTACATTTTGGGTCGACATACTTCTTTCTGTCAGGATTGGTCCAGCAGCACTCAAGACTCTTTCTGATAGCACACTACCAGCAGGGCAAGCGAGCTCCTGTAAGGCATATTGTGCCAATTCAGGCAAGGTGTCCAGTTTACCGGCCCAGTAGTCAAAGGGGAATGAACTGTGAGGGAGAACATTGATAGGGTAGGAGAGGTAATTTTGAACCATAGTTGACAACTGTTGTCTCCTGTCTGTTGGAATCGATTCAGTATTACCAGTCGTGTGAGCGTTACTCGAAAAATCAGACCACAACATGGTCATGAATCCCCTGTCTCCAACGACACTTCGGCTGTGTGCACACGTACACCTTTTCCATTTGTCCCAGTACGGCTCGTGGTAGAACCTGCACCACTGCTGAGTGCTGGGAATGCCTCTAACAAACGGTTTACCAGAGTTGCTTCTTTGTTCACCAATATTAGCTCTAAGTTCTCCTGTGGCATGATGTTCTGTAATTTGCCTTTATAGCGTTGATCGAGAATGTTGGCCAACCAGTAGTCGTCATCCTTCATAATTTTGGGTCTCTTTTTAGGATCCGCAAGACATAATCACATATGTTGGCCAATGTTCCAGGTGTCAATGATGCACTGACAGATGTGGGTGGAGGAGCACATTCTGCCAAATCCACATCCCTCCAGTCACGAACAAACCCTGTACCTGACCTTGGCAAGCCAACATTTTCTCTTGCCCCTGAAGCATCCTCCTCCCCAAAATAATCATCACCCTCATACTACTCCTCCTCCTCTTCCTCTTCTTCCTCCACCTTGTCCAGGACAATTCCCTGAGTATACAATGCCTGACTGTCATGAAGGCTTCCCTCCTTTGCATGAGCAGACGCATAAGTGAGATGCTCATGCTTATGATGGCGTCGTCTGCACTTACCAGCTGTGTGCATTCCTCAAAACACTGAAGGACTTTACAGAAGTATTTTAGCTTTGACCACTGCACACCCGACAACTCGATGTCTGCCCTCAAACTGCCTGCTCGTGTATCCTCCCACAAATGCATTACAGCCTGCCTCTGTTCACACAGCCTTTCAACCATGTCCATGGTGGAGTTCCTCCTTGTTGCAAAGTCTATGATTAGGCGGTACTTGGGAGATGGAGCGATCGCTGCAGTCTCTGCATACGACTTGAGTCTGTGGGTGAGTGATGGATGTGCGAGCACAGTCTTCGCACCTTATGGAGCAGGGCTGGTAACTCCGGATAATTATTTATGAAGCACTGCACCACCAGGTTCAAGGTGTGAGCCAGGCAAGGTATGTGTCTGAGTTTGCCAGAGCTATGGCCGCCACAAAAATACGGCCGGTATCACTGACTACCTTGCCTGGCTCAAGATGAAGACTGCCTAGCATGATTCAATTTCTTGCTGCAAGTAGTAGGCCAGTACCTCCGCTGTGTGTCTGTTGTCGCCCAAAGTCTTCATCTTTAAAACAGCCTGCTGACGCTTACCACTAGCTTTTCGATAGTGGGACACCTCGTGTGCAACACTGGCAGCTGCGGATGGAGTGCTCATGTGACTGCGCTCTGTCGACAAGCTTTTGCTTCTGGAGTAGGAGGAGGAGGGTCGAACACCTACAGCCAACTGTTGCCTATACCGTGGGCTAGGCAGCACTGTCCCTCCGCCGCTGTCCCCTGTGGACCCTGCATCCACCACATTAAACCAGTGCGCAGTGATGGACACTTAACGCCATGGCCATGCCTACTGGACCATGCATCTCTTGTGAGGAGCACCTTTCCACTCACTGATTGTTTGAGTGCATGGACAATGCAGTCTTTCACATGCAGGTGGAGGGCTGGGATGGCTTTTCTAGAAAAGAAGTGCCGACTGGGTAGGTCATAGTGTGGGACAGCGTAGGCCGTAAGCTCTCGGAACACTGCTCTATCAACCAAACGGAAGGGCATCATCTCTAATGAGATCAGTTTGGCAATGTAGACATTCAAAGCCAGTGAGGTTTTGTAGTTCGTCCACGCTTGCAAGTGCATGGTGTTTAAATGTCTAAGCATGCAACTGGTATTCAATTTTCGGAGATTTTTCCCTCGGCTAAAGGTCTTTCCGCACTTCTTACCGATAACCATTGCCTCATCAAAAGGATTTTGGTCAAAAAAGTGCCACAATGCACTCTTCTTACTATGGGATAAGTTTTCAAGGCTTGCACGCTGTGCTAATTTGACTGACTGGCCAAGCTGTCCTGCAGCTCTTTTTGTTTTTTTATAACGTTTTTGGTTTGCTACGGGCCTGCCAGATAATCGCTGCTGCGATGTCGATGCCTGCTGCGGATCCTCCTCCTCTTCTGAGCTATTGCCAGCCGCACCCTCTTCCCCCAATAGATGCCAATTAGGTCAACAACTGTGTCATCCATAACCTCCTCTTCAATTTCATCTGCACCTTCCTTTGTGTCACCGTGTAAGGTGTTATAGTATGCGGGAAAGGGCACCTGAGTTTTATCAGGGTCAGATTCTGGCTCAGTATACTGTGAGGGCAATGCCGTGCTCTGGGTGAATGTACCAGAAGAATCAGATAGCAGTGGCTGTGCATAAGTGCACTCCATGTCATATTCATCTTGAACTGAGAAATTCAGGAGTTCACTTGATTACCCAGGCACGGTATGTGAAAAGAGCTCCAGAGATTAATCTGAAGCGTGGCCTGCCGCATCCTTCACTTGTGGTAGGGGTGAAGGACACAAGGAAAGGTGTTGTTCCTGACCAGGAGCCTGCACTGACGACTCTTTGCTTGCATTTTTTGAAACTTCAGAAGAGGAGGCGATAAAGCTGGAGGCTGTTTCGGCAATGTAAGACAAAACCTGTTCCTGATGCTCCGGCTTTAAAAGCGGTTTACCTAGTCCCAGAAAAGGGAGCCTTCCAGGCCTTCTGGAGCCAGATGATGATGTAGGCTCAACACCTCCTGCCTTAGGTGCTATTGTGCTTTTGCCACTACTGCCAGATGCACCACCATCAGTCCCAGCTGGCCCCCCCTCGCCCACGTCCACGGCTTCTTCCACAATACTTCCTCAAGCTTGGGAAAATTTACCAAAAACAACAGCAGATATGGTACTGTAGGAGGAGTGTACAGCTGTATACGGTGTAGGTGAAAATTTCAATCTCCGTATGTATTTCCGGAGTCACACACAGACTTTTATGTTTTGGTAGCTGAGGAGAAAAAGCAAATACGGCAATAAACCAGAGAGGTTGGAACCTATTGAATTGCAGTAACCTGAACTAACCACACAACTAGAGGTAGCCGTGGAGCGTTCCTACGTTGATCCTAGACGCCTCGTCACAGCCTGAGAGATAACTACACCTAAAGGCAGAAAGAGGAAAGCTATCTGCCCCGGAGCAGATCCCTAAAGAAAATAGGAAGCCCCCAAACAAGTAATGGCGGTTAGACTAGAAGAAGCACGGACACAGACAGAAAATAGAATAAGCAAACGCTGGGGCCCAATCAGTCTAGACAGAAAATGTACAGGACAGGATTCTCACTGCAATCCAAAAAAACCCCTAAAAAATACCAACTCTTCTGATTGCAAAAACACCTGAGATCACACGATCTCTACCACCTAAATCAGATCTCTGGTATAACAAAACTAAGCCGCAGCCACTGAAAAAACAGGAAAAAGCAAATGAACAAATAACAGTGGCTTCAGATAAACTGAGAGGAGCACAAGCCCCCGGAGGGGACCTGGCTGACCTCCACAGAAGTTCAGGGAACTATGCAAAAAGCAAGCACAAAAATAAAAGCAGAAAATATCTAATCTGATAGCAGAAGATGCAGGCAAGACTCAGCAACTTCCAAATGAACCAGGAACCACAATTGAGACAAGAACAATTGATCACCGGCAACCATCATGGGAGGGAACCTCCCTTATATCAGACCAGTCAGAGAACCCAGATTGCCATTCCTCGCTGAAAGGTTCAGTACTGTCTGTAACCACCAGAGGGAGCCTCTGCTCAGAAACCATCTCTAGCACATTCATAACAGTACCACCTCCTTGAGGAGGGGTCATCGAACCCTCACTTGTGCAAACAGGCCGATCAGGATGAGCTCGGTGAAAGGCACGGATCAGTCTCCTAGCATGGATGTCCGAAGCAAACACCAAGAATTGTCCTCCTGACCATAACCTCTCCACTTAACCAAATACTGGAGTTTCTGTCTAGAAAAACGAGAATCCTATATTTTCTCAACCACATACTCCAGATTGCCCTCAACCAAAACAGGGTCAGGAGGCGCAGCCATAGGAACCACTGGCTCGACAAACCTCTTCAATAAGAACTTATGGAACACGTTATGGATCTTAAATGTCCCTGGAAGAAGCAAACGGAAGAAAACAGGATTAAGAATCTCCATGATCTTATAAGGTCCAATGAACCTAGGCTTAAACTTTGGAGATGCAACTCTAATAGGGATATTTCTTGAGGGCAACCAAACCAAGTCCACCACTTTAAACCGAGGACCATCAGTCCTATGCCGGTTGGCAAACCATTGGACCTTCTCCTGAGAGAGAGACAACCTCTCCACTACCTGGTCCCAAATCTGCTGCATTCGCTCCACAACAGAGTCAACACCCGGACAGACAGAATCCTCCGCCTGTCCCGAAGAAAATCGAGGGTGAAACCCAAAATTGCAGAAAAATGGAGACATCAAGGTGGCAGAGCTAGACCTATTATTAAGAGCAAACTCAGCCAAAGGCAAAAAAGAGACTCAGTCATCTTGATCAGCAGACACAAAACATCTCAAATAAGTCTCCAAGGTCTGGTTTGTTCTCTCGGTTTGTCCATTGGCCTGAGGATGAAAAGCAGAGGAGAAAGATAATTGAACACCAAGTTTAGAACAAAATGTCCTCCAAAATCTGGAAACAAACTGGACTCCTCTGTCAGACACAATGTTCTCCGGAATGCCATGTAACCGAACCACGTGCTGAAGGAACAAAGGCAGCAATTCAGAGGAGGAAGGTAACTTAGGTAATGGCACAAGATGTATCATCTTGGAAAACCTATCACAGATTACCCAGATAACGGTCATTCTCTGAGAGACAGGGAGGTCGGAAATAAAATCCATAGAGATATGGGTCCATGGCCTCTTGGGCACAGGTAATGGCATTAGCAAACCACTAGAGCGAGAGCAAGGGTTGGAGCGAGAGCAAGTCCCACAGGACTGCACAAATTCCCTCACGTCACGAGACAAAGTAGGCCACCAAAAGGACCGACTCACCAAGTCTCTGGTACCAAAAATCCCGGGATGACCAGCCAACGCGGAACAATGAATCTCAGACATCACACTCTTCTTCCACTGGTCTGGGACAAACAATTTCCCAATAGGGCAGCGCTCAGGTTTATCCTCCTGATACCCTTCCAGAGCCAGTCTCAAATTTGGCGAGATGGCGGAAAGAACTACACCCTCTTTGAAAATAACAGTAGGATCAGATAACTCAGGAGAGTCCGCAAAGAAACTCCTCGAGAGGGCATCCGCCTTAACATTCTTAGTGCCAGGAAGAAAAGAAACCACAAAATTAAAACGTGTTAAAAACAAGGCCCACCTGGCCTGTCTAGCATTAAGTTGCTTGGCTGATTCAAGATAAACCAGATTCTTATGGTCCGTGAGGACCACCACCTGATGTTTGGCTCCTTCCAGCCAATGTCTCCTCTCTTCAAAGGCCCACTTCATGGCCAATAACTCCCGATTACCCACGTCATAATTACGTTCAATTGGAGAAAATTTTCAAGAGAAAAAGGCACAAGGGTTACTCTTAGAGGTCTCTGGATCTCTTTGGGACAAAACGGCACCTGCCCTAATTTCAGAGGCATCAACCTCCACCTGAAACGGTAGAGAAACATCAGGCTGCCGTAGAACAGGAGCAGAAGTGAATCTCTGCTTAAGTTCCTGAAACGCAGAAACTGCCTCAGGAGGCCAATTCACCACATCAGAACCCTTTTTGGTCAAATCAGTCAATGGTTTAACAATACCGGAGAAATTACCAATAAATTTACGATAAGAATTGGCAAAACCCAAAAATCTCTGAAGAGCCTTTAATAAAGTAGGTTGAACCCAATCACAGATGGCCTGAACCTTGACCGGGTCCTTTTCAATAACAGATGGAGACAAAATGAATCCAAAAAATGAGACCTTCTGTACGCCAAAAAGACACTTTGATCCCTTCACATACAGTGCATTCTCTCTCAAAATCTGGAACACAATCCGAACATGTTTCACATGAGAGTCCCAGTCATTGGAAAAAATCAAGATATCATCCAAATAAACAATCAGAAATTTATCCACAAAATACCTGAAAATATCATTCATGAAGGATTGGAAGACGGAAGGAGCATTAGTGAGCCCAAAAGGCATCACTAGGTACTCAAAATGCCCCTCTAGGGTATTAAACACCGTCTTCCATTCATCCCCGTGCTTAATGCGAATAAGGTTATACGCCCCCCTGAGGTCAAGCTTGGTAAACCAACTAGCACTTTTCACTCTGGAAAACAGGTCAGAAATCAATTGTAACGGATATTGGTATTTCACAGTGATCTTATTCAGGAAGCGATAATCAATACACGACCTCAATGAATCATCCTTTTTGGCCACAAAGAAAAAACCGGCGACCAAGCGTGAAGAGGATGGTCTGATATGACCCTTCTCCAAAGACTCCTTGATAAAAGATCGCATAGCATCGTGTTCAGGTACAGACTAGAGTTGAGCGATACTTTCCGATATCCAAAAGTATCGGAATCGGAATGGTATCGCCGATACCATTAAAATATCAGCGATACCCGATACCGATACCGGAAATCCAATGTAAGTCTATGGGAACAAAATATCGTAACTAAAAAAACCCTATTCTTTCCTTGTAAACACTAAATATACACACATAGAATACTATATATATATATATATATATATATATATATACATGTCATTGTGACATATATATATACATATATTTATAGTTTATACACTTCTATATAGTAAAATAGCCTCTGATTCAATTGCCGGGTAAAGCCGGCTTTTGTGAAAAGACAGAAGCACTCCGACATGAAATGACACTTGGTTTACATAGAGTTAACCATGTCTTTTCATGTAGTTTGATATCTGATTTGCACAAACAATTACATGAGTGGCTGTGTGCAAAATTTCACACATGTAGGGGTTAATTAAGGGTGTAAATTCGTTGTAAAAAAAACGGACTTTTTTGCTACGAATTTACACCTTTAATTAACCCCTACAGGTGTGAAATTTTGCACACTTACACTCATGTAATTGTTTGTGCAAATCAGATATCAAACTACATGAAAAGACATGGTTAACTCTATGTAAACCAAGTGTCATTTCATGTCGGGTTCTGCATTTTCACAAAAGCCGGCAATTGAATTAGCCGCTATTATACTATGTAGAAGTGTATGAACTATAAATATATATATATGTGTCACAAATTCAATGACATGTATTATATATATATATGAGGTGTAAAATTGCTGAAAATAAATGAGTGGGCTCCCGCCCTATTTTCGCAACCAGACAGACAAAGCCAGTGAGTGGGGGCAGATAATAATAGCCCAGAGAGGGACCATTATTTTTGCCCCCCCTGGCTACTAACATCTGCCCCCAGACACCCCAGGAAAGACAAATCTATAATTAGATTTGCCCTTTCTGGCACTTTGCCCGTCTATTCCCATTGCCCTGTAGCTGTGGCGAATGGGTTAATATGGGGTTAAAGCCACCTTGCTATTGAAAGGTGACCTTAAGCCAGGTTAATAATTGAGAGCTGTCAATTGGACAACTATCAATTATTAATCCTATTGCATGAAATAAAAATAAAACACACACACTTTAATTAAAAATCATTTTAATGAAATAAAGACACATGTTTTTGACCATCTTTTATTTTACTGCAAAAACCATTTCCTGTAATAAAAATAAAATAAAAAAGCAAAATTATTCTTACCTATCCCATGCACAGTCAGGTCCCACGGTGTAATCCTTCAGAAAGGGTTAATGTTTACTGCAGGGACCGCAGCTAATGCTGCAGCCTCACAGTAAACCCCCAAATGAATGAGTTCCTCTCCTGGCTGACAGGAGAGTAAAGGCTGGGTCTCACATAACGATACACCAGCGATCCCGACAACGATATGCATTTGTCAGGATCGCTGGTGTATCGCTACATGATCGCTGCTGAGCTGCCAAACAGGCAGCTCAGGCAGCGATCTGGGACAGCGACACTGCGGGTAACATCACTTAAGGGCCCGTCTCACATAGCGATATCGCTACCGAGATCGCTGCTGAGTCACTAGTTTTGTGACGCAGCAGCGAGCTCACCAGCGATATCGCTGTGTGTGACATTCAGCGACGATCAGCCCCCCTGCCGGGTATCGCTGATCATCGCTGAAATGTAAGGACCTTTTTTTGATTGCTGGTTTCCCGCTGACAGGCACGCATCACTGCGTGTGACAGGCGGGAGACCAGCGATCCGCTGGTAACCAAGGTACACAGCTGGTTTCCAGGCGCGGGGCTGTGCCTAGAAACCCGCAGTGTACCTTGGATACCAGCGCCCTGATGCAGGGGAGCTGGTATCCAAGGTACACAGCGGGTTTACAGGCACCGCGCAGCGCTTGGAAACCCGCTGTGTACCTTGGATACCAGCTCCCTGCATCAGGGCGCTGGTATCCAAGGTACACTGCGGGTTTCTAGGCACAGCCCCGCGCCTGGAAACCCGCTGTGTACCTTGGTTACCAGCGGATCGCTGGTCTCCCGCCTGTCACACGCAGTGATGCGTGCCTGTCAGCGGGAAACCAGCAATCAAAAAAAGGTCCTGACATTTCAGCGATGATCAGCGATACCCGGCAGGGGGGCTGATCGTCGCTGAATGTCACACACAGCGATATCGCTGGTGAGCTCGCTGCTGCGTCACAAAACTAGTGACTCAGCAGCGATCTCGGTAGCGATATCGCTATGTGAGACGGGCCCTTAAGTGGAAAGCTTAATTGATTGCTTTCCACTTTCACTTCAGGTCAGCCAGGGACACAATCAGTGATGTCAGAGGGAACTGATTAACAAAAATAGGGGTTCCCTTCGAAAAAAAAATGGCGTGGGGTCCCCCCTATTTTTGTTAACCAGCCAGATGAAGCAGACCGCTGAGGCCTGGATTTTCAGGCTGTTAAGGAGCCAAGATCCATGGACCTTGCCAGCCTGATAATACCAGGCCACAGCAGTCTGCATATCTTGGCTGATTAACAAAAATAGGGGATCCCCTCGAAAAAAATTGGCGTGGGGTCCCCCCTATTTTTGTTAACCAGCCAGATGAAGCAGACCGCTGAGGCCTGGATTTTCAGGCTGTTAAGGAGCCAAGATCCATGGACCTTGCCAGCCTGATAATACCAGGCCACAGCAGTCTGCATATCTTGGCTGATTAACAAAAATAGGGGATCCCCTCGAAAAAAATTGGCGTGGGGTCCCCCCTATTTTTATTAACCAGCCAGATGAAGCAGACCGCTGAGGCCTGGTTTTTCAGGCCGGTAAGGATCCAATATCCATGGACCTTGCCAGCCTGATAATACCAGGCCACAGCAGTCTGCTTAGCTTGGCTGGTTAACAAAAATAGGGGATCCCCTCGAAAAAAAAACGGCGTAGGGGTCCCCCTATTTTTGTTAACCAGCCAAGTAAAATGCAGACTGCTGCGGCCTGGTATTAAAAGACTGTCAAGGCCCATGGATTTTGGCCCTCAACAGCCTGATAATACCTGGCTACAGCAGCCCCACATTTGGCGCATCAAAAGATGTGCCAATTGTGGCATTTTGCCCGGCTCTTCCCACTTGCCCTGTAGCGGTGGCAAGCGGGGTAATAAGGGGTTAATGTCACCGTTGATTGCACGGTGACAATAAGCCCGGTTAATAATGGAGAGGCGTCAATAAGACACCGATCCATTATTAATCCCAAAGTTTTTAAATGTTTAAAAAAAGACACAGCAAGAAAAAAGTCTTTTAATGAAATAAAAGAGACAACACAGTTTTCATTTCTTTTATTACTCTCTCATTCCTGCGACGCCATCGATCTCCTGTAAAAAAATAAAAAAAACAAACCAACAGTATACCACATGTCCAACGCAGTCCATAGTAACGACTGTCCCACGACGGTCCAGCTCTGCTACATCGGAATGACAGGCAGAGCCTGACATCCCGGCGCAGCACAGCTGCTTACCAGCTTCCCCGGCGGTGACGTCATCGGACTGCTTTACGGCCGCGATTACCCAGCAGTCACTGCAGTTATCGCGAGAAACTGCATGTGACCGCCAGGGAGAAGAGGATGGCGGCCATTAAGCAGTCCGGGATGTGACCGCCGGAGATCATCTGCCGTGTAAGTGCCGCTGACCTGACAGACCCGACCGACGGACACTGACAGTGACAGTGACATTCCGATTCCGGTATCCGATATGACGAAAATATCGGTACTCGGAATCGGAATTCCGATACAGCCAATATCGGCCGATACCCGATATTTGCAGTATCGGAATGCTCAACACTAGTACAGACAAGTTAAAAAGGAGACCTTTGGGAAATTTACCACCAGGCACTAATTCAATAGCGCAATCATAGCTCCTGTGAGGGGGCAAGGATGCAGATTTACTTTCACTAAATACATCCGAAAAATCAGTCAAAAAATCAGGAACATCCTGAGACTGGGGAGAGGCAGAAAAAGCAGGAGTGTCAGCATTAACACATTGGCAGCCCCATCTGGTCACAGACACAGATTTCCAATCCAAAACAGGATTATGAGACTGTAACCAAGGGAAACCTAGTACAATAATGTCATGCAGATTATGCAGCACCAGAAATTTGCAACTCTCCTGATGATCTGGTTCAACCCTCATTATCACCTGAGTAGAAAACTGGGGTTTATTCTCCGCCAAAGGGGTAGAATCAATTCCCAGTAGGGGAATAGACTTCCGCAGGGGTATCATGGGAAACCCACAACGTTTGGCAAAGTCACAATCCATCAGGTTAGTAGCTGCTCCTGAATCAAGAAAATCCTGAGCAGAAAATGTGGACAGGGAGCAAATCAGGGTAACAGTCAAAAGAAATTTAGTCTGAACACTACCCAAGACAACTGAGAGTGCAAAACACTTCCCCGCTTAGGGCAGACTGAAATAGCATGAGATGTGTCACCACAGTAGAAACATAACCCATTGCGCTTTCGAAACTCATGACGCTGTGCCCCAGAAGTCACTCTATCACACTGCATGGGCTCAGAAGCTGGCTCACAAGGCAACACTATCTCACGCATACCTCTGCGCTCACGCAAACGTCTGTCAATTTGAATAGCCAATGACATAGAATCATTGAGACCAGAGGGAGCAGGGAATCCCACCATAACATCCTTTACATTCTCTGACAGCCCCTTCCGAAAAAGGGCTGCCAATGCATCATCATTCCATTTGGTCAGGACTGCCCACTTTCTGAACTTCTGACAGTACAACTCAGCGTCTTCAAGAACCTGATTTAATGTCAACAAGTTTTTTTCAGCTTGATCAGTGACATTAGGTTCATTGTACAATAACCCTAGAGCCAGAAAAAATACATCAATATCATTCAAAACAGGATCCCCAGGTTTCAGGGAAAAAGCCCAATCCTGAGGGTCGCCGCACAGGAGAGAGATGACAATTTGATTCTGCTGTGCTGCGTTCCCTGAGGACTTAGGCTTTAAGGCAAAAAACAACTTACAGTTATTTTTGAAATTCAGAAATTTAGCCCGATCCCCCAAAAACAAATCTGGCATGGGAATCCTAGGTTCCACAGCAAGATAGGTAGCAATACTCCGAACCTCAGTGGCAAGCTGATCCACACGGCCAGACAACTGTGCAAGCTCCACTGAGAGAAAAAAAAAATCCTCCTCAGCACCCAGAGAAAAAGAGGGAAAAAATGCAACAACTTTTTTTTTTTTTTCCACACTATTTTTCCCTTCTGTGAGTACCATATAATTTTCAGTTTGGGCCGGTGATACTGTTGTGTTTTGGTAGCTGAGGAGAAAAATCAAATACGGCAATACACCAGAGAGGCTGGAACCTATTGAATTGCAGTAACCTGAACTAACCACACAACTAGATGTAGCCATGGAGCGTTCCTACGTTGATCCTAGACGCCTCGTCACAGCCTGAGAGATAACTACACCTAAAGGCATCAAGAGGAAAGCTATCTGCCCCGGAGCAGATCCCCAAAGAAAATAGGAAGCCCCCAAACAAGTAATGGCGGTTAGACAAGAAGAAGCATGGACACAGACAGAAAATAGAATGAGCAAACGCTGGGGCCCAATCTGTCTAGACAGAAAAGAGCAGGAAAGGATTATCACTGCAATCCAAAAAAACCCTAAAAAATACCAACTCTTCTGATTGCAAAAACACCTGAGATCACACGATCTCTACCACCTAAATCAGATCTCTGGTGTAACAAAACTAAGCCGCAGCCACTGAAAACACAGGAAAAAGCAAAGGAACAAATAACAGTGGCTTCAGATAAACTGAGAGGAGCACAAACCCCCGGTGAGGACTTGGCTGACCTCCACAGAAGTGCAGGGAACTATGCAAAAAGCAAGCACAAAAATAAAAGCAGAAAATATCTTATCTGATAGCAGAAGATGCAGGCAAGACTCAGCAACTTCCAAATGAACCAGGAACCAGAATTGAGACAAGAATAATTGATCACCGGCAACAATCATGGGAGGAAACCTCCCTTATATCAGACCAGTCAGTGAACCCAGATTGCCATTCCTCACTGAAAGGTTCAGTACTGTCTGTAACCACCAGAGGGAGCCTCTGCTCAGAAACCATCTCTAGCACATTCATAACACAGACGTTCTCTCAGTATGTATTTCACCGTAATACAAAGAGCAGATATATGGTACTGTTTCAGAAGCGTACAGCTGTATACGGTGTAGGGAAAAATTGCAATCTCCGTATGTATTTCCGGAGTCACACAAAGACACTCTCTCAATATGGATTTCACCGTAATACAAAGAGCAGATATACGGTACTGTCTCAGAAGCGTACAGTTGTATATGGTGTAGGGGAAAATTTCAATCTCCATATATATTTCCGGAGTCACACACAGATAGTCAGCATGTATTTGTCCGTGAAACCAGCCGGTACATGGTAGTGTGTGAGTAGCGTACAGCTCTATATGGTGTGGAAAAAAATGAACGGTCAGTAACTGTGCAAAAAAAAGAATAAAAGTATTAGTGCTGTGTAAAAAGCAGTCTGCACAGCAGTGTACACACAGCAATACAGCTATCAGGCAGCCTAATAACCAGCGCTATTGCACACAAGAAAATCCTCCCATGTCACTGCACACTAACTGTACAGCACAATTGGTATCAGCACAAGCACAGAAGAATTTCTCTTTCCAGCCATAACGCTCTCCCTACTGATAAACAGCGTCAGCAACCTCTCCCTACTGTTAATATCGGCAGAAGTAAAATTGAGGTCGGCACTCAGGGCTTTTATAGACATTATGACGCCCCCCAAAGCAAGCCAATCACTGCAATGCCCTTCTGTATGATGGTGGTGGACGCTGCTCATGTCATCTCTTTGCCCACAGTGTAGGTCCTTGCTCATTGGCTGAAAAAAGGTGCCTGAAAGCATTCTGGGAAATTCGACTTTGGTGCTCGGGTCGATGACCACATGGCCGACTGTACGCTATATTCTGGTTTCGGCCAACGAAACCCGAGTTTGGCGAAGGTCGGCGACTTTTGAATCTGACCGACCTGTTTCGCTCAACTCTAGATGGTACAATTTAGCTTACATAGCAGGTCCGGTCCTAGAAGGCTTATCGGGGCATCTGCTGACAGGAGAAAAGAGTGTTCCGTTGTGATGGGACCTATGGTCACAGTGGTGGGATCTGAAAGGGAAAGAAAGTTAGGTTTTCCCATAACTCCTTCTGTTTTCAGCTTTTCTCCTGTTTTTTGGAGAAAAGTTTAATTTATCAGAGAGACAGAAGCGCCTGTGTCAACAAGAAAAGTAATGTTAGTTCCTGCAATGTCACAGTGCAGTACAGGATCCTTAGCAGGAACAGAAGACCTGTGTAAAGGCATTAAAGGGTTAATGTTACATGTAACGTTACTATCATCTAGTCAATCCTGCTTCTTCTTTGTCTGCTCTTGTTGCTTCTTTGGTTTCTTACAGTACCGTGCAATATGACCTTTACCGTTACAGTTATATCACTTGAAGTCCCTATTTCTTCCTTCATCATTCTTTGACTTTTCAAAGACCATTCTGTAGCTGCAATTTTCAACTGCATTAACTTTTCTTCTTTCTTTTTCTGTGCACTCTGAAGATTCCTCTCATGATGCTACAAGTCATCAACTACAGCTGCAATTTGCGAGTTTTTCCAATGGGGCATTTGTGTAGTCAATCTAGTCTTCAATACTGGCTGTAACCCTTCAAAAAAAGCTTGTATAAGTATAACTGCCAGTTCAGGTACAGTAGACAGTACCGCACTTTTTTCTCTAACCAAATGACTAAATTGGTGGTAGTATTCTCTTACGAACTCATTAATCCCTTGTTGGATATTGGCTATTGCATTCTAATCAGGGCTTTGTTTAAAGGTCTGAAAGTAATTGTTACATATTTTGGCCCATTGATCTGCTACAGCTTCAATATCAAATCTAGGAACAGGACCAGCATAGCTAGTCTCTTTTAAAAGTTCATTTACCTCAGCAGGAGTAAAGACAGTATGTAGTACCTGCAATATATCTTGGCCATACATTTGATGAGTGTGAAAAAGCTTATCTAATACCTCCCATGTTTTCCTAGGATTCTTTTTATATGTCCCAACTTGCTTACTGATTTCAAACAAATCTGCACAGGAATATGGTTTTCTCATTTTCCAGGATTATCTGGACTTACTATCTCCTGTAAAGGGTATAATTGTGCCTGGGGTGCTGTATTTCTTCTAGTGGTGGCCATGATGTTATCAGTACTGAGCTTAGTGTAATTTTTATCCATTAAGGCCACCCTTTCAGCGTGCTGTAATATTTCTTGTTGAGGGTAAATGCTGCTGGCTGTAGCCTGTGCAGTATCCACTCCTTCCTCTATCTTCTGTATGGGGGAGGTGGACTAGACTTAACCGTCTCAACATCTGATTTGACAAGTGCACTCAGTGGAGCTGAAGCTGTCACCTGTGAAGTAATAGATGCTATTTGGGATGCTCGTGCTCGGTCTAATAAGCTTTGAGCAATGCAGGCGATCATCATGTCGTCCTCACAATCTATCATATTCATTAGTTTGGGTTTAGTAGAAAAATATGATGGTGGAGCATTTGGCATAGGGGGAGTAATAGAAACAGGAGGAACAACAGGAGCACCTATTGATGCAGCTCTTTCTAGCCAGAAACAACACATGGTTCTCTCGGCTTCGGATATACAGCCGGGTAGGATTGTTTTTAGGAGAGGAACATCTAGCGTACCTAGGCAATTCAGGTAATACTGACCTCCACCTATTCCACATGCTGTAAGCAGGTTGCCCATAAGTATCAAACATATAAATCATTGGACTGCCTTCTGAAAATTGTACACATTTGGTTTCCTTCTGAGGGGTTTCAGTAGTTTTGGCACAACGGCTACTGATATTTCCCACAACTTTATCCTTGTGGAGTCACCGTACCCTGAAACAAATGTGGGTCTCGTCAGACCAGCTTAAAAACTAACAATGATCAGTCTTTAAAAATATGATTGATACAAAAAATAACTATCTGGTCTCCTATGTGTTATGTTTTCCCTTAGACTTATGTTAAAATATATATATTTTTGGTAGAGTAAACAGATAGTTGAGTGAACACCACTATATATCACCGCTCTGGCCAGTGAGTGATATATTGATTTTTCTTAAACAAACAAATCAATGTTCACACAGCTCTTCTAATCCCACAAGCAGAAATTACAAATCATAAGATAAAATCACTTTGTAAAGCAAAACAAATGTTAATAGAGTTATCTTAGTACTTATATGCAAATTTATAACATTCACTTTTAAAAGTTAATCACTTGGGAGAGTGGACATAACTATTAAACACACAAAAAGGTACCTCAGTCGACACCAGACAGGATCAAGCAGTTATCAGCATGCAAAGTGGATGACCACATAAAGCAGGGGAATCTCACCTGCTGCGCGCTTTTAGTAGTGATCCTCCACTTTTCCGTCTGAACCTTGCTTGGAAGAAGTCCAGTGTGATGAATCGCTAAGTCCTGAGTTTCGGCACCAAATGACAAGGAATAACTTCTCAGTCTCCCAAGGATTACGTTACAACCTTAATGAGGTAAGAGTCCCATCACACTCTTCAATGTCCCAGCGATCCCACCCACCAACGATCCGACCTGGATGGGATCGCTAGGACATCGTTAGCTGATCGCTGGTGAGCTGTCACATGGGCAGACTCACCAGCGATCAGGATCAGCGAGCACGCTGGTATCCAATGTACACATCGGGTAAATAAGGGCTGCGCGGCGCCTAGCTACCCGATATGTACCCTAGATACCGGCTCCCAGCTTCTGCTGTAGAGCGCAGGGAGCCCAAATCCAATGTACACATCGGGTAACTAAAGGCTGCGCGGCGCCTAATTACCCGATATGTACACTGGATACAGACTCCCAGGGCTCTACAGTAGAAGCTGGGAGCCGGTATCTAGGGTACATATCGGGTAACCAGGCGCCACCCAGCCCTTAGTTACCCGATGTGTACATTGGATACCAGCTCGCTGATAGTTGGTCTCCCGATGTCACACACAGCGATGCGCGCTGTCGAGCGGGAGACCAATGACGAAAAAATGGTCCAGGACATTCAACTATGATTAGCGATACCCAGCAGGGGGGCTGGTCACCGTTGCGTGTCACACTAAGCGAGATCGCTGGCTAGGTTGCTGTTGCGTCACAAAATCGGTGACGCTTCAGCGATCTCGCTAGCGATCTCACTTAGTGTGACTGGGCCTTAAGAAAGGTTTATTGTGGCCACAAGAGCTCTGATCAAGATTAGAACAGAACTAGCTCCATTTTATCACTCTTATAGTGATTTCATGGGAGGAGGTACAGGTAGGTGGGACATAGGGAAATCATTGAATAACCAATCATTTTACAGTACAAATAATTAACAACCAATCAGACAAGACATTGCATAAAGATGATTCTATGTGTTTAAGCTAAAAAGCAAAAGATGCAATGTAAAAGGTTTGATGTTCAAGGTCTGTACCCTAGATCATACTGACCCAAAGGGCAACATGACCAGGGCACACAGTTATCTGCAAATATCACAGTTGCTTTTACAAGCATGTTATCTTTGCTTTGTAATCACTTATTAATTTTATACAGAGATTTACTTGCTGTAATTTGGTTTTATTCTATAAAATTGCTAGTTTTTAAAGGGGTTGAGGTAGTTATTAAAGGGGAAGTAATTTATAGTTGTATTAATTTTCCTATCAAGTGTGTGAGAAAAGGGAGAAAAAATATATTATTATGATTATTATTATTATTCATTTTTATAGCGCCATTTATTCCATGGCGCTTTACATGTGAGAGGGGGCGAATATAGACAAGTACAATAAATATGAGCAATACAGGACACACATAAGTACAGAAGAAGAGAGGACCCTGCCCGCGAAGGCTCACAATCTACATGGGATGGGTGAGGATACACTAGTAGAGGGTAGAACTGGTCGTGCGGCGGCTCAGTTGACTGAGGATCACTGCTGGTTGTAGGCTTATCGGAAGAGGTGGGTCTCAGGTTCTTTTTGAAGGTTTCCATGGCAGGCGAGAGTCTGATGTGTTGGGGTAGAGAATTCCAGAGTATAGGGGAGGCACGGGAAAGTCTTGTATGTGGTTGTGGGAAGAAGAGATAAGGGGAGAGTAGAGAAGGAGATCTTGAGAGGATCGAAGGTTGCGTGTGGGTGAGTAATGGGAGACCATGTCACAGATGTATGGAGGATACAGGTTGTGGATGGTTTTGTATGTCATAGTTAGGGTTTTGAACTGGTGCCTCTGGATGATAGGAAGCCAATGAAGGGCTTGGCATAGGGGAGAGGCTGGGGAATAATGGGGAGACAGGTGGATTAGTCAGGCAGCAGAATGTAGGATGGATTGGAGTGGTGCCAGAGTGCTAGAGGGGAGGCCAGAGAGTAGGAGGTTGCAGTAGTCAAGGCGGGAGATGATAAGGGCGTGCACTAGTGTTTTTGTGGTGTCGTGGTCAAGGAATGCACGGATCCGCATGTGAGCAAAAGTGAGCATGAGTAAATATGTGCGTACGTGATCAAAATATAGGAATAATAGTGCAAAAAGAAAGGGAAAGAAAAGGAGGGGAAGGAGACAGGAGAGGGTACATCACCACACTTGATATCATGTTTTTTCAGCAATGTGTGAAATAGCACCTGTTGGATATCTTCCTATTTTGAAGGAAAGGAAGCATAACGTGTCTTTCAAACACTTCACAATTTTTTTTGCTGACCACTTTATTCACTGTCCTCAACATTGCCTGTTTCTTATTGTTCCTTAAAAAGTACTTAAATAGCACATGCTGAATCCCCAGTCTTGTTTGAAATCTTTGTCTGATACTTTACTGATGCAGCATAAATACCTTGTGTTGCATTGCTGTGCTCAGTCTTCCTTTGGTGATGATCTGTGACAAGAAACTGTGTTCGACCACCTAGCTTTTGAAGCATCGCTTGTTTGATATTATTGGTTACTCAGACACCTGACCATAATTCTTTAAAATCTTGACTTTGTTACCTGGAATTGAACCTAAAAGTAGTGATGCTTTTCTGAATACCAAAGTGTTTATTTTCACTGACTTCTTGGATATCTGTCAGATGCCTCTCACACAGCCATACCAGATCTCACACTTTGCACTGACGAAGGGAAGTACCCCGAAACATAGTGTCTGCAAATTGAGATTCTGGTTTGACTTTAATCCTAAGTCATGTAACAAGGCTCAATAAAGGGTCGACATTGACTTTTAAGATTGCTATTCCAATAGGTGGCACTAGAGTTCTAGTCCTCTTCCTCTCTGAAGAGACAATTTGCATATTTCCCAGAGGAGCATTGCAGCTTTAAGTTTCACCTCAGCATGCTTAGCATGTCAATCTCCGAAAGGAGAAAAGATATTTATTAGATATCGGTCAGGCGCCTCTCACACAGCCAAACCAGATCTTACAATTTGGACTGACGAGGGGCAGTACCCCGAAACACAGTGTCTGCCAATTGAGATTCTGATTTGGCTTTAATCCTAAGTCATGTAACAACGCTTGTTAAAGGCTCGCTATTGACTTTTAGGATTGCTACTTCCAATAGGTAGCACTAGAGTAGTAGTCCTCTTCCTCTCTAAAGAGACAATTTGCATATTTCTCAGAGGAGCATTGCGGCTTTAAGTCTCTTCATCTCGGCATGCTTAGCATGTCAATCTCAGCAAGGAGAAATGATACTTCTTGGATATCTGTCAGATGCCTCTCACACAGCCAAACCAGATCTCACACTTTGCACTGACGAGGGGAAGTACCCCGAAACATAGTGTCTGCAAATTGAGATGTCTGAAGAGACAATTTGCATATTTCCTGGACGAGCATTGCGGCTTTAAGTCTCCTCAGCTCGTCATGCTTAGCATGTCAATCTCCGCAAGTAGGAACGATAGTTCTTGGATAAAGTGTTTACACCAAAAATATTTAATTTAGCTTTGTCTCTCATTCACTTAGCAGTTATTGATATAAATGAACTATTAACACATCTATTTTGAACTCATTATTACTTTTCAGCATTTTTTCAACAACTGCCTAAAACTGTAGCATTGTAATCCATATTTTAATTGAAAATTGACTTTTTCTATTAGAAGAATAAAGAAACATTCTCTAGATGATGAAACAACAAAAAAACACACACAAACTCAAATATTTTCTTTATTTTTCAAAATATTTCCTGATAACAAATTTTGCAGACAAACAGCAAATATGGTTTTACATAAAAACCTTAACAGTAAATTGTTCTAATTATTGTTTTATAATAATTGTACATTCAAAAAATAAGCAAATAAACCTGAAAAGGTTCAACAAGGAAAATTTGCTAAAAAGTAAGTAAAAAAAAATCTATGTTCAATTATATCCACTCTTAGGGCAGCTTGACATATGACTTTGCAAAGCAAGGCATTTAATAACACTAATATAATAATAATAATAATAATAATAATAATAATAATAAAAAATTATAATTTGAGACTGTTTTCTTAAAGTAGTCTAGCTTAAAAACAAGCAGGAAGGAAAATTAATATAAGACAGTTCTGTATTTATTTTTTTTAGTCTATATAGATTCAAAATGTAACTGAGGTCATACACAACAATCCTTTCAAATTTCAAAACTGTTGGATATTTTTGACATAAGTGACCAATCACCGCATAAGAAGATCACACATTTTTTTATTGCTAAGGTTGTACGGTGTGTTCTATCATCTATTATTTAAGTGTAAACTTATGAGCCAAATACTGTTCATTCATTCAAGTGTGCTTTCTCCCATGTCAAACTTAACTTTCCTTTAAATGTCAGGAAGCAATACAATATTAATTTGATACTTGAATGTTGTTTGTTTGTTTTTTTAAATCCTTATTCATTTTTTTACTTGGCATAATCCTCTTACCCAGGTATGACAGGATGCCCTTGAAATGTACTTTCTGATTCACATCTTTAGTATGCCAACTCAAGTCATGTAAGATAAATAGGTAATTAGCAGTATAACCAAAGCATCTATTATAACCAATCATTTGATTCAATTTGAAAGTACACACATTTTTCAATAATCATCAGTGTCATTCACTTATTCTGAAGCCATTTTATTAGCTTGCAAGCAGCTTGTTAAATGTTGTAAGAATGAGTGAAATACAAGCAATGCCTTATTCTTCAGCATGTGTTATGTAGGAGCAGAATATTCAGGCTTACATTACTTGCATTGCCAAGTTACACAGGAACATAAAGTTACAGGAAAACATGTTGGCAATTATTAACATCACTGTTTCCTGTATGATTTTAATTTGGCGATTGAAAGTTCTAATTATTCAGAATATGTACTTTATGAATTCAGAAAATAGACATTGGAAACCAAAACGGGATACAGTTGGATTACTTTATTATGTTATCGAGCATCAGGCATTGTTCTCGTAGATAATAAAATGAATTCATGTATAATGTAAAGTTTTTAGAGTTCAAATGGAATATTTGCTCTGAATATCATTGTACAGTGGAGCAATATAAAAGAAGACAATAAAGATGCATATGTTATCTTTGAAAGAAGGCCAGAAAAGCTATTACCAAAATTAAAAAGTTTGTTTTGCCTGGAAGTGTCTTTGAAAAGTTTCATTTTGAGTGATTTTGACATAATTAGAATTTCAAAATTAATCTCTAAGTAATATGTGGATTATTCTATTCAGCTTTTCTATCAGTTTATAGCATTTACTGTGCTATTTATATTGTCTATGATATGTGTAGTATGCTGTATGCTGAATATGGTTTTAAATTGTAGAACAATAAAAGTACAGTTGGAATTGTGCCTTTCTATTTGATACGAGAACGTCTAACATTTACCCTTTTGGAATTAAGTTTCTATCTGCAGTAATGTTTAGTTGTCCTTATTTTTGTGTGCTTATTGTAATATCGCAATGCAATTCTATTTTTTCCTTTCATATATATTTTAGTTTTATTACTTAATTAACCCTTGTTTAAACTAATTTTTACTTAATCACCTTTTATCACTTGATCACATTTGATTCCAGTATTCTGCATTTAATTTATTATTTTTAATTAATTTTATAATGAGAACGTGCATGAGACTTCTAACAAATGTAATGAGTTGAATAAACATTGAGAACTGTAGAAAATTATAATTATTATGAAGAATAAACCAGAGAGAAAAGGTCAGCATAGTTCTTGCTTAGGAATTTCAATTTATTGTTTGGTTCTCAGTTGGACAGTGCTTGAGGTGATACAAGTGTGAATTGTTCGAATGCTATATCAGCATCCCACAAGGCACAGCACATCAAATAAAACATAGTGCCCAAAATAAAATGAAATAAATTAAGAGAATATTTAAGTAATTGGGTTTATAACTAGGTCTGTTAAGGAAACTGGCTATTAATGTAATACACACTGATAGGGTCACAGTAAGCAGTGAGGTACCCCAGGGGTCTCTACTGGATCCTTGTCTGTTCAACATATTTACTGATGACCTTGTGGAGGTCATGCAGAATAAAATGTCAATATTTACAGATGATACTAAATTCTGAAAAGCTATTAATATTGAGGGGATATTTTAATATTACAGACTGATTTATGTAAACTGGAGGCATGGGTTGAGAAATGGAAACTGAAGTTTAGCAGAAACCTTTTGCCAGTTTTATACTTTATAAATCATGTCTATCACCTTTTAAAGCAGTGTTTCTCAAGGCCACCTGTGAGGGTATAAAAGAGATGCAGAAAACCCATTTACATGGTTTAAACAGTGGTTCTCAACTCCAGTCCTCAAGACTAGAGTTGAGCGATACTTTCCGGTATCCAAAAGTATCGGAATCGGAATGGTATCGCCGATACCCAAAAAATATCGGCGATACCCGATACCGATACCGGAAATCCAATGTAAGTCTATGGGAACAAAATATCGGAATTAAAAAAAAAACCATTCTTGCCTTGTTGGTTAATTGTACATGAAGGAAAACAACAAAGAGTAATGTAGAATGATTGGGGAAGGTTGAGGAGACATTAAAGGCATAGATGTTTAACTCAATCAAATGGAATAGCATAAATATTTTTTTTTTTAAAGATGTTCTGATTGACGAAGAAATTGACAATGTTGTTCACGTTTTTTCTATTTTGGCAAATATGTATATTTCACAACTTCCATGCTCTTCACCTTTTTAACTTTTAACACACTTTCTCCTTCATAATCTTCAGCAGCATCATCTTTTTCATCAAATTATTCTTCATCTTCACCTTCTTTATCTTCTTCTTAAACTTCTTGCTATTCATCTTTTTGTTAACATTACTCATATTCTTCTTATTAAACTATTCTAATTCATATTGTACTTCATCTTCTTCATCATATTCTTATTTGTGACAGAGAATCCTGTACTTGTAATCTGTCAAAGTATGAATTTTTCATTCTTCCGTTCTTGCTGTCACAAAAGATTTAAATTACAACAGTATTTGTCCGTGTTCAGTTTAGCCTGCAGCAGCAGCAGGCATTTTCCAGGGGCACCACGAGGAGGAACGGACTCACCCCCATACACTGCTTAGTCTTCTTCTGCTTATAATTTAGAGCATATATTTTGCTCTTCATTTTGGTCTTATACTTCATGTTCTTCTGCTTTTAGATCTTCTGCTTATTGTTCTTGTGTCTCTTGTTCTGTATCTTGTATTTGTAGCACAACCTTGAACCAGCTGATGTTACTGGGACACGGTTACTAAGCAGGAGGTACCTGTGCTCCAAAGCACTACCAAGGACCAGCAGACGTTGCAGGAACACGGATACCGAGATGGAGGCACCTAGGCCAAAGGCACTGCGGAGAACCAGTTGACGGTACTGGAACCCGGACGGGTAGCAGAAGGTACAAGAGCCAATGCAAGTAACGAGGACCAGCTGACTGTGCTGGAACCCGGAGGGGCAGCAGAAGGAAAAGAGCCAATGGCACAACCGAGGACCAGCTGACGTTACTGGGACACGGTTACTAAGCAGGAGGTACCTGTGCTCCAAAGCACTACCAAGGACCAGCAGACGTTGCTGGAACTCGGATACCGTGATGGAGGCACCTAGGGCAAAGGCACTGCGGAGAACCAGCTGACGGTACTGGAACCCGGACGGGTAGCAGAAGGTACCCATGGAAATTTAAGTTGACAGGCCGCGAGCCGGCCGCAGTTACCGAATCCCACAGTACTACAGTGGGTGATTGTCCTATTGTCACAACAGAAACAGCCTTTATTTGCATATCCCGCAGCACACATAGGAAGCATCTAAACTCCAAGCACCATAGAGTCGGCTAACCCGACCGCAACACGACAGGACAACTTATTGGAGGCTAAGTGACGTTTACCTGACAGGAAACAGATGGCGTGCTGTAACCAAGTCTGGGCAGGAGTGAGTACCCGTGCCAATGACACTTCCGAGCAACAACTGGCAGTGTTGAAGCCCAGGGATGAGAAGACAACAGGGTGGAGGCAGCATGACTTTTTGCCGTTCACACAGCAGGGGAACAGCTGACATTACTGAACGCCAGTAACACTATAGCTTGTGTATTGGTCTGTGGACACGACACTCTGAGCAGCAACTGCCAGTGTTGTAGCCCAGGGAGTAGAGTTCAGGTGGTAGAAAGATGAACATAACAGGAGACATGGATAACGTTGCGAACCAGTTATTTAATCTGAAAACGGACAGACAAATTCTGGCGAGATCCATGCCTTGTTCATTTTCAGAAAAGTAAGTCGGTCTACATTATCGGAGGATAGTCGCATGCGACGGTCTGTTAGTACACCACCTGCAGCACTAAAGACGCGCTCCGATAATACACTGGCAGCAGGGCAAGCCAGCACCTCCAATGCATACTGGCTAAGCTCTGGCCAGTATCCAGCTTAGAGACCCAAAACTTGAATGGGGAAGAGCCATCTGGAGTACACTGAGAGGGAAAGACATGTAGTCTGTCACCATCTTATGGAAACGTTGCCTCCTGCTGACTGGAGCCGTCTCGGATGGTGTAGACATTTGTGGCCTTGCCACAAAACTTTGCAACATTTGGAACATACTGGTCTTGCCCTGTGCAGAGGCGCTGCTTGTGCTCCCTCTTGTTGCAGAGCTGTCTCCACTGCCTCGACGCACAGAGCTGCTTTGTAAAGCAGTAGCAGCAGCAGTGCTCTCGGCTGGAATGGAGAACATTATGGATTGCACCAGTGTGTCTTGGTACTCCCGCATTTTACGCTCCCGGTTCAACGGTGTGATGAGGCTTTGTAAGTTGTCCCGGTAGCGAGGGTCTAGGAGGGTGTACACCCAATAATCAGACGTGGTGAGAATGTGGGCGATGCGGCGGTCGTTTCTCAGGCACTGCAGCATGAAATCAACCATGTGCTGCAGACTCCCAATGGCCAACAAACGCTGTCCCCTGCAAGAGGGTTTCATCTCTGCATCACCCCACCCTCGCTCTACATACTGACTAGAGCGTTGTGTACCTCCCTCTGGAGCGATGTCTTCCTCCTCCATTGACTCCTCCTCATCCTCCTCACAAAGTGAGCCTTGCCCAGCCCTTTGTGAGGAACCACGTTGCGCTGACTGTCCAGAAGGTGATGGAATTTGTGACTCCTCATCCTCCACCTCTTCCAAAACCTCATCCCTTAGTGCTTGCAGTGTTTTTGAAGCAGGCAGATAAGGGGGACAGTCAGGCTGACTAGTGCATCATCTGCACTCGCCATCCATGTTGACTCATCAAACGGACGCAAAACGTGGCAGATGTCCTTCATAGAGGCCCACTCAGTAGTGGTGAAGTGTGAACGGCGCAAATTGCGAGTTGATTGCGCCTGATGCAGCTGATACTCCATTACTGCTGGCTGCTGCTCACACAACCGCTCCAACATATGTAACGTGGAATTCCACCTGGTGGGTACGTCACATATGATGCGATGTTCAGGAAGGCGAAATCTGCGTTGCAGAGCTGCAATCAGCGATCTGGCCATGCTGGAACGTCGCAAGTGAGCGCACTCTAGGCGGACCTTGTGCAGCAGTGCATCAAGATCCGGATAGTCCCTCAAAAAACTCTGCACGACCAAGTTGAGCACATGTGCCAGACATGGTATGTGAGTGAGGTTGCCAAGGCCCAGAGCTGCCACCAGATTTCGGCCATTGTCACACACTACCAAGCCTGGCTGGAGATTCGCTGGCAAAAACCACACGTCGCTCTCCTGCTTGAGGCATTCCAGAGCTCCTGCGCTGTGTGGCTTCGATTCCCCATGGAAATTAATTTCAGGACGGCCTGTTGACGTTTGGCCACGGCTGTCTCATATCGGTCGCATCAGGGAAGCGTTCACGGATCATGTGGAGGTAGACCGTGACGGCTCCTGCAGCGATGATTCTGAGGAATGGAGTAGGAGGAGGAGTCAATGTGGACAGACTTGATTCCTGCAATCCTTGGAGTTGGCAGAACACGTACAGCGAACACTCGCAAGATCTGTACCTGGCTCCACAACATTGACCCAATGGCAGTGAGGGAAAGGTATCGTCCCTGGCCATGGGTACTGGTCCACGCATCGGTGGTCAGGTGGACCTTTCTACTGACGGCGTTTAGTAGCGCATGTTTAATTTTTTTCCCCCAACATGCTTTTGCAGAGCAGGGGCGGCTTGCCTGCTGAAATAAAATCGGGTGGGCACATTGTACTGTGGACTTGCCAATGCCATTAAGTAACGGAAACTGTCAGTCTTCACCAGCCTGAATGACAGCATTTCAAGGGACAGGAGTTTTGCAATGCCAGCATTCAGAGCCTGTGCTCGTGGATGGTTTGCCGAGTATGGCCGTCTTTTATCCCCTGCCTGTGCTACCGATGGCTGTTTTGTGGCCTGGGAGTGTGAGGATGACAGGAACTTGCAGCTGTGGTGGAATAACACTGGTCTCTGGACAACAGTGACAGGGTTCTTCCATGGCGATCCTGTGAGGAAGCAGAACCACTGTGTGTGAGCTGGAGAAGAGGGCTCCAACACGAGCTGAAGATGTAGGTGCTGCTGTAGGTTGGCCTACATCTCCAGTGTGTCTTTGGAACTCAACCACGTGCTTTGACCGCACATGTTTCCACATATTTGTGGTATTAGGTTACTGACATTTTTACCTCTTTTTTACTTTTTGATTATACAGCTTGCATTTGACATAGCAATATCATCTCAAGTGTGTCAAAAAAGGACCACGCAGTGCAGTCCTGGGAGCGCCCGTTTTGGCTGTTGGAAGAGAACTGCTACAAACGGGTGCCAAACTGGAGGCTACAGGCAACCGAGTCTGCAGCTAACTCTCCCTACTGTTTGGACCGTTGGGGCAATCTCTTCTCAAGCTGCTACCACCACCTTCCTGTTCCTCACGCCATGTTGGGTCTTGGACCTCATCATCTCCCTACCCTCTTCCAACACCTGCTGCGGTTGGGTGGTCTGGCCAGCACCATGCTCAACAGAAAATGGCACCTGATCTCATCATCATCAGATGCGTTCTGCGGTGTGCTGACCATCGGCACTGGCTCACCCGCCTCTTCACATTCAGAGAGACACAGCTGTGCCCATCACTGCATACTGCCTCTTCTTCACATTCCAGAATGCTGCTTGGCTGGGCCCCTGTTTGCAAGCCAACAGATTCTGAGAACAGAAGCAGAGACTCAGCTGGCTCCAGTTCAGAACTCTCTGACTGCCTGGGCAATTTGGCAGGGGGAAAACAATGGGGTTCAAAGTGCTGTGGTCCTGAGGGGAGGTGGAAAAATTAAAATCGATGATTGGCTGCCCCAACCACAACGGCTTCAATTTGTTTTTTTCCCCCAGGGGGGGCGCTGAGCCCCACAAAAGTGGCATAAAAACCCCCGGGGGGAAAATGGTGGATGCTGTGTCACGGGGGCGGCAGCAGCCACGAATCCCCACGCCCCCCCTGCTGAACTCCAGGCCCACCACGTCCTTTTTCCCCCCCCTTTCTTCATCTTGGTAATTGAAAAAAAAAGTCAAAAAGTTTAAGGCCTAAGGGGGGTTTTTCCTCAGAGACGCGGGAACCTGCAGACAACTTTCACTATATTGAAGGCCCTTTCTGTCTTTTATTGTTTGCAACCATGTATGTATCGGAGGGGAACGCGTCACACTAAAGATTTTTTTTTCAAATATAATGGAGCAGCCCCAAATTGGAGAAAATGAAAAAAAGGCACTGAGACATCTCGCAGAGTCCAAGCAGCAGTGCTTGAACAAAAAATTGGAGCTGATGGCACTCAAAAAATAAAAACACGATGAAGTGAACACTGAAACACAACTGTTCACAATCGGAAAAGGGGCTACCCTTCTGACTTCTATATGTTGCAACCAATGTTTAAAAGGAAAGGCGCACACTAATAGATTATTTTTTTAAAATAAATGGAAGCCCAAAATTGGGGAAAAAAATAAAAGGGGATAGGCACTGAGCCCCCCTCAGAAAAGTACAAGCACGTGCTTGAACAAAACTGGAGCGGATATCCTCAAAAAATAAAAAACCCAGACTAAGGAAAACTGAAACACAACTTTAATCTGGGAAAGGCACTCCTTCTGTTTTTAATAGTGGCACCAAGTTTGTATACGGGGGAAGGGTCACACTATAGTTATTTTTTTTTCAAATTTTAAAAGGGAGCGCATAATTTTGGAAGAAAAAAAAAGGATGAGGCAGGGGAACACGTCAGCAGAGAAACAGCTGCTTGAACAAGTAAAGGAGCGTATATGCATAAAAAAAAAAAAAACACAGACGAATAAACACAAAAACAAACTTAAAAATCAAAAGGCTACTCCTTTTCGATTTTAAGTGTTTGCAACAATGTAGTATAAGGATGGAAGCCGTCACACTAAGATTGTTTTTTTTCAAAATAATGGCCACCAATTGGAGAGAAATAAAAGGGGATGGGCCACGAGACCGCTCAGCAAGAAAAGCAGCAGTGCTTAAACCAAGTAATGGAGCGTGAGTCACTAAAAAAATAAAAAACACAGACTAAAAACAAAAAAACACAACTGTTAAAAATTCGGGAAAGGGGTCCCCCTTTCGTGCTTCATAGTGTTTGAAACCATGTATTGTAACGGGGGGAAGCGCGCCCCCCAAAGAAGATTTTTTCAAAAAAAATGGAGAAGCACCAATGGAGAAAAAAAAAAGGTCGGCACTGAGACACGCCAGCAAGTAAACAGCATGCTTGAACAATAACGGAGCGTGATGTGCACTAAAAAAAAAAAAAAACACAGCAAAAGTAACCTGAAACACAACTGTTCACAATCGGGAAAGGCACCCTTTTTCTGACTCATATGTTTGCCCCCTGTATTTATACGAGGAACGGTCAACAAAAAGATAGATTTTTTTTCAAAAAAAAGGGAGAAGCACCTTGGGAAAAAAAAAAAGGAGAGGCACTGAAACGCCAGCAGAGTACAAGCCAGTTTTTGAAACAAGTAACTGGGCGGATATGCACAAAAAAAAAAAAACACGACAAAAAGGAACACTGAAACAAAACTGTTCAAATTTTGGAACTACTCCTTGTTATTCCCCTAAGTGTTTGAACCAATGTATTGATAGGGGGAAACGCGTCCCACAATTTTTAAATTTTGGGGGAGCAGCAAAATTTTAACACTGAAGAAAAAAAAAAGAGTCTGTGACGGGGCACGTCGATCCTACGCAGCGTTGCATCAGAGAAAACTGCAGCGTCACCTGCACTCTCACACACACCTTTCCAGAGCTTTTAAAACAACAGGAAAAGGAAGTTTTACACAGGGGTTGGGAAAATTTTTCCTGCCTAAAGCCAGTCACAAAAACGCAAATAAACTGTCCCCAAAACACAAAAAGCTTCTTCCCCCAACGAGTTCCAAAACCAGTGAGCAAAAGGAGGCGGCGCCTTTTAAGTGCATTTGAGATCATTTCAAGCCAATCACAGCCTTCCTTAGTTAAGATACCGCACATTAGGGGATTGCCCCTTTAAAAAGATTCCTCATGGCTAAAAAAACCTGTCCCAAAAAAAATTAGGGGAATTTTCCGTTTCCGTTACATTAGGAAAAATAGGGGAACTAATTTGGGGAATTCCGTTAAAGGGGAAAATACGGCCGTACCCGATATTGCGGTATGGAAACCAACCAAATCAACCCCCCAAAAATGTTTTTAAGTTTTAAAATACCAGGGAATTTTTTTCATCCCTGCTCAAGCTTTATTTAACACCTATGCAATTAAAAAAAAATCCTGAAAAAAAAAATTTTGGGGGGGTTGAGGGAATAAAAATTGTTTTTGGTTTTTAAAAGGGTTTTGATTTTTAAAGTTTTGGGTTAATTTTTTAAAAATTTTTATTATGTATGGAAAAAATTGGATGATTTTCCAAAAAATGTTTTGAGTTATTTTTTTAAATTTTTTAATTGGGGAAAAAATGACCTGAAAACATTCCCAGGTCGTATGATAAAAAAATCCCCGTTTGGAGTTTTTTTTAACGTTTCAAAGTTTTTTCCTTTAAAAATAAAAACGCCGGGTTTTTTTTGGTTTTTTATTTTTTTTTTAAAGAGTTTACTTTTTAATTTTGCAAAATCCCCCAGGGGGGGGTGTTTTTGTGGACGAGTTGAAATTTTTGAACGCCCTTTTTGGTTTTCCCTGTCCTCCCAAAGAAAACGGAAAAAAAATTTCCAAAGTGGGGGAAATTTTCTAAAACTAATTATTATGATTCTGCAAGTCACTAAATTCAGGGACACCAAAATCAGGTTTTTTATCTAAGGGGGAAAAAAAATTTTCCAAATTTGAAAAAAAAAAAAAGGCCTTTTTTCGAGACCAGTAGTCCCTTTTTTTTTTGGGTGGGGGCTCTTGAGGGCTTTTTTTTGGATCCCGATCGTTGTTTTCACGATCCATTTTGGGTGCAAACTTTCTTTGACGTCTCATTGATTTTATTGCATTTTGCAGCCCCCAAAAAAATGTTTTTTGGCATTCGATCTTTTTCTCGTTTGGGGTTTACCAATTGGATTTTTCTTTTTATATTATGGGGGGAATTTTCTGAATGAAAAAACCCCAAAATTTAAAAATTTGATTTTTTTTTGTTTTTTTTTTAAAAATGGGTGAAAAGAGTGATTTGTTTTTTATATATATTTTTTTAAATTTTTTAAAATTTTTTTTTACTTTATTCCTTCATATCTCCAGGGGAACTAGAACTGCAGTTGTCCAATCCCTAGATACACAGAGCGGGCTGCCCCCTGCGCGAGTTGCACACTTCTACGAGCGCCGACCCCCGGGGCGCGCTCATAGATCCACAATGAAAACACAAAGTCTCCGCCCCCCGGGGCTTCCACCCCTACCCAGGGCAACCCGCGGCATGTGCATGGGCCATGGGAAAGGGTTTTAATAATGCGCTTCCTGCGCGCATGTTAAATGCCGCTGTCAGCATTTGATAGCGCATTTGCTTGTTAACAGTCGTGGGTTTAATTGCGTTCCGTCTGCTGTTCCCCCACAGTCAACTGTTTAAAACACGCATATGCCGAAAAGGTGCGGGTCATCACCGAAGCCCAAACCTAGAGGGGGGGGGTTCCATGACGGATCGGCTATATTGGATGTTAAGGGGGTTTAAGGGGGTTATATTTCTTTTTTTGATTTTTTGAAGAAGGGATGAAAAAAAACAATTTTAAAAATTTTGTTTTTTTTTTATAGAGACTCTGGTGACTTAATTTTAAATTTTTTTTTTAAAACAGATGTGTCAGGATGATTAAAAGTTTTTTTATATTTTTATTTCTTCATTTGAATAATAAAAAGACAAGGATCAAATTGTTTTTTATAACTTAAAAAAACTTTATTTTAAATTAGTTCCTTATTTCAAATCTCTTTTGCCAAAAAAGCAGGGGTTTAAAACATTCACCCCCCTTGTGTTTGTGTTTTTCCTATTTTTTTACATTTAAAAACCCGTATTAAATATTTTTTTAACCAAAAACTTGAAAAACATAAGCACTTTTTTGGGGGAAAAAGGGAAAGGGGAAAAAGAGCATAAAAAAATTTTATTGGATCAAATAACACAAATTACATTGTATAGTTATTTTCCCTTTTTCTTGAAGTCCCTAAAATTTTTCTTCAATCCTTGATTTACGAACACAAAATAACTTTTTCCCCTTTTAGTTTTATCTTTTTTTAAAGGGTGCGCACCTTTAATTTAAATTTTTTTTGTTCTTCATTTTTCACCGTTTAATTCTAAAAAAACAAAAAATATTTTTATTTTTGTAAAATTTTTAGAATTTTTTTTCCTTTTTTCCCCCCCCACTTTAAAAAACTTTTCACAGTTTGTTTATCGTTGCCCCCAAAAGGCACTCACATTTAACAAGCCCAAAAATTGTATCAACTGACTTTTTTTTTTTTAAAAAAAAAAAAAGTCAATATTGTTTGGTAAATTGTAAACCGAGGAAAAAGTTATATATATTCACATCATAAAAGAATTAAGTGCAATCTAGATAAGATTCCCCCCGTTGTTCTTTCTTTTTCCCCTTTTACCATTTTTCCATTTTATTCAGAGGACAAACAACTTAAAAGCCTTGCTCTTCTACAAATTTTACAACAAGACACATTTGATTTTTTTGTATTTCCAGCAGTGTCCCCTCTATTCCTAGCTGAAAAAAATTTTCCCTCCGCTGAACCCAAATGCTGAGGCACTAGGCTGTATGTGTTGCACAAAGCATGCTTTCCTAGAGACCCCATAACCCCCTTTTAATAAAGACCCCTTTTAGCCCCGTAAAAAGTAAAATTGACTCTGAAATATTAATCCCCCCTTTTTACGTGTCCTAGAAAAAGGACCACATTTTTTTTCTAGAAATAGTAAATGGGGCCCCTTTGTGTTCCTTTGACGTAACAAACCTGAGTACACATGTAACATAACAAGTATGGACCTACGCTCCCTTTTTTTCATTTGAGCCCCAAAGCTCTCCAATACAATTACTATAGGCCCCAGTCCCCTATTTGCATATTGTACCCACAGCTCCCTCTACATGAAAAATGTCACCACAGATCCCCCGAACAGAATCTGTCCCCCCAAATTGGCCTATATTAATACTCGTCACACACTCCCCCTACACAGTATGATGCCGCCCCCGGTTCCATTTAAAAGATTTTTGGGGGCCCAAAATCCCTCTTTTTTATGATTCCTCACAGCTTCAATTCACAAAAAATCCCCCTTTAAAATTTTTTGAACAGACATCACACTAGGGGGGGGGGATCCAAACGGAAGGAAAGGCCTCTTAGTAGCCCTACAGGTTAGATTTTCCCACACTGCATATAGTCACCCCCCTGAGATGCCCTCATAGTTTTCACCCTGTAAATGAACCTCCTTGACATGGGCCCCTTTTTAGCACCCCACCAGTACCCCCCCTTTTCCCCCACACGAGGCAGCACGCTGTATAAAAAATTTTCCACATGAAGATGGGGGCCCCCGTAGCCCCTAC
>JARQOD010000002.1:195689955-195721631 GCA_033576555.1 Oophaga sylvatica
TGCAGTGTTGACCCTTCTTCTTCAGGACCTCTGCAATTCCCCCGGGGATGCTCTCAATAAATTTCTGGCCCAAAAACCCTGAGGGATGCAGTCCATTTTGCAAATCAATGCTTTCTTTTGTCAGAATTTTTTGGTTTTTTGTTTGTCCCCCCGTCTCTTGATAATTGACCACATTTCTCAAGGGGATTAAGTCTGGGGATTTGGGCCATGGACCCAAAATCATGTTTTTTTCCCCCTGAGCCATTTTAGTTTACCTTTGTTTTTTGGGAAAGGGTGCCCCATCATGCTGGAAAAGGCATTGTTGATCGCCAAATGTCTTTAGGGTTGGGAGAAGTTGCTCTTGGAGGACTTCGGTACCTTCTTTTTCATGGTGTGTTTTAGGAAGATGTAGAGACCCGATTCCCTTCTGAGAAGCAACCCCCACACATGAATGGTTTCAGGTGCAAACAGTTGGTGAGAAAAGGGATGGTGGTAGGCTCCCTTTGTCTTTCCGATGAGGCTTTTCCTGTGTCCCAAAAAAATCAAAAAAGGGGGATTCTCAGAGAAAATAACTTTACCCCCGTCCCCAAGTCCACTGCCCGTACCTTTTGCGAAAATCAGTCTGTCCTGATGTTTTTTTGGAGGGTGGCTTCTTTGCTGCCCCCCCCTTTAGCCCGGCCCTTTCTCCGAGTCTCCGCCCACATGCGGCAGATGCACTAACCTGCCCGCTGCCCTTCCTGGCAAGTCGCATGTGGTAGCCCCATTGAGTGAAACCCCTTTTAAGAGAGGTCCCGGCGCTTTGGGCTTTCTTTGGGGCCCCGAAACTTTTTGGCAACAATGGAAACCCCTCTCCTTTTAAGTTTTGATGATGCATAGATTTTTGATGAGGTGCAATTTTCTAGCTGCATACCCTTTCCCCGTTGGCATTTTTTTGCATTGAATGAGGGTGCAGTGTTTCTTTAGAAATAACATGGTTAACGAAAAGAAACAAAGAGCAAGCACCCGCCCCCTTTTAAAGTGTCCAGTGGTGTATTTTTATTAATCAGAAGATTGATCTCCCGTTTTTCTCAACAACCCCAAAATGTGTTAATGGGGCAATCAGAAAAGGGTTAGCTGGTCCCTTTTTGGCAGGGCTGCAATGATGTTGAAATGTGTTTTGGGGGATAAAGTTCATTTTCTAGCCAAATATTGACTTTGCAAGTAATTGCTGTTAAGCTGATCACTCTTTATAACATTCTGGAGTATATGCAAATTACCATGAGAAAAAGTGAAGCAGTAGACTTTGTAAAAATTAATATTTGTGTCATTCTCAATACTTTTGGCCATCACTGAACACCTGGATTGGCAAACCAATGCGTTTCAGCAAACAGCCTTAATCATGGTATGTATAGGTGCCAAAAGTTTGGATTTTTATATGATATAGTCTGAGACTTAGACGACTCAGTGCGAGCTGCCTGCTGAACAAGAATAATTTTGCAATGCTTTTTGTGAGTGTTAGATACCATCAAAATCTATTCAAGAACACATAACACTAATTTTTTGAGGGTTATAATCCATTGAAATGTACCACAGAACACCTTATACTGTATAAATGACTAATTTAAACCAAATAAATTTTGTACAAATTTTCGGAGGGTTAGATATTATAGAAATTTACCCCAGACCACGGAATAGAGTATGACTCAGAAATTTAACCCAGCAAATTTTTTTTATGCTTTTAGGAGTGTTATATATCGCAGAATTGTACTCCACACCACGGAATAATGTATTGGTGAGACATTAAGCCCTGCAAAATTTGTTAATACTTTTCTTGAGTTTTACGTACCACCATTATGCACCATTATGTTGCTGATGGGTAATGTGTGGCTCAAAGCTGTGAATTCTGTTTTTGTATATATTGTGAGGCAGTGACCTCTGTTACAGCTAGGGGTGCTGTATGTGCTCCTCGGGATATGCATGGAGGTGTAACTGTGATGGTGAGACAATGACCGACATCATTATAAATGGCCAGAATGTGTCGCAGTGGAAGTCTGCGCTGTAAGCCCATAATGTTTTTGTTCTCGGACATGTAGTTCCATGAGTTTTTTTTAATTTGCAAGTTAGGCTTATAGGGTTAGTTAGAGAGCTGGGTGGGACTGACTAACCACACATATATCGCCCACTTGTGGGGGTGGTTAAGCTACTTAATGTGACCATGAGTGTCACTGGGGCTGATTGTATGGACCTGAATGGTCAGAGAGTTGTAAGGTCCTGGAGGTCTCAGTGTTTGGAAGGTCCCATGTGTGTGTGGACTGGATTCCTGGAAAGCACGGGGTGAGGCCATGGACCTGCAGAGCCTGTGATGGCTACTGTTTTGGGGAATCTACTGACCTTCGGTGGTTTTGGACTGTCGGGTGGCCTGGTGAGCAAGGACATTGTCTGGGACGGTGATCCCAGTTAGGCAGCTTCCCCAGGGAACCTAGGTCTAATAAGGAGATAGCATGGGGAGCAGGAGCTCCCGGAAGGTAATTCCATATAAAGGGGGTTTAATAATGGCAGACGGGTATCTGCCATTGGAACGGACTGTTGGTGTTTGTTATGTTCCATGTACATTAATGAACTATTCGGCGTGCGGTCAACCATGGTAACTGGACAGAGTGCAAAGTAGGCATGCTTAGTGACTGTGAGTTAAGCCGTGAACTAGGAAGTACTATGGACTATGTGTGATGTGTAACATGGCAGTTTATGATGCCTAAATAAACTGGAAAGACTGTTTTGTGGAGAAAATGTGCCCGTGTGCTTTCATCCTGTTGCTAAGTGAGTGTCCCCAACTCAGGTCGTAAGTGCTGTCTTACAATATTTATATTGATTAATTTATCTTTATTGTCTGTATTGCAATTTTTCAAGCACTGGACACATTAATAATGCTGTGGAACATGTTTCTCTAGTAATTACTCTACATACACCCTCATTCCCATTTTTCAATCATTTATTAATTGTTATGAATAGATTTCATATGACTATGTATCAACCTTGTCTCATGTGCTAGCACCATTATTTTTTCAGCATCATTTCAAATCACTATTTATGTTTTTTAATGTTTTTTGGAATACTCAAGTGAAGTGACATAAATAAAATAGAAATATATTAAATGATATCCAGGAGCGAGGACAGTCATAAAAAGGAGTACATGCATAGATTCTGAATGGAGAGCAAGCAGAGCCTAAACAGATTATTGCTGCTTGGCAGTGACTGGTCATGCCTCTGATCTCAGACTTAATAGACGCACATATCAGATATCTGGCAGATCTAGCAGGGAGTAGACTATGCCCGATATGCCCACTTATCTCAGAGTGGACAAAAGCAAATGTGATCAAGGGCTGGCAGCTACTAGAAACCAGGAGCAGGCCACGCCCCCTGATTTGTGACATGACGTGCCAGAAAGGAGGGATAGCACCATTGAGCAGATCCACCATCACTCTGGATTGCAAGTAGAATGAGAATGGGAAACAGCACTATAGATGATATCTTTATAGGTTATGAAGTCATGGTCATGGTCGAAGTACCCCTTTAATCATGCAAAGGGTAAAGATTTGTAATGATTGTTCTAGCATGCTTCTTCAATTAATTGTGAAAAAAATATGTTAAAACTTTGACTTTAACGGACGATGAAATAAAAAAATTAAAGTGTCAATTATCTTCACCGGTATCACAGTAGGATATGGATACATTTAAACAGGATATAAATGAAGTCTTCATTACTTACAAATATAGATACGTTAAGTGAGACTAAAGGAAACAAATTTCAACATAACTTCCAAGACTTTGAAAATGATTGTGTTTACAAGTTGAAATCAACCAACCAATCAGAAACACAAGGAGAAGACAACATCAACGTTATTACTTGTTTCTACAGATACTGATACTAATAAATCTTCCAACTCTACAAAAAGTACCCCATTTGATTTGCCAAGAGTAAAAACAATTCTTGTAGCGATCCAGAGAAAAGGGCAAATCATGAAGTAACAAATGCACAGTCATCTCTGAAGTAATGAAACTTTCAAAAAATTATCTCAATCATAAATTATTTCACAGCAATAAAGGATTTACACTTTTTTGTACACAACTTGATTTTTACGATTTTTTACAAACGAGGGAATCCTATCATATTCGCCACCATTGAAAAGCTTGAGGCAATTGATCCCTTACAGAGCCATTTAGATGAACAAAAGACACCAATACAAGGTACTGTAAGTTACCTACAATTATAAATTCTCCATGTTAATTATTCCACCCACTTTCCATGTACCCCAAAATTGAACTCTTTGTAAAATTGGTAGAGTAGGAACATTATACTCATGTAAACATTGAATTATGATTATATAAATATTAAACTTACAAGATATGAGTAAATAACATGGACTTTCTTGATGTTCTTCTAAATATTGACAACCAGGGTTTTATTCAAATGAAACTAACAGTCATTAACTCCTTGCTACATTTACGTTCTTTCAAATTGAGAGGTCATTTCAATGAGATTCCCACAGGTCAAGTTCTCAGGATGATAAAATCTGCTGCAAATATACAGATTTTTTATGACAAGTTCATGAGCCTAAGACAAAGGATACAGTGAGAGATCTGTCCTGAGAGGTTTCTATAGAGCAAGGTATTCCAAAAGGATTGACATATTATGACATAAAATCAAAAATACATAAAAAGCAAGGTTCATTCTCTCATTCAATTCAAGATTTCATGAAAGGTGGATGACTCTTAAGAAATCCTGGAATACCTTAGAACTTGACGTTACTACCATATTTTCAGGTTTGTAACCAAACATCAAGGTGCTGGTGTAGGTTATATCAAAAACTTATCATGGCTAAGATGAGTCCTATGTTTTTTTATGGTCACAGAGTTGTTCTGAAACCATTCCTTTGTTATTTCAGCTGTATGCTTAGGATCATTGTCTTGCTGGAATGTGAACCTTCGGCCAAGTCTGAGTTCCAGAGCACTCTGGAAGAGGTTTTCACCAGGATATCTCTGTACATTCATGTTTCCTTCAATTGCAACTGGTCGTCCTTTCGCTGCAGCTGAAAAACACCTCCATAGCATGATGCTGCCACCACCATGTTTCACTGTTGGGATTGCATTGGGCAGGTGATGAGCAGTTCCTGGTTTTTTCCACACAAACCACTTAGAATTAGCACCAAAAAGTTCTATCTTCATCTCATCAGACCAAAGAATCTTATTTTTCATAATCTGGAAGTCCCTCATGTGTTTTTTAGCAAACTCTATGTGGGCTTTCCTTTCATATGTCTGGCACAGAGGAGAGGCTTCTGTCTGACCACTCTGCCATAAAGGCCCAACTGGTGGAGGGGTGCAGTGATAGTTGACTTTATGGAACTTTCTCCCATCTCCCTACTGCATCTGTGGAGCTCAGCCACAGTGATTTTGGGGTTCTTCTTAACTTCTCTCACCAAGGCTCTTCTCCCACAATTGCTCAATTTGGCTGAACAGCCAGGTCTAGGAAAGCTTCTGGTGGTCCCAAACATCTTCCATTTAAGGATTATGGAGGCCACTGTACTCTTAGGAAGCTTGAGTACTGCAGAAATTCTTTTGTAACCTTGGCCATATCTGGTTGACACCACAATTCTGTCTCTGAGCTCCTTGGGCAGTTCCTTTGACCTCATGATTCTCATTTTGTCTGACATGCATTGTGAGCTGTGAGGTCTTATATAGACAGGTGTGAGCCTATACAAATCAAGTCCTATCAGTTTAATTAAACACAACTGGACTCCAATGAAGGAGTAGAACCATCTCAAGGAGAATCACAAGGAAATGTACATCATTTGACGTAAATATGAATGTCTGAGCAAATGGTTTGAATACTTATGACCATGTTATATTTCAATTTCTCTGTTTTAATAAATTTTCAAAAATTTCTACATTTCTGTTTTTCAGTCAAGATGAGGTGCAGAGTGTTAGGGTTTGATTTCCCGCTGCTGCACAAGGGGAGTCTCGAACCCGTCCCGCTGCGGTCTCCCATTCATCTCGGCCGCAGTGGAGCCTGCTCAGCAGAAACGTCAGTCCAAGCGTCTTGCCCACTCCACTACTGTGCAGTGACTTGCTGCTGCCTTTCCTGGATCTGCTATTATAGCCAGTGCTGGAGCAGACGTCTTTGGGACAAAGTCCTGCGTTTTCCCTTCTGAGCATGCCCAGAGTGAGATCTCTCATTGGAGATCAGGGGTCACATGTTCAGGTGCTGCAGCGGCTCCTATTGGTCCGCCAGGAAGGTCATGTAGCTACATGTGTTTGTAACAGTTTCTCATTGGTCCTTGTTCCTGGAAGGTCCTGTAGCTGTTGCTATAAAAGGGTAGCATGGCTGGGCCGCCATGCGCTAATATCAACCATTGTATGCTATGCGCCAGTGTGGTCATGTGTATGTGTGGATAGGGACCCGGCTGAAATAAGCCACTAGAATACCGACTTAATCGGTGAGGAGTTTGGTATGGTAGCTGGTCAGGGTCGGTGTCCTAGATGCCCTAGATTACCGGCATAACCGGTGAGGAGTTTTGATTGCCGTATTCAGGGTCTGGCGTTCAGACGCCATAGATTGCGGGTGACTCCCGCGAGGACATTAGCACATGATCACGCTTTATGTACGCTTAGCACTTAACTGTGTACCTGAGAGCCTTACAGGACACAGTGCTTTTTCTCAGCGGCCCTGTGACGTAACAGGGTTCGCTTTCAACGCTAGTCAGCGCCCTAGTGTGCTTTCTTTGCCACTCAGTTGTGTCTAGTGAGTGCGCACACATCGCCATATAGCGCTGCGGCTCTCCTTCTAGCGGCTCTGTGGAGTAACAGAGTTCGCACTCATTGCCACAGCGCATTACGGCGTTTATGTTGGCGACTCTGTGGGATAACAGAGTTTGCTTCTGCGCCATTTTTACTAGCAGCAGGCTCCGCTTGCACGGTGGACCCCGGGCTGCGAACGCACCTTTCTACATTATATATTTGGTGTGTTCCGCAGACCCATAACATAATATTAGCGCCAGGGTCTGGCTAGTAAAATGGCGGATGAACAGCGATTACAGCTGTACATCCAGCAGCTGGAGGGTAGGTTGGCGGCTGTTGAGCCACAACCTCAGCTGTGGATGTTACCGCAGTCGCTGTTCAGGCTGCTAGTGTAGCTGCAGCCAGTTTGTCCTCTGCCACCTCTATCCCTACATTGTCCCACCTCCCGCTTCCAGACAAGTTTGCTGGTGACAGCAAGCAATGTCGGGGATTCGTAAGTCAGTGCTCCATACACATCGAGCTTCTGGCTGCACGTTTCCCCACGGATCGGGCACAAGTGGGCTTTGTGATAGCTCTTCTGTCGGGCAGAGCGTTGGAGTGGGCAACGCCGCTGTGGGAGCGCGACGACCGTGTGGTGCAGAGCGCTTCTCGTTTTCTGGAGGCTCTGAAAAAGGTTTTTCTAGGACCTCAGGTCACCCACGATGCGGCGCTCAACCTGCTGGCAAGTACCCAGGGTTCGGCTTTGGTCAGCCATTTTGCTGTCCAATTTCGGACTCTGGCCTCGGAATTAGAGTGGCCAGATAAAGTCCTCATTCCCGTGTTCTGGAGAGGACTGGCGGGTCATGTGAAAGACGCCTTGGCTACCAGGGAGATTCCTGCCACACTGGAGAAGCTTATTGCTATTTCCACCCGCGTCGACCTCCGTTTCCACGAGCGGAGGCTGGAACGTGTCCAGTGTAGGCAGAGGGTCCGGTTGGCTCCTACCTTCACCAACCCTCTGGAGTCGCCTGTTCAGGCGCCCGACCTTCAGGAGGTTGCGCCTGCAGGATCTAAATCTCGGGTCACTCGTCCATCCCCGATTTGTTATATTTGCCAGCAGCAGGGACATTTTGCCAACCGATGTCCACAGCGCTGAATAAGCGGTCGCGCCCATAACCGTAGGAACAGGGTCACTGGACGCCATGAGTTTTGCCCCTAAAGTGCTCCTCAAGGGGATAATTACCCACGGTTCTACCACCCTACCCGTCAAGCTGTGTGTGGATTCTGGGGCAAAGAGAAATTTTATGTCATCCTCCTTGCTTCTCGCCACACCATGCCTTTGGTGTTGCTGGCTGAACCAGTATTGGTTTGGGTGTTGAACGGAGCAATTCTGCCCTCACAAATCACCCATCAGTCTGTTCCACTCACCTTGTCTATGTCTTCTTCCCATCAGGAGAATATATCATTTTTTATCCTCACTGAGGGTATAGATGAGGTTTTGTTGGGATTACCCTGGCTCCGCCACCACTCTCCCCATATTGAGTGGGCTTCAGGGAGAATTCTGGGTTGGGGTAATTTATGTAAAGGCAGATGCATTAGGGACAGCGTGCAGGTCAACACCACTGAGATACCCATAGACCTCTCTCCTCTTCCCAAGGTCTATTGGTCTTATGCCGACGTTTTCTCAAAGAAGGCTGCGGAGACTCTTCCGCCTCATCGCCCCTATGGCTGTCCTATCGACCTCTTGCCTGGAGCTGAGCCTCCTAGAGGAAGGGTCTATCCCCTCTCTCTTCCTGAGACAGAGGCCATGTCCCAATACATTCAGGAGAACTTGGCAAGGGGATTCATTAGGAAGTCAGTGTCACCAGCGGGGACGGGGTTCTTCTTTGTGCAGAAGAAGAACGGAGAACTACGTCCGTGCATTGATTATAGGGGTCTCAACGCTATCACCGTGAAAAATAAGTATCCTTTGCCGCTAATCTCTGAGCTTTTTGACAGGCTTCGGGGAGCAAAGGTATTTACTAAGCTAGACCTGCGGGGTGCGTATAACCTGATTCGCATCCGTGAGGGGGACGAGTGGAAGACGGCATTTAACACCAGGGATGGGCATTATGAATATCTGGTAATGCTCCAGCTGTCTTCCAAGACTTTGTGAACGACATCTTCCGGGATATGTTGACCACCTCGGTGGTAGTCTATCTGGATGACATTCTCATCTTTTCTCCAGATATGGCCTCCCACCGGAGAGATGTCTGCAAGGTCTTCGACCTCTTGCGAGCAAATTCCCTATATGCGAAGTTGGAGAAGTGCATGTTTGAGCAGGAGTCTCTACCTTTTCTGGGCTATATCATCTCCACCCAGGGATTGGCTATGGATCCTACCAAACTACAGGCTGTGATGGATTGGCAAGAACCCCACTCCCTTAAGGCGATGCAGCGCTTTATGGGGTTCATTAACTACTATCGCCAATTCATTCCCCACTTCTCCACTTTGGTAGCTCCCTTGGTAGCCCTCACCAAGAAGGGAGCTAATCCCAAGTTGTGGTCAGAGGAGGTCACCAAGGCGTTCTCCTCCATCAAGTCGCATTTCGCCAGTGCTCCCATCTTACATCGCCCCGATGTCGATAAACCTTTATCTTAGAGGTGGATGTCTCTTCTGTTGGTGCTGGAGCAGTCCTTTTTCAAAAGGATGCCCAGGGTCGGAAGCATCCCTGTTTCTTCTTTTCCAAAACCTTTATACCAGCAGAGAGGAATTATTCCATCGGGGACAGAGAGTTACTAGCTATGAAGTTGGCCTTCTCCGAGTGACGACATCTTCTGGAGGGGGCTCGCTTCCCCTTCCAAGTGTTCACAGACCACAAGAACTTGGTGTATTTGCAGACAGCCCAGCGGCTAAATTCCCGTCAGGCCAGATGGTCCTTGTTTTTCTCCCGGTTCCATTTCACCCTCCATTTCCTCTCCGGTGAGAAGAACATTCACGCAGATGCTCTTTCCCGCTCCGTGGTGTCCTCTGAGGAGGTGGAGGAGGAGCCTCAGCTGATTGTCCCCACAGAAAGCCTAAGAACGGTGGCTCCAGTTTCGCTTGAGTCTGTGCCTTCGGGCAAGACTTTTGTCCCACCAATTTGCGACCGGAAGTACTCTCTTGGGCACATTCGTCCAGGGTGGGTGGACATTTTGGGACCAAAAGGACTTCTGAGTTGCTGGCGAGGACATACTTGTGGCCGCAGATGGCCCGTGACGTCAGGGAATACGTTCAGGCGTGCGTCTCCTGCGCCAAGAATAAGTCCCCTCGACAACGGCCAGCTGGGTTACTTTTTCCTTTACCGGTGGCAGACAGGCCTTGGGAGATGGTCGGGATGGATTTTGTGGTGGGCTTACCCCAGTCTCAGGGCTGCACCATCATCTGGGTGATAACCGACCACTTCTCCAAAATGGTGCACTTAGTGCCGTTACCACGGTTACCGTCTGCACGGGCCTTGGCAGCATTATTCATTAGGCATATTTTCCGCCTACACGGTATGCCGGACAAAATTGTCAGTGATCGAGGTCCCCAGTTTGCGTCTCGGTTCTGGAGAGAGCTGTGTCGTCTATTCAGCATTGAGTTGAATCTCTCCTCTGCATACCATCACGAGACGAATGGGTTGGTAGAGAGGGCCAACCAGACCTTGGTACATACTTGCGACATTTTGTCTCTGCCAGGCAGGATGACTGGGCATCCTTGCTACCGTGGGCTGAGTTCGCTCTAAATAATGCTGTGGCTGACTCCACCGGACAGACCCCATTCCTCCTGAACTACGGTCAGCATCCGCGGGTACCAGTGCCTATGCCGTGTCTTCCGCCGATTCCAGGGTGGCAGACTGGGCTGTGGAGGCACGGGACATTTGGGACCGCACTCAGGATGCCATTCAGGCCTCCAAAGAGAGGATGAGGTCTTCGGCCGATGCCCATCGGCGCCCCGCTCCTACATTTGCTCCGGGTGACCTAGTGTGGCTTTCTGCCCGAAACATCAGGCTGCGGGTAGAGTCCACCAAGTTGGCACCTCGCTTTTTGGGTCCCTTTAAAGTTCTTGAGCAGGTGAACCCGGTGGTTTACCGCCTAGCCCTTCCACCTCGCCTTGGTATCACTGACACCTTTCACGTGTCCCTCTTGAAACCCGTGGCCATTTCCCGGTTTTCCGAGTCATCTGTCGGGACGTCGGGTTCATCTACCGACGATCATGAGGTGAACGCCATTGTTGGGTGCAAGGTGGTACGAGGCAAAAAAATTTATTTGGTGGATTGGAGGGGTTATGGGCCTGAGGATAGATCCTGGGAGCCTGCCGAGCATGTTCACGCTCCGCAGCTTATCGCTGCCCTTGAACGCAGCTAGGCCCAAAGAAGGAGGGGTAATGTTAGGGTTCGAGTTCCCGCTGCTGCACAAGGGAGTCTCGAACCAGTCCCGCTGCGGTCCCCCATTCTTCTCCCGGCCGCAGTGGAGCCTGCTCAGCAGAGACGTCAGTCCAAGCGTCTTGCCCATTCCACTACTGTGCAGTGACTTGCTGCTGCCTTTCCTGGATCTGCTATTATAGCCAGTGTGGAGCAGACGTCTTTGGGACAAAGTCCTGCGTTTTCCCTTCTGAGCATGCCCAGAGTGAGATCTCTCATTGGAGATCAGGGGTCACATGTTCAGGTGCTGTAGCGGCTCCTATTGGTCCGCCAGGAAGGTCATGTAGCTACATGTGTTTGTAACAGTTTCTCATTGGTCCTTGTTCCTGGAAGGTCCTGTAGCTGTTGCTATAAAAGGGTAGCATGGCTGGGCCGCCATGCGCTAATATCAACCATTGTATGCTATGCGCCAGTGTGGTCATGTGTATGTGTGGATAGGGACCCGGCTGAAATAAGCCACTAGAATACCGACTTAATCGGTGAGGAGTTTGGTATGGTAGCTGGTCAGGGTCGGTGTCCTAGATGCCCTAGATTACCGGCATAACCGGTGAGGAGTTTTGACTGCCGTATTCAGGGTCTGGCGTTCAGACGCCATAGATTGCGGTTGACTCCCGCGAGGACATTAGCACATGATCACCTTTATGTACGCTTAGCACTTAACTGTGTACCTGAGAGCCTTACAGGACACAGTGCTTTTTCTCAGCGGCCCTGTGACGTAACAGGGTTCGCTTTCAACGCTAGTCAGCGCCCTAGCGTGTTTTCTTTGCCACTCAGTTGTGTCTAGTGAGTGCGCACACATCGCCATATAGCGCTGCGGCTCTCCTTCTAGCGGCTCTGTGGAGTAACAGAGTTCGCACTCATTGCCACAGCGCATTACGGCGTTTATGTTGGCGACTCTGCGGGATAACAGAGTTTGCTTCTCGCGCCATTTTTACTAGCAGCAGGCTCCGCTTGCACGGTGGACCCCGGGCTGCGAACGCACCTTTCTACATTATATATTTGGTGTGTTCCGCAGACCCATAACACAGAGTGTTCATTAATAAGAAAAAAACTTAACTTTTTTGAATTTACCAAATGGCTGCAATGAAACAAAGAGTGAAAAATTTAAAAGGTTATGAATAGAGATGAGCGACTTTCCCTTTTTTAGGGTCGAGTTGGGTTTCATGAAACCCGACTTTCTCAAAAGTCGGGTTGTACGAAATCATCCGACTATCAGGAAAAGTCGGGGGTCCGACTGAAACACGAAACCCAATGCAAGTCAATAGGGAAGCAAAGTCGCCATGGAGTGGAGGACAGTAAACACACCTACAGTGCCCATTTCAATGCCAACAACATAAATTCTTGTTACTTAAGCTTGGCAACCTTAATTAACTTTATAATAATAGTTACACATTAAAAATTTGTGGCAAAACTTGTGGGGGGTAGGTCTGGCTCCCAATTTTCGTGTGCCCCGGGCCAAAGAGTGTCAGTGGGCCACTTTAACACATACCTCAATTCTTCATGCTCCGACACGGCACAGAAATATAAGTATACTTCATTTCTTACATGACATGACTGATATCTATGTTAAAATCTACAATAGCTCAAAAAACGGACAGTATATTCCTCCATACATTATTAGTGCGCCAAACAGAATAATGAGCCCCATATATTGCTCCATACAGAATAATTGGTCCCATATAATGTTACATACAGTATATGATGAGCTCCACATACTGCTCCAATATATGATAGTCCTGATATAATGTGACAAAGTATAGGACGGTCCCCATAGAGTACAATAAACTCACATATTGCTCCATACAGTATAATGAGTCGCATGTAAAGCTCCATACAGTATATGATGGGCCCCATAAATTGCTCCATCCAGAATTGGCTCCATATAATTCTCCATACAGAATAGGCCTCATATGTGCCGCATATGATTCTCCATACCCTATGTGATGCCCCATAAATAATGAACCCCATATGATTTTCAAGTATATGAGGGGCCCCATGGATGATGCTCCAGTGTCTGATCAGCCCCATTTAGAATGCTCCAGTATATGATGGGCCCCATGGATGATGCTCCAGTGTCTTATGGCCAAAATCATGCTCCATATATAATGGGCCCCATTATTAATGATCCATTGTATAATGGTCCCCATAAATGCTGCTCCAGTATCTGTTTTCCCCCTTTTAGAATGCTCCAGTATATGATGGGCCCCATTGATGATGCTACAGTGTCTTATGGGCCAATATAATGCTCCATATATAATGGGCCCCATTTATAATGCTCCAGTGTATAATATGCCATGTAAATGCTGCTCCAGTGTGTGATCTGTCCTATTTAGAATGCTCCAGTGTATGATGGTCCCCATGGATGATGCACCAGTGTATGATGGGCCAAAATAATGCTCCATATATAATGGGCCCCATTTATAATGCTCTAGTGTGTAATGGGCCCCGTAGATGCTGCTCCAGTGTCTGTTTTCCCCCTTTTAGAATGCTCCAGTATATGATTGGCCTCATGGATGATGCACCAGTGTATGATGGGCCAAAATAATGCTCCATATATAATGGGCCCCAATAATAATGTACCAGTGTATAATGGGCCCTTTATATGCTGCTCCTGTGTCTGATCTGCCCCATTTAGAATGCTCAAAGTATATGATGGGCCCCATGGATGAAGCTCCAGTGTCTTAAGGGCCAAAATAATGCTCCATATATAATGTGCCCCATTTATAATGCTCCAGTGTATAATGGGCCCCGTAGATGCTGCTCCAGTGTCTGATCTTCCCCATTTACAATGCTCCAGTATATAATGGGCCCCATGGATGATGCTCCAGTGTATTATGGGCCAAAATCATGCTTCATATATAATGGGCCCCATTATTAAAGATCAAGTGTATAATGTGCCTCGTAAATGCTGCTCCAGCGTCTGATGTATCCAATTTAGAATGCTCCAGTGTATGATGGGCCCTATCTATGATGCTCAAGTGTATGCTGGGCCCCATATATAATTATCCAGCTTATAATGCTCCTCATATATTGCTCGAAACATTAAAAAATTGAAATACCTCTCCTCGCTGTGCACTGCTCTACTCTTGACTCCTCAACGTCACCATCTTAAAGCTCTCTGCCCTTGGACTGTTTTGGCAGAGGGCATACAGACGTGACATCATCGCGCTCTGTAACCTGAATGTCACTGTCAGGAAACGCGGAAGAAGTCACAGAGGTGGAGCAAGGAGAGGTAAGTATTGCATGTGGTGGGGCCCTGAGCAAGCAGGGAGGGCTGATTCGTGGTCGATGGCACTGGCACAGGGCCCCTCATAGTATGCCGGTGTGTCTGATGGTGAGTGGGCCCTCCCACCATCAGAGACAGTTTTTTGTACTATGAGGGGTCCTGTGCCAGTGCCGTCGCCCACGAGTCGGCCCCCCCACCTGCTCAGGGAACCGTCACTTGCCCGGGTGTGTCAGGTGCTGACGCTGGCCCTGGGGGGATTTGTATGTTTTTTACTCCGTCCACGCTTGCAAGTGCATGTTCATTAAATGTCTAAGCATGCAACTGGTATTCAAATTTCTGAGATTTTTCCCTCGGCTAAAGGTCCTTCCACACTTCTTACAGATAACCTTTGCCTCATCAATAGGATTTTGGTCAAAACGTGCCACACTGGAATCTTCCTACTATGGTATAAATTTTCAGGGAACCACGCTGTGCTAAAATGACCATCTGGCCAAGCTGTCCTGCAAATCTTTTTGTATTTTTAACACCTTTTTGTACTACTTCGGGCCTGCCAGATAAACGCTGCTGCGATGTCGATACCTGCTGCGGATCCTTCTCCTCTTCTGAGTCTGAGCTATTGCCAGCGGCACCCTCTTCCCCCAATGGATGCCAATCCGGGTCAACAACTGGGTCATCCATCACCTCCTCTTCAATTTCATGTGCATCTTCCTTTGTGTCACCGTGTAAGGTGGTATAGTATGCAATAAGGGGCACCTGAGTTTCATCAGGGTCACATTCTGTCTCAGTAGACTACAAGGGCAATATAGTGCTCTGGTTGAATGTACCATCACAATCATATAGCATCAGTGCACTCCATGTCACATTCATGTTGTACTGGGGAATTCATGATTTGACTTGATAACCCAGGCATGGTATGTGAAGAGTTCAATGGAGTAATCTGAAGTGTGGCCTGCCGCATACTTCCCTTTTGGTGGAGGTGGAGGACACAAGGAAAGGTGTTGTTCCTGACCAGAAGCCTGCACTGATGGCTCAGTGCTTGGAGTTTTTGAACCTTCAGAAGAGGAGGCGATAGAGCTGGAGGCTGTTTCGGCAATGTAAGCCAAAACCTGTTCCTGATGCTCCTGCTTTAAAAGCGGTTTACGTAGTCCCAGAAAAGGGAGCGTTCCAGGTCTTCTGGAGCGAGATGATGACGCAGGCTCAACACCTCCTGCCTTAGGTGCTATTGTGTTTTTGGCACTATCAGCAGATGCACCAGCACCACCACCATCAGTACCAGGTGGCCCCCCACGGCCACGTCCGCAGCCTCTTCCACCATACTCCCTCATGTTTGTGAAAATGTAGCCAAAATACCAGCAGCTATATGGTTCTTTATGAGAAGCGTACAGCTGTATACGGTGAGGGTGAAAAAATTTAATCTCCGTATATTTTTGCAGAGTAACAGACACAGACTTTCACAGGCTCAGTACGGATTACACCAGAATATAAAAAGCAAAAAAGTGTACTGTATCAGAAGCATACAGCCGTGTACAGTGCTGGGTAATTTTAAATCTACATATATATTTTAGGAGTAACACACGCTCACAGGCTCAGTATGAAGTAGACCAGAATATGAAAAGCATAAAAAGTGTACTGTATCAGTAGCGTACAGCTGTATACAGTGTTGGAGTAATTTTAAATCTCCCTATATATTTCAGGAGTAACACACACGGTCACAGGCTCAGTATGGATAACACCAGAATCTGCAAAGCATAAAAAGTGTACTGTATTAGTAGCATACAGCTGTATACAGTGCTGGGGTAATTTTAAATTTCCATATATATTTCAGGAGTAACACACACGGTCAAAGGCTCAGTATGGATAACACCAGAATATGAAAAGCATAAAAAGTGTACTGTATCAGTAGCGTACAGCTGTATACAGTGTTGAGGTAATTTTCAATCTCCTTATATATTTCAGGAGTAACACACACGGTCACAGGCTCAGTAAGGATAACACCAGAATCTGCAAAGCATAAAAAGTGTACTGTATTAGTAGCGTACAGCTGTATACAGTGCTGGGGTAATTTTAAATTTCCATATATATTTCAGGAGTAACACACACGGTCACAGGCTCAGTATGTATAACACCTGAATATGAAAAGCAGAAAAAGTGTACTGTATCACTAGCGTACTGCTGTGTATAGTGTTGGGGTAATTTTAAATCTCCGTATATATTTGAGGAGTAACACACACGGTCACAGGCTCAGTGTGGAGTAGATATCACAATAAGTGTATTGTCTAGATTATATGTTACTTCCAAAAAACACTGAAAAATCCAAAAAGAATCATAGGAAGCTTATGAACCATAAAAGTACAAAATTTTATTTAGAATGATCTAAAATGCATACATGGATAAAAAAATCCAAATGGGGGCAAATATGCAGAAAAACAGGCTCATGAAACAGGTATGAGCAAAACAGACATGTGTATCATTTTAGCGTAGTATAAGCGTGTATATACCATGTCCAAGCAATATATCGGCTAGGGCAGACCAAAGTCTAAGATACAGCCATAAATATACAAAAAAAAGGAATATATACATGCGTTTCGCGTATAGCTTGTTCACAAGGGAGGGTAACGCTCCCTTGTGAACAAGCTATACGCGAAACGCGCGTCAGGGGTGCTCGGGCTCATATCAGGTATGGTCTCCCACTGGCAATTTAATTGGCTACTTTAGCCATTCAGCTATTTAACCATTTATGTGCATCATGCGCAAACTTTTGCATATATCATAGCTATACGCTGCAGACTCTGCATTTCTAGCACATTGGTATTGCAACATTAGCCTTGTTTTAGTGGGGGGCTGCTTTAAGACTTTGTAATTGATTTGTATTTTTGAAACGCATGTATATATTCCTTTTTTTTGTATATTTATGGCTGTATCTTAGACTTTGGTCTGCCCTAGCCGATATATTGCTTATACTATGCTAAAATGATACACATGTCTGTTTTGCTCATACCTGTTTCATGAGCCTGTTTTTCTGCATATTTGCCCCCATTTGGATTTTTTTATCCATGTATGCATTTTAGATCATTCTAAATAAAATTTTGTACTTTTATGGTTCATAAGCTTCCTATGATTCTTTTTGGATTTTTCAGTGTGGAGTAGACCAGAAAATGAAAAGCATAAAAAGTGTACTGTATCAGTAGCGTACAGCTGTATACAGTGTTGTGGTAATTTTAAATCTCCCTTTATATTTCAGGAGTAACACAAACGTCACAGGCTCAGTATGGATACACCAGAATATGAAAGCATAAAAAGTGTACTGTATCAGTAGCGTACAGCTGTATACAGTGTTGGGGTAATTTAAATCTCTGTATATATTTAGGAGTAACACACACGTCACAGGCTCTGTGTGGATAGACCAGAATATGAAGACATAAAAAGTGTACTGTATCATAGCGTACAGCTGTATACAGTGTTGGGTAATTTTAAATCTCCCTTATATTTGAGGAGTAACACACAACGGTCACAGGCTCTGTTGGATAGACCAGAAATGAAAGCATAAAAAGTGTACTGTATCAGTAGCGTACAGCTGTATACAGTGTTGGGTAATTTTAAATCTCCCTTTATATTTCAGGAGTAACACAACAGTCACAGGCTCGTATGGATAACCAGAATATGAATGGCATAAAAGTGTACTGTATCACTAGCGTACAGCGTATACAGTGTTGGGGTAATTTTAAATCTCCGTATATATTTGAGGAGTAACACTACGCTCACAGGTCAGGAGTAACAGATTGAACGGAAGTTGTTCAGTACCTTTTAGTGTTGCGTATTTAAATCCGTATTGAGGGACATCGCTCACAGTCATATGAGTAGACAAATATGCAAGTATAAAAAGTGTACTGTATCAGTAACGTACAGCTGTATACAGTGACAGGGGTAATTTTTAATCTTACTATATATTTCAGGAGTAACACACACGCTCACAGGCTCAGCATGGATTAGACCAGAATATGAAAAGCTTAAAAAGTGTACTGTATCACTAGCGTACAGCTGTATACAGTGTTGGGGTAGTTTTAAACTTCTGTATATATTTCAGGAGTAACACACACGGTCACAGGCTCAGTATGGTTAACACCAAAATATGAAAAGCAGAAAAAGTGTACTTTATCACTAGCGTACAGCTGTATGTAGTGCTGGGGTAATTTTATATATCCGTATATATTTCAGCAGTAACACACACGCTCACAGGCTCAATATGGAGAAGACCAGAATATGGAAAGCATAAAAAGTGGACTGTATCAGTAGCGTACAGCTGTATACAGAGTTGGGGTAATTTTAAATCTCCCTATATATTTTAGTAAAAAAGCCGACACTTTGCTGACAGCGAGTGACGTCACTGAGCTGGGCTACGGGGCTTGGCTGAGGCCAAAAAACCAACGTGTTTCGAAGGCAAACGCCCTTCTTCGTAACTGACGAAGAAGGGCGTCTGCCTTCGAAACGCGTTGGTTTTTTGGCCTCAGCCAAGCCCCGTAGCCCAGCTCAGTGACGTCACACGCTGTCAGCAAAGTGTTGTTTTTTTTTACTGCTGAGCATCCAGGACGCTTCCGGCCGGAGCATTGCTGGCTCTGCTTAGCACACTGCATCATCTCTATCTCAGACATAGGAGCACGCTTCATTAACCTAGCTGCTTGTCCTGCACTCATTATTCTTCACCTATTCCCACAGGAATTTGCTACTCAGCCAGAAGCAGGGTAAGTGTCCACATTCTGTTTATCCCTTGCAATTCACCATACACGAGTGTTTGTTTTCTCCCTATTGCAGGCTTCCAGCTTTTTATGTAAGTCACCACAGTCTATTACTAATTCACCACTCGTATTACTGGGTCCTTGTTTTATAGGATATCTGGAGCGCGGTGCCTTCCTTTTATGTTTATTTTCTATTTAGTTTGACAGTGCAAGCACAGTCTCTGTCTAGGTACCAGCTGCCCACATTCCCTACTGGTAGCGCCAGTGTATTTTTCCCTTTTTTATTTCAGGAGTAATACACATGGTCACAGGCTCTGTGTGGATAACACCAGAATATGAAAAGCAGAAAAAGTGTACTGTATCACTAGCGTACAGCTGTATACAGTGTTGGGGTAATTTTAAATCTTCCTTTATATTTCAGGAGTAACACACACGGTCACAGGCTCAGTATGGATTACACCAGAATATGAAAAGCATAAAAAGTGTACTGTATCAGTAGCGTACAGCTGTGTAGTGTTAGGGTAATTTTAAATCTCTGTATATATTTCAGAAGTAACACACAAGCTCACAGGCTCAGTATGGATAACACCAGAATATGAAAAGCATAAAAAGTGTACTGTATCACTAGCGTACAGCTGTATACAGTGTTGGGGTAATTTTAAAATTTCCGTATATAATTCAGGAGCAACACACACAGTCACAGGCTCAGTATGGATAACACCAGAATATGAATAGCATAAAAAGTGTACTGTATCACTAGCGTACAGCTGTATACAGTGTTGGGGTAATTTTAAATCTCAGTAAATATTTGAGGAGTAACACACACACACACTCACAGGCTCTGTATGAAGTAGACGAGAATATGAAAAGCAGAGAAAGTATACTGTATCAGTAGTGTACAGCTTTATACAGTGTTGGGGTAATTTTAAATCTCCGTATATATTTGAGGAGTAACACACACACGCTTTCTCAGTATGGATTTGACCGTAATACAGAAGGCAGAAAAACTGTACTGTATCAGAAGATATCAGCTGTATACGGTTTGGGGGAAAATTTAATTCTCCGTATATATTTCCGGAGTCACACACAGATGCTCTCTCAGTATGGATTTGACCGTAATACTTAAGGCAGAAAAACGGTACTATATCAGAAGATACCAGCTGTATACGGTTTTGGGGAAAATTGAAACCTCCGTATATATTTCCAGAGTCACACACAGATAGTCAGCATGTATTTGTCCGTGATACCAGCCGTTACATGGTAGTGTGAGGAGCGTACAGCTCTATACGGCGTGGGAAAAAATGAACGCTCAGTAACTGTGCAGAAAAAAATAAAAGTATTAGTGCTGTGTAGGTGCTGTGTTAAAATGCAATCTGCACAGCAGTATACACACAGCTAAAGAAATTCCTCCACTGTCACTGGCAGGCAGCCTAATAATCAGCTCTGCTGCTCCACACAATAAATTCCTCGCCTCTCACTGGCAAACAGCAGCCTAATAATCAGCACTGCTGCTCCACACAAGCAATTCCTCTCCTGTCACTGGCAGGCAGCCTAATAATCAGCTCTTCTGCAGCACACAGTAAATTCCTCCCCTCTCACTGGCAGGCAGCCTAATAATCAGCTCTGCTGCTCCACACAAGCAATTCCTCCCCTGTTACTGGCAGGCAGCCTGAGGACCAGCATTGCTGCACACAACAAAATCCTCCCTCCCCTGTCACTGCGCACTAACTGCACAGCTAATCGCTATCAGCACAAGCACAGAATTATTGTTTTTTTTACTGCCTAACTCTCTCCCTACTGAAAACCAGCGTCAGCACCCTCTCCCTACGCTAAGATCGGCAGAAGTAAAATGGCGGTCGGCGGTCAGGGCTTTTATGGTCACTGTGACACCACACAAAGGAAGCCAATCACTGCAATGCCCTTCTCTAAGATGGTGCTGGCCGCTGCCCATGTCATCGCGTTGCCCACAATCTGCGTCCTTTCTCATTAGCTGAGAAAAGGACCTTCAAGCATTATGGGAAAACCGACTTTGGCGCTCGGGTCGCCGAACTCATGGCCGACCTCACGCTATGGTCAGGTTTCGCTCGGCGAAACCCGACTTTGGCGAAAGTTGGTCTTTTTTTAATCTGACCGACCTGTTTGCTCAACTCTAGTTATGAATACTTTCTGTACCAACTGTATGTATACATCTATACATATGTTTTCAATTTAATTTCAATCTGCTTAGTATAAGCAGTATCCATTGAAAAGGAAATTCAAGTAGTAATTTCTTATGGATTTCCTGCTCACATTGGCCTCTGTTAGAGTTGTAGAGATGAATTCTACATTTACTTGAGCATTTAAAGAGAATGCACTCAGTAATTTTTATCTTAGGTACACTTCAACTGTGAGAGACAAAATCTACAAATAAAATCAGAAAATCACAGTGTACGATTTTATGATACATAATTAAATTGCATTTTATTGCTTGAAATAAGAATTTGATCACCTACCAACTAACAAGAATACTGGCTCTTACAGACCTGTTAGTTTTTCTTTATGGTACCCTCCTACTCTGCACTCATTACCTGTATTAATTTCAACTGTTTTAATTTGTTACCTGTACAAAAGACACCTATACTTACACTCAATCAATCACACTCCAACCTTTCCACCATGGCCAAGGCCAAAGAGCTTTCTAAGGACAAAACTGTAGACCAGCACAAGGCAGGGATGGAATACAGTACTATAGGCAAGCAACTTGATAAGAAGGCAAAAACTGTTGGCAGAATTTTTAGAAAATTGAGAAAGGTCAGGAATCAGCCCAGAGCTACACAGGAGGACCTGGTATTGACTTGAAGAGAGCTTGGATCACAATCTGAAGCATTACAGGTAGTAACACACTATGCCATCATGGATTAAAATCCTGCATAGCATGCAAGGTCTCCCTGCTCATGCCAACACATGTCCAGGCCTGTTGTGAACACTTTTGATCTTGCTTCTGAGTTTGGGCTCCCTCTGGTGGTTGCTGCTGGTAATGGAACTGGTCTGGCTGACAGAAGTCAATCACCTGAAGAGGATGATTGGACATCAGGTGTTACTGACTGGGGAGGTTTAAGTGAGCAGCCTTCCCTTAGTTTTTGCTGGTGATTTGTTTTTCTTCCTGAGCCTGTTGGAAGTTGCTTGCTCCCTGCTTTCTCCTGCATCTTTCAGATAAGTTATTTGTCTGTTTTACTCTGTAGCATTTTTCCCTTTTTGCTTTTTTCTGTTCTCTGCTTTGCTGGTGTGAGTTCAGCCAGGTTCCCTGCTGGGACCTGTTCAGGACTCTCTTTCCTTTGCCACAGCTTATGTCATTCTTTTCTGTATTTCTAGTCCCCTGTTATTCCAGTATCTGTTGTTTTGCATCCAGTTCACACCAGAGTTCTGATTTATTGGGGGAGAAGTCGTGTGGCCTCAGTATTTTTGCATATCAGACGTGTTGGAATTTTTCTTAGAGATTTTGTTGGATTGCAGACAGTATCCTTTCCTGTCCAGCTCTATCCAGACAATTTGGGCCCCAGCATTTGCTTACTCTATTTTCTGCCTGTGTTTGTACTTCATCTGTCTCACCGGCAATATATGTTTGGGGGCTATCTGTTCCTCTGGGGCTTTACTCCGGGACAGTTAGCTTTCCCCTTTCTCTCTTTAGTAGAGTTGAGCGATACTTTCCGATATCCAAAAGTATCGGAATCGGAATGGTATCGCCGATACCCCAAAAATATCGGCGATACCCGATACTGATGCCAGAAATCTAATGTAAGTCTATGGGAACAAAATATCGGAATTAAAAAAAAAACATTCTTGCCTTGTTGGTTAATTGTACATGAAGGAAAACAACAAAGAGTAATGTAGAATGTATTGGGGGAGGTTGAGGAGACATTAAAGGCATACATGTTTAACCCAATCCAATGGAATAGCATTAAAATTTTTTTTTTGGAAATACGTTTGGATTGACGAAGAAATTGACTATGTTGTTAACCTTTTTTCTATTTTGGCAAATATGTATGTTTCACAACTTCCATGCTCTTCACCTTTTTAACTTTTGACACACTTTCTCCTTCATAATCTTCAGCAGCATCATCTTTGTCATAAAATTATTCTTCATCTTCACCTTTTTTATCTTCTTCGTAAACTTCTTGTTATTCATCTTTTTGTTAACATTACTCATATTGTTCTTATTAAACTATTATTCTTCTTCATATTCTACATTTTCATCTTCTTCCTCTTCATCTTCTTCATCATATTCTTATTTGTGACAGAGGTTCCTGTACTTGTAATCTGTCAAAGTATGAATTTTTCATCCTTCCGTTCTTGCTGTCACAAAAGATTTAAATTACAACAGTATTTGTCCGTGTTCAGTTTAGCCTGCAGCAGCAGGCATTTTCCAGGGGCACCACGAGGAGGAACGGACTCACCCCCATACACTGCTTAGTCTTCTTCTGCTTAGAATTTAGAGCATATATTTTGCTCTTCATTTTGGTCTTATACTTCATGTTCTTCTGCTTTTTGATCTTCTGCTTATTGTTCTTCTGTCTCTTGTTCTGTATCTTGTAGTTTGTCGTAACCTTCTTTTTCCTGTTGGTGATCTTCTTCTGGGTAATCTTATATTTCTTCTTTGTGATGGTGTTCAGGCTGGTTGGCTTGATGCTCGTCGTCCTTGGGGTCGTCATCTTCTTCGGGGTGGTCTTTAGGGTCGTCTAACTTCCGAGAACCAGTTGACGTTACTGGAACCCGGACGGGTAGCATAAGGTACAAGAGCCAATGCAAGTAACGAGGACCAGCTGACTGTGCTGGAACCCGGAGGGGCAGCAGAAGGAAAAGAGCCAATGGCACAACCGAGGACCAGCTGACGTTACTGGGACACGGTTACTAAGCAGGAGGTACCTGTGCTCCAAAGCACTACCAAGGACCAGCAGACATTGCTGGAACTCGGATACCGAGATGGAGGCACCTAGGCCAAAGGCACTGTGGAGAACCAGCTGACGGTACTGGAACCCGGACGGGTAGCAGAAGGTACAAGAGCCAATGCAAGTAACGAGGACCAGCTGACTGTGCTGGAACCCGGAGGGGCAGCAGAAGGAAAAGAGCCAATGGCACAACCGAGGACCAGCTGACGTTACTGGGACACGGTTACTAAGCAGGAGGTAGCTGTGCTCCAAAGCACTACCAAGGACCAGCAGACGTTGCTGGAACTCGGATACCGAGATGGAGGCACCTAGGCCAAAGGCACTGCGGAGAACCAGCTGACGGTACTGGAACCCAGACGGGTAGCAGAAGGTACAAGAGCCAATGCAAGTAACGAGGACCAGCTGACTGTGCTGGAACCCGGAGGGGCAGCAGAAGGAAAAGAGCCAATGGCACAACCGAGGACCAGCTGACGTTACTGGGACACGGTTACTAAGCAGGAGGTACCTGTGCTCCAAAGCACTACCAAGGACCAGCAGACGTTGCTGGAACTCGGATACCGAGATGGAGGCACCTAGGCCAAAGGCACTGCGGAGAACCAGCTGACGGTACTGGAACCCGGACGGGTAGCAGAAGGTACAAGAGCCAATGCAAGTAACGAGGACCAGCTAACTGTGCTGGAACCCGGAGGGGCAGCAGAAGGAAAAGAGCCAATGGCACAACCGAGAACCAGCTGACGTTACTGGGACACGGTTACTAAGCAGGAGGTACCTGTGCTCCAAAGCACTACCAAGGACCAGCAGACGTTGCTGGAACTCGGATACTGAGATGGAGGCACCTAGGCCAAAGGCACTGTGGAGAACCAGCTGACGGTACTGGAACGCGGACGGGTACCATAAGGCACCCATGAAAATGTAAGTTGACAGGCCGCAAGCCGTCTGCAGTTACCGAATCACACAGTCCTACAGTGGGTGCTTGTCCTATTTTCACAACGGAAAGAGCCTTTATTTACATATCCCACAGCACACATAGGAATCACCTAAACTGCAGGCACCATAGAGTCGGATAACCGGAATGCAACATGACAGGACAACTTATTGGAGGCTAATTTACGTTGACACTGCCAGGAAACAGCTGTCGTGCTGTAACCAGGGTTGGCATGAGTCAGTACCCGTGCCAATAACTTCCGAGCAACAACTGGCGGTGTTGGAGCCCAGGGATGAGAGGAGGACAGGGTGGAGGCAGCATGACTTTTTGTCGTACACACAGCAGGGGAACAGCTGCCGTTACTCAACACCAGTAACACAGGAGCAAGTGTTGACTGTGCTAACAGCACTTACAGGCAACAACTGGCGGTGTTGGAGCCCAGGGTCCAATGCATCGACTTCAATTGCTTCCACCTCCTCTCAGGACCACAGCACTGTTGAGCAACCATCTGTCTCTTCACCGCCTGCCAAATTGCCCAGTCAGTCAGAGAGTTCTGTACAGGAGCCAGCTGAGTCTCTGCTTCTGTTCTCAGAATCTGTTGGTTTGCAAACAGGGGCCCAGCCAAGCAGCATTCTGGAATGTGAAGAAGAGGGAGAATGCAGTGATGCGCAACAGCTGTGTCTCTCTGAATCTGAAGAGGCGGTGAGACAGTGCCGATGGTCAGCACACCGCAGAACGCATCTGATGATGATGAGACTCAGGTGCCAGTTTCTGTTGAGCATGGTGGTGGCCAGACCACCCAACAGCAGCAGGTGTTGTAAGAAGTTAGTGGAGATGATGAGGTCCAAGACCCAACATGGCGTGAGGAACAGGAAGGTGGTGGTAGCAGCTCTGAGGAAGCGATTGCCCCAACGGTACAAACAGGAGGGAGAGTTAGGCTGCATACTCTGTTGCCTGTAGCCTCCATTTTGGCACCTGTTCGGATTTCTCTTCCAAAAGTCTAAACGGACGCTCCCAGGACTTGCACTGCGTGGTCCTTTTTTAACACACTTGCAGATGATATTTGCTATGTCAAATGCAAGCTGTGTAATCAAAAAGTAAAAAGAGGTAAAGTGTCAGTAACCTCAATACCACAAATATGTCTAAAATAGTGCGTAGAAAACACGTAGTTGAGTTACAAAGACACACTGAAGATGTACAGTCTATAGAGAATCACAGCACAAGTTTAACTGCATATGTCATGGTTAAATTTGAAAGTTTTATTGCACACTTGATGTGAAAAAAGAAAATAGCTATGAGACGACTGACTGACGTTTTGGGCAACGCAGTGGCCTTTATCAAATAGTCGCTAGAAGAGATAGAAAAATTTACAGTCAATGACAATGTATAATATATACAATATATACATAGGGTGAAGAATATATATACATAGGAATTAGGCAACATGTTAAACATTTGGGTGATACTGTAGAACACGGAGAATTATCCCTCTAGGGTATGCAGGTGGATAATGTAGTTTTTTGTTGATTTTTGTGAGTGTGTAGAAAACAGGGGTGATGGGGTATTGAATATTAAGGAATGTCATAGTCTTACAGTCTATGGTGATCAATTAAAGATGTTTTGTCAGGATACGATCAATTTTTTGACAGATGTAAAATGTAGGGTCACAATTTAGTTGTCTGTAGGTTAGGTTAACTCACAGTTGTCTATGAATTTCGGCAATAGATTGGGTCTTATTCATAATAACGATAGCACCCCCCTTATCTGCTGGTTTAATAATAATGTTGGGGTTATCTTTCAGAGATTTTATGGCTTGTTTATCTGTGGGTGTCAGGTTGTGGCGTATCGGGTGTAGGCCCAATCTCGGCAAACCATCCACGAGCACAGGCTCTGAATGCTGGCATTGCAAAACTCCTGTCCCTTGAAATGCTGTCATTCAGGCTGGTGGAGACTGACAGTTTACGGAACTTAATGGCATTAGCAGTCCCACAATACAATGTGCCAAGCTGATTTTATTTCAGCAGGCAAGCCGTCCCTGGTCTGCAAAACCATGTTGTTGAGGTTAAAATTAAACATGCGCTACTAAACTCCATCAGTAGCAATGTCCACCTGACCACCGCTGTGTGGACCAGTACCCATGGCCAGGGACGATACCTTTCCCTTACTGCCCATTGGGTCAATGTTGTGGAGCCGGGTACAGATCTTGCGAGTGGCGCTGTACGTGTTCAGGCAACTACAAGGATTGCGGGAATCAAGTCTGTACACATTGATTCCTCCTTCTCCAGTTCCTCAGAAACATCGTTGCAGGAGCGGTCACGGTCTACCTCCACATGGACCCGTGAACGCTTAATAAGAATCTTTAGTTATATAGCGCCAACAGATTACGCAGCTCTTTACAGTTTAACAGTTTCCGAACACAAGTCATAAGTAACAACGTTACCAATACAATAATGAAAGCAATATAATCCGCACACGCTCGTGAGAGCTTACAATTTACAAATATGTGGGGGAGATACAAAGTACAGGTGTTTATATACAATGGTATATTTAGAATGATGTCCCAGCCATTTTGAGGGAGTGAGGGATGGATGGAGATAGTGAATGGGCTACAAACACACACTTACACATAGAATGACTTTGATTAGTGAAGGTGATAGGTCGCTATTATTATTATTGATTTTTATAGCGCCATTTATTCCATGGCGCTTTACATGTGAAGAGGGGCAAGTATAGACAAGTACAGTAAACATGAGCAATACAAGGCACACACAAGTACAGAAGGAGAGAGGACCCTGCCCGCAAGGGCTCAGAGTCTACAGGGATGGGTGAGGATACACTAGGAGAGGGAAGACCTTGAAGAAATGTGTTTTGAGTGAGCGCCCAATAACATGCAAATTGTGGATAGTTCTAATTTCTTGGGTACAGCATTCCACAGTATTGGCGCAGCGCGGGAGAAGTCTTGGATTGGGGAGAGATGTTCTTTAGGTGTAGGCGGCAATAGCGGGCAACAGATTGTATATGGGAGGTGAAGGAGAGATTGGTGTCAAACATAACACCCAGACAGCGAGCCTGTTGACCGATATGAGGACAGACGTGGCCAAACGTCAACAGGCCGTCCTGAAATTAATTTCCATGGGGAATCAAAGCCACACAGCGCTGGAGCTCTGGAATGCCATAAAGCAAGAGAGCGACATGTGTATTTTGCCAGCAAATCTCCAGCCAGGCTTGGTAGTGTGTGACAATGGCCGAAATCTGGTGGCAGGTCTGGGCCTAGGCAACGTCACTCACATACCATATCTGGCACATGTGCTAAACTTTGTCGTCCACAGTTTTTTGAGGGACTATCCGGATCTTGATTCACTGCTGCACAAGGTCCGCCTACAGTGCGCTAACTTGCGACGTTCCACCATGGCCAGATCTCGCATTGCAGCTCTGCAACGCAGATTTTGCCTTCCTGAACATCGCATCATATGTGACGTACCCACCAGGTGGAATTCCACATTACATATGTTGTAGCAGTTGTGTGAGCAGCAGCCAGCAGTAATGGAGTATCAGCTGCATCAGTCGCAATCAACTCGCAATTTGCGCCATTCACTTCACCACTACTGAGTGGGCCTCTACTATAATAATCTTTATTTATATAGCGCCAACAGATTCCACAGCGCTGTACAGTTTAACAGTTTCATAACACAAGTCATAAGTGACAATGTTAACATTACAATAATTACAGCAATATAAGGCGCCCCTGCTCGTGAGACCTTACAATCTACAATGAGGAGGGGGAGCTCCAAAGTACAGTTGTTTATATACAATGGTGTATTTACAATGATGGTCCAGCCATTTTCAGGGAGTGAGGGATGGATGGAGATAGTGAATGGGCTACACACACACACAGTTACACATAGAATGACTTTGATTAGTGAATGTGATAGGCCGCTCTGAACAAATGTGTTTTGAGTGTGGAAGTAGGGCTGTTAATGGGGTTGTTTAAGTCTCCAAAGATAAGGGTTGGTACTTCTGAGGACATGAAAGTGCGGCAGCCAGGCAGAGAAGTGGTCAAGGAACTGTGTGGGCGAGCCTGGGGTCCGATATATTACCGCTACTCTGAGGGAGAGGGGACGAAAGAGCCTGATGGTGTGGACCTACTAATTTGCAAAATCTTAATCTAAAATTTACATGTTACATATTTACATCTAGTATAAAACATTTAACCATTAAGCCTACTTACAGAACAAGGAAGTGTAAAAAAACTTGTATAAAACATTTAACCATTAAGCCTACTTACAGAACAAGGAAGTGTAAAAAAACTTGTAAAAACATTTAACCATTAAGCCTACTTACAGAACAAGGAAGTGTAAAAAAACTTGTGCTTAAAAAAAAAAGTAAAAATAAAATGTGAGAAGGGCAGTGTAACAAATAATTTAGGAAAAAGATAAACTAACATCAAGTGCTGTGTGCTGTGTAAGAGCCAGACACATTAACATTAAATCAGTCTGGAATAGCGGTGATTTTCTCCCCATAACCCGAGTCACATTCTGGGGAGAGGGGTGTAGAGTCAACGATCAGCAACTAGCTACGGTAGATCAAATACCTGAAAAAAAAAAAAAGTTATTTAACATTCATAACATACATTTTATTTTATAAAAAAACCCCAAAAAATTATTTAACATTCATAACATACATTGTATTTAACCAAAAAAATAACAAATTTATTTAACATTCCTAAGATAATTTTTTTTTAAAACATAAAAACTATAATACACAGCAGGATCTTTAGTAAAAACCAGACTTACCACTGTAACCTCTTCTTAATCCTTGCAAGCTTCAACACAACGTTGACAAGGTACACAGCAGGGGTGGTCGGTCTCCTAGACAACAAGCAAACTCCTTCATGTTGAGAGAGGCCACCATCTCCTTAGCTTTCAGGTACTTTTCTGTGGGAATGAGGTTGTCTCCAACCAGCCAGGAATATCCATTGAATGCCACACCATGGTTTGGTATTAGCACCCAGCCAGTACCAAAAGTGAAGCCAACCACAGTTCCCATTTCTCATGAACTTTATTTGATATACTGGCTGGCCAAACATTAGTTTCTCACAAAGGAGCTGAAGACCCTGAGTGGCAGTAGGTGCAAGTCTCTCCAGCATGACCTGTTTGTTAGATATTTAACGTCTACACACCTAAAGAACATCTCTAGAATCCGCCCTTTTCTCACCATGGAAACAACAAAAACCCTCACTGTAGCTGTAATGTAAGGAGTACAGTTCATATAGTGTCTTGTGCTTGGGTGCGATGAAAACACAGGAGTCACAGGTTTGATATAGAAGGTCTTGTATTACTTCATACAAGTGGCAATAATAGTCACACAGTTTGCAGATACAAAAGCAGGAGACACAGCAGGCCAGAGTAACTTAAGCTCAGCAATCACTCTCACAACAGGTTCAGGATCTCTTCTCTGTTACCATAAGTCCATGCAAACGTGGATTTATCAAATAGCAAGGTTCCAAAGTCCACGAGTGTTCCAAAGTTCCACAATAGGAAATAACTGGAGTACAAGGTCCAAGGCTTCCAGGAGTCAGGTCACAGGTTCACTGCAGGCTTGATTCTGAAGCACTGATTGCTCAGCTGTGGCTGCTTAAGAAGCAAGAGGGAGAGAATCAGGGTGGGAACATGCAAGCTGGAAACTCCATATTGACTGAGGGCAAGACAGCTGCAGCAAGACAGAAAGTAAAATGGCTGACGGAAAAACTGAGTTTCAGGAACATGTACACAGAACCTTACATTACTCCCCCCTTAGGGACAACCTCCGGATGACCTCAGACCAGGCTTGTGTGGGTACCTCTGATGAAACTGACGGAGCAAGCGAGGAGCATTAACGTTATTGACTGGTTCCCATGAATTGTCTTCCACTGGGTAGCCCTGCCATTTAATCAAATATTGTAACTGATTTCTATACAACCTGGAATCTAGAATCCTTTCAACCACAAATTCTTCCTGACCATCGACTAGCACTGGGTCAGGGCAAGGAGAAGAACGTCCAGGAAACGTATTGGGTGTCGCAGCCTTTAGTAGAGATACATGAAAGACAGGGTGGATTCTCATAGTTCTGGGCAGTTGAAGACGACAAGCGACAGCACTTATAATTTTACTGATTTTATAAGGTCCAATGTATTTATGTCCCAACTTAGATGATGGAATTCTAACTTAAGATTTCTGGTTGACAGCCAGACCAGGTCTCCTACCTTGAAAGCTGGTGCAGGTTTACGAAATTTATCTGCGGCTTTCTTGTACCTTTCCTGAGCCAATTCCAGATTTCCCTTTAGAAGATCCATATTCTTTTGTAAAGACGTGATTCTTTCAGCCACTGCTGGCAAAGGCGTTTCTATGGGAAATCGAGGAAGAATATTAGGATGATAACCTAAATTGGAGTAAAAAGGAGACTGCTTAGTGGAGGCGCTCTGAGAGTTGTTATAAGAGAACTCAGCCAGTGGAAGTAGATCCAATCATCCTGTAGGTGGCAGATAAAGCAGCGAAGATACTGCTCCAGGGTCTGATTGGTTCGTTCCGTCTGTCCATTAGTCTGAGGATGAAAAGCAGAAGAAAGGTTCACTTTAATGTCCAATGCTGCACAGAAATTTTGCCAAAACCTTGAAGTGAATTGCACCCCTCGATCCGAAATAACCTCATCTGGTACTCCATGTAAACGAAACACATTT
>JARQOD010000002.1:195721731-195740958 GCA_033576555.1 Oophaga sylvatica
CGTTGTTACCTATGACTTGTGTTTTGAAACTGTTAAACTGTAAAGCGCTGCGGAATATGTTGGCGCTATATAAATAAAGATTATTATTTTTTATTTTCTCACATTTCAGAAGATTGCTTTAGTTAAAGTTTGCTGACATCACCTCAGGCAGGTGTTAGGGTTCGATTTTCCCGCTGCTGCAAAAGGGGGAGTCTCAAACCCATCCCGCTGCGGTCTCCCATTCATCTCCGGCCGCAGTGGAGCCTGCTCAGCAGAGAGTCGGTCCAGGCGTCTTGCCCACTCCTCTACTGTGCAGTGACTTGCGGCTGCCTTTCCTGGATCTGCTATTATAGCCAGTGCCTGAGCAGTCGTCTTTGAGATAAAGTCCTGTGTTTTCCCATCTGAGCATTGCCCAAGAGTGAGATCTCTCATTGGAGATCAGGGGTCACATGTTCGGGTGCTGCAGCGGCTCCTATTGGTCCGCCAGAAGGTCATGTAGCTACTTTGTTTGTTTTCTCATTGGTCCTTGTTTCCTGGAAGGTCCTGTAGCTGTTGCTATAAAAGGGTAGCATGGCTGGGCCGCCATGCGCTAATATCAATCATTGTATGCTATGCGCCAGTGTGGTCATGTGTATGTGTGAATAGGGACCCGGCTGAAATAAGCCACTAGAATACCGACTTAATCGGTGAGGAGTTTGACATGGTAGCTGGTCAGGGTTGGTGTCCTGGATGCCCTAGATTCCCGGGCATAACCGGTGAGGAGTTTGATTGCCGTATTCAGGGCCTGGCGTTCAGACGCCATAGATTGCAGGTGACTCCCGCGAGGACATTAGCGCATGATCACGCTTTATGAACGCGTAGCACTTAACTGTGTACCTGAGAGCCTGACAGGACACAGTACTTTTTCTCAGCGGCCCCTGTGACGTAACAGGGTTCGCTTTCAACGCTAGACAGCGCCCTAGCGTGTTTTCTTTGCCACTCAGTTGTGTCTAGTGAGTGCGCACACATCACCATATAGCGCTGCGGCTTCCTTCTAGTGGCTCTGTGGAGTAACAGATTTCGCACCTATTGCCACAGCGCATTACGGCGTTTATGTTGGCGACTCTGCGGGATAACAGAGTTTGCTTCTCGCGCCATTTCTACTAGCAGCAGGCTCCGCTTGCACGGTGGACCCCGGGCTGTGAACGCACCTCTCTACTTTATATATTTGGTGCTTTCCGCAGACCCTTAACATAATATTAGCGCCCGGGTCTGGCTAGTAAAATGGTGGATGAACAGCGTCTATCGCAGTACATCCAGCAGCTGGGGGGTAGGTTGGCGGCTCTTGAGCGCACAACCTCAGCTGTGGATGTTACAGCAGTCGCTGTTCAGGCTGCTGGCGTGGCTGCAGCCAGTTTGTCTTCTGCCACCTCTGCCCCTACATTATCCCACCTCCCGCTTCCTGACAAGTTTGCCGGTGACAGCAAGCAATGTCGGGGATTCGTGAGTCAGTGCTATATACAGCTCGAGCTTCTGGCTTCACGTTTTCCCACGATCGGGCACAAGTGGGTTTTGTACTTTCTCTACTCTCGGGCAGAGCGTTGGAGTGGGCAACGCCGCTGTGGGAGCGCGACGATCGTGTGGTGCGGAGTGCTCCTCGTTTCTTGGAGGCTCTTAAAAAGGTCTTTTTGGACCTCAGGTCACCCACGAGACGGCGCTACAACTGCTGGCATGGCACAGGGTTCGTCTTTGGTCGGTCTGTTTTCCGTCCAGTTTCGGACTCTAGCTTCTAGCTAGATTGGTCTGATAAAGTTCTTATTCCAATCTACTGGCGAAGACTGCTGACCACGTTAAAAGACGCTTTGGTTACCAGGGAGATTCCCGCCACACTGGAGAAGTTTATCTCCATATCTACCCGCATTGACCTCCGTTTTCACGAGGGGGGTTGGAGCGGGCCCAGTGTAGGCAGAGGTTTCGGTTGGCTCCCACCTTTGCCAAACCTCTCGAATTTCCCGATCTGGCGTCCGAACCCCAAAAGGCCACAGAAGTTCCTCATGCAGGACCTAAGTCTCGGTCCGTCCGAGTATCCGTGGTCTGTAACCGTTGTCAGCAGACAGGACACTATGCCAACAAATGTCCACAGCGATCGGGGAAGCGATCGCGTCTAGTGGTCCTGGGAGGAGGTTCACTAGAGACAGCGGCATTTTCCTCCAAGATGACAATTAAAGGGACAATCACTGTTGGTACTTCCATTTCACCGCCGACCTTTGCGTGGACTCAGGAGCAGAGGGGAATTTCATGTCCTCTAGCTTTGCTCGCCGTCATGCAATACCTCTGGTGGCGCTTGACAAATCAGTGACTGTCCGGGTAGTGAATGGGTCGACATTGCCCTCACAAATTACACTCCAGACTGTTCCACTTGCATTGTCGGTATCTCCTTCCCATCAGGAACTTATTTCCCTACTCGTCCTTTCCGAGGGAATAACGAGATCCTACTAGGTATACCTTGGCTCCGTTTCCACTCCCCACATATAGAGTGGACTTCGGGTAGATAACTGGGTTGGAGTGATGCATGTAGAGGCAGATGTGTCAGGAGTTGCGTTCAGGTTACCACTACGGAGTTACCCGCAGATCTTACTCCACTTCCCAAGCACTACTGGTCATATGCAGATGTGTTCTCCAAGAAGGGTGCGGAGACTCTTCCGCCTCATCGCCCCTATGACTGTCCTATCGACCTCTTGCCTGGCGCAGAACCTCCTCGGGAAGGTCTATCCCCTCTCTCTTCCTGAGACAGAGGCCATGTCGCAATATATTCAGGAGAACCTGGCAAAGGGTTTATTAGGAAGTCGGTGTCACCGGCAGGGGCGGGATTTTTCTTTGTGCAGAAGAAAACCGGAGAATTGCGTCCGTGTATTGATTACAGGGTCCTTAACGCCATCACCGTTAAAAACAAGCACCCGTTGCCCCTGATTTCTGAGCTTTTTGATAGGCTTCGGGGAGCCAGAGTATTCACTAAACTAGATCTGCGCGGTGCTTATAACCTGATTCAATCCGTGAGGGGGACGAATGGAAGACGGCTTTTAATACCAGGGATGAGCATTACGAATATCTGGTGATGCCCTTTGGCTCTGTAATGCTCCAGCCATTTTCCAAGACTTTGTCAATGACATCTTCCGGGATATGCATCTCCACCTCGGTCGTAGTCTATCTGGATGATATACTCATCTTCTCTCCAGATATTGACTCCCACCGAGAGATGTCTGCAGAGTCTTCGACCTCTTACGGGCTAATTCCCTCTATGCTAAGTTAGAGAAATGTATGTTTGAGCTGGAGTCTTTACCTTTCCTTGGTTATATCATCTCAACCCAGGGATTGGCTATGGATCCGGCCAAACTACAGGCTGTGATGGACTGGCAGGAACCTCACTCTCTAAAAGCGGTGCAGCGCTTTATGGGGTTCATTAATTACTATCGCCAGTTCATTCCGCATTTCTCTACCTTGGTAGCTCCCTTGGTAGCTCTCACCAAGAAGGAGCAAATCCAAATTGTGGTCGGAAGAGGTCTCCACGGCTTTCTCTTCTATTAAGTCTCATTTTGCTAGCGCTCCCATCCTACATCGCCCCGAGTTGATAAGCCATTTTTATTGGAGTGGATGCCTCATCCGTTGGTGCTGGAGCAGTCCTCTTCCAAAAGGATGCTCAAGGTCGGAAGCATCCTTGCTTCTTCTTCTCTAAGACCTTACTTCAGCGGAGAGGAATTTTTCCATCGGGATAGGGAGTTGCTAGCCATGAAGTTGGCCTTCTCTGAGTGGAGACATCTGTTGGAGGGGCCCGTTTTCCCTTCCAAGTCTTCACCGACCACAAAAATTTGGTGTATCTGCAGACAGCCCAGCGGCTTAACTCCTCGCCATTCCAGATGGTCCTTGTTCTTCTCTCGGTTGAATTTCACACTCCATTTCCTCTCTGGAGAGAAGAACATTCGTGCCGACGCTCTCTCTCGCTCTGTGGTGTCCTCTGAAGAGGAGGTAGAGGAGCCTCGGCTTATTGTTCCCACAGAGAGCCTGAGAACAGTGGCTCCGGTTTCACTAGAGTCTGTGCCCCCGGGCAAGACTTTTGTGCCTACCAATTTGAGACCAGAGGTACTCTCTTGGGCACATTCGTCCAGGTTGGTGGACATTTTGGGGCAAAGAGGACATCTGAATTGCTGGCGAGGACATATTGGTGGCCGCATATGGTCCGTGATGTTGGGGACTATGTTCGGGCGTGTGTCTCCTGCGCCAAAAATAAGTCTCCAAGACAAGGCCAGCTGGTTTACTTTATCCTTTGCCGGTGGCAGACAGGCCCTGGGAGATGGTTGGGATGGACTTTGTGGTGGGCTTGCCCAAGTCTCGGGTTGCACCATCATTTGGGTAATCACCGACCATTTTCTCTAAAATGGTGCATCTGGTGCCCTACCACGGTTACGTTCTGCACGGGCTCTGGCAGTTTTGTTCGTTAGGCACATCTTCCGTCTACACGGCATGCCGGACAAAATTGTCAGTGACCGAGGTCCCCAGTTTGCGTCTCGGTTCTGGAGAGAGCTTTGTCGTCTACTCAGTATTGAGTTAAATCTCTCTTCAGCGTATCATCCTGAGACGAATGGGTTGGTAGAGAGGGCCAACCACACCTTGGTCACCTATCTATGACATTTTGTCTCTGCCAGGCAGGATGACTGGGCATCCTTGCTACCATGGGCTGAGTTTGCATTAAACAATGCTGTGGCTGACTCCACCGGACAGACTCCTTTCCTTCTTAACTACGGTCAGCATCCGCGGGTTCCGGTGCCCATGCCCGTGTCTTCCGCTGACTCCAGGGTGGCAGATTGGGCTGTGGAGGCATGGGACATTTGGGACCGTACCCAGGATGCCATTCAGGCGTCCAAGGAGAGGATGAGGTCCTCTGCCGACGCACATCGGCGCCCCGCTCCAACATTTGCTCCTGGGGAATTGGTGTGGCTCTCCGCCCGTAACATCAGGCTGCGAGTTGAGTCCACTAAGTTGGCACCCCGCTACCTGGGTCCTTTCAAGGTCCTCGAGCAGGTCAACCCTGTGGTATAACCGTTTGGCTCTTCCACCACGCCTGGGTATCTCCGACACCTTTCATGTATCCCTCCTGAAACCCGTGCTCATGTCCCGGTTTTCTGAGTCATCTGCCGGGGCATCGGGTTCATCTACGGATGACCATGAGGTGAACGCCATCGTAGGGTGTAAGGTGGTACGGGCAAAAAGTTTTATTTGGTGGACTGGAGGGCTATGGGCCTGAGCATAGGTCTTGAGAGCTCTGCAGCTCATTGCTGTCTTTGAGCGCAGCGAGGCCCAAAGAAGGGGGGCCCTAGGAGGAGGGGTAATGTTAGGGTTCGATTTCCCGCTGCTGCACAAGGGGAGTCTCGAACCCGTCCCGCTGCGGTCTCCCATTCATCTCCGGCCGCAGTGGAGCCTGCTCAGCAGAGACGTCGGTCCAGGCGTCTTGCCCACTCCTCTACTGTGCAGTACTTGCTGCTGCCTTTCCTGGATCTGCTATTATAGCCAGTGCCTGAGCAGTCGTCTTTGAGATAAAGTCCTGTGTTTTCCCATCTGAGCATGCCCAGAGTGAGATCTCTCATTGGAGATCAGGGGTCACATGTTCAGGTGCTGCAGCGGCTCCTATTGGTCCGCCAGGAAGGTCATGTAGCTACGTTTGTTTTGTAACAGCTTCTCATTGGTCCTTGTCCCTGGAAGGTCCTGTAGCTGTTGCTATAAAAGGGTAGCATGGCTGGGCCGCCATGCGCTAATATCAATCATTGTATGCTATGCGCCAGTGTGGTCATGTGTATGTGTGGATAGGGACCCGGCTGAAATAAGCCACTAGAATACCGACTTAATCGGTGAGGAGTTTGGTATGGTAGCTGGTCAGGGTCGGTGTCCTAGATGCCCTAGATTACCGCATAACCGGTGAGGAGTTTGATTGCCGTATTCAGGGCCTGGCGTTCAGACGCCATAGAATTGCGGGTGACTCCCGCGAGGACATTAGCGCATGATCACGCTTTATGAACGCGTAGCACTTAACTGTGTACCTGAGAGCCTGACAGGACACAGTACTTTTTCTAAGCGGCCCTGTGACGTAACAGGGTTCGCTTTCAACGCTAGACAGCGCCCTAGCGTGTTTTTCTTTGCCACTCAGTTGTGTCTAGTGAGTGCGCACACATCGCCATATAGCGCTGCGGCTCTCCTTCTAGCGGCTCTGTGGAGTAACAGAGTTCGCACCTATTGCCACAGAGCATTACGGCGTTTATGTTGGCGACTCTGCGGGATAACAGAGTTTGCTTCTCGCGCCATTTCTACTAGCAGCAGGCTCCGCATGCACGGTGGACCCCGGGCTGCGAACGCACCTCTCTACTTTATATATTTGGTGCGTTCCGCAGACCCTTAACAGCAGGACAGTGCAAGCTTTCACATAAAGCATTGCAGCTATCACTTCACATGGTATAACACAGGCAATCAAGAGGGACTGACATAGCCTGTATAAAAAGCCAAACACAGAATTCAGCAACCTTTTAAGGTTATTTTAGATATTGATAGTTTGTCGAGTATTTTAGCTCAGCAGAATCAAGAAGAAACAGGCCTAAAACATTGGATAAATGCCTCAGCCAGTAATATATTAGGTAACTAGAACCATGAAGAAGATGAAAGTTATGTGAATAATACAGATATTAAGTTGAAGATAGAGAAAGAACAGGTGCTAGTTTAGGAATTGAAAACATAATGTGGATCAGTGATAGGGTATAACTGGCATCTGTCCTTCTGTATTAGAATTACAATTACACATTTTTTTCTTCATTCGTAATTCACGAAAAAAGTAGAAGCAAAACAGCAAAATTGTTTTATAGAAAAAAATTACTGAAATTTTTAGTCGCTGTGCGAGCTTGTCACACATAACAGAATTGTGTTTTTTGCAGTCCTTGTGCTATTGTTTTTGTGAAGGGGATACTTTTAAAAAATACACAAGAAAATTCATCAAAATCAAGATATTTGACAGCAAACTATGCATACTGTACAGTAAAACAATTTTTTTCTGCATATCAGATCTTCTAGTCAAATTTTACAGGTCTCTTGTAAGTGCTGATATTTTTTAACACATATCTACCTAGAATTTCTCATTCTGTTATTTTTTGGAAGGGATTTGTTGTTAAAAAGTAAAAAAAAGAATTTAGAAATTTTTACTGTTGTTGTTTGTTTATACACACCTGTTCCACTAGTTCAATTTACTAATACATGCCACACCCATATTGCGACCTTCTGCCTCATTTTGCTTTCTGTACATGTATTTACTTACCAAAAATTTCTTATCATGTCCTAAGGCCATGTGCTGAATGATTGTGATTGTCAAAAGTTTAATTGAGTGTTGTACAAGGTGTATGGTAAAAAATATGTAGCAATAATGTAGCAGTGGTAAAGGGCCGGATAGTGTAATAAATAATAAATAAATATGTATACTTGCTTTCTTGGCCTTTTCCCAGAGAATATGAATGATAACACCAAAACTTTTTCTCCACTCATGGTTATTGTCAAGCTGCTGTGTTTTCTCTTTTTAAATCATAATAACAACTCAAAACTACCAAATGACCCTGATCAAAAGTTTTAAATACCCTGGTGATTTTGGCTTGATAACATGCACAGAAGTTGACACAAATGGGTTTGAATGGCTATTAAAGGCAACATCCTCACCTGTGACTGGTTTGCTTGTAATAAATGTATGTGCATAAAAGTTGAGTGAGCTTCTGGGATCCAGACAGACTCTTGTATCTTTCATCTAGCCACTGACGCTTCTGGATTGTGAGTCATGGGAATAGCAAAAGAATTGTCAGCGGATCTATGGAAAAGGTAGTTGAACTGTATAAAACATTAAAGAGATATAAAAAGATGTCCAAGGAATTGATAATGCCAGTCAGCAGCATTCAAACTGTGATTAACAAAGGGAAAATTAGGGGTTCTGTAAAACAAAACCATGGTCAGGTAGACAAACAATAATTTCTTCCACAACTGCCAGGAAAATTTTTGGGATACAAAAAAATAGACCCACAAATAACATCAGCTGAAAAACTGGACTCTTAAAACTAGCAGTATGGCTGTTTCAAGATGCACAATAAGGAGGCACTTGAAGACAAATGGGCTGCATGGTCGAGTCACCAGAAGAAAGCCATTACTGTGCAAATGCTACAAAGTATCTTGCCTACAACACGCAAAACAGCACAGAGACAAGCCTCAAAACTTCTGGAACAAGGGAATTTGGAGTGATGAGACCAAACTTGAACTTTTTGGCCACAACCATAAACGTTACGTTTGGAAAGAGGTCAACAAGGCCTATGATGAAAGGAACACTATTCCTACTGTAAAGCATGGAGGTGGTTCGCTGATGTTTTGGGAATATGTGAGCTACAAAGGCGCAGAAAACTTGGTCAAAGTTGAAGGAAAATACTGGTGGTAAATTTGCAATCATCAGCCCAGAAGCTGAGCAAGGGACATATTGGATGTTGCAACATGACAACAATTCAAAACACAAGGCCAAGTCGCCCTGCCATTGACTACAGCAGAACAAAGTGACGGTTCTGGAGTGGCCATCTCAGTCGCTTAACCATAATATCATTGAGCCACTCTGGGGAGATCTCAAGTGTGTAGTTCATGCTAGACAGCCCAGGAAATTACAGGAACTGGAGGCTTTTTGCCAGGAAGAGTAGGCAGCTTTACCATCTGAGAAAATAAAGAACCTCATCCACAAATATAACAAAAGACTTCAAGCTGTCATTGATGTTAGAGGGGACAAAACACAGTATTAAGAAATGAGGTATGTGAACTTTTGATCAGGGTTATTTGGATGCTTTGGGTTGTCATTATGATTTAAAAAGAGAAAACACAGTAGTTTGACAATAAATGGCTTCACCCAACCACTAACCATCAGTGTAGAAAATGTTTTAGCGTTATCATTCATATTCTCTGAAAAAAGTAAACTTTTGAGCACAACTGTACAATAATTATATATATATATATATAATATATATATATATATAATATATACATATATATATATATATATATACATATATATATAATATATTAACTAACGGTGAGAAAATGAGGATGCTTTGCAATATATGCAGCATCACTGGCCTCAGTCACGGTGGGTTTTTGTTACCATTGGTAGAAACACCATTAACTTGCATCAACATACTTCAAAGAATGGACTGATTAGAAATGACTAGAGTTGATAGAAACAGGTCGGTCAGATTCAAAAAAGGCCGACTTTCGCCAAAGTCAGTTTCGCTGACCATAGCGTGTGGTCTGCCATGCAATCGGCGACCCAAGCACTAAAGTCGGTTTTCAAATAATGCTTGAAGGGCATTTTCTCAGCCAATGAGCAAGGACACACACTGTGGGCAATGCGATGACAAAGGCAGCGGCCACCACCATCTTAGAGAAGTGCATTGCAGTGATTGGCTTGCTTTGTGTGGCGTCAAAGTGCATATAAAAGCCCTCACTGCCGACGGCCATTTTACTTCTGCTGATCTTAGCGTAGGTAGAGGTGGAAGGCGCTGGTTCTCAATAGGGAGAGCATTAGGCAGTAAAAAAACAGTAATTTTGTGCTTGTGCTGATAGCGATTAGTTGTACAGTTAGTGTGCAGTGACAGGGGAGGATTTTGTTGTGTGCAGCAGCGCTGGTTCTTAGGCTGCCTGCCAGTGACAGGGGAGGAATTGCTTGTGTGGAGCAGCATAGCAGATTATTAGGCTGCTGTTTGCCAGTGAGAGGGAGGAATTTATTGTGTGCAGAAGCAGAGCTGAATATTATGGCTGTCTGCCAGTGAAAGGGGAGAAACTTCTTGTGTGCAGCAGCAGAGCTAATTATTAGGCTGCCTGCTAGCTGTATTGCTGTGTGTACACTGCTGGGCAGAGTGCTTTTTAACAAAGTAGCTACACAGCACTAATACTTTTATTTTTTCCCACACCGTATAGAGCGGTGCGCTCCTCATACTACTGTGTACAGGCTGGTATCATGGACAAATACATGCTGACTATCTGTGTGTGAATCCGGAAATATATACAGAGGTTTCAATTTTCCCCAAAACCTTTTTCAGCTGGTATCTTCTGATATAGCACCGTTTTTCTGTCTTGTGTATTATGGTCAAATTCATACTGAGAGAGCGTCTGTGTGTTACTCCTCAAATATATACGGAGATTTAAAATTACCCCAACACTGTATACAGCTGTACGTTACTGCTACCATATACTTTTTATGCTTTTCATATTGTAGTGTAATCCATACTGAGTCTGTGAGCGTGTGTTACTCCTGAAATATATACGGAGATTTAAAATTAAACCAACACTGTATACAGCTGTACGCTACTGATACAGTACACTTTTTATGCTTTTCATATTCTGGTCTACTCCATACTGAGCCTGTAAGCGTGTGTGTTACTCCTGAAATATATACGGAGATTTAAAATTACCACAACACTGTATACAGCTGTGCGCTACTGATACAGTACACTTTTTATGCTTTTCATATTCTGGTCTACTCCATACTGAGCCTGTGAGAGTGTGTGTTACTCCTGAAATATATACGGTAATTTAAAATTACCCCAACACTGTATACAGCTGTACGCTACTGATACAGTACACTTTTTCTGCTTTTCATATTGTGATGTAATCCATACTGAGCCTGTGAGCGTGTATTTTACTCCTGAAACATATACATGATTTAAAATTACCCCAACACTGTTTACAGCTGTACGCTACTGATACTGTACACTTTTTATGCTTTTCATTTTGTGGTATAATCCAAACTGAGCCTGTGATCGTGTGTGTTACTCCTGAAATAAATACGGAGATTTAAAATTACCACAACACTGTATACAGCTATACGGTATTGATACAGTACACTTTTTATGCTTTTCATATTCTGGTCTACTCCAAAATGAGCCTGTGAGCGTGTGTGTTACTCCTGAAATATATACGGAGATTTAAAATTGCCACAACACTGTATACAGCTGTACGCTACTGATACAGTACACTTTTTATGCTTTTCATGTTCTTGTCTACTACATACTGAGCCTGTGAGAGTGTGTGTTACTCCTGAAATATATACAGAGATTTAAAATTCCCCCAACACTGTAAACAGCTGTACGCTACTGATACAGTACAGTTTTTCTGCTTTTCATATTGTGGTGTAAATCCATACTGAGCCTGTGAGCATGTGTGTTACTCCTGAAATATATACGAATATTTAAAATTACCCCAACACTGTATACAGCTGTACACTACTGAGACAGTAATCTTTTTATGCTTTTCATATTCTGGTCTACTCCATACTGAACCTGTGAGCGTGTGTGTTACTCCTGAAATATATACGGAGATTTAAAATTACCCCAGCATTGTATAGGGCTGTACGCTTCTGAAACAGTACACTTTTTTGCTTATTATTTTCTGGTGTAATCCATACTGAGCCTGTTAGAGTTTGTGTCTATTACTCCGCAAATATATACGGAGGTTAATATTTTTCATCTTTACCGTATACAGCTGTACGCTTCTGCTACAGTACCATATATCTAATAGGGAGGAGGAAACGAAGAGTCACTGGTGACAAGAAATATGTATATAGTACAAAATATTTATTAAACATATCAAAAAGTGACACAAGAATATATGAACAACAGTGTACATAGGTAAAAACACCAGTAAAGATAAGTACAATGCTGGTCGGTCTGTCACAAAAGCATGCTCACCAAATAAAGTATAAAGCCACCCTGGGAGAAGTCACCCCCATAAGAGATGCGACCCCAACGCACGTTTCGTGGCACGCCTGCCACTTTCTCAAGGGGATAGCGATATCTGGTACAAAGGAGCATGCTTTTGTGACAGACCGACCAGCATTGTACTTATCTTTACTGGTGTTTTTACCTATGTACACTGTTTTATGAAAGGCATGCTCCATTCTATGTGGCAATACTATGTGTAGCTCTGTTATTTTCATACCTTCTTTGTGGGGGAGATACTCTATGTGTTATGAGCTCTAATGTATTGTACTACCATCTTTGCCACAAATGTATTTTTGCCTCACTGCTGGGAGATTTCTCCCCTTGTATTCGCACTTGTCCTTTTAAAGTGTTGTCATTGTTCATATATTCTTGTGTCACTTTTTGATATGTTTAATAAATATTTTGTACTATATACATATTTCTTGTCACCAGTGACTCTTCGTTTCCTCCTCCCTATTGTATCTATATGAGTGGTGATTTGGTCACACTTCTTTGTGTGACCCACTGTTTTTGATATACCCATGCAGCTGCATCTCCTAGTACCATATATCTGCTGGTATTTTGGGTACATTTTCAGAAACATGAGGAAGTATGGTGGAAGAGGTCGCGGACGTGGGCGTGGGGGGCCACTTGGTACTGATGGTGGTGATGGTGGTGCATCTGCTGGTAGTGCCAAAAGCATAATTGCACCTAAGGCAGGAGTTGTTGAGCCTGCGTCATCGTCTGGCTCCAGAAGGCCTGGAAGGCTCCCTTTTCTGTGACTACGTAAACCGCTTTAAAAGCGGAGCATCAGGAACAGGTTTTGGCTTACATTGCCGAAACAGCCTCCAGCTCTATCGCCTCCTCTTCTGAAGTTTCAAAAAATGCAAGCACTGAGTCATCAGTGCAGGCTTCTGGTCAGGAACAACCCTTTCCTTGTGTCCTTCATCCCCACCAAAAGTGAAGGATGCGGCAGGCCACACTTCAGATTACTCCATGGAGCTCTTTTCACATACCATGCCAGGGTTATCAAGTCAAAACATGAATTCCCCAGTCCAAGATGAATCTGACATGGAGTGCACTGATGCACAGCCACTGCTATATGATTCTGCTGGTACATTCAATCAGAGCACTACATAGCCCTCGCAGTCTACTGAGCCAGAATGTGACCCTGATGAATCTCAGGTGCCCCTTCCTGCATACTATAACAACTTACACGGTGACACAGAGGAAGGTGCAGATGAAATTGAAGAGGAGGTGAGGGATGACCCATTTGTTGACCGGGATTGGCATCCAGTGGGGGAAAAAGGATGCCGCTGGCAATAGCTCAGAAGAGGAGGAGAATCCGCAGCAGGTATCGACATCGCAGCTGGGGTTATCTGGCATGCCCGTAGCAGTCCAAAAAGGTGTTAAAAAAACAAAAGGATGTTGCAGGACAGCTTGGCCAGATGGTCAAATTAGCACAGCGTGCAAGCCCTGAAAATTTATACCATAGTAGGAAGAGTCCAGTGTGGCACTTTTTTGACCAAAATCCTATTAATGTGGCAAAGGTTATCTGTAAGAAGTGCGGAAGGACCTTTTGCCGAGGGAAAAATTTCAGAAATTTGAATACCAGTTGCATGCTTAGACATTTAATGAACATGCACTTGCAAGTGTGGACGGACAACAAAACCTCAGGTCGCACATGTGCACCTGCTCCAACTGAAGTTAGCCAGCAACTCTCCATCGCTTCCCCCACTGTAAGCCCACCGGTTGGCACACCACCATCAAGAAATGTTGAGGCGTCGTCGCAAGGCCAAAGCAGTCAGAGAATCACAATGTTTATGGAACGAAGTACTGCATCTAGGCCATCACCACACCATGTCCGTCTTGTCCACTGCTAGTTCCCCCATATGCAGCTCTCAAGTCCAGCTCACTCTACCAGACATCTGAGCAGGACAAGAAAATACTCATCCTCTCATCCGTGTACACTGTCTTCGGATGCCTACATTGCCAAACTGATTTCATTAGAGATGATGCCCTTCCGTTTGGTTGAAAGCGCAGAATTCAGATACCTCATAGCCTACGCTGTCCCACGCTATGACCTACCCAGTCGGCACTTCTTTTCACAAAAGCCATCCTTGCCCCCACCTGCATGTGAAAGACCTCATTGTCCATGCACTCAAACAATCAGTGAGTGGAAAGGTGCACCTCATAACAGATGCAGGGCCAGTAGGCATGGCCAGGGCCGTTACGTGTCCATCACTGCGCAATGGGTTAATGTGGTGGATGCAGGGTCCACAGGGACAGCGGCGGTGGGACAGTGCTGCCTAGCCCATGGTATAGGCAACAGTTGGCTGTAGGCGTTCGACCCTCCTCCTCCTCCAGAAGCGAAAGCTCGACAACAGAGAGCAGTCGCACGAGCACTCCATCCGCTGTTAGGGTCTGCGGAACGCACCTAATAGATATAATAGAGAGGTGCGTTCGCAGCCCGGGGTTCACCGTGCAGGCGAAGCCCGCTGCTAATAAGATGGCGAAAGTAGCGAACTCTGTTATCCCGCAGAGTCGCAAAAAATAAAACGCCGTAGCGCGTTGTGGCAGTAAGTGCGAACTCTGTTAATCCCCAGAGCCGCTAACGGGATGCCACAGCGCTATATGGCGATAGGTGCGAACTCACTTAACTTCAGTGAGCCGCAAAGTAAAACGCTAGGGCGCTGTCTAGCGTCAAAAGCGAACCCTGTTACGTCACAGAGCCGCTGAGAAAAAGTACCGTGTCCTGTCAGGCTCTCAGGTACACGGATAATTGCTAAGCGAGCATAATACGTGGTCATGCGCTAATGTCCTCGCGGGAGTCACCCGCAATCTATGGCGTCTGAACGCCAGACCCTGAATACGGCAATCAAACTCCTCACCGGTTATGCCGGTAATCTAGGGCATCTAGGACACCGACCCTGACCAGCTAGCACACCAAACTCCTCACCGATTAAGTCGGTATTCTAGTGGCTTATTTCAGCCGGGTCCCTAACCACACACACGCATGACCACACTGGCGCATAGCATACAATGGTTGATATTAGCGCATGGCGGCCCAGCCATGCTACCCTTTATAGCAACAGCTACAGGACCTTCCAGGAACAAGGACCAATGAGAAACCTGTTCCAGAAGACTCGTAGCAACAGGGCCTTCCTGGCGGACCAATAGGAGCCGCTGCAGTACCTGAGCATGTGACCCCTGTCCAAGGGATCTCACTCTGGGCATGCAGAGAAGGGAAAAAGCAGTACTTTGTCCCAAAGACGTCTGCTCCAGCATTGGCTATAATAGCAGATCCAGGAAAGGCAGCAACAAGTCACTGCCCAGTAGTGGAGTGGCAAGATGCCTGGACCGACGCCTCTGCTGAGCAGGCTCCACTGCGGCCGGAGATGAATGGGAGACCACAGCGGGACGGTTCGAGACTCCCCTTGTGCAGCAGCGGGAAATCGAACCCTAACATGGCCCCCCCTTCTCTGGGCCTCGCTGCGCTCAAAGGCAGCGATGAGCTGCGGAGCGTGAACATGCTCGGCAGGCTCCCAGGATCTATCCTCAGGCCCATAAACCCCTCCAATCCACCAAATAAAATTTTTTGCCTCGTACCACCTTGCACCCAACAATGGCGTTCACCTCATGATCGTCGGTAGATGAACCCGACGTCCAGCAGATGACTCGGAAAACCGGGAAATGGCCACGGGTTTCAAAAGGGACACGTGAAAGGTGTCAGTGATACCAAGGCGAGGCGGAAGGGCTAGGCGGTAAACTACCGGGTTCACCTGCTCAAGAACTTTAAAAGGGGCCCAAAAAGCGAGGTGCCAACTTGGTGGACTCTACCCGTAGCCTGATGTTTAGGGCAGAAAGCCACACTAGGTCACCCAGAGCAAACGTAGGAGCGGGGCGCCGATGGGCATCGGCCGAAGACCTCATCCTCTCTTTGGAGGCCTGAATGGCATCCTGAGTGCGGTCCCAAATGTCCCGTGCCTCCACAGCCCAGTCTGCCACCCTGGAATCGGCGGAAGACACAGGCATAGGCACTGGTACCGCGGATGCTGACCGTAGTTCAGGAGGAATGGGGTCTGTCCGGTGGAGTCAGCCACAGCATTATTTAGAGCAAACTCAGCCCACGGTAGCAAGGATGCCCAGTAGTGTTGAGCGATACGATACCGCAAGTATCGGGTAACGGCCGATATTAGCTCTATCGGCCTTTCGATACTTAGTTCCGATATTTTCGTCTTATCGGATACCGGAATCGGGATTGTCACTGTCATGTCGCCGTCGGTCGGGTCTGTCAGGAGTCAGCGGCACTTACCTGGCAGAAGATCTCCGGCGGTCACGGGCTGGACTGCTTCATGGCCGCCATCATCTTTCCCCGGCGGTCACATGCAGTTTCTCGCGATAACTGCAGTGACTGCTGGGTAATCCCGGCCGTAAAGCAGTCAGTCCGATGACGTCACCGCCGGGGAAGCAGTAATCAGCTGTGCTGCATCGCGATGGCAGGCTCTGCCTGTCATTGCGATGTAGCAGAGCTGGATCGTCGTGGGAAATGTCGTTACTATGGACTGCGTCGGACAGGTGGTATACTGTTGGTTTGTTTTTTTTCTTTTTTTACAGGAGATCGATGGCGTCTCAGGAATGAGTGAATATAATAAATTAATGAAAACTGTGTTGTCTCTTTTTATTTCATTAAAGACTTTTTTCTTGCTTTGTCTTTTTTTTATACACTTAATAACTTTGGGATTAATAATGGATCGGTCTTATTGGACACCTCTCCATTATTAACCGGGCTTATTGTCACCGTGCAATCAACGGTGACATTAACCCCTTATTACTCCACTTGCCACTGCTACAGGGCAGTGGAAGAGCCGGGTAAGTGCCACAATTGGCACATCTTTTGATGCGCCAAATGTGGGGCTGCTGTAGCCTGGTATTATCAGGCTGTTGAGGGCCAAAATCCATGGGCCTTGACAGTCTTTTAATACCAGGCCGCAGCAGTCTGCATTTTACTTGGCTGGTTAACAAAAATAGGGGGACCCCTATGCCGTTTTTTTTTCGAGGGGATCATCTATTTTTGTTAACCAGCCAAGCTAAGCAGACTGCTGAGGCCTGGTATTATCAGGCTTGCAAGGTCCATGGATATTGGATCCTTACCAGCCTGAAAAACCAGGCCTCAGCGGTCTGCTTCATCTGGCTGGTTAACAAAAATAAGGGGGACCCCACGCCAATTTTTTCGAGGGGATCCCCTATTTTTGTTAATCAGCCAAGATATGCAGACTGCTGTGGCCTGGTATTATCAGGCTGGCAAGGTCCATGGATCTTGGCTCCTTAACAGCCTGAAAATCCAGGCCTCAGCGGTCTGCTTCATCTGGCTGGTTAACAAAAATAGGGGGACCCCACGCCAATTTTTTTCGAGGGGATCCCCTATTTTTGTTAATCAGCCAAGATATGCAGACTGCTGTGGCCTGGTATTATCAGGCTGGCAAGGTCCATGGATCTTGGCTCCTTAACAGCCTGAAAATCCAGGCCTCAGCGGTCTGCTTCATCTGGCTGGTTAACAAAAATAGGGGGGACCCCACGCCAATTTTTTTCGAGGGGATCCCCTATTTTTGTTAATCAGCCAAGATATGCAGACTGCTGTGGCCTGGTATTATCAGGCTGGCAAGGTCCATGGATCTTCGCTCTTAACAGCCTGAAAATCCAGGCCTCAGCGGTCTTGCTTCATCTGGCTGGTTAACAAAATAGGGGGGGACCCCACGCCAATTTTTTTCGAGGGGATCCCTATTTTTGTTAATCACCAAGATATGCAGACTGCTGTGGCCTGGTATATCAGGCTGGCAAGGTCCATGGATCTTGGCTCCTTAACAGCCTGAAAACCAGGCCTCAGCGGTCTGCTTCATCTGGCTGGGTTAACCCAAAATAGGGGGGACCCCACACCAATTTTTTTTCGAGGGGATCCCCATTTTTGTTAACCAGCCAAGATATGCAGACTGCTGTGGCCTGGTATATCAGGCTGGCAAGGTCCATGGAATCTTGGCTCCTTAACACCCTGAAAAATCCAGGCCTCAGCGTCTGCTTCAATCTGGCTGGTTTAACAAAAATAGGGGGGACCCCACGCCAATTTTTTCGAGGGATCCCTATTTTTGTTAACAGCCAAGATATGCAGACTGCTGTGCTGGTATTATCAGGCTGGCAAGGTCCATGGTCTTGGGCTCCTTAACAGCCTGAAATTCCAGGCCTCAGCGGTCTGCTTCATCTGGCTGGTTAACAAAAAATGGGGGGACCCCACGCCAATTTTTTTTCGAGGGATCCCCTATTTTTGTTAACCAGCAAGATAAGCAGACTGCTGTGGCCTGGTAATATCAGGCCTGGCAAGCAGGTGTCGGACTGAGCCACCGGGACACCGGAGAAAACCTCCGTGGGCCCCAGCTCCTGCGTGGTGGGCCCTGATTTGAAAGGATAGGTCGCGGGGCAGAGGGGGCAGTGGCCCCGGGCCCCACGCTCTGAGGGGGCCCACCCGGAGCTACGCTACAGTAACTGTATCGGCGTGCACAGCACGCCGATACGTTTACATTCTGCGGCAGAGCAGGAGAATCGATCTCCTCCTCTGCCGCCCAGAAGCTATGGGGCCTGAACAGGCGTTGGGGGGCCCAGTGCCAGCAGTGGCCCCCCAACCGTCATCGGGGGGTCAGCTGTATCGGCATGGGTACGGTTGGGGCGAGGATATGGGTGTGATTAGCTCTGAAATGGGTGTGGTCGGGCGTGGCTGAAAACTTGCAGCGGCGCGCTATGCGCGCCGCCGGCCTTCAAACCTCTTTCCTGTCTTCAAAATTTGGGAGGTATGCTGTTATGACCTCCCTACAACTTCTGGCATGCTCCTGATGAGCGCGACGGATGTCTCCTGAGGGATCTCCTCCCACACCTGGACTAAAGCATCCACCAACTCCTGGACAGTCTGTGGTGCAACATTGGCATGGCCTAAAATTTGCTGCAGCAGGCACAGCGGTGCCACAGCCTTTGTCCCTCTTTCCCTTCTTCAAACGTTGGGAAGTATGATGGTGGGCCCCAAGAATATTTTTTCTCTGGTGGCCCAAGGTACTCCAGTCCGACGCTGCTGGCAAGGTCCATGATCTTGGCTCCTTAAACAGCCCTTAAATACCATGCCCAGCAGCAGGGCGTACATAGAAATCATGGGGCCCCATAGCAAATGTCTGAATGGGCCCCCCAAAAAAAAAAAAAAAAACCAGAGCCATTGTAAATGTAAAGTGCCAGCACAGTGAGGGGACACAATTAAACAAAAAAATGTATTATGCCCCCATAGATTGTGCCCCCATAGATGCTCCATAGTATAGACCCTTATGCTGCCCGCAGCTGCTGCAACCAGTGCCGATGTCCTGAGCAGGGGGTGACAACCAGGTGCCGATGTCACCGCTCGCTCAGGGCCCCGGCCCTGAGATATTTACCTTCC
>JARQOD010000002.1:195741058-195841584 GCA_033576555.1 Oophaga sylvatica
GTCCTAAATGTCTTACTATTACCTGCATCATCACCTTATTTGTCTCCCATTATGTACAGCTGAATCTTTACTGAACGGCAATTGCAGAGGGAGCTGCTAATGGCGGATATTGATGATTTGTGTGTCCAAGTGCATTTAGCGTGGCAGAACATTCCTCAGACAATCATTAATAATCTAATTTAAGGACTGCCAAGTAATGTTGTTTACATTTTTTTCATCAATTGCATAGCAATAATATTAGGCATGAATGAATCTTTTGAAATTTGATTTTGCCAACTTGGCCAAATTCTCCTTAAAATTCAATTTGAGGTGAATTTCGATATTGGAAAAACTCTAATTGTCCTAAAAATAAATGTTTAACACTCTGTGGTCTCATATGACTGTAATATACTGTATTTGAGCTCTGTAATGCATACCCCTTAGCTTTTTTAATGTCCAAGAAACCGCAAAATGGCTAGGTTAAAATGGATGGTAGCCTGAGGTAAATAACAGGCTTTTTAACAATACACTGGAGTATTAGACACATTAGGTACAAAACAAATTTATTTTTGGGAGAACATGCAGTAGCAGTAAATTTAATCACTTGTGCAGTAAGGATATTTTTGGGTGGGGTGGTTATGCAGTGGCAATGGCAGCAGCAGATTCCTCCTTGTAAAGTAATATGACAGGGCAGAAAAAAATATGTTAGGCATCCAATGACCAATAACTGCAGCATCTACACCTGCGGTAAAGTCTAGCACTATAAAATATAAATGACAGGCAGCCAGGAGATATGTTGTCAGCATGGCTGTGCAGTGGCAGTTGCAGAAGCCTTATGGTAGAGCATTAGGATGGGCATACAAAAATATGTCTGGCAATATAAGGCCATCAACAGCGTTCCTACTAGAGTTGAGCGATACTTTCCGATATGCTAAAGTATCGGAATCGGAATGGTATCGCCGATATCACTAAAATATCGGCGATACCCGATACCGATACCGGAAGTCCCATGTAAGTCTATGGGAACAAAATATCGCAACTAAAAAAACCCCATTCTTTCCTTGTAAACACTAAATATACACACATAGAATACATATATATATATATATACATGTCATTGTGACATATATATATACATATATGTATAGTTTATACACTTCTACATAGTAAAATATCCTTTGATTCAATTGCCGGGTAAAGCCGGCTTCAGTGAAAAGACAGAAGCACCCGACATGAAATGACACTTGGTGTACATAGGGTTAAACATTTCTTTTCATGTCCTTTGCTATCTAATTTGCACAACCAATTAAATCAGAATATGTGTGCAAAATTTCACACCTGTAGGGGTTAATTAAAGGTGTAAATTCGTTGTAAAAAAAACGGACTTTTTTGCTACGAATTTACACCTTTAATTAACCCTAGAGGTGTGAAATTTTGCACACATAGTCTGATTTAATTGTTTGTGCAAATTAGATAGCAAAGGACATGAAAAGACATGGTTAACCCTATGTACACCAAGTGTCATTTCATGTCGGGTTCTGCATTTTCACAAAAGCCGGCAATTGAATTAGCGGCTATTATACTATGTAGAAGTGTATGAACTACAAATATAAATATATATATATATGTGTCACAAATTCAGTGACATGTATATATATATATGAGGTGTAAAATTGCTGAAAAAAAATGCGTGGGCTCCCGCCCTATTTTCGCAACCAGACAGACAAAGCCAGTGAGTGGGGGCAGATAATAATAGCCCAGAGAGGGACCATTATTTTTGCCCCCCCCCGGCTACTAACATCTGCCCCCAGACACCCCAGGAAAGACAAATCTATAATTAGATTCACCCTTTCTGGCACTTTGCCCGTCTATTCCCATTGCCCTGTAGCGGTGGCGAATGGGTTAATATGGGGTTAAAGCCACCTTGCTATTGAAAGGTGACCTTAAGCCAGGTTAATAATTGAGAGCTGTCAATTAGACAACTATCAATTATTAATCCTATTGCATGAAATAAAAATAAAACACACACACTTTAATTAAAAATCATTTTAATGAAATAAAGACACATGTTTTTGACCATCTTTATTTTACTGCAAAAACCATTTCCTGTAATAAAAATAAAATAAAAAAGCAAAATTATTCTTACCTATCCCATGCACAGTCAGGTCCCACGGTGTAATCCTTCAGAAAGGGTTAATGTTTACTGCAGGGACCGCAGCTAATGCTGCAGCCTCACAGTAAACCCCAAATGAATGAGTTCCTCTCCTGCCTGACAGGAGAGTAAAGGCTGGGTGTCACATAACGATACACCAGCGATCCCGACAACGATATGCACTTGTCAGGATCGCTGGTGTATCGCTACATGATCGCTGCTGAGCTGCCAAACAGGCAGCTCAGGCAGCGATCTGGGACAGCGACACTGCGGGTAACATCGCTTAAGGGCCCGTCTCACATAGCGATATCGCTACCGAGATAGCTGCTGAGTCACTAGTTTTGTGACGCAGCAGCGAGCTCACCAGCGATATCGCTGTGTGTGACATTCAGCGACGATCAGCCCCCCTGCCGGGTATCGCTGATCGTCGCAGAAATGTCAGGACCTTTTTTTGATCGCTGGTTTCCCTCTGACAGGCACGCATCGCTGCGTGTGACAGGCGGGAAACCAGCGATCAAAGGTCCTGACATTTCAGCGACGATCAGCGATACCCGGCAGGGGGGCTGATCGTCGCTGAATGTCACACACAGCGATATCGCTGGTGAGCTCGCTGCTGCGTCACAAAACTAGTGACTCAGCAGCGATCTCGGTAGCGATATCGCTATGTGAGACGGGCCCTTAAGTGGAAAGCTTAATTGATTGCTTTCCACTTTCACTTCAGGTCAGCCAGGGACACAATCAGTGACGTCAGAGGGAACTGATTAACAAAAATAGGGGTTCCCTTCGAAAAAAAAATGGCGTGGGGTCCCCCCTATTTTTGTTAACCAGCCAGATGAAGCAGACCGCTGAGGCCTGGATTTTCAGGCTGTTAAGGAGCCAAGATCCATGGACCTTGCCAGCCTGATAATACCAGGCCACAGCAGTCTGCATATCTTGGCTGATTAACAAAAATAGGGGATCCCCTCGAAAAAAATTGGCGTGGGGTCCCCCCTATTTTTGTTAACCAGCCAGATGAAGCAGACCGCTGAGGCCTGGATTTTCAGGCTGTTAAGGAGCCAAGATCCATGGACCTTGCCAGCCTGATAATACCAGGCCACAGCAGTCTGCATATCTTGGCTGATTAACAAAAATAGGGGATCCCCTCGAAAAAAATTGGCGTGGGGTCCCCCCTATTTTTGTTAACCAGCCAGATGAAGCAGACCGCTGAGGCCTGGATTTTCAGGCTGTTAAGGAGCCAAGATCCATGGACCTTGCCAGCCTGATAATACCAGGCCACAGCAGTCTGCATATCTTGGCTGATTAACAAAAATAGGGGATCCCCTCGAAAAAAATTAGCGTGGGGTCCCCCTTATTTTTGTTAACCAGCCAGATGAAGCAGACTGCTGAGGCCTGGTTTTTCAGGCTGGTAAGGACCAATATCCATGGACCTTGCCAGCCTGATAATACCAGGCCACAGCAGTCTGCTTACTTGGCTGATTAACAAAAATAGGGGATCCCCTCGAAAAAAAAGCGTGGGGTCCCTATTTTACCCACCATGAGCACGCTGAGCCTGTTTTCAGGCTGGTAAGTCCAATCCATGACCTTGCAAGCGAAATACCAGGCCACAGCATCTGCTAGCTTGCGTTAAAATAGGATCCTGAAAAAAACGCGGTCCCTTTTGTACACAAGTAAGCAGTGCGGGTGGTATTAAAAGACTGTCAAGGCCCATGGATTTTGGCCCTCAACAGCCTGATAATACCAGGCTACAGCAGCCCCACATTTGGCGCATCAAAAGATGTGCCAATTGTGGCACTTTACCCGGCTCTTCCCACTTGCCCTGTAGCGGTGGCAAGCGGGGTAATAAGGGGTTATTGTCACCGTTGATTGCACGGTGACAATAAGCCCGGTTAATAATGGAGAGGTGTCAATAAGACACCGATCCATTATTAATCCCAAAGTTATTAAATGTGTAAAAAAAAGACAAAGCAAGAAAAAAGTATTTTAATGAAATAAAAGAGACAACACAGTTTTCATTTCTTTTATTATACACTCATTCCTGCGACGCCATCGATCTCCTGTAAAAAAAGAAAAAAAACAAACCAACAGTATACCACCTGTCCGACGCAGTCCATAGTAACGATTGTCCCACGACGATCCAACTCTGCTACATCGCAATGACAGGCAGAGCCTGTCATTGCAACGCAGCACAGCTGATTACCTGCTTCCCCGGCGGTGACGTCATCGGACTGACTGCTTTACGGCCGGGATTACCCAGCAGTCACTGCAGTTATCGCGAGAAACTGCATGTGACGCCGGGGAGAAGAGGATGGCGGCCATGAAGCAGTCCAGGACGTGACCGCCGGAGATCTTCTGCCAGGTAAGTGCCGCTGACTCCTGACAGACCCGACAGACGGACACTGACAGTGACAGTGACATCCCGATTCCGGTATCCGATAAGACGAAAATATCGGAACTCGGAATCGGAATTCCGATACAGCCAATATCGGCCGATACCCGATATTTGCAGTATCGGAATGCTCAACACTAGTTCCTACACTAAAAATTTCATAATAGACATGGAGTAGGTTCCGGAAGGTTTTTGGTCATTGGCACTGGCGACAACAGCACCATGTAAAAGACAGGCAATGAACAGTCAGACAGGCATACTACAGAGTTTTTCTAATTTTGTCTTTATTCTAGGTTTTGTCTGCTAAATGACCACAGTGGGAATATTCGCCTACACATTGTCCTTATAACAACATGTGTTCTGGCTTATTTCTTTAGTTTTGCTTTAGTTTTTTTGTACTTTGTACATACAAGGGTGTGGCTCTTTTTTTTGGCTGTGCATCTTATCAATATAGCTTTCCACAGGCAGGTGTAAAACTGTCAGGTCTTGGTCCTGCTCTGTCCCCATCTATTTTCAATTCTGTTGACAAATAGGGAGGTGAACTACACGAGCTAGTGTCAATCCTGATAGGGTACCTTGTCGCGGTGGGAGGCTTTTATGCTATTTTGATCAAACTAGTGTCAGCCATGTACCCTGTGTTATTATCTGTACTATTACAATTTATTTACTTACTTATTGCAGAGTATTTGCTTATTTGGTTTTTATCTCAGGTTGTGGCTGTTAATTTGCCACAGTGTGAATACACACCTCCACATTGCACTTATATCAACATGTGTTCTGATTTATTTCTTTGGTTTGTTTTAGCATTGATTGTAGCATATTTTTCATGATGGACATGGAGTAGATGCCATGATTTTTGTGAGCCATTGGCACTGGTGGCAGAAGGACTTTGTAGACAACTGACAGTCAGGCGGGCAGGAGGTATGGATGATTTGCTCTTTGGTATAAATGGCATCAGCACTAGAGATGATCAAACCTTTTGAAATGTGATTCCATCACATTCGGCAAATGTTTCACAAACATTCAATTCACAACAAAAATATCCGTTGAGAATTGCGAGTAATCCAATTGCCTTGAAAAGGTATGTAAAAACACTCTGCAGACTGTACAGTATAATTATATGTATTTATCAAGAGATGGAGAAGGTGTAGGATGGAAAGGTAGAGGTAGAATAAGTGGATAAGGAGATGAAAGTGGAGGGGTTGAGAGGGTGAAAGGGAGAGAAGAAAGTTTTTACATTTCCATGTTACTTTTTAATACAAATAGAGCAAAGTATATAATTATAATTTAGTTTAACTATAATTAAACAGGCACTATTTCTGCCATCTACCCTATCTCTTTGCATCGCAAAAAGCTACTCTTATTTTTTTTTGCATTTTTTTATACATGTTACTGACTGAAGTACTAAACAAACGCTTTAGGAACTCTTTTCCTGTCTTTGTGCTTCTATTGCTGAGTTGAAAATCCTCTGCCAAACCTAAAATCACCCAAAAATGTCTTCTAGCAGCTTGAGAAGCTCTGGATAGAGACAGAAAGGCACACAAAATAGTGCAGCCATCTATCATAGGATACTGTAAGTATAAGGGATGGTTGCGCTTACCTGAAGGTTCAGTTACAACACTGATAAAAGCAGAGAAAGCTGCTTCTGTGCCCCATGGCTGGAGGAAATGGTTCTTCCAGATGTATAATGGCAAAAACGGAAACTGGCTAGTTTACACAGAGGAGTATGCTGCGAGAATCATGAGTCTTGGGATTCCAAATCAGTTTTTATTAATCTCAACATGCTTGGGCGCCTGAGAGTTTTTTTCTCAAAGTATAAAACAAAGAATACAGGGTACAGCAACTGGAGGCTTTAACCCCTTCACCTCCAGACAATTTTCCATTTTCCCATTCTCGTTTTTTCCTTGCCTTATTGAAAAACTCATAACTTTTTTATTTTTCTGTCAACATAGCTATATAATAATAATAATAATAATAATAATCTTTATTTTTATATAGCGCTAACAGATTCCGCAGCGCTTTACAGTTTTGCACACATTATAAGGGCTTGTTTTATTGGGATGAGTTATACTTTTGGTTGGCCTCATTTATTTCATCATGTATGCACTGAATAGTGGGGAAAAAAATTCCAAGGACATTGAAATTGCAAAAATAGTGCCGTTCCACAATTTTTTTTTACATTTATTTACCAAGTTTACTATATGGTAAAAGTGACCTGGCATTATCTAGCAATATGATTCTCCCAACAATTCAGAAATATTTTTTTTAAATTTTTTTTTGTCGCTGTTTTCCTAGACTCGCAATGTTTTTAATTTTTGAGCTATGGAGTTATGGGAGGGCTTATTTTTTGTGTCCTGTGATGCCATTTTTACTATTTTGATATAAATACAATGCTTTGATTGCCTCTTACTACATTTTATTGCAATGTCACAAAAAAAAATCGTAGTTCTGGCATTTTGATCTTCTTTTTCATTATGCCATTAACTAATCGGATTAATTTATTTTATATTTTGATAGATTGGACTTTCATGAATGCAGCAATACCTGATATGAGTGTTTTAAATTTTTTTAATTGTTTTGTTTTTAATGGAGTAAAAATGGGTTTATTTAAAATTATGTGTTTTATTATTTTTTTCGTATTTTTTTACTTTTTTTTAACTTTTCACTGCCTTTAATAGTTTCCTAAGGGGACTTGAAGCTGCAATCATTTAATTGCTTATGCTATGTATAGCTAAAATTACAATCTCCTATGAATGCCAGTTAAATGCAGGCTTCCACAGGAGGATCTTAACAATATGCAATGCAAACCCATTAGTGCCCCATGAACACTTCACGTGCTCACCCATGGGCATACAGAATGACGCACTCCCTTCCAGAGTGTGTTAAATGTCACTTTTAGAGTTGGACATTGGCATTTAACACCTTAGCTGCCATAAGCGGAGCTCCATGTATAAAGATAAATCGTGTGCACAGCCTGAAAGGTGCCAGAGTAGGTTCCTACACCGTGAAGATAATGAAAAGAGAACTCGGCACTCAACTTAGCGAAAAGGGTAAATATTTATTGTAGTCCACGGTAGTGAAACGTTTTGGTCCTAAAGGTGTCTACCACCTGCCTACAGCACAATAGGTTCTGGTACTTTTCTCCACTGACATTATATTGTCTAATAATAACATAATACTATTTTGTGATTACCAGTCCACAATAGAATATGCTTTGATACACATCTCTAACATGGATTATAAGGTATATATTTTCATAATTTCCATGCACATGTGGGACCATTTAGTTACAGACAAATAATGACCGCATGCGGCTCATATCTCTTCAAGATATTGATTTATCAGAATCTGCCTATATTTTTATACTTATTTGCCGTATTAAGATATGGTGCAATCACTTGTCTATTATACTTTACACCGGTATGTCTCTGCATTTATTAACAGTTTCTTTCTTTTCCTCTAGAGCCGCTTGTACTAAAAGAATTGTCTGTGGATCCTCTGCTCAGCTATCCACCTTTGAGCACGTCACCTCACTTGCTATTAACCTCCTCATACCGGAATCCCTCTCAGCACTTACTCTAGAACGCAATTTTCTTCCTGTGACACGCACGGCCATCAGTTTCCGCCCATGACTCTCCCAGTTCTCACACCCACCACCGCTATTGGCTAGGCTAAATCACTAGTCCCGCCCTTTCCCCTTTTTAGTCTCTAATGCTGAGTCTGCCTTCACTGCACAAGGACCAGCGGCGGATACCACGTCCCTCCCACGGCATGCAGCGGAGACCTGACTTAAAACTCTCACCCAGGTATGATCACTGCCGGTTAGTACACCGGATCTATTCCCTTATATGCCTCCACTACTGGATGAATTGAATGAGGCTTTTGTTTTCAGATACTCACCTTTAACCCTTACTTTGGAGATCTACCTGGTATGTCATACCTTTGATATTTTTGATCACGGGCCGCTGTCACTTTTTCTCATTATGTCTTATCACCACCAGATCCCAACAGTATCTACGGCTTACCTCTGAATTGGGTATTTCTACCCCCTCCCGGTACTTAATGGTACGTCTTATTTTCTGTGCTATATCACCCTCACGTCTTAGGCCTCTTTCACACATCCGGCGGGCGCCTTGCGGCGCCCCCGGCATTTTCCCGCAGCGCCGCATCTGAAAATCTGATGCGCCGCATGCAGCTTTTTTCGCATTGACATGCATTAGCGCCGGATGGCGCCGCATGTCAATGCGTTGCATGCGGTTTTGTCCGGATGCAGCGCAAATGTACATTGCGGCGTCCGGAAAAAACGCTGCATGTAACGTTTTTTGTTTTTGCCGGATGGTCTCTTATCTCTCCAAGCATCAGAGACCATCCGGCAAAAAAAACGCATTTTGGGCGCCGGAAGTGTGAAAGCTTTTCACATGCGGCGCTGCGGCAAAATGCCGGGGGCGCCGCCAGGCGCCCGTCGGATGTGTGAAAGAGGCCTTATCTGGTCTGAAGAGTCTGTCCCTAACTATTTGAGGACTAGCATACTTCTATATAAAGATGATTTTCTCTAGTAAACCACGTTCATATTATACTATTGTACATACCTTGGTTATATTATTATGTTTTCTTTGCAATTTTACTTTTATCTTTATTGTAAGAATTTTGAAAATCCTTTTTGTTTTTGTATTACATATATGTAGTGGCTGATGAAGGTCCGAAATTTAGGACCGAAACGTTTTACTACCGTGGACTACAATAAATATTTACCCTTTTCGCTAAGTTGAGTGCCGAGTTCTCTTTTCATTATAAGCGGAGCTCCAGTCCACCTGTAGCAGTTAAAGGTACATGATGGATGGCTTATTAAATCAGCCATCATATGCTGGAAAAGATGCAGTTTTGGCGAGCGAGCCTGCATCAAAGGCAGATACACGAATTTTTACATACATGTAAATCAATGGCTGACTAGGATAAAATAGCTCTAAGAAGCATAAGAAATTACCCTAAAGAGATGGGGGTGAGAGTTTCTCATACTTCTTGAAATTATTTTATCCTATTTGAAGCTTCCAGTTGTTGTACCCTGCACACTTGTTTTTTATTCTTTGAGAAAGGTGTCAGTCCGGTGCAGAAAATTTGGTATTAACAAAAACCGAATCAGAAGACTCTTCATTCCCACAGCACAACCTGCATAAATGTGCCAGTTTTCATTTTTGTGGGGATTGCCTGCCAGTCACTGAAATGCCATAGCCATCTTGGAAGTAGCATTACTGTGATTGGCTGTCCGCATTACCTCATCAGAGATTATAAAAAGACCGGCGCCTGCACACTTGGCACACTGATGCCTTTGTACAGCCCAGAGACAGGTCTTATTGGAGAGAGTTCTTGTCCAGGCCTGTGTGAACAGTTTTAGGAATCTGAGTCCTCTAGTGGTCATACTAAAAGCCTTTCTTAGGGCTACTCTTGTGTTTTGCTGTTTCTATGCTATACATTCTGCATTTAGCCTAGGGCAGCTGGTGCAGCAGGGAGAGTAACTGAAAGTGAGATTAACGTCATTGCAGTCCATTGCTTATATATAGCTGCTACAGGTGATCAGATTTTTTTGTGAATAAAATTATTGTATTGTCAGCCATAGAGTTTAAAGTGCTTTGTGTGAAATTACTGTAATTTGAACTTTGTATAAAATGCTTGGTCTGCTACAGGTAACCACATTTTTTGTTCCAAAAATTGACTATTGTAATCAACACAGTTTAAAATGCTATGTGTGAAATTATGATGATTTGAAAAAAAAAACACTTGGCCTGCTTCATGTGACCAAACTTTTTTGTTCCAAAAATTGACTGCTGTTATCCATTCCAATAAACATGCTTTGTGTGAAATTACAGTAGTTTGAAATGTAAAAACAAAAAAATGCTGGGCTTGCAACAGGTGACCAATTTCTTTTCTTCCAAAAATTGGCTATTGTCATCAATTCTTAAAGAGAATGTGTCAGCAGGTTAGTGCAATCCCATCTGAGAGATGCATGATGTAGATAAACAGAATCTAAATTCTGCACAGTATCACTAAATTTACTTGGTGTAGCAGTTCTGACTCATAGTTTTAATGAAGCAGAGCTGATAAAGCTAACTCCGCCCACCCCAGACTCTGTATGTACATTGAATACATTAATAATGTATGCAGAATGGGGGGACAGCCAATTAAGTGTACATGTGGGTAAGTTAACTGACCAATTGATTCCTGTGGCAAGGGTAAACACCATGTCTAATCTTGGCAATCCTATAAATGGGCAATAGGTGGTTTAAAATCAAGGCACACAAGGTAAGATTAATGTTTTCTAGCAGAAAACTTGAAATTTTATTTTATAATAGAAATTTATCTGAAAAATGGGTTGCTGAATCCTTTAAATTGGTATTGCATTTTTTTAAATGTGGACCCAATACAGTTACAATCAAAGTAAGATAGCAAAGACAGACAATATTAACCATACTTTGCTCCAGTTCTGTTTCTCAATCGTTTTGAATGTTTCTGTATTTTTGTTGCATGTCATGCTATGTCAACATTACTGCTGCTGCAACCTCTCATCGGTTTCATTTATTTGGTACAGTGTGAGTGCACCAACATTATCATGTGCTGTCAATTCAGTATGATTTATTCAATATTACACACTGAAATTAACAAGTTTGACATAGTTACTACATCACCTGATGTGGTGCTTTCTGATTTAAAAGGAACATTTTATATAGTAGATGATTGTAACATTGTCACCATATAGAATATGGAAGTGAAGTTAATAGGTAGGAGAATACCTATTCAAAACTTAATAGTTGTAACTAGAGTTGAGCGATACTTTCCGATATCCTAAAGTATCGGAATCGGAATGGTATCGCCGATATCCACAAAAATATCGGCGATACCCGATACCGATACCGGAAGTCCCATGTAAGTCTATGGGAACAAAATATCGCAACTAAAAAAAACTCATTCTTTCCTTGTAAACACTAAATATACACACATAGAATACATATATATATATATACATGTCATTGTGACAATATATATACATATATGTATAGTTTATACACTTCTACATAGTAAAATATCCTCTCATTCAATTGCCGGGTAAAGCCGGCTTCAGTGAAAAGACAGAAGCACCCGACATGAAATGACACTTGGTGTACATAGGGTTAACCATGTCTTTTCATGTCGTTTGCTATCTGATTTGCACAAACAATTAAATCAGACTATGTGTGCAAAATTTCACACCTGTAGGGGTTAATTAAAGGTGTAAATTCGTTGTAAAAAAAACGGACTTTTTTTGCTACGAATTTACACCTTTAATTAACCCCCTACAGGTGTGAAATTTTGCACACATAGTCTGATTTAATTGTTTGTGCAAATTAGGCTGGAGTCACACACAACCACAAAAATCGGTCCGTTTTAGACGGTCAACAATCGGATCAAAATAAAAACATCACACATCCTTCTGGCATCCGATTTTCCTTCAAAGATGCGATTTAATCGCATGTGTGTGTACCTTGTAACATCCGATTTTCATCCGACTTGCGAGATTTTCTCGCAGGCTTGCAAAACTGACATATAATGGATCCAAAAGAATAGTATTTAAATGCCAAAAGAAAGAATAGATATATACACAATATATATATATATATATATATATATATATATATATATATATGTCATTGTGACATATATATATATATATACATATATTTATAGTTCTTACACTTCTACATACTGTTATAGCCGCTAATTCAATTGCCGGCTTCAGTGAAATCACAGAAGCCGACATGAAATGATACATTGTTTCCACACATTTAACCATGTAATTTCATGTATTTTTATATATGTTTGAAACATACAATTACATGAGTATATGTGTGCTAAATTTCAGACATGTAGGGGTTAATTAAAGGTGTAAATTCGTTAAAAAAAAATGCGTGGGCTCCCGCTGTATTTTCTCCACCAGACAGACAAAGCAAGCGAGTGGGGGCAGATAATAATAGCCTAGGGAGGGTACATTTTTTTTGTGCCCCCCCCTGGCTACTAACATCTGCCCCCAGACACCCCAGAAAGGGCAAATCTATAATTAGATTCGCCCTTTCTGGCACTTTGCCCGTCTATTCCCATTGCCCTGTAGCGGTGGCGAATGGGTTAATAAGGGGTTAAAATGACCTTGCAATTGAAAGGTCACTTTAAGCCAGGTTAATAATTGATAGCTGTCAATTAGGCAACTATCAATTATTAATCCTATTGTATGAAAGAAAAATCAAACACACACACTTTAATAAAAAATAAGTTTAATTAAATAATCACACAGTTTTTGACCATATTTTATTTTCCTGCTAAAACCATTTCCTGTAATAAAAATAAAATAAAAAAGCAAAATTATACTTACCAATCCGATGTACAGTCAGGTCCCACGGTGTAATCCATCAGAAAGGGTTAACAGGTTACAGGTCGCAGAGAGCTAATAATGCTGTCTCAGACCTGTATTCCCCTGAATGAATAACTTCCTCTCCCAGCGAAAGTAGAGGAATAGATTCATGAATGGAGCTTAATTGATTTCTTGCCAATTTAACTGTAGTGACCTGACCTAAAGGGAAAGTGGACACAATCAATTAAGCTTCATTCATGAAACACATCCTCTCCTGTCGCCAGGAGAGGAACTTATTCATTCATGAGCTTTGAGCTGAGCATGCAGGATTACTTGCACTGCTTGGCTCAAAGCTAGTTAACCCTTTGTGAAGGATTACAGCGTGGGACGTGACAGATCGGCGGAATAGGTAAGAATAATGTTGTTTTATTTCTTTTTCTTTATTTTAGGAGATCAATGGCTTCGCACGGATTAAGTGTAAAATAAAATATGGTCAAAAAAATGTGTTTTTATTTCATTAAAATTATTTATTCTTAAAGTGTGTGTGTTTTTTTATTTACTTCAATAGGATTAATAATTGATAGTTGTCTAATTGACAGCTATCAATCATTAACCTGCCTTAAGGTCACCTTTCAATTGCAAGGTGACAGTAAGGTGAGATTAACCCATTCGCCACCGCTACAGGGCAATGGGAATAGACGGGCAAAGTGCCAGAAAGGGCGAATCTAATTATAGATTTGCCCTTTCTGGGGTGTCTGGGGGCAGATGTTAGTAGCCAGGGGGGGCACAAAAAAATGCACCCTCCCTGGGCTATTATTATCTGCCCCCACTCGCTTTGCTTTGTCTGTCTGGTGGCGAAAATACAGCGGGAGCCCACGCATTTTTTTTCAACGAAATTACACCTTTAATTAACCCCTACATGTCTGAAATTTTGCACAAATACACTCATGTAATTGTATGTTTCAAACATATATAAAAATACATGAAATTACATGGTTAAATGTGTGGAAACAATGTATCATTTCATGTCGGCTTCTGTGATTTCACAAAACCCGGCAATTGAATTAGCGGCTATTACAGTATGTAGAAGTCTAGGAACTATAAATATATGTATATATATATATGTCACAATGACATGTATATATATATATATATATATATATATATATATATATGTGTTCTATGTGTATATATCTATTCTTTCTAGTCTTTATTAAAGCTGTCAGTGTGATTTTACAGTATAGGCGGGGATGAATTGCCGGCTTTTCTAAAGGACACCGATGCGATTTCATCGCAAGTCACACAGTGTGGTCCGTTTGTAATCAGATTTTTCATCGCTCCCATAGACTTGCATTGGCGATTGTCGACCGACAATCGGTGACAATCGCAGCATGCTGCGATTGTACACGGACGTTTAAAACGGACACAAAAAATCTGATACTGGGAGCTGCTCCATAGATTAACATAGGTCCGACTGCAATGCGATATTTCATCGCATTGCAGTCGTCCGATTTTGTCGCCAGTGTGACTCCGGCCTTAGATAGCAAAGGACATGAAAAGACATGGTTAACCCTATGTACACCAAGTGTCATTTCATGTCACCCGACATGAAATGACACTTGGTGTACATAGGGTTAACCATGTCTTTTCATGTCCTTTGCTATCTAATTTGCACAAACAATTAAATCAGACTATGTGTGCAAAATTTCACACCTGTAGGGGTTAATTAAAGGTGTAAATTCGTTGTAAAAAAAACGGACTTTTTTGCTACGAATTTACACCTTTAATTAACCCCTACAGGTGTGAAATTTTGCACACATAGTCTGATTTAATTGTTTGTGCAAATTAGATAGCAAAGGACATGAAAAGACATGGTTAACCCTATGTACACCAAGTGTCATTTCATGTCGGGTTCTGCATTTTCACAAAAGCCGGCAATTGAATTAGCGGCTATTATACTATGTAGAAGTGTATGAACTACAAATATAAATATATATATATATGTGTCACAAATTCAATGACATGTATATATATATATGAGGTGTAAAATTGCTGAAAAAAAATGCGTGGGCTCCCGCCCTATTTTCGCAACCAGACAGACAAAGCCAGTGAGTGGGGGCAGATAATAATAGCCCAGAGAGGGACCATTATTTTTGCCCCCCCCGGCTACTAACATCTGCCCCCAGACACCCCAGGAAAGACAAATCTATAATTAGATTCGCCCTTTCTGGCACTTTGGCCGTCTATTCCCATTGCCCTGTAGCGGTGGCGAATGGGTTAATATGGGGTTAAAGCCACCTTGCTATTGAAAGGTGACCTTAAGCCAGGTTAATAATTGAGAGCTGTCAATTAGACAACTATCAATTATTAATCCTATTGCATGAAATAAAAATAAAACACACACACTTTAATTAAAAATCATTTTAATGAAATAAAGACACATGTTTTTGACCATCTTTTATTTTACTGCAAAAACCATTTCCTGTAATAAAAATAAAATAAAAAAGCAAAATTATTCTTACCTATCCCATGCACAGTCAGGTCCCACGGTGTAATCCTTCAGAAAGGGTTAATGTTTACTGCAGGGACCGCAGCTAATGCTGCAGCCTCACAGTAAACCCCAAATGAATGAGTTCCTCTCCTGCCTGACAGGAGAGTAAAGGCTGGGTGTCACATAACGATACACCAGCGATCCCGACAACGATATGCACTTGTCAGGATCGCTGGTGTATCGCTACATGATCGCTGCTGAGCTGCCAAACAGGCAGCGATCTGGGACAGCGACACTGCGGGTAACATCGCTTAAGGGCCCGTCTCACATAGCGATATCGCTACCGAGATCGCTGCTGAGTCACTAGTTTTGTGACGCAGCAGCGAGCTCACCAGCGATATCGCTGTGTGTGACATTCAGCGACGATCAGCCCCCCTGCCGGGTATCGCTGATCGTCGCAGAAATGTCAGGACCTTTTTTTGATCGCTGGTTTCCCTCTGACAGGCACGCATCGCTGCGTGTGACAGGCGGGAGACCAGCGATCCGCGGGTAACCAAGGTACACAGCGGGTTTCCAGGCACCGCGCAGCGCTTGGAAACCCGCTGTGTACCTTGGATACCAGCTCCCTGCATCAGGGCGCTGGTATCCAAGGTACACAGCGGGTTTCTAGGCACAGCCCCGCGCCTGGAAACCCGCTGTGTACCTTGGTTACCAGCGGATCGCTGGTCTCCCGCCTGTCACACGCAGCGATGTGTGCCTGTCAGCGGGAAACCAGCGATCAAAGGTCCTGACATTTCAGCGACGATCAGCGATACCCGGCAGGGGGGCTGATCGTCGCTGAATGTCACACACAGCGATATCGCTGGTGAGCTTGCTGCTGCGTCACAAAACTAGTGACTCAGCAGCGATCTCGGTAGCGATATCGCTATGTGAGACGGGCCCTTAAGTGGAAAGCTTAATTGATTGCTTTCCACTTTCACTTCAGGTCAGCCAGGGACACAATCAGTGACGTCAGAGGGAACTGATTAACAAAAATAGGGGTTCCCTTCGAAAAAAAAATGGCGTGGGGTCCCCCCTATTTTTGTTAACCAGCCAGATGAAGCAGACCGCTGAGGCCTGGATTTTCAGGCTGTTAAGGAGCCAAGATCCATGGACCTTGCCAGCCTGATAATACCAGGCCACAGCAGTCTGTATATCTTGGCTGATTAACAAAAATAGGGGATCCCCTCGAAAAAAATTGGCGTGGGGTCCCCCCTATTTTTGTTAACCAGCCAGATGAAGAAAACCGCTGAGGCCTGGATTTTCAGGCTGTTAAGGAGCCAAGATCCATGGACCTTGCCAGCCTGATAATACCAGGCCACAGCAGTCTGTATATCTTGGCTGATTAACAAAAATAGGGGATCCCCTCGAAAAAAATTGGCGTGGGGTCCCCCCTATTTTTGTTAACCAGCCAGATGAAGAAAACCGCTGAGGCCTGGATTTTCAGGCTGTTAAGGAGCCAAGATCCATGGACCTTGCCAGCCTGATAATACCAGGCCACAGCAGTCTGTATATCTTGGCTGATTAACAAAAATAGGGGATCCCCTCGAAAAAAATTGGCGTGGGGTCCCCCCTATTTTTGTTAACCAGCCAGATGAAGAAAACCGCTGAGGCCTGGATTTTCAGGCTGTTAAGGAGCCAAGATCCATGGACCTTGCCAGCCTGATAATACCAGGCCACAGCAGTCTGTATATCTTGGCTGATTAACAAAAATAGGGGATCCCCTCGAAAAAAATTGGCGTGGGGTCCCCCCCTATTTTTGTTAACCAGCCAGATGAAGAAAACCGCTGAGGCCTGGATTTTCAGGCTGTTAAGGAGTCAAGATCCATGGACCTTGCCAGCCTGATAATACCAGGCCACAGCAGTCTGCATATCTTGGCTGATTAACAAAAATAGGGGATCCCCTCGAAAAAAATTGGCGTGGGGTCCCCCCTATTTTTGTTAACCAGCCAGATGAAGCAGACCGCTGAGGCCTGGATTTTCAGGCTGTTAAGGAGCCAAGATCCATGGACCTTGCCAGCCTGATAATACCAGGCCACAGCAGTCTGCATATCTTGGCTGATTAACAAAAATAGGGGATCCCCTTGAAAAAAATTGGCGTGGGGTCCCCCCTATTTTTGTTAACCAGCCAGATGAAGCAGACCGCTGAGGCCTGGTTTTTCAGGCTGGTAAGGATCCAATATCCATGGACCTTGCAAGCCTGATAATACCAGGCCACAGCAGTCTGCTTAGCTTGGCTGGTTAACAAAAATAGGGGATCCCCTCGAAAAAAAAACGGCGTGGGGATCCCCCCTATTTTTGTTAACCAGCCAAGTAAAATGCAGACTGCTGCGGCCTGGTATTAAAAGACTGTCAAGGCCCATGGATTTTGGCCCTCAACAGCCTGATAATACCAGGCTACAGCAGCCCCACATTTGGCGCATCAAAAGATGTGCCAATTGTGGCACTTTACCCGGCTCTTCCCACTTGCCCTGTAGCGGTGGCAAGCGGGGTAATAAGGGGTTATTGTCACCGTTGATTGCACGGTGACAATAAGCCCGGTTAATAATGGATAGGCGTCAATAAGACACCGATCCATTATTAATCCGAAAGTTATTAAATGTATAAAAAAAAGACACAGCAAGAAAAAAGTCTTTTAATGAAATAAAAGAGACAACACAGTTTTCATTTCTTTTATTGTACTCTCATTCCTGCGACGCCATCGATCTCCTGTAAAAAAAGAAAAAAAAAAAACCAACAGTATACCACCTGTCCGACGCAGTCCATAACGACAGTCCCACGACGATCCAGCTCTGCTACATCGCAATGACAGGCAGAGCCTGTCATTGCAACGCAGCACAGCTGATTACCTGCTTCCCCGGCGGTGACGTCATCGGACTGACTGCTTTACGGCCGGGATTACCCAGCAGTCACTGCAGTTATCGCGAGAAACTGCATGTGACCGCCGGGGAAAGAAGATGGCGGCCATGAAGCAGTGCAGGACGTGACCGCCGGAGATCTTCTGCCGGGTAAGTGCCGCTGACTCCTGACAGACCCGACCGACGGACACTGACAGTGACAGTGACAATCCCGATTCCGGTATCCGATAAGACGAAAATATCGGAACTCGGAATCGGAATTCCGATACAGCTAATATCGGCCGATACCCGATATTTGCAGTATCGGAATGCTCAACACTAGTTGTAACTGATCATGATACTCTTGACCCTACAGATAGATGCCCTTGACCAGCTTTCACTTTTAGGGTGTCAGTTAAGTCAATTCTTAAATCTACAGGAAATTAAGCTGGAAAGAGCAGTATAAAACTTAAATTAACAAAAGAATATAAAGTGAGATTGGATTTGATGAAATTGTACCAAAGCCAACATAGGTCAAACTAAGCCAAGATTTAAACTACAATAAAAAAAGAAAATTCAGAAATAAGAAATAAAGTTCAAGAAACTAAATGAAAATCAAGAGAGTAAAAATATACAGCTGGGATTGAAATCAAGAAACAATCAGACCGAATAATGTGTTAAGACAAAATTTCAATGAAAACTTCAGACAAAAAGTGATTGTGAAAGGATGGAAAACTGATAATTGTGGAGTTAAAAGAAGTACTTCAGGTACAAATCAACAACTTTCTTGTTTGTGTACTCAGGGGGAACAACAGAGCATAAAATAAGTTGTATGTTGCCAGCAAACACCTGTTTGGATCAAAATAGTTGTTTATTAAAAAGCACTTATCTCAAAAACAGTTAATAGTTTAAAATTTCACAGAATTATAAGATTTCTACAGATAATGTAATCACTATGATAACAGAAAGTTATTTTAAGGAAATGTCATATTTAATTCAATGCACCCATAACAGGGGTAGATCAGCTACTTAAATGATCTACTGCACTATGTTTAGTTTGCCTTGAAGTTAACAAAATTAAGTCCCTCGTGGCAAATATGCTGAAATTAAAATATGCATACGTAATCAGCTTACAAGTCTAATTACCAGAAAAGTGAATACAAAGATTACTTACTGCAGGATTATGCTTTTTATTTTAAGTTAATCATTATTTATCCTTAAAGACATAGTATATATCACATTTAAAATGATGAGTGGCAAAATGTAATGATGTAAACCTGGAAAACCTTTGTCAACTATACATTTTCCCTATAAAATGTGATGTACTTCATTAAGTATGAATAAAGTAACATTTAGATTAAAGTAAAATTTAGATTACATCAATTAAAAGTATCAAGTAAAGACGACCAAATCGCCCAGCTGCAATTCAACTTGAAGTTGAATTTCACAAACGACCCCACTTAATTCAAATAATTTGCCATACGATTAGTGATGAGAGAATACATGTGGCTCTATTCGTTACTCACGCGAATAGTACACTTTTATTCGTTACTCGACGAGTAATTTGATATTCATCTCGGTATATTCAAGTGATCTGCCCAGCATGTTTGGCGCTTTATTTGCAGCCAAGGAACATGCTGGGCTTGCTTGCCAATCACAGTAATGCCGGCACCATCTTTGGTATGGAATTACTGTGATTGGCTGGCCTTACAGCATCATAGGGGATATTTAATCAACCATCTTGCGCACATTTCAGCCGGAAAAACCGTAGGGAGAGCATAGTGTGAGCGTAGGGACAGTGAAAAGAGCATATAGGGTGAGCTTGTGATTCCAAAAACTCTTAAGAGCTCATGATGATGAAGATTAGTTCTTTGTTAGGTGGTGAGAGAGTTAACCCCTTAGTGACAGAGCTAATTTGGTACTTAATGAACAAGCAAATTTTTACAATTCTGCTCACTGTCACTTTATGATGTTATAGCCCTGGAACACTTCAATGTATGCCACTGATTCTGAGATTGTATTTTCAAGACATACTGTACTTCATGATAGTGGTAAAATTTCTTTGATCTAACGAGTTTATTTATGAAAAAAACAGAAATTTGGCAAAAATTTATACAATTTTGCAATTTTCAAACTTTTAATTTTTGTACGCTTAGGCTGGGGTCACACTTGCGTATGACAAGAGCATTGGATGCGATATGCTAATCACCCTCGGCTCCTGCTCTGCTGCGTCAGGAAGCCGAGGGTCCTGCTACTGTGCTCCAAGCTTCTCGAACAGAGCGGACCGGAGCACAACTGAGGCAGAGAAACTACTTTCTCTATAGCCTCCATTGCCGGCGTCAGCTGTTTCACTCGAACCCATAGACTTATATGGGTGCGAGTGTGCCAAGACTTGGCTGAGTGTCGGTGACGATCATTTCACTCACACGTAGAATTTGGCCGAGATAAAAAATGGTGATTGTAGCTGCCCCATAGGTTAATACTTGTCCGAGTGCTAGGCAATGTTTTATCGCGCAGCACTCGTCCCTATTCATCACTAGTCTGACTCCAGCCTTAAACAGAGTGTGGTGTCACACAAAATAGTTAATAAATAACATTTCCCACTATCAAATTTACATCAGCACACTTTTGGAAACATACTTTTTTTGTTAGGACGTTATAAGGGTTAAAATTTGACCAGCGATTTCTCATTTCTCCAACTAAGTTTACAAAACCATTTTTTTAGGGACCACCTCACATTTGAAGTAAGTTTGGGGGATGAATATAACAGAAAATACCCAAAAGTGACACCATAATAAAAACTGCACCCCTCAAGGTGCGCAAAGCCATATTGAAGAAGATTATTAACCCCTTACTGCCATGGGCCCGTATGACCATGGACGGGATAGTACGTCTCGTGCGATCGGACGCGCTCCCGGGGGGAGCGCAGCCGATCGCGGCCGGGTGTCAGCTGATTATCACAGCTGACACCCATGACTGTGTGTCAGGAGCGGTCACGGACCGCTCCCGGCACATTAACCCCTTGCACACCGCAATCAAACATGATCGCGGTGTACTGGGGGCACAGGGGAGGATCGCGCAGGGTGGGGGCTCCCTGCGCGCCCCCCTGAGACCCTCAGAGCAGCGCGATGTGATCGCGCTGTTCTGAGGGCTTCCTCCCTCCCAGGACCCGGATCCAAGATGGCGCCGGGGTCCTGGAGGGAGGCGGCTACCTCAGTGCCTGCCGAGAGCAGGCACTGAGAAGCCTGCTGCACTGCCTGAGCGAACGCTGGTGTGACAGAGTGCTGTGCACACTGTCACACCAGCGATCTGATAAAATACAGTGATGTCCCACCCTGGGATAAAGTAAAAAAGTTAAAAAAATAAAAATAAACATGTTTTAAAAAAAAATCCAAGATAAATAAAAAATATATGTATATATTCCCCAATAAATTCACTTCTTCCTGTAAATAAAAAAACAAAGCAATAAAAATACACATATTTGGTATCGCCGCGTCCGTAATGACCCCCCCTATAAAATTGTCCCACTAGTTAACCCCTTTAGTGAACCCCTTAAAAAAAAAAAAAAAACGAAGCAAAAAATCAATGCTTTATCATCATACCGCCGAACAAAAAGTGGAATAACACGCGATCAAAAAGACCGATATAAAAAACATGGTACTGCTGAAAACGTCATCTTGTCCCGCAAAAAACAAGCCATCATACAGCATCATCAGCGAAAAAATAAAAAAGTTATAGCTCGCAGAATAAAGCGATGCAAAAATAATTATTTTTTATATAAAAATGTTTTTATTCTATAAAAGCGCCAAAACATGAAAAAATGATATAAATGAGGTATCGCCATAATCGTACTGACCCGAAGAATAAAACTGCTTTATTAATTTTACCACACGCGGAACGGTATAAACGCCTCCCCCAAAAGAAATTCATGAATTGCTGATTTTTGTTCATTCTAACCTCCCAAAAATCGAAATAAAAAGCGATCAAAAAACGTCACGTGCTCAAAAATGGTACCAATAAAAACGTCAACTCGTCCCGCAAAAAATAAGACCTCACATGACTCTGTGGGCCAAAATATGCAAAAATTATAGCTCTCAAAATGTGATGATGCAAAAACTATTTTTGCAATAAAAAGCGTCTTTTAGCGTGACAGCTGCCAATCATAAAAACCCGCTATAAATAGTAAATCAAACCCCCCTTTATCACCCCCTTAGTAAGGGAAAAATAATAAAATTAAAAAAAAAGTATTTATTTCCATTTTCCCGTTAGGGTTAGGGTTGCGGCTAAAGTTAGGGTTAGGGTTGGCGCTAAAGTTAGGATTAGGGTTAGGGTTGGGATTAGGGGTGTGTTAGGGTTAGGTTTGTGGTTAGGGTTGGGACTAGGGTTAGGGGTGTGTTGGGGTTAGGGTTGGAGTTAGAATTGGGGGGTTTTCCACTGTTTTGGCACATCAGGGGCTCTCCAAATGTGACATGGCGTCTGATCTCAATTCCAGCCAATTCTGCGTTGAAAAAGTCAAACGGTGCTCCTTCACTTCTCAGCTCTGCCATGCGTCCAAACAGTAGTTTATCCCCACATATGGGGTATCAGCGTACTCTGGACCCCAAGAGTTATTGTGCAATTTGTCCTATTTCATCTGTTACCCTTGGGAAAATAAAAAACTGGGGGCGAAAATATCATTTTTGTACAAAAAAAATTTTTTTGTTTTTACGGCTGTACATTATAAACTTCTGTGAAGCACTTGGGGCTTATAGCGCTCACCACACATCTAGATAAGTTCCTTGTGGGGTCTATTTTCCAAAATGGGGTCACTTGTTGGGGATTTCCACTGTTTAGGCGCATCAGGGGCTCTCCAAATTCGACATGACGCCCCCAGACCATTCCATCAAAGTCTGCAATCCAAAACGTCACTACTTCCCTTCCGAGCCCCAACGTGTACCCATACAGTAGTTTTCTCCCACATATTGGATATCAGCGTACTCGGGACAAATTGGACAACAACTTTTGGGGTCCAATTTCTCCTGATACCCTTGTAAAAATAAAATTTTGGGGCAAAAAAATCATTTTTGCAAAAAAAAAAGATTTTTTATTTTTACGGCTGTGCGTTATAAACTTCTGTGAAGCACTTCGGGGTTCAAAGTGCTCACCACACATCTAGACAAGTTCCTTGTGGGGTCTATTTTCCAAAATGGGGTCACTTGTGGGGGGTTTCCACTGTTTAGGCGCATCAGGGGCTCTCCAAATGCGACATGACGCCCCCAGACCATTCCATCAAAGTCTGCAATCCAAAACGTCACTACTTCCCTTCCGAGCCCTGACGTGCGCCCATACAGTAGTTTTCTCCCACATATTGGGTATCAGCATACTCAGGACAAATTGGACAACAACTTTTGGGGTCCAATTTCTCCTGTTACCCTTGTGAAAATAAAATATTGGGGGCGAAAAAATCATTTTTGTAAATAAAAAAAGATTTTTTATTTTTACGGCTGTACGTTATAAACTTCTGTGAAGCACTTCGGGGTTCAAAGTGCTCACCACACAGCTAGATAAGTTCCTTGTGGGGTCTATTTGCCAAAATGGGGTCACTTGTGGGGGGTTTCCACTGTATAGGTGCATCAGGGGCTCTCCAAATGTGACATGACGCCCCCAGACCATTCCATCAAAGTCTGCAATCCAAAACGTCACTACTTCCCTTCCGAGCCCTGACGTGCGCCCATACAGTAGTTTTCTCCCACAAATTGGGTATCAGCGTACTCAGGACAAATTGGACAACAACTTTTGGGTTCCAATTTCTTCTGTTACCCTTGTGAAAATAAAATATTGGGGGCGAAAAAATCATTTTTGTAAAAAAAAAAAAAAAAAGATTTTTTATTTTACGGCTGTACATTATAAACTTTAGTGAAACACCTGGGGTTAAAAGTTCTCACCACACATCTAGATAAGTTCCTTGAGGGGTCTAGTTTCCAAAATGGTGTCATTTATGGGGGTTTCCACTGTTTAGGCAGATCAGGAGCTCTCCAAACATGACATGGCGTCCAGCCAATTCTGCGTTGAAAAAGTCAGACGGCGCTCCTTCTCTTCCAAACTCTGCCATGCACCCAAACAGTGGTTTACCCCCACATGTGGGGTATCAGCGCACTCAGGACAAATTTCACAATAACTTTTGGAGTCTTGTTACCCTTGGAAAAATAAAAATTGGGGTGAAAAGATCATTTTTGTGGAAAAAATATGATTTTTAAATTTTACGGCTCTACGTTATAAACTTGTGTGAAGCACTTGGGGGTTCAAATTGCTCACCAAAGATCTAGAAAAGTTCCTTAGGGGGTCTAGTTTCCCAAATGGGGTCATTTGTGGGGGGTTTCCACTGTTTAGGCACATCAGGGGCTCTCCAAATGCAACATGGCATCCAATCTCATTTCCAGCCAATTTTGGTTGGAAAAAAGTCAAATGGTGCTCCTTCCATTCCGAGCTCTGCCGTGCGCCCAAACAGTGGTTCCCCCCCACATATGGGGTATCAGCGTACTCAGGACAAATTGGACAACAACTTATGTGGTCCAATTTCTCCTGTTACCCTTGGGAAAAAAAAATTAGTGACTAAAAGATAATTTTTGTGGGAAAAAAATAGGATTTTTTATTTTCATGCCCGGGCATTATAAACTTGTGTGAAGCACTTTGGGGTACAAAGTGCTCACCAAAGATCTAGATAAGTTCCTTAGGGGGTCTAGTTTCCAAAATGGGGTCACTTGTGGGGGGTTTCCACTGTTTAGGCTCATCTGGGGCACTGCAAACGGAACATGACCCCCATCAACGTCTGCATTCCAAAACTTACTACTTCCTTTCCAAGCCCTGCCGTGCACCCAAACAGTTTCCCCCCCACATATGGGGTATCAGCGTACTCAGGACAAATTGGACAACAACTTTTGGGGTCCAATTTCCTTGGGAAAATTTAAAAATTTGGGACTAAAAAATCATTTTTGTGGAAAATTGTTTTTTTTTTTTTTTCACACCCAGGCATTATAAGCTTTTGTGAAACACTTGGGGGTTGAAAGTGCTCACAACAGATCTAGATAAGTACCTTAGGGGTCTAGTTTCCAAAATGGTGTCACTTGTGGGGGTTTCCACTGTTTAGGCGCATCAGGGGCTCTCCAAACACGACATGGCGTCCAATCTCAATTCCAGCCAATTTTAGTTTGAAAAAGTCAAACGGCGCTCCTTCCCTTACGAGCTCTGCCGTGTGCCCAAACAGTGGTTTTCCCCCACATATTGGGTATTGGCGTACTCAGGAGAAATTGCATAACAACCTTATCTGTCCATTTTCTCCTTTTTCCCTTGTGAAAATAAAAAAAAAGTTTGTAAAAGATCATTTTTGTGACTAAAAAGTTAAATATTCATTTTTTCCTTCCACGTTGCTTTAGTTCCTGTGAAGCACCTGAAGGGTTAATAATCTTCTTGAATGTGGTTTTGAGTACCTTGGGGGTGCAGTTTTTAGAATGGTGTCACTTTTGGGTATTTTCTGCCATATAGACCCCTCAAAGTGACTTCAAATGAGAGATGGTCCCTAAAAAAAATGGCTTTGTAAATTTTGTTGTAAAAATGAGAAATCGCTGGTCAACTTTTAACCCTTATAACTTACTAACAAAAAAAAAATTTGGTTCCAAAATTGTGCTGATGTAAAGTAGACATGTGGGAAATGTTATTTCTTAACTATTTTGTGTGATATATTTCTCTGTTTTAAGGGAATAAAAATTCAAATTTTGAAAATTGCAAAATTTTAAAAATTTTCGCCATATTTGCGTTTTTTTCAAAAATAAACGCAAGTTATATCGAAGAAATTATACTTCTATCGTGAAGTACAATATGTCACGAGAAAACAATCTCAGAATCACGAAGATCCGTTGAAGCGTTCCAGAGTTATAACCTCATAAAGAGACAGTGGTCAGAATTGTAGAAATTGGCCCGGTCATTAACGTGCAAACCACCCTTGGGGGTGAAGGGGTTATCCCTTCAGGTGCTTCACGAGGATTAAAGAAATGTGATAGGAAAATATGAACATTTTACTTTTTCACAAAAAATTTATTTTGGAACCAAATTTTTGTTATTTTCACAAAGTTAGCAGGAGAAAATGGACCACAAAATTTGTAGTGCAATCTCTCCTGAGTACGCCAAAACTCCGCATGTGGGGGAAAGCTACTTTTTGGGTGCATGGCAGGGCTCAGAAGGGAGGGAGCACAATTTGACTTTTTGAATACAAAATTTCTGAAATGTATGGTGGCACCATGTCACGTTTGGAGATCCCCTGGTATACCTAAATAGTTGAACCCCCCCATTTCTAACTCCCACACTAACCCCAGCACACCACTAATCCTAATCCCAAATTTAACCATAACCCTAACCACAAACCTAACCCTAACACACCCTTAACCCTAATCCCAACCCTATCCGTAATCATAACATACCAACAACCCAAACCCTATCCCAACCGTAACTTTAGCCCAAACCTAACCCTAGCCCAACCCTAACCCTTACTTTAGCCAAACCATAACTTTAGCCCAACCCTAACCCTAATGGAAAAATGGAAATAAATACATTGTTTTTAATTTATTATTTTTACCTAACTAAGGGGTGATATAGGGGAGTTTGATTTTTTTTATTTTGATCACTGTGATAGGGTTATCACAGTTATCAAATTGAACCAATAGGAAAAATTTCCAATTGTTGCTGGGTGCCGGCCGGCAGATCATTGTGGGCGCACTGCGCATGCTCCTGACATTTTGTTCCCAGAAGAAGATGTCGGGGGACAGGACAAGGGGATGCAGGAGGGTTCATAGACACCGGAGATACCGGGGAATCAGGGGACCCAATTTCTCTCTTGTGTGATCATATAAGAGGAGAGGGAAATTAAATGGAAAATCAGATTTTTTTTTTCCGGTCGCTGTAACACTGAGGTAGGTAAAATCCGACCCGAATCATGTTTTCTGGGGTTTCAGCTACCCCCTGTAGCTGAGACCCTGGAGAAATTCTGAATCTGGGGGGGGCGCTGTACACATTTCTCAGCAATGTTAAACAGCAGTGCTATGGCATGCAGTGGGTACAGAAAGTATTCAGACCCGTTTAATTTTTTCACATTTTTTAATTGCAGTCATTTTGTAAATTCAAAAAAGTTAATTATTTGTCTCATTAATGTGCACTCTGCACCCAATCTTGACTGAAAAAAAAATGTAGAAATTTTTTCAAATTTATTAAAAAAGATAAAAAAAAATATCACATGGTCATAAGTATTCAAACCATTTGCTCAGCATTGAGTAGAAGCACCGTTTTCAGCTAGTACAGCCATGAGTTTTCATGGGAATGATGCAACAAGTTTTTAACACCTAGACTTGAGGATCCCCTGCCATTCTTCCTTGTAGATCCTCTCCAGTTAAATCAGGTTGAATGATAAATGTTTGTAGAAAGCCATTTTCAGGTCTCTCCAGAAGTTCTCAATTGGGTTTAGGTCAGGGCTCTGGCTGGGCCAGTCAAGAATGGAAACAGTTGTTCTGAAACCTCTCGTTTGTTATTTTAGCTGTGTGCTTAGGGTTATTGTCTTGTTATTGTCTTGTTGAACCTTCGGCCAAGTCTGAGGTACAGAACACTCTGTAAGAGGTTTTCAATCCAGGATATCTCTGTACTTGGTTGCATTCATGTTTCCTTCAATTACAACCAGTCGTCCTGTCCCTGCCATTGAAAAACACCCCATAGCATGATGCTTCCACTGCCATGTTTCACTGTTGGAATTGTATTGGGCAGGTGATGAGCAGTGCCTGGTTTTCTCCAAAAACATACCACTTAGAATTATCACAAAATAGTTCTATCTTTATCTAATCAGACCAGAGAATCTTATTTCTCAAAGTTTGGGAGTCCCACATGTGTTTTTTAGCAAAATCTATTCGGGCTTTCATATGTTTGGCACTGAGGAGAGGCTTCCATCGGACTAATCTGCTTAAAGGCCTGACTGGTGGGGGGGTGCAGTGATCATTGACTTTGTGGAACTTTCTCCCATCACCCTATTGCATCTGTGGAACTCAGCTACAGTGGTCTTGGGGTTCTTCTTTACCTCTTTCACCAAGGTTCTTCTTCCACAATAGCTCAGTTTGACTGGACAGCAAGGTCTAGGAAGACTTCTGGTGGTCCAAATCTTCTTCCATTTAAGGATTATGGAGGCCACTGTGCTCTTAGGAACCTTGGGTACTGCAGAAATTCTTTTGTAACCTTGGCCAGATCTGTGTCTTGTCACAATTCTGTCTCTGAGCTCCTTGGCCAGTTCCTTTGACCTCATGGTTCTCATTTGGTCTGACATGCACTGTGAGCTGTGAGGTCTTATATAGACAGGTGTGTGCCTTTGCAACTCAAGTCCTATCAGTTTAATTAAGCACAGCTTGATGCCAATGAAAGAGTAGAACCATCTCAAGGAGGATCACATGGAAATGTACCGCATGTGACTTAAATATGAGTGTCTGAGCAAAGGGTCTGAATACTTATGACCATGTGATATTTCAGTTTCTCTTGTTTATACATTTGCAAAAATTTCTACACTTCTGTTTCTTTTCAGTCAAGATGGGGTGCAGAGTACATTATTGAGAAAAAAATGAACTTTTTTGAATTTACAAATGGCTGCAATGAAGCAAAGAGTGAAAAATTTAAAAGGGGCTGAATACTTTCCTTACCCACTGTAAGTACCCTTAACAGCTGCCTTTAAAAGTCATATTGGCGATCATTAAGGGGTTAATAAGAGGGAAAGTGAAAGGCAGGCACCTGGGTGTTATCACATCATGATTGCAAGTACTGTACATGCTGCAGATCTCTGCTAGTTTGAATTGTGTTGAATAGTTTAGGATTAGGAACAGACTGTGGGAGCAGACTGTGGGATTAGGGAGAGATAGACAAGGTTTCATCCACTACCATAATATGTTAAGCAACTCTTTAGAGCCAAATTATATTAGTTAGTAACAACATATATTTTTTTGGATCTACATAATATTTCTGTGTACCAGCATATAAAAAACTTTTTTACAGCTAAATAATATTCCTCAGTGTCAGCATATATTAATATCCTTTTAAAAAATTAATTCCTAAATAATATTCCTCACCTATTGCCTAAATAACAAATATTTATCTAGAAGTTGTGCAACTGCTGAGCTACGGAAATGTCACTATTTACCAATAATTTCCCTGAGTCTGCTATTGACATGTCTCATAAAGACAATCTAAAAGATTTATTTTAAAAATTATATTGGTTAAATAAATAGCGTATTTTTTTCAAGCAGTTTTGCGGCTGGCACAAATTGTGCAGTGATGCACAAACATAATTTACCAGTTGCAATAATTTTTCTAGGCTGGAGTCACACTAGAGAGGAATATGGATGAGTGCTATGCGATATTTCACTCAGACCAGTATTCATCAATGGGGCAGCTCCCATCACCTTATTTTTTCTCGGCCGATTTAAACGTGCGAGTGAAATCACAGCATGCTGCGATTGTCATCGACACTCGGCCGAGACTCGCCTCACACGCACCCATATAAGCCTATGGGTGTGAGTGAGTCAATGCATATCACTCAGATATCATCCAAGTGATGTGCGATGTACACAGACCCTGGCAAAGGAGGAGATAGAGAAATTCATTTCTCTGCCTCCTCCACAGCTGTGCTCCAATCCGATCTGTTCGAGAGGCTCGGAGCACAGTCGCATGACACTCAGCTCCAGCACACAGCAGAGCAGGATCCGAGGGTCATTAGCATATCAAATCTGATGCTCTCGCATTAGATGCTATACGCTGGTGTGAATCCAGCCTTATCCTGCTGTTGCTGTGTGTCAGCAAGGCAATATAAAAAGAATACAAATTTTCTATTGGTTAAATAAATAATGGTTCTTTATCTAGTAGTTTTGGGACTGGCACAAAGCCTGCTGAGATACGCAAACGTGACTATTCACCTGTAATTATCGTGAGTCTGCTGTTGCCATGTTTAATAAAGCTCATATCTGAAATAAAAATAGCCAAACATTGCTATATACAGGGAATTTGTACATAACAATTGTTAGGGTAATTGTGAAAAATAAAGCCAGGAAATTTTTCTATCATAACGCATTCAATATGAGAAAAGGTGATGTTCAGGGACGTGCATGTGGTGGTGCCTGCCAAGGGCATGTGACAGATCAGAAAGTGTATCTCGTTCTAGCTTCCTGTCAAAATTTGGTGAACGCGTAACACCACTGTCGAACACTGACAAGTGCGGGGATGTTGTGGGTTGGATGGCAGCACCATGAACTCTTCCACATGGTTACGTCTCAGTAGTCAAGTGGCTGGGACTCTGAATCCTCAAGCTGATCCTAATTCCTCCCCCCATCAAGAGTACCAGGAGTCAAATGACACCATTGCTGGCCACTCCAAGGAACTGTTTACGTTCTCTTGTAATTAGTCAGGCCTCTCAATGTGCAGCATTAAAGAGGGTTATAAAGGGATGGAGTGCAGTGATGAACAAACATTTGAGCACCCATGGCCAGGAAAAAGCCACATTCGGGAAGGTTAATTAATGTCTAAAGAAGTGAAGGATAATGATGACACACAGTTGCCGTCAAGCCAGTCTAAAATTGCAACTCATAAGGAGGATCAGATTGATGAATTGGAAGATGACGTGGTCGACGTGGAAGATGATGTGGTCGATGATGAGGCCACTGATCCAACATGGCATGGTGGCATGCCTAGTGAGCACAGCATTGCAGAGAGAATTGGATCCGTAGCACAAAAACAGGCAAGAAGAGACAGTAGTTTGACCAGAGGGACAACTCTGTCAACTGTTCACAGAGCCCCCCCACTCTGCTATATAACAGGCCAAGGGTGTGTTGTTCCCCTGTATAATACTGTAATTTGCAGCATCTGCCAAACCAAGCTAAGAGTAAAGAAAACTGCCAACCTGAGCACAACTAGCATACGAAAGCACATGGCAGCCAAGCACTCCTGTAGGTTGGCAAAACGCAGGGGTACAAAATCTTTGTCTGAGGGTGAAACCACTACCCTTTCCCCTGTGTTACTGCCTTCCCAATCTGCTTTCCAGGAAGCAGGTGCTGATGCCTTGTGCTCACAACGTGTGGTTGCATAGACACAACAGTCAGCAACCACATCCAGTTCATTGTCACAGGGCAGCGTTCAGTTGCCCTGGCCAAGAAGTTTCACAGGAAGCAGAAATATTTAACACAGGCTCAAACGCTAAATTACCACATTGCGAGATTGCTAGCCCTGGAAATGTTGCCGTTTTGGCATGTGGGAACTGAATCTTTACATGACCTCTTGGCGGTGGGAATTGTTTTTTACTTTTTGAAAACTTTGCACATTATGCAATGGTGAAACTTGTACTCCCTAGTAGAGTTGAGCGAAACAGGTTGGTCATATTCATAAGTCGACGACTTTCACCAAAGTCGAGTTTCGACACGCAAAACCCGACCATAGAGTGAAGTCGGCCATGCGGTCGTGAAAATGAGTGCCAAAGTCGGATTTCCCAGAATGCTTGCAGGCGCCTTTTTTCAGCCAATGAGCAAGGACGTACACTGTGGGCAACGAGATGACATGGGCAGCATCCATCACCATCTTACAGAAGGGCATTGATTTGGGAGGCATCATAGTGTCTATAAGCCCTGGCCGCCGACCTCCATTTTACTTCTGCCGATCTTAACAGTAGGGAGAGGTTGCTTGCTGTTTATCAGTAGGGAGAGAGTTAGAGCTGGAAAGAGAAGTTCTTCTGTGCTTGTGCTGATAGCAATTGTGCTGTACAGTTAGTATGCAGTGACAGGGGAGGATTTTCTTGCATGCAGCAGCGCTGGTTATTAGGCTGCCTGATAGCTGTATTGTATCTTTTTTTCTGCACAGTTACCGACCGTTAATTTTTTCCCACACCGTATAGAGCTGTAGGCTCCTCACACACTACCGTGTACCGGCTGGTATCACTGACAAATACATGCTGGCTATGTAACACAATTTTTGTTCCTGGCTTCCAAGTGTAATATTTCAACTGCTTATGTTTAAAGACTATGGAAAAACTACTACATTCAGCACAAACTTTGATTTTATGACCACAGGCCAGAAAATGTTGTATTTATTGTGTCAAAAAAAGGAAATTATTATATTTTCGTTCATGCGGTCTAATAAAAAACAACACTTGCATGGTAAATAGATAAAGACAATCAAAACTCACTCAAAAAGGTTCAGAAATGAGTAGTTTTTCTAGATTTGTGAGTGTACAGCAAATCGCTTAATCGAAGAAGCCCCAAATGTAGTCCCCCATCATGTTTTCGTTATACTGTCCTTGGTAATGATGTTCAAAGTCCAATATATCTTGATGAAAGCGCTCGCCTTGCTCCTCTGAGTAAGAGCCCATGTTCTCCTTGAACTTGTCAAGATGAGCGTCAAGGATATGGACTTTGAGAGACATTCTGCATCCCATTATGGCGTAATTCTTTATGAGAGTCTGAACCAACTGCGCATAGTTTTCAGCCTAGTGATTACCTAGGAAGCCATGAACCACTGCAACGAAACTATTCCAAGCTGTTTTCTCGGTCCTGTTCAGCAGCCTGGCGAACTCGTCACATTCTATGATCTTCTTGATCTGTGGTCCGACGAAGATACCAGCCTTGACCTTTGCCTCGAACAGCTTGGAAAGAGATCTTGGAGGTACTTGAAAGCAGCTGACTCCTTGTCAGGAGCCATGACAAATTGCTTGATGAGGCCTAACTTGATATGCAGTGGTGGCATCAGCACCTTCAGAGGTTTTTCCATCAATATGGCCATGTGAGGGCTTAGTTTTTGCGGGACGAGTTGTAATTTTGAAAGACTCAATTATTTTTAGCATGTCTTGTACTCGAAAACAGGAAAAAAATGTCAAGTGCAGTGAAATTTCAAAAAAAGTGCAATCCTACACTTGTTTTTTTGTTTGGCTTTTTTGCTAAGTTCACTAAATGCTAAAACTGACCTGCCATTATGATTCTCCAGGTCATTATAAGTTCATAGACACCAAACATGTCTAGGTTCTCCTTTATCTAAGTTTGCTAAAAAAAATTGCGTGATCTCCGGTTAGGTGAGAGCTTATTTTTTCCGTGCCCAGCTGACGTTTTTAATGACACGACTTTTGTGCAGATACGTTCTTTTGATTGCCCATTATTGCATTTTAATGCAATGTCGCAGCGACCAAAAAAAGGTAATTCTGACGTTTTGACTTTTTTTGTCGCAATGCCGTTTAGCAATTAGGTTAATCCTTTTTTTATTGATAGATCAGCCGATTCTGAACGAGGTGATATCAAATATGTGTATGTTTGATTTTTTTTTATTGTTTTATTTTGAATGGGGCGAAAATGGGGTGATTTGAACTTTTTTTTTTTTAAAACATTTGTTTTTACTTTTAGTATGCTTCAATAGTCCCCATGGGAGTCTAGAAGATGCCATAGCTCGATCGCCTCTGCTACATAGAGGTGATGCTCAGATCACCTTTATGTAGCAGAATTACTGCATTGCTATGAGCGCAGACAACAGGGTTGTGCTCATAGCAATCCGGCATAACAGCCATAAGGGAGACCTCTGATTGTTATGCCGATGCACCGATGACCCCCGATCACATGACGGGGGTCAGCGGTGTGCGTATTTTCGGCCGGAATAACTTGTTAAATGCCGCTGTCAGTGTTTAACAGCGGCATTTACCTACTTAATAGGCACGAGTGGATCGCGATTCCACTCGTGCCTATTGCGGGCATATGTCAGCTGTTCAAAACTGCTGACATGTCCCGGCTTTGATGCGGGCTCACTGCCGGAGCCCTCATCAAATCGGGGGGATACTGGCTACGGACGTACTATTACGTCCGAGGGCAGTAAGGGGTTAAACTGTACTCGATCTAAATCATTGAAATTCTACAAAATAAAGCACTGCCATGTAAACGAGCAGCAATTATTCACCTTACCTTCAAGAGTTTTTTTGCAATATTCGCATGTGAAATGAGGTGCCCAGGATTTGTTTTGATCCCTGACAGGCATGCCGAAATATGCCTTGTAGGCCTCGCACATCATACGACATGCTTTCACTGAATACTTTCTCACTCGTCTTTAGAAATTGTCCACACACGTTGCAAAATGTGTCTTCTGGGCGCAAACAACATCTTGATGCCATCTTAAACAAATAATTGCTCTTTAACTATGATTCGTTATTCTCTTACTCAGCAATAACATTATCCGAAATGTTGGATCGAGTCACCTGTGCTTTCATACTTGCATGACTACTATTGAACAGTCCGAGAACGTTCTAGAAAGTTCTAAAAGTTTCTAGACACTTCCAGATAATTCTGGAAAATTGTAGAAACTTCTGCACAATTCTAGCAGTTAAACAATAATCTAGAAGACTACTTCGTATTGAATAAGAATCGAGAATTTTCCCGAAAACAGACATATTTTAAAATTTCATTGTCCTGATCACAAAAGCAAAGTTTTTGTGGAACAACAACTATTTTCTATTTGTTTTTGGCATAACGGGTTAGGAAAACACACTTTGGACCCAGGAACAAAAATAAAATAAAAATTTGTTACATAGTGAGCTATCTGTGTGTGACTATGGAAATAAATACGGAGATTTAAATTTTTCCCTACACCGTATACAGCTGTCCACTTCTGATACAGTACAGTATATCTGCTCTTTGTATTACAGTGAAATCCATACTGAGAGAGCGTCTGTGTGTGACTCAGGAAATATATACGGAGATTTAAATATTCCCTACACCGTACAGTCATGGCCAAAAGTTTTGAGAATGACACAAATATTATATTTTCACATGATCTGCTGCCCACTGGTTTTTATGTGTGTTTGACAGATGTTTTTATCACAGACAGAAATATAATAATTGCAAACATATGAGTAACAAAAGCTTATATTGACAGTTAGAATGAGTTAATGCAGCAAGTCAATATTTGCAGTGTTGACCCTTCTTCTTCAGGACCTCTGCAATTCTCCCTGGCATGCTCTCAATCAACTTCTGGACCAAATCCTGACTGATAGCAGTCCATTCTTGCACAATCAATGCTTTCATTTTGTCAGAATTTTTAGGTTTTTGTTTGTCCACCCGTCTCTTGATGATTGACCACAAGTTCTCAATGGGATTAAGATCTGGGGAGTTTCCAGGCCATGGACCCAAAATCTCTATGTTTTGTTCCCTGAGCCATTTAGTTATCACCTTTGCTTTCTGGCAAGGTGCTCCATCATGCTGGAAAAGGCATTGTTGATCGCCAAACTGCTCTTGGAGGGTTGGGAGAAGTTGCTCTTGGATGACATTCTGGTACCATTCTTTATTCATGGCTGTGTTTTCAGGCAAGACTGTGAGAGAGCCGATTCCCTTGGCTGAGAAGCAACCCCACACATGAATGGTTTCAGGATGCTTAACAGTTGGCATGAGACAAGACTGATGGTAGCGCTCACCTTGTCTTCTCCGAATGAGGCGTTTTCCTGATGTCCCATACAATCAAAAAGGAGATTCATCAGAGAAAATAACTTTACCCCAGTCCTCAGCAGTCCACTACCTGTACCTTTTGCAGAATATCAGTCTGTCCATGGTGTTTTTTCTGGAGAGAAGTGGCTTCTTTGCTGCCCTCCTTGAGACCAGGCCTTGCTCCAAGAGTCTCCGCCTCACAGTGTGTGCAGATGCACTCACACCTGCCTGCTGCCATTCCTGAGCAAGCTCTGCACTGCTGGTAGCCCGATCCCGCAGCTGAAACACTTCTAAGAGACGGTCCTGGCGCTTGCTGGTCTTTCTTGGGTGCCCTGGAGCCTTTTTGGCAACAATGGAACCTCTCTCCTTGAAGTTCTGGATGATGCGATAGATTGTTGACTGAGGTGCAATCTTTCTAGCTGCGATACTCTTCCCTGTTAGGCCATTTTTGTGCATTGCAATGATGACTGCACGTGTTTCTTTAGAGATAACCATGGTTAACAGAAGGGAAACAATGATGCCAAGCACCAGCCTCCTTTTAAAGTGTCCAGTGGTGTCATTCTTACTTAATCATGACAGATTGATCTCCAGCCATGTCCTCATCAACACCCACACCTGTGTTAATGGAGCAATCACTGAAAAGAGGTTAGCTGGTCCTTTTAAGGCAGGGCTGCAATGATGTTGAAATGTGTTTTGGGGATAAAGTACATTTTCTAGCCAAATATTGACTTTGCAAGTAATTGCTGTTAAGCTGATCCCTCTTTATAACATTCTGGAGTATATGCAAATTGCCATTAGAAAAAGTGAAGCAGTAGACTTTGTAAAAATTAATATTTGTGTCATTCTCAAAACTTTTGGCCATGACTGTATACAGCTGTACGCTTCTGATACAGTACCGTTTTTTCTGCTTTTTGCATTCTGGTCAAATCCATACTGAGTGAGTGTCTGTGTGTGACTCCGGATATATATATACGGAGATTTAAATTTTTCCCTACACCGTATACAGCTGTCTGCTTCTGATACAGTACCGTATATCTGATCTTTGTTTTACAGTCAAATCCATACTGAGTGAGCGTCTGTGTGTGACTGCGGAAATATATACGGAGATTTAAATTTTCCACTACACCGTATACAGCTGTCTGCTTCTGATACAGTACCATTTATCTGCTTTTTGTATTCTTGTCAAATGCATACTGAGTGAGCGTCTGAGTGTGACTCTGGAAATATATACGGAGATTTAAATTTTTCCCTACACCGTATACAGCAGTACGCTCCTCATACAGTACCATATACAGTGCCTACAAGTAGTATTCAACCCCCTGCAGATTTAGCTGGTTTGATAAGATGCAAATAAGTTAGAGCCTTCAAACTGCAAACGAGAGTAGGATTTATTAACAGAAGCATAAATCTTACAAAACAAAAAGTTATGTTGCTCAGTTGAATTTTAATAAATTTTAAACATAAAAGTGTGGGTCAATTATTATACAACCCCTATGTTTAATATTTCGTGGAATAACCCTTGTTTGCAATTACAGCTAATAATCGTCTTTTATAAGACCTGATCAGGCCGGCACAGGTCTGTGGAGTTATCTTGGCCCACTCCTCCATGCAGATCTTCTCCAAGTTATCTAGGTTCTTTGGGTGTCTCATGTGGACTTTAATCTTGAGCTCCTTCCACAAGTTTTCAATTGGGTTAAGGTCAGGAGACTGACTAGGCCACTCCAACACCTTGACTTTTTCCCTCTTGAACCAGGCCTTGGTTTTCTTGGCTGTGTGCTTTGGGTCGTTGTCTTGTTGGAAGAGGAAATTACGACCCATCTTAAGATCCTTGATGGAGGAGCGGAGGTTCTTGGCCAAATCTCCAGGTAGACCGTGCTATCCATCCTCCCATGGATGCGGACCAGATGGCCAAGCCCCTTGGCTGAGAAACAGCCCCACAGCATGATGCTGCCACCACCATGCTTGACTGTAGGGATGGTATTCTTGGGGTCGTAAGCAGTGCCATCCAGTCTCCAAACGTCACGTGTGTGGTTGGCACCAAAGATCTCGATCTTGGTCTCATCAGACCATAGAACCTTGAACCAGTCTGTCTCAGAGTCCTCCAAGTGATCATGAGCAAACTGTAGACGAGCCTTGACATGACGCTTTGAAAGTAAAGGTACCTTACGGGCTCGTCTGGAACGGAGACCATTGCGGTGGAGTACGTTACTTATGGTATTGACTGAAACCAATGTCCCCACTGCCATGAGATCTTCCCGGAGCTCCTTCCTTGTTGTCCTTGGGTTAGCCTTGACTCTTCGGACAAGCCTGGCCTCGGCACGGGAGGAAACTTTCAAAGGCTGTCCAGGCCGTGGAAGGCTAACAGTAGTTCCATAAGCCTTCCACTTACAGATGATGCTCCCAACAGTGGAGACAGGTAGGGCCAACTCCTTGGAAAGGGTTTTGTACCCCTTGCCAGCCTTGTCACCCTCCACGATCTTGTCTCTGATGGCCTTGGAATGCTCCTTTGTCTTTCCCATGTTGACCATGTATGAGTGCTGTTCACAAGTTTGGGGAGGGTCTTAAATAGTCAGAAAAGGCTGGCAAAAGAGATCATTAATTCACACATGTGAAGCTCATTATTCTTGGTGCCTGAAATACTTCTTAATACTTTAGGGGGACCAAACAGAATTCTTGTGGTTTGAGGGGTTGAATAATAAATGACACTCTGAATTAACTTTTAACGTTTAAAAAAAAAAAAAAAAAAAAATTAAAACAAAAATTTTTGCTGCAGTGCATTTCCCACTTCCAGGCTGATCTACAGTACAAATGTCACAATGTCAAGTTAATTCCGCATTTGTCAACCAGCTAAATCTGCAGGGGGTTGAATACTACTTGTAGGCACTGTATCTGCTGGTATTGCCATTTTCCCAAACATGAGGAAGTATGGTGGAAAAGGCTGCGGATGTCGGCGGGGGGGCAGCTGGTACTGATGGTGGTGGTGGTGAATCTGCTGGTAGTGCCAAAAGCACAATAGCACCTAAGGCAGGAGGTGTTGAGCCTGAGTCATCATCTGGCTCCAGAAGGCTTGGAAGGCTTCCTTTTCTGGGAGTAGGTAAACTGCTTTTAAAGCCGGAGCATCAGAAACAGGTTTTGGCTTACATTGCCGAAACAGCCTCCAGCTCTATCGCCTCCTCTTTTGAAGCTTCAAAAAATGCAAGTATTGAGTGTTAGGGGTCGAGTTCCCGTTGCTGCACAAGGGTAATCTCGAAAGAGTCCCGCTGCAGTCCCCATCCATTTTGGCCGCAGTGGAGTCTGCTCAGCAGAGACGTCGGTCCCAGCATCTCGCTCGGTCTAATACTGTGCAGAGGTTTGTTGTTGCCTTTCCTGGTTCCTCTGATATAACCAGTGCTGAAGCAGGCAGCTCTGAGACTAAGTCCTCGCTTTCTCCATCTGGGCATGCCCAGGGCAAGATCTCCCATTGGAGATCAGGGGTCACATGCTCGGTTACAGCAGCGACTCCCATTGGTCCTCCAGGAAGGTCCTGAAGCTGTTTGTGTTCTGGAAGCAGTTTCTCATTGGTCCTTTTCTGGAAGGTCCTGTAGCTGCTACTACAAAAGGTGTGCATGACCGCACGGCCATGCGCTAGTATCAATCCTGTTATGTGCTTTGCGCCAGTGTGGTCATTTACACAAGCGGTTAGGGCTCGGCTGAAATAAGCCCCTAAAATTCCGGCACCTCCGGTGAGGCGTTTTGTATGCACGTGTTCAGGGCTTGGCTGAAATAGCCTTTAGAATACCGGCTACTCCGGTGAGGAGTTGGTTGTTTGCGTTGCTGTCTGCATGACCACGGACTGCTATCCGCTCTGCAGGTATTTGTGTACTCCTGTCGGGTTAACAGGACACACTGTCTACCTTAGCGACTCTGTGGAGAAACAGAGTTTGCTCATACCGCCATATAGTGCCACAGCATTTATGTCAGCGACTCTGTGGAGTAACAGAGTTTGCTTATACCGCCATATAGTGACATCTTACTAGCAGCTGGCTCTGCCTGCACGGTGGACCCTGGGCTGCGAACGCACCTATTAGTTATATATTTATTTAGTGCGTTCCGCAGCCCCTAACACTGAGTCGTCAGTACAGGCTCCTGGTCAGGAGCAACACCTTTCCGTGTGTCCGTCACCCCCACCAAAAGTGAAGGATGCGGCAGGCCACACTTCAGATGACTCCCTGGAGCTCTTTTCACATACCATGCCTGGGTTATCAAGTGAAATCCTGAATTCCCCAGTCCTAAGATGATTATGATATGGAGTGCACTGATGCACAGCCACTAGTGTTGAGCGATAGTGCTCGATATCTAAAAATATCGTATCGAAATTGTATCGCCGATATCACTAAATATCGTCGATATCCGATTACGATACTGGAAGTCCCATGTAAGTCTATGGGAACAAAATATCGCAACAAAAAAAAACCCTTTCTTTCGTTGTAAACACAAAATATACACACATAGAATACATATATATATATATATATTGTAGCCTTCCAGGGGGTTTAGCTCTAGGATCGCTGTCTGGGTAGACAGAATGGCATATAAACAGTTCATTCAGACAGCAGTTCTGGTGTAAAACTGGCCGCAACCAGCTTTATTAAAGTCCACAGCAAACAGATAAAACAAAGCATAAACAGAAAACCTGGGCTTGTCTAGCCTCTAATTACACTTAGATAGATGGCCCTCTCTATCCGGGACCCAGACTCTACCAGTCTGTGCCCAAACAACACATATCACATATGTTACCAGTTTGGAGCTTCACAGATACTCTCCTTGTGTCTGAAGGCACCTTCCATGTCCAGACTTGAGAGAGATCCACTCCTGTTCAGCCGCTCTTCACACGGATTCGCACTGAGACTACTCCTATGTCCGGGGTCCTTCCTGCACCCAGACTGAGATAGCTCAAACACTCTTGGAGACTGCTTCCTTGTGCCAGGACACCTCTCTGTGTCCAGGCTAAAGACAGCTCTAACACTCTTGGAGACTGCTTCCTTGTGCCAGGACACCTCCCTGTGTCCAGGCTAAAGACAGCTCTAACACTCTTGGAGACTGTTTCTTGTGCCAGGACACCTCCCTGTGTCCAGGCTAAACTAGCTCTCTGACTGTGTCCGCAGACACCTATTTCTGACTTCCTAATTAACAGCTGATTGGCTTCAGGTTTAAGCTGCAAGTGTGCAATGAATGCAAGGTGTAGTGACCTCTCTCTACCACCAGGTCTACAAAGCCACATATTTCCCTTATAGTTAGCAAAGAACCTAGGTGAAATGTACACCCCAGTCACCACATATCCTCACTGTCTCACATATCCCCCCCCTCTTCTCCAGACCGGAGGGCTGGTCATCCAGACCGGAGGACTGGTCAACAAACCTAAAGAGACAGTGAACACAGCTCAAGTCATAGCCAACATCAGCTTCATCTTTACCTGAAGTATAACCATCATTAGCTTCATCTATATTTTCCATTAAGCAGGGTTTCTATACCCTTACACACACACACACACACACACACCACACACACTGTGTGATGTCACAGTCATGTAACCAGTCAGCTTGAGGGGAAGGAACATGGACAGTCAAAACATACACACTGATCCATTAAATGGATGCCAGACAGCGCTGCATTACCCATCCGTCCCCTCTGCATACAACTTTATCCTAGGTATTTAGACACATACCCCTTGGGTGGGTTTGTAGGTGACTGGACCCGCCCAGCTCTCCAAGTCACCTGGAAGCCTCCCAATGTATAGCACAAGTCTCAGCAGTAGATCTGCTGAACCAAAATATATCCAGGCTTCCATCACAGGGCCACACACCTCTGCGATACATACCGTCCATCCATCACATGCCTCCATGCATATCCTGAGGGCCATACCCAGTGCCCCCTCTGTTCAAATTTGTGGGGTCGAACACCTGCCACCCGACCAGAGATCCCCCTCGGTCGCCTCTGCCAGTCACCCCGTCTCAGTTGATTTTGGGCACTATGCAATATCGCCTCTTTGTTAGGCCTCTCCCGCCCCCAGCGGTCAGAACGTTGGCCTTGTCCTTGTGTCAGTGTCACCTCACCCGACCTTTCTTTCCCGAACTGACTCCTACCGTCGTTGCGGCCACGAGTCCATCGTCCAGTCAAGCTTACTGGTAGCTCTCAGTCTGACTCTCTGTCTTTTCGTCCGCCACCGGGTCTCACACTCAGCCGTGAGCTAACAGAAGCGTCATCTCTACCCCTCATTGTTTTAGCACGTCTACTGCCAATCCCCAGGGAAGCCTCTCGTCTCTCCCTTTCTTGGGCTGGAAGTAGTCGCTCTCTTTGTTCCAACTGTAAAACATCCTCAGATGGCATCTTCTGTCTGGCTGTAAGGTCAGCATCAGCCTTCTTCTCAGGACTCTCAACCTCTTCTGCTACCATGCCTTCCTCATTTGCACTGGTTGCTTTATTGTCATCAGATGATTCATTATCACTCCCACTATCCCTGTCTGACCCCTTTTTCTCAGCCACATCTGGCTCACTTTCAGGGTTAGACACTTCATTTTCATTCACATCTTGCTCACTGTCAGGGTTATACAACTCATTCCCATTCACATCTTGATCTGGAACCTTAGTTAACATGTTATCCTCAACATTAACTTCACCATCTGGTCCCTCAAGTATGTGACTATGTGACAACCCCAGCACTATACCTCCATATAGCTCAGGTACCAGGAGCTGACTCACGACCTCTCCCTGGACTTCAGTGTCCCTAAACAATAGGTTATTGTTCATGGCAGCATGAGGAAACCTCTCCTCAGAGCCAGGCTCTTGGGGAACCTCATTCAGAACAATTACATTTTCCTGTGCCGTTTTAAGAGTGGGGTCTCGCACCGGCTCTCTCCCAAAATTGTCACAGGACACAGGCAGGTCAGGGACACTCGGTTCCCGAGAACCACCATCCTGTCTCCCAACATCACCTGCAAAGGAATTTCATCACTATCACAGTCATCATTATTATCAATATCATCATCATGACTATGATCAGTATCATCATCACTATCATGATCATCATCATTATCACATAATTTTAACGTCCCACTAGCATTGTGTTCCGCCCCTCGGGACTGCGCACCCTCAATAGGAGCTTCATCACACTGTCCATCAGAAACATTTCTCCCCCAGAGCTCCTCAGATCGGGGAAAGTCACATACGGAAGTCACTGGACTCTCTGAGTCTACGAGGGCCTGTGCTGGGCAGTCATTTACAACCACCGGGGACACCTGTGGTCCAGTCTCTTCGGCTGAGGTGGACACACACACAGGCTCTGCGCAGGGAGAGAGGGACCCGCCAACATCACGGCACATAGGCTCCCCCTCTAGTGAACAGCCGGCTGTAATTTCACGACATCTCCAACACTGTCCACCACAATCACCCTCCCATATGTCCCCTATAGCTGGAACGCTCTTACCGCGAGAGTTCAGCGTCCGGGAACTCTGAAGCGACGACCTCTCAGACGGCTGTACCTCAGGAGGACGTGCTCGGGTGTAGCGGTTCACCATCACCTTTCCAACTCCATAATCAGGCTCGCTGACTGCAGACTCCCAACTGTATCTCCAGTCACGAACTCCCCTGGCACGGGCTGTCACCGTAACACTCAGCCGGGTACGAATCTCCGCTTTCAGCTTGGCATAGTCTTGGCTGTCCTGCTCGCTCAGGTCAGCATAGGCCACCTGGGGCACTCCAATCAGATAGGGTGCGACCATCATGGCCCACTCAGATAGGGGCAGATTCTCCTTCTCTGCCAGTTCCTCAAATCTAGTGAGATATACCTCCACATCATCACGAGGTGTCATCTTTTTCAGGGACCGTCTTACTGCCTTCTTTACAGCGGACAAGTCAGGTGCCTTCACAACATTACTCTGGGACGAGGTGCTGAGAGCTGCAATCTGCTCCAACACCCGGTTATTCTCCTGCTGCTGCTGCAGGATTTGCTGCTGGTACTGCTGCATGCACTGCTGGTGCTGCAGCTCCATGGTCCGCTGGGCCTGGACCAGGTACTCAATGAGCTCCTTCATACTGCCGGACTTATCTGTCTCAACCACGGCAGTTTTATGTTGCACATTAACTTGTGCCATTTGTTCAAACAGCGCCTCCATGCTGTCATCCATGCTGTCAGACTTCTCTGTCTTAACAATGGCAGTCTTCACTCAAGACATACACACTCTACAGTCTTTTCCATAGAAAAATTCAGCTCTGCTGTGCAGACACTTTTTTTTTTTTTTCTTTTGCAAAGTCTATTAGGGCTCCTGTCTCTTTAAGACTGCTCCACAGACTTTTCTTTTGCTGCTGCACATTCCACAGTCATTTTCACAACAAGTTCAGCTTTGCTGTGCATACATTTTCTCTCTGCAGACCCTATCAGGGCCACTGTCTCTCCAAGACTGCTCCAAACAGACGTTTCTGCTGACACACTTTTTTTTTTTTTCTGCTGCTATTTCAATAGACTTCACCTTTAATGCTGTCTCTCGCCACTGTGCTGCATACACACTCCAGCACTAACTGTATCAGGCACTGCGCTGCCCCAGCATTCTCCGCCAATTGTAGCCTTCCAGGGGGTTTAGCTCTAGGATCGCTGTCTGGGTAGACAGAATGGCATATAAACAGTTCATTCAGACAGCAGTTCTGGTGTAAAACTGGCCGCAACCAGCTTTATTAAAGTCCACAGCAAACAGATAAAACAAAGCATAAACAGAAAACCTGGGCTTGTCTAGCCTCTAATTACACTTAGATAGATGGCCCTCTCTATCCGGGACCCAGACTCTACCAGTCTGTGCCCAAACAACACATATCACATATGTTACCAGTTTGGAGCTTCACAGATACTCCTCCTTGTGTCTGAAGGCACCTTCCATGTCCAGACTTGAGAGAGATCCACTCCTGTTCAGCCGCTCTTCACACGGATTCGCACTGAGACTACTCCTATGTCCGGGGTCCTTCCTGCACCCAGACTGAGATAGCTCAAACACTCTTGGAGACTGCTTCCTTGTGCCAGGACACCTCTCTGTGTCCAGGCTAAAGACAGCTCTAACACTCTTGGAGACTGCTTCCTTGTGCCAGGACACCTCCCTGTGTCCAGGCTAAAGACAGCTCTAACACTCTTGGAGACTGTTTCTTGTGCCAGGACACCTCCCTGTGTCCAGGCTAAACTAGCTCTCTGACTGTGTCCGCAGACACCTATTTCTGACTTCCTAATTAACAGCTGATTGGCTTCAGGTTTAAGCTGCAAGTGTGCAATGAATGCAAGGTGTAGTGACCTCTCTCTACCACCAGGTCTACAAAGCCACATATTTCCCTTATAGTTAGCAAAGAACCTAGGTGAAATGTACACCCCAGTCACCACATATCCTCACTGTCTCACATATCCCCCCCCTCTTCTCCAGACCGGAGGGCTGGTCATCCAGACCGGAGGACTGGTCAACAAACCTAAAGAGACAGTGAACACAGCTCAAGTCATAGCCAACATCAGCTTCATCTTTACCTGAAGTATAACCATCATTAGCTTCATCTATATTTTCCATTAAGCAGGGTTTCTATACCCTTACACACACACCACACACACACACACACACACTGTGTGATGTCACAGTCATGTAACCAGTCAGCTTGAGGGGAAGGAACATGGACAGTCAAAACATACACACTGATCCATTAAATGGATGCCAGACAGCGCTGCATTACCCATCCGTCCCCTCTGCATACAACTTTATCCTAGGTATTTAGACACATACCCCTTGGGTGGGTTTGTAGGTGACTGGACCCGCCCAGCTCTCCAAGTCACCTGGAAGCCTCCCAATGTATAGCACAAGTCTCAGCAGTAGATCTGCTGAACCAAAATATATCCAGGCTTCCATCACAGGGCCACACACCTCTGCGATACATACCGTCCATCCATCACATGCCTCCATGCATATCCTGAGGGCCATACCCAGTGCCCCTCTGTTCAAATTTGTGGGGTCGAACACCTGCCACCCGACCAGAGATCCCCCTCGGTCGCCTCTGCCAGTCACCCCGTCTCAGTTGATTTTGGGCACTATGCAATATCGCCTCTTTGTTAGGCCTCTCCCGCCCCCAGCGGTCAGAACGTTGGCCTTGTCCTTGTGTCAGTGTCACCTCACCCGACCTTTCTTTCCCGAACTGACTCCTACCGTCGTTGCGGCCACGAGTCCATCGTCCAGTCAAGCTTACTGGTAGCTCTCAGTCTGACTCTCTGTCTTTTCGTCCGCCACCGGGTCTCACACTCAGCCGTGAGCTAATAGAAGCGTCATCTCTACCCCTCATTGTTTTAGCACGTCTACTGCCAATCCCCAGGGAAGCCTCTCGTCTCTCCCTTTCTTGGGCTGGAAGTAGTCGCTCTCTTTGTTCCAACTGTAAAACATCCTCAGATGGCATCTTCTGTCTGGCTGTAAGGTCAGCATCAGCCTTCTTCTCAGGACTCTCAACCTCTTCTGCTACCATGCCTTCCTCATTTGCACTGGTTGCTTTATTGTCATCAGATGATTCATTATCACTCCCACTATCCCTGTCTGACCCCTTTTTCTCAGCCACATCTGGCTCACTTTCAGGGTTAGACACTTCATTTTCATTCACATCTTGCTCACTGTCAGGGTTATACAACTCATTCCCATTCACATCTTGATCTGGAACCTTAGTTAACATGTTATCCTCAACATTAACTTCACCATCTGGTCCCTCAAGTATGTGACTATGTGACAACCCCAGCACTATACCTCCATATAGCTCAGGTACCAGGAGCTGACTCACGACCTCTCCCTGGACTTCAGTGTCCCTAAACAATAGGTTATTGTTCATGGCAGCATGAGGAAACCTCTCCTCAGAGCCAGGCTCTTGGGGAACCTCATTCAGAACAATTACATTTTCCTGTGCCGTTTTAAGAGTGGGGTCTCGCACCGGCTCTCTCCCAAAATTGTCACAGGACACAGGCAGGTCAGGGACACTCGGTTCCCGAGAACCACCATCCTCGTCTCCCAACATCACCTGCAAAGGAATTTCATCACTATCACAGTCATCATTATTATCAATATCATCATCATGACTATGATCAGTATCATCATCACTATCATGATCATCATCATTATCACATAATTTTAATGTCCCACTAGCATTGTGTTCTGCCCCTCGGGATTGCGCACCCTCAATAGGAGCTTCATCACACTGTCCATCAGAAACATTTCTCCCCCAGAGCTCCTCAGATCGGGGAAAGTCACATACGGAAGTCACTGGACTCTCTAAGTCTACGAGGGCCTGTGCTGGGCAGTCATTTACAACCACCGGGGACACCTGTGGTCCAGTCTCTTCGGCTGAGGTGGACACACACACAGGCTCTGCGCAGGGAGAGAGGGACCTGCCAACATCACGGCACATAGGCTCCCCCTCTAGTGAACAGCCGGCTGTAATTTCACGACATCTCCAACACTGTCCACCACAATCACCCGCCCATATGTCCCCTATAGCTGGAACGCTCTTACCGCGAGAGTTCAGCGTCCGGGAACTCTGAAGCGACGACCTCTCAGACGGCTGTACCTCAGGAGGACGTGCTCGGGTGTAGCGGTTCACCATCACCTTTCCAACTCCATAATCAGGCTCGCTGACTGCAGACTCCCAACTGTATCCAGTCACGAACTCCCCTGGCACGGGCTGTAACCGTAACACTCAGCCGGGTACGAATCTCCGCTTTCAGCTTGGCATAGTCTTGGCTGTCCTGCTCGCTCAGGTCAGCATAGGCCACCTGGGGCACTCCAATCAGATAGGGTGCGACCATCATGGCCCACTCAGATAGGGGCAGATTCTCCTTCTCTGCCAGTTCCTCAAATCTAGTGAGATATACCTCCACATCATCACGAGGTGTCATCTTTTTCAGGGACCGTCTTACTGCCTTCTTTACAGCGGACAAGTCAGGTGCCTTCACAACATTACTCTGGGACGAGGTGCTGAGAGCTGCAATCTGCTCCAACACCCGGTTATTCTCCTGCTGCTGCTGCAGGATTTGCTGCTGGTACTGCTGCATGCACTGCAGGTGCTGCAGCTCCATGGTCGGCTGGGCCTGGACCAGGTACTCAATGAGCTCCTTCATACTGCCGGACTTATCTGTCTCAACCACGGCAGTTTTATGTTGCACATTAACTTGTGCCATTTGTTCAAACAGCGCCTCCATGCTGTCATCCATGCTGTCAGACTTCTCTGTCTTAACAACGGCAGTCTTCACTCAAGACATACACACTCTACAGTCTTTTCCATAGAAAAATTCAGCACTGCTATGCAGACACTTTTTTTTTTTTCTTTTGCAAAGTCTATTAGGGCTCCTGTCTCTTTAAGACTGCTCCACAGACTTTTCTTTTGCTGTTGCACATTCCACAGTCATTTTCACAACAAGTTCAGCTTTGCTGTGCATACATTTTCTCTCTGCAGACCCTATCAGGGCCACTGTCTCTCCAAGACTGCTCCAAACAGACGTTTCTGCTGACACACTTTTTTTTTTTTTCTGCTGCTATTTCAATAGACTTCACCTTTAATGCTGTCTCTCGCCACTGTGCTGCATACACACTCCAGCACTAACTGTATCAGGCACTGCGCTGCCCCAGCATTCTCCGCCAATTGTAGCCTTCCAGGGGGTTTAGCTCTAGGATCGCTGTCTGGGTAGACAGAATGGCATATAAACAGTTCATTCAGACAGCAGTTCTGGTGTAAAACTGGCCGCAACCAGCTTTATTAAAGTCCACAGCAAACAGATAAAACAAAGCATAAACAGAAAACCTGGGCTTGTCTAGCCTCTAATTACACTTAGATAGATGGCCCTCTCTATCCGGGACCCAGACTCTACCAGTCTGTGCCCAAACAACACATATCACATATGTTACCAGTTTGGAGCTTCACAGATACTCCTCCTTGTGTCTGAAGGCACCTTCCATGTCCAGACTTGAGAGAGATCCACTCCTGTTCAGCCGCTCTTCACACGGATTCGCACTGAGACTACTCCTATGTCCGGGGTCCTTCCTGCACCCAGACTGAGATAGCTCAAACACTCTTGGAGACTGCTTCCTTGTGCCAGGACACCTCTCTGTGTCCAGGCTAAAGACAGCTCTAACACTCTTGGAGACTGCTTCCTTGTGCCAGGACACCTCCCTGTGTCCAGGCTAAAGACAGCTCTAACACTCTTGGAGACTGTTTCTTGTGCCAGGACACCTCCCTGTGTCCAGGCTAAACTAGCTCTCTGACTGTGTCCGCAGACACCTATTTCTGGCTTCCTAATTAACAGCTGATTGGCTTCAGGTTTAAGCTGCAAGTGTGCAATGAATGCAAGGTGTAGTGACCTCTCTCTACCACCAGGTCTACAAAGCCACATATTTCCCTTATAGTTAGCAAAGAACCTAGGTGAAATGTACACCCCAGTCACCACATATCCTCACTGTCTCACAATATATACATGTCATTGTGACATTATTATATATATATATAATATATAATACATTGTAAGCTTTTCCGGGGGTTTAGCTCTAGGATCGCTGTCTGGGTAGACAGAATGGCACGGAAACAGTTCATTCAGACAGCAGTTTGGTGAAAACTGGCCGCAACCAGTTTTATTAAAGTCCACAGCACACAGATAAAAACAAATCATAAACAGAAAACCTGGGCTTGTCTAGCCTCTAACCACACCCAGATAGATGGCCCTCTCTATCCGGGACCCAGACTCTACCAGTCTGTGCCCAAAACAACACATATCACATATGTTACCAGTATGGAGTTTCACAGACACTCCTCTTTATGTCCGAAGGCAACTCCAATGTCCAGACTTGAGAGAGGTCACCTCCTATTCAGTCGCTATTCGCACGGATTCTCACTGCGACTACTCCTGTGTCCGGGGTACTTCCCGCACCCAGACTGAGATAGCTCACACTCTTAGAGACTGCTTCCTTGTGCCAGGACACCTCCCTGTGTCCGGGCTAAAGACAGCTCCCACACTCTTGGAGACACCTTCTGTGTCTGGACCCCTTGTCCAGACTGAATGAGCTCTCTGACTGTGCTCACAAGCACCTACTTCTGGCTTCCTAATCAACACCTGAGTGGATTCAGGTCTGAGCTGCAAGCGTGTACTGAATGGCAGGTGTAGTGACCTTTCTTTACCACCAGGTTTACAAAGCCACACATTTCGCTCATACCAGTCAGCAAGGTACTTAGGTGAAATATACACCTCATTCACCACATATTCCTTCACTGTCTCACATATCCCCTCCCTCTTCTCCAGACCGGAGGGCTGGTCATCCAGACCGGAGGGCTGGTCAACAATCCAACAGAGACAGTGAACTCTGGACCAGTCATGGCCCTCATCAGCTTCATCCTCACCACTGTCATAGCCAACATCAGTTTTCTCTTCATCTGAAGCATCCGCACTACCCTGTACCCTCCCAGGCCTATACTCTCTGCGGGCCTCGGGTATCCTGCACTGTTTCATCTTGACTTTAGTGCCAGCCTCAGTCTCGGTATAGTGGCTCACCAGATAAGTACGACCAGGCACGTCAGAACAGCTCTGCTGATCCTTCCTCAGAAACTTTCGTACCTCCTGTTTTTGGGGCACTGACCCTGTGTCACCAACTGTTACAGGAGGTATAGGGGTTTTCTCTAATTCCTCCTGAACTTTCTTTAGCACATCTACTTTCTTAAATATCCGTTGATTCATAAATTCTACCTCACAGAACCCAAGCGCCTCTGTCATGGTCTCTGACCATTCCGAGCCACACTGTTCAAACGATTGGCACTGTAGAGGGAGCTGATCGTTTTTCTTGGTCGGTACACATAATTTATCCTCTTCTGGTACAGGCTCACTTTGCATAAGACTCAGAGCTCTTACTTCTTTCTCCAGGAGATCCTCATGGCTACGCATCTTCTCCTGTAGTTGTTGGACGTCCTTTACGTCTTCGGCCCTTTCTTCAGGCTCTTCTGGTAGGACATGCTCAGAAGCCCTACCATCAGTCTTCTTTTCCACCATGTTCTGCATCCCATCTGAGCTCCCGTGTATCTGCAGCGGCAACGGAGCGACACATCGCCCCTCCCACTCACTGGGACGTGGTTCAAGTGTAGACTCCATGAAAATGCGCCTGAGCTCACCAAGGCCAACCCGAGGTCTCAAAATCTCATCTTGGGATTTATCCAGATCCTTTGGGTCGCTCGAGAACTCCGATGGCGCACCGGGCGCCGAACTTCCGGCCCGAGCTTCGCGAGTCGCAGCCACGGATCCGGACAGTACACCGTCCACGCCGCTGTCTCCAACAGAAACATATTCCGGGGCAGAGTCATTCCCCACATCTTCAGTCTTGTTCCTCACAGCTTCACTTGAGACATCAGCCTCTGGTGAGGCACCTGGCCTGGTGTCCACCACTTCCATGGCTTTCTCCACCTCTGCAGCATCACCTTCCGAGTCCTTGGCATGATGCAGATCCACACCACACACTGACAACTTCTCATCTTCAACAGCATCCACTTGTGCTGTGTTCAGTTTCAGAGTCCTGCCTTTAAAGCTCAGCTCTCCTCCTTTCACCTTAGTCTTCGCCAGGGAACCGGCCAACTGTAAAACATCTCCAGATGCCATCTTCTGTCTGGCTGTAAGGTCAGCATCAGCTTTCTTCTCAGGACTCTCAACCTCCTCTGCTACCATGCCTTCCTCATTTGCACTGGTTGCTTTATGGTCATCAGATAATTCACTATCACTATCTGACCCCTTTTTCTCAGCCACATCTGGCTCACTGTCAGGGCTATACACTTCATTTTCATTCACATCCTGCTCACTGTCAGGGTTATACAATTCATTTTCATTCACATCTTGATCTGGAACCTTAGTTAACATGTCATCCACACATTAACTTCACCATCTGGTCCCTCAAGTATGTGACTATGTGACAACCCCAGCACTATACTTCTATATAGTTCAGGCACTAGGAGCTGACTCACAACCTCTCCCTGGACTTCAGTGTTTATGGCAACATGAGAGAACCTCTCCTCAGAGTCAGGCTCCTGGGAAACCTCATTTAGAACAATCATATTTTCCTGTGCTGTTTTAAGAGAGGGTTCTCGCCACTGCTCACTCTCAAAATCGTCACAGGACACAGGCAAGTCAGGGACACTCGGTTCCCGAGAACCACCATCCTCGTCTCCCAACATCACCTGCAAAGAAATTTCATCTTTATCACGGTCATCATCAGTATCATCACTATTATGATTAGCATCATTATCATTATCAATATTATCATGGTCATCATCATTATCACATAAGTTTAACGGCCCACTAGCATTGTGTTCCGCCCCTCGGGACTGCGCACCCTCAGTAGGAGCTTCATCACACTGTCCATCAGAAACATTTTTCCCCCAGAGATCCTTAGACCGGGGAAAGTCATTACCCAATTTAACGGGGTGCACCAGGGTCTTCACTACCCCCACTTCATATGAAACCTCCCCGAGTTTGGGAACCAAGTCCACGGCAGTCTCTGGGTAGACTTTGGTGTCTTCATGGATGTACACCACACTCAGGTGCTTATCAGGGATGAAGTCCCTATCACTCAGGCTGTCACATACGGAAGTCACTGGACTCTCTGAGTCCAAGAGGGCCTGTGCTGGGCAGTCGCTTACAACCACCGGGGACCCCTGTGGTCCAGTCTCTTCGGCTGAGGTGGACACACACACAGGCTCTGCGCAGGGAGAGAGGGATCTGCCATCATCACAACACATAGGCTCCCCCTCTATTGGACAGTTGGCTGCAATTTCACGCCAGCTCCAACACTGTCCATCACACTCTCCCACCCACATGTCCCCTCGGGCCTGAACCCGCTTATCAGCATACCCCATGTCCCCAACAGCTGGAACGCTCTTACCGCGAGAGTTCAGCGTCCGGGAACTCCGAAGTGACGACCTCTCAGACGGCTGTACCTCAGGAGGACGTGCTTGGGTGTAGCGGTCCACTATCACCTTTTCAACTCCATAATCAGGCCTGCTGACTGCAGACTCCCAACTGTATCTCCAGTCATGGACTCTCCTGGCACGGGCTGCAACCGTAACACCCAGCCGGGTAAGAATCGCCGCTTTCAACTTGGCATAGTCTTCGCTGTCCTGCTTGCTCAGGTCAGCCCAGACTTTTTGGGGTTCCCCAATCAGATAGGGTACGACCGCCATGGCCCATTCAGATAGTGGCAGATTCTCCTTCTCTGCCAGTCTCTCAAACCTAGTAAGATATACCTCCACATCATCACGAGGTGTCATTTTTCTCAAGGACCGTCTTACCGCCTTCTTTATAGCGGACAACGCCGGTGCCTTCACAACATTACTTCGGGACGCGACACCGAAATCCTTTTTTGGTGCTGTCATCTGCTCAATAAATAACCAGGTTATTCTCCTGCTGCTGCTGCAGGAATTGCTGCCGGTCCTCCTGCATGCGCTGCTGGTGCTGCAGGCGCTGCTGCTCCATGCTCTGCTCCATGCTTCGCTGGGCCTGGGCCAGGTACTCAATGAGCTCCTCCATACTGCCGGACTCATCTGTCTCAACCACGGCAGTTTTATGTTGCACATTAACTTGTGCCATTTGTTCAAACAGCGCCTCCATGCTGTCATCCATGCTGTCAGACTTCTCTGTCTTAACAACGGCAGTCTTCACTCAAGACATACACACTACGCAGCTTTTTTTCCACAGAAAATTCAGCCTTGCTGTGCAACCACTTTTTTTTTTTTTCTTTTGCAAAGTCTATTAGGGCTACTGTCTCTTTAAGACTGCTCCACAAACTTTTCTTTTGCTGCTGCACATTCCACAGTCATTTTCACAACAAGTTCAGCTTTGCTGTGCATACATTTTCTTTCTGCAGACCCTATCAGGGCCACTGTCTCTCCAAGACTGCTCCAAACAGACGTTTCTGCTGACACACTTTTTTTTTTTTTTCTGTTGCTATTTCAATAGACTTCACCTTTAATGCTGTCTCTCGCCACTGTGCTGCATGCACACTCCAGCACTAACTGTACCAGGCCCTGCGCTGCCCCAGCATTCTTCACCAATTGTAAGCTTTTCCGGGGGTTTAGCTCTAGGATCGCTGTCTGGGTAGACAGAATGGCACGGAAACAGTTCATTCAGACAGCAGTTTGGTGAAAACTGGCCGCAACCAGTTTTATTAAAGTCCACAGCACACAGATAAAAACAAATCATAAACAGAAAACCTGGGCTTGTCTAGCCTCTAACCACACCCAGATAGATGGCCCTCTCTATCCGGGACCCAGACTCTACCAGTCTGTGCCCAAAACAACACATATCACATATGTTACCAGTATGGAGTTTCACAGACACTCCTCTTTATGTCCGAAGGCAACTCCAATGTCCAGACTTGAGAGAGGTCACCTCCTATTCAGTCGCTATTCGCACGGATTCTCACTGCGACTACTCCTGTGTCCGGGGTACTTCCCGCACCCAGACTGAGATAGCTCACACTCTTAGAGACTGCTTCCTTGTGCCAGGACACCTCCCTGTGTCCGGGCTAAAGACAGCTCCCACACTCTTGGAGACACCTTCTGTGTCTGGACCCCTTGTCCAGACTGAATGAGCTCTCTGACTGTGCTCACAAGCACCTACTTCTGGCTTCCTAATCAACACCTGAGTGGATTCAGGTCTGAGCTGCAAGCGTGTACTGAATGGCAGGTGTAGTGACCTTTCTTTACCACCAGGTTTACAAAGCCACACATTTCGCTCATACCAGTCAGCAAGGTACTTAGGTGAAATATACACCTCATTCACCACATATTCCTTCACTGTCTCACAACATATATTTATAGTTTATACACTTCTACATAGTAAAATAGACTCTGATTCAATTGCCGGGTAAAGCCGTGACATACCCCATAGAAGTCGACGGGCTCGGTGCCGAGTACCCCCAAAACCTCTGGCTCTGTGCGACTCAACTTGGGCGTCACGAACAGGATTCTGTAGCTCGCTATAAGCGAGTCCTGTGTGCCTGAATTGAACTGGTTTTGTGCTTGAGAATTGCTAAAATCATCAGAGAATGTATTTGCCATTTTTCAGCCATATCTGCGTCACGACGAGGCACTGGTGAAGAAGAAGGGCGTGCTCTTCATGGGTGTACACTCACTCAGTGACGCGAAAACGATGGCTCTAAATGGTACTGCAATGTAAGATCGTGCCCCACAGCTCTTCAGTTCCGCCTCCTCATCCTCCTCAGTGTGCGGAAACTAACACGAAGGTCCCGCCTCCCTACAAAAGAGGGGCCCTCTCCAGATGCTAATGACACATGTGACTTGGCAGAGATGGCTAATGGACACGAGCAGAAGTGTGAAGGGATGGAGCAGTCAGAGCTCTCCCCCCACGGAAGCGACCCGATCGCCACGGAACCACCGTTGGGCACCCGGCCTGGAAACCCTCCTACGCTGCAAGAAGCGGAGGATACCCTAAGAGGCCTGGCCCGGCACTGGGAGGAGGTCGCCAGGATGGAAGCCAGCTGGCGTGCCCTAAAACTAAACTTGGAGTGGCGCCAATCCCTCTTACCTGAAGTGTCTGTACCGGAAGGTGAGGCACCCGTTCTAGTAGAGGAGCCCTTGCAATGTGATCCGGTTGACGTTGTCGCAGTGGAGGCACCCGTTCGTGCAAAAAACTCTGCACCAGCAGCACCCCAGATCCCGCTGTCTGCCCTGTCGCTGAGACAGAAGAAGCGACACCCGTCCTCATGGAGGAGGCCGCGCAGGCACCAGAGCACTACCTGCCTGTACCGGAGCCCCGACTGTCATCTGTTCCAGAGCAGGCTGCTTCCTCCGCAGTTGAGCGCCGAAAGGACTGGGGGGCGCCAGGAGAGCTGCCGCAAACCGGACACTGTAAGCTGCAGTTTGATGGTGGAGACATGGAGCAGCTGGTGGAGGAGGTGGTCCCTCACCTCCCAGAAGGACACCCGGGGAGGGACCTGTTGCCAGGAGACTTGGTGACTTACACCCGACACTGGGGTTACAATGGATGGTACGCCCTAAATGTTACCAGGTGCGACCCCCTACTCCCCAGAGTGTCAGGAACCTGTGAGACCCTCGGAGCCTTCAGCCTCCCACATCCAGGCCTCTGCAAAAGTGCCCAACCCACGCCGTAAATCTCCCAAGCCTCCCTCAGTGGTCTCCTCAGCAGCCCCAGCTATGGACATGATAAGTATAGCTGGCCCGTACCCGGCGCCTGTTAGGCCCCCTGGGGTTCGTTCAGTCCGGGACATAGGGTTCCAGACCCGGAGGGAGATGAAAGAGGTGGCCACACAGACCCAGATAGCGGGTCACGACTTGACTGTACAGGCCACACGACGTCATCAGGTCCTGGTGGTCCTTGGTGCCTCGGATGTTTGGCAAGCATCAGAAGAGTACCAGGTGGTACCTGGAACACCCCTGCCAAAGAATTATAAATAACCCGGACAGGGTCCCTGTATGTAAATAGTTAAATTGTTTATGTACCCGGACGGGTGAAGGTTCATAAAAAAGTTTTTTAATTTAATAAAAAAAAAAAACACAGTTTTCATTACTTTTATTACAGTCTCATCCTGCGACGCCATCGATCTCCTGTAAAAAAATGAAAAAAAAAAAAAAAGTATACCACCTGACCGACGCAGTCCATAGTAACGAGTGTCCCACGACGATCCAGCTCTGCTACATCAGAATGACAGGCAGAGCCTGTCATCCCGGCGCAGCACAGCTGATTACCTGCTTCCCCGGCGGTGACGTCATCGGACTGGTTTACGGCCGGGATTACCCTGCAGTCACTGCAGTTATCGCGAAAAACTGCATGTGACCTCCAGGGAGAAGATAATGGCGGCCATCAAGCAGTCCAGGACGTGACCGCCGGAGATCTTCTGCCAGGTAAGTGCCGCTGACTCCTAACAGACCCGACCGACGGACACTCACAGTGACAGTGACAAATCCGATTCCGGTATTCGATAAGACGAAAATATCGAAACGAATTATCGAAAGGCCGATAGAGCTAATATCGGCCGATAGCCGATATTTGCAGTATCGTATCGCTCAACACTAACAGCCACTGCTATATGATTCTGCTGGTACATTCAACCTGAGCACTTCATTGCCCTCGCAGTCTACTGAGCCAGATTCTGACCCTGATGAAACTCAGGTGCCCCTTCCCGCATACTATACCACCTTCAACGGTGACACAGAGGAAGGTGCAGATGAAATTGAAGAGGAGGTGATGGATGACCCAGTTGTTGACCCGGATTGGCATACATTGGGGGAAGAGGGTGTCGCTGGCAATAGCTCAGAAGAGGAGGAGGAGCACCTGCAGCAGGCATCGACATCGCAGCTGCGGTTACCTGGCAGACCCGTAGCAGTCCAAAAACATGTTAAAAAAACAAAAAGAGTTGCAGGACAGCTTGGCCAGACGGTCAAATTAGCACAGCGTGCAAGCCCTGAAAAATTTATCCCATAGTAGGTAGAGTGCAGTGTGGCACTTTTTTGACCAAAATTCTATTGATGAGGCAAAGGTAATCTGTAATAAGTGCGGAAGGACCTTAAGCCGAGGGAAAAATCTCCGAAATTTGAATACCAGTTGCATGCTTAGACATGTAAACACCATGCACTTGTGGACTACAAAACCTCAGGTAGCACACGTGCACCTGCTTTGAATGACGGTAGCCAGCAACGCTGAATCGCTTCCCCCACTGTAAGCCCACTGGTTAGCACATCACCACGAGAAATGTTGAGGTGTCGTCGCGAGGCCAAAGCAGTCAGGGAATCACAATGTTTTTACAATGAAAGACAGAATCTAGGCCATCAACAGAACCACCACCATCACCAACCCCCTTCTCAGTTCGCCATGTCCACTGCTAGTTCCCACATATGCAGCTCTCAAGTCAAGCTCACTCTACCTGACATTCTGAGTAGGACAAGAAAGTACTCATCCTCTCATCCGCGTACACTGGCTTTGAACACCTACATTGCCAAACAAATCTCATTAGAGTTGATGCCCTTCTGTTTCGTTGAAAGCGCAGCGTTTCGAAAGCTCATGGCCTATGCTGTCCCACGCTATGACCTACCCAGTCGGCACTTCTTTGCTAGAAAAGCCATCCCTGCCCTCCACCTGCATGTGAAAGACCACATTGTCCATGCACTCAAACAATCAGTGAGTGCAAAGGTGCACCTCACAACAGATGCATGGGTCAGTTGGCATGGCCAGTGCCGTTACGTGTCCATCACTGCGCACTGGGTGAATGTGGTGGATGCAGGGTCCACAGGGGACCGCGGTGGTGGGACAATGCTGCTTAGCCCACGGTATAGGCAACAGTTGGCTGTAGGCATTCGACCCTCCTCCTCCAGAAGTGAAAGCTTATCGAGAAAGCGCAGTCGCACAAGCACTCCATCCGCAGCTACCAGTGTTGCACACAAGGTGTCCCACTATCGAACAGCTAGTGGTAAGTGTCAGCAAGCTGTTTTAAAGATGATGTCTTTGGGCGACAACAGACACACCGCAGAGGTACTGTCCGACTACTTGTAGCGAGAATCTGAGTCATGGCTGGGCAGTCTACATCTTGAGCCAGTGTCTGGTAATCAGTGATAACGGCTGTAATTTTGTGGCGGCCATAGCCCTGGCAAAACTCAGATACATACCTTGCCTGGCTCACACCTTGAACCTGGTGGTGCAGTGCTTCATAAATAGTTATCTTGAGTTACCAGCCCTGCTCCATAAGGTGCGAAGACTGTGCTCGCACATCCGTCGCTCGCCCCTAGACTCCAGTCGTATGCAGAGGCTACAGCGATCGCTCCACCTCCCCAAGTACCGCCTAATCATAGATGTTGCAACAAGGTGTAAATCCACCATGCACATGGTTGAGAGGCTGTGTGAACAGAGGCAGGCTGTAATGCATTTGTGGGAGGATACACGGGCAGGCAGTTTGAGGGCAGACATCGAGCTGTCGGGTGTTCAGTGATCAAAGCTGAAAGACCTCTGTAAACTCCTTCAGTGTTTTGAGGAATGCGCATGGCTGGGAAGCGCAGACGACGCCATCATAAGCATGAGCATCCCACTTATGCGTCTGCTCATGCAAACTTTGACGCATATTAAGGATCAGGCTTCTGCAGCGGAGGAGGAGGATGAGGAAGAGGGAAGCCTTGATGACATCAGGCATTCTCTGCTCTGTCCTGGATGAGGTTGTGGAAGAAGAGGAAGAGGAGGAGTATGAGGGGATGATTATTTTGTGGAGGAGGATGCTTCTCAGGGGGCAAGAGAAAATGTTGGCTTGCCAAGGTCAGGTACATGGTGTGTGCGTGACTGGAGGGATGTGGATTTGGCAGAAAGTGCTCCTCCATGCACCACTGGCAGTGCATCATTGACACCTGGAACATTGGCCCACATGTGTGATTATGTCTTATGGATCCTAAAAAGGGACCCCCGCATTGCCAAAATTATGAAGGATGACGACTACTGGTTGGCCAGCATCCTTGATCCACACTGTAAAGGCAAATTACAGAACATCATGCCACACGAGAACCTAGAGCTAATATTGGCAAACAAACAAGCAACTCTGGTAAACAATTTGTTAGAGGCATTCCCAGCACACAGCAGCGGTGCAGGTTCTACCACGAGCCGTACTGGGCAACATGGAAGAGGTGTTTGTGGTGCACACAGCTGAAGTGGCGTTGGAGACAGGGGTTTCATGACCATGTTGTGGACTGATTTCTCAAGTACCGCTCAAATGACTGTTATTACTGAATCGATTGCAACAGACAGCAGACAGCAGTTGTCAACTATGGTTCAAAATTACCTCTCCTCCACTATCGATGTTCTCCCTCACAGTTCATTCCCATTTGACTACTGGGCTTGTAAACTGGACATCTGGCCTAAATTGGCACAATATGCCTTAGGAGCTCGCTTTCCCTGCTGGTAGTGTGCTATCAGAAAGAGTCTTCAGTGCTGCTGGATCGACCCTGACAGAAAGAAGGACCCGGCTGTAGACCAAAAATGTTGGTGATCTCACCTTCATTAAAATGAACCATGCCTGGGTTTCAAAGGATTTTGTACCAGCTACCCCTGATGACACATAGGTTGCTACCAAAAGGGCTCGCTTTGTCCTCCTCTTCCTCCGACTTCTCCAATTCCTCCATTTGAAGCTGCTGAATATCCAGCCTACACCTAAGAATATGCCAGTTTTTCCACCTCGCTAACTGGGCTGTACCCCCCCAGGGCCGGTGTCAGCACCTGGCGCACCCGGGCAAGTGCCGGAGCCCTGAGCAGGTGGGGGGCCCACTCTCCGTCAGAGACACCTGCGTACTATGAGGGGCCCTGTGCCAGGGACGGCGCCCATAAGTGGGCCCCCCTGCTTGCTCAGGGCCCCAGCACTTGCAATACTTACCTATCCCTGCTCCACCGGTGTGACGTCTTCTGCGTTTCCTGACAGTGACATTCAGATTAGAGAGCGCGATGACGTCACGTCTGTGCGACCTCTGCCTGAACAGTCACAGTGCAGAGAGCTGGAAGATGGCGACACTGAGAAGTCCAGAGCAGAGCAGTGCCCAGCGAGGAGAGGTATTTCATTTTTTTAATGTTTGGAGCAATATATGGGGAGCATTATACACTGGAGAATAATTTATGGGGCCCATCATACACTTGAGCATCATAGATAGGGCCCATTATGCACTGGAGCATTACATATGGGGCCCATCATACACTGGAGCATTATAAATGGGGCCCATCATACACTGGAGCATCATATACGGGGCCCATTATACACTGGAGCATCATGTGGGGCCCATTATATATGGAGCATTATATAGGCCCATCATACACTGAAGCATCATCGATTGGGGCCCACCATATACTAGAGCATCATATGGGGCATATTATATATGGAGCATCACACGGAGCCCATTATATATGGAGCAATATATACGGGGAACATTAAATATGGAGCATTATATTTGGCTCATCATACACTGGAGCATCATAAATGGGGCCCATCATATACTAGAACATCATATGATGTTTATTATTTATGGGACATTATTTAGCGCCCTTTACATATGGAGCATCATATGGAGCACATATGGGGCCTATTCTGTATGGAGCATTAAATGGAGCACATTCTGTATGGAGCAATATATGGGGCCCATTATATACTGTATGGAGCTTTATATGCGACTCATACTCTATGGAGCAATATGTGAGGCTCATTATACTCTATATACTCATTATTCTACACTGTATGGCACGTTATATGGGGACCATCATATACTGGAGAATTATGTGGAGCTCATCATATACTGTATGGAACATTATATGGGACCAATTATGTATGGAGCAATATATGGGGCTCATTATTTTGTATGGAGCAATATATGTGGCTCATTATACTGTATGAAGCATTATATTGGGCCCATTATTCTGTATGGAGCATCATATATGGGACTCATTATTCTGTATGGAGCAATATATGGGTCTCATTATTCTGTATAGAGCAATATATGGGGCTCATTATTCTGTGTGGCGCACTATGTGGTGCCCATAATACTGTATGGAGGACTATACTGTCCTTTTTTTGAGCTATTGTAGAATTTACAATAGATATCCTATTACATTACAGGAAGTAGCAGAGAGAATCTCTTCCATAAGATGTAGAAAAGCCGGTGGCCTGGATGGAATCCTACCAGAAATGCTGAAGTACAGCCCACCAGAAATACAGGCTGCAATGGTTAAACTCTTCAATATTGTGCTAAGTGCCGGCTACTTCCCTCATACCTGGAACCAAGGCCTCATCACACCCATCCACAAGAATGGGGACAGGTATGACCCAGCCAACTACAGAGGCATAAGTGTCAGCAGTAGAGTTGAGCGATACTTTCCGATACCAATAAGTATCGGATCGGAATTGGTATCGCCGATACCCAAGAAGTATCGGCGATACCCGATACCGATACCGGAAATCCAATGTAAGTCTATGGGAACAAAATATCGGAATTAAAAAAAAACCATTCTTGCCTTGTTGGTTAATTGTACATGAAGGAAAACAACAAAGAGTAATGTAGAATGTATTGGGGGAGGTTGAAGAGACATTAAAGGCATAGATGTTTAACCCAATCAAATGGAATAGCATTAATATTTTTTTTTTTAAAGATGTTCGGATTGACGAAGAAATTGACAATGTTGTTAACCTTTTTTCTATTTTGGCAAATATGTATGTTTCACAACTTCCATGCTCTTCACCTTTTTAACTTTTGCCACACTTTCTCCTTCATAATCTTCAGCAGCATCATCTTTTTCATCCAATTATTCTTCATCTTCACCTTCTTTATCTTCTTCTTAAACTTCTTGCTATTCATCTTTTTGTTAACATTACTCATATTGTTCTTATTAAACTATTATTCTTCTTCATATTCTACTTCATCTTCATCATATTCTTATTTGTGACAGAGATTCCTGTACTTGTAATCTGTAAAAGTATGAATTTTTCTTCCTTCCGTTCTTGCTGTCACAAAAGATTTAAATTACAACAGTATTTTTCCGTGTTCAGTTTAGCCTGCAGCAGCAGGCATTTTCCAGGGGCACCACGAGGAGGAACGGACTCACCCCCATACACTGCTTAGTCTTCTTCTGCTTATAATTTAGAGCATATATTTTGCTCTTCATTTTGGTCTTATACTTCATGTTCTTCTGCTTTTTGATCTTCTGCTTATTGTTCTTCTGTCTCTTGTTCTGTATCTTGTAGTTTGTCTTAACCTTCTTTGTCCTGTTGGTGATCTTCCTCTGGGTAATCTTTTATTTCTTCTTTGTGATGGTGTTCAGGCTGGTTGGCTTGATGCTCGTCGTCCTTGTGGTCGTCATCTTCTTCGGGGTGGTCATCAGGGTCGTCGTCTTCATTGTTGGAGATCCAGAGTGATTACCCAAAAAAACATTTAAAAAATCTTAAATTTGTAAATGTAGCTGAAGGTACAAGAAGGCTCACTAACTTCCGAGAACCAGCTGACGTTACTGGAACCCGGACGGGTATCAGATGGTACAAGAGACAATGGAAGTAACGAGGACCAGCTGACTGTGCTGGAACCCGGAGGGGCAGCAGAAGGAAAAGAGCCAATGGCACAACCGAGGACCAGCTGACGTTACTGGGACACGGTTACTAAGCAGGAGGTACCTGTGCTCCAAAGCACTACCAAGGACCAGCAGACGTTGCTGGAACTCGGATACCGAGATGGAGGCACCTAGGCCAGAGGCACTGCAGAGAACCAGCTGACGGTACTGGAACCCGGACGGGTACCATAAGGCACCCATGAAAATGTAAGTTGACAGGCCGCAAGCCGTCCGCAGTTACCGAATCACACAGTCCTACAGTGGGTGCTTGTCCTATTGTCACAACGGAAACAGCCTTTATTTACATATCCCACAGCACACATAGGAATCACCTAAACTGCAGGCACCATAGAGTCGGCTAACCCGAATGCAACACGACAGGACAACTTATTGGAGGCTAATTGACGTTGACACTGCCAGGAAACAGCTGTCGTGCTGTAACCAGGCTGGGCAGGAGTCAGTACCCGTGCCATTTACTTCCGAGCAACAACTGGCGTTGTTGGAGCCCAGGGATGAGAAGAGAAGAGGGTGGAGGCAGCAGGACTTTTTGCCGTACACACAGCAGGGGAACAGCTGACATTACTGAACCCCAGTAACACAAGAGCAAGTGTTGACTGTGCTAACAGCACTTCATGGGAACAACTGGCATTGTTGGAGGCCAGGGATGAGAAGAGAAGAGGGTGGAGGCAGCAGGACTTTTTGCCGTACACACAGCAGGGGAACAGCTGACATTACTGAACCCCAGTAACACAGGAGCAAGTGTTGACTGTGCTAACAGCACTTCATGGCAACAACTGGCGTTGTTGGAGCCCAGGGATGAGAAGAGAAGAGGGTGGAGGCAGCAGAACTTTTTGCCGTACACACAGCAGGGGAACAGCTGACATTACTGAACCCCAGTAACACAGGAGCAAGTGTTGACTGTGCTAACAGCACTTCATGGCAACAACTGGCGTTGTTGGAGCCCAGGGATGAGAAGAGAACAGGGTGGAGGCAGCAGGACTTTTTGACGTACACACAGCAGGGGAACAGCTGACATTACTGAACCCCAGTAACACAGGAGCAGTGTTGACTGTGCTAACAGCACTTCATGGCAACAACTGTCGTTGTTGGAGCCCAGGGATGAGAAGAGAAGAGGGTGGAGGCAGCAGGACTTTTCGCCGTACACACAGCAGGGGAACAGCTGGCGTTACTAAACCCCACTAAAACTATAGCTTGTGTATTGGTCTGTGGACACGACACTTCTGAGCAGCAACTGGCAGTGTTGTAGCCCAGGGAGTAGAGTTCAGGTGGTAGAAAGTGTGATACACCAAAGGGGATCTTGCTGGATGGGAGATATATTTCTTCTAGCAGACTGAAGTTTGGTCAGGATTTTCCATGATCACAAGGACCTGTGATGAGGTCATAGTCACGTGATCAGGTCAGCTGATGTGTACCTCACCTGAGGGTGTGGACTAGGCCTATTTAACAAGAAGCTGTGGGAGTATGAGGAGGGGAAGGAAGGAAGGAGTTTCGGTGGAGACAGGCTGGAAGAGTGTTTTGTTACAGTGTGTCAGTGTGCACCAGGAAGCGAGTACCAGACCACCCGGAATGGCACCTGGCGGTCTCTGCTGACCTGCATCCCTTAGCTAAGCCCGTCCCAAACAAGGGTGAGTCTGGGACCAGTGGTTCTCCAAACTGGAGTGATTTATGTTCTGTTTTGATTTTGTTATCTGGACTTTTGTTGAACCCGTCATTAAAACCACTGAACTTTGAACTGAACGCCTGTGTGTTTACCTCATTACTGCGGCCCGGCCCCTGCCTACCAGAGCGGATCCCTACAATTGGTGGCTTGAAAGCGGGCACACGCAGTGAGGTCAGGCTGTGGTATTGTTTTTTTTTTTTTTCCTCTGCATGACAGTCGATGTCCTGGGTGAAAAAGTAACGCAAAACCTGGTGGAGAACTGTCCGGAGATGGAGAGCACAGTAAAGATGCTGGTGGAGGCCATGCGACAGCAACAGCAGGCTACACAGCAGCAACAGCAGGCTATGCAGCAGCTACAGGAAACCAATAGTCTACTGATGCAGCACATCGCAGCGCCGCAGACAGCAGGAGCTGCCCGGGGATGCCAGTATGTCCGGAAAGCGGTGTGTACAGCGATCCCAAAGATGAAGCAATCAGATGACGTCGAGGTATACCTGGAGATGTTTGAAGGCGTGGCTAAGAGGGAGAGACTGCCCCGGGACCAGTGGGCCGAGATCGTGGCTTCGTTTTTGGCTCCAGGACCCGCGAAAGCCTATAGGGACCTACCCCCCGAGCATCAGACGGACTACGAGATCGTCAAGGGTGAGATACTCGCACGTCTTGGGGTAAATGTGTTAGTCCGGGCCCAGCGGGTACACCAGTGGAAGTTTTCCACTTCCGAGACAGCTCGGTCCCAGTATTATACTTGATACACCTGATGGAAAAGTGGTTGCAGCCGGAGGTGTTGTTACCCCGTGCTATGCTGGATCGTATAGTGACTGATAAATTCTGTAGGACTTTGCCCCACACCCTGCAAACCTGGGTTGGACAGGCAGCACCTACTGATGGTCTTCAAATGGTAGACCTCATTGAAAGATATGGGGCTACCAAGGAGATACAGGGAGAGACTACCCGGAAGGTAATGAGTAAATTCCCCAAACCTTCACCTACCGTTCTGCGAGCAGAGACTCGTAAGGCCGCCCAAGACACGTCTGGGGACGAAAGAGGCCCCATAATCTGTTGGCGGTGCCAAGAACCAAGACATGTGAAAGCTGATTGCCCCCACCTGACTGAGCCCATGGACACAAACTATGGGTACTATCAGTCTCACTATGCCGAACACATGTGTGCAGTGGGCAAACCAGAGGGACCCAGTATGAACCATTTGTGTAAAGTGGAGGTGGAGGGTAACCCTGCTGTGGCTCTTCTGGACTCAGGGAGTCTCATAACCGTAATACGAGCCAGCCACGTCCAAATCAGCGAGTATACTGGTCAGAAAATGGGTGTATTGTGTATACATGGGGACCTAAAACATTATCCTACCGCCCTGGTGATGATCAACACGCCAGCGGGGAGGAGGTGCCACGAGGTGGGGGTGGTGGTTAATTTGCATTATGAGGTAATAATGGGGAGAGATTTTCCGTTATTTTCTGTGCTTTGGCCTGTAATTACCCCTCCCACGGAACAGTCGTCGGCACCAGTGGCAACTAGGTTGCATTCTCCAGAAATCGGGCATGAACCTGGTGGCCCAGAGGAAGATGTACTGGCGGTAGGAGTACCTTTGCCTTCGGTGGAGGAGGAAAACCCCTCTCCTATACAAGTGTTAGCTAGGGAGATGGGATATTTGCCACCGGGACCGGAATTGTCAGACTTAAATGTGACAGGTGACAATTTTGGTACGGCGCAAATCCGGGACCCTACGTTGGCTCGAGCTCGGGAAAATGTACTGGTTGTCAATGGGGAACCCCAACAACCCGGGGCAGCTACAGTATTTCCCCGATTCGAGCTGAACCAAGATTTGCTGTATCGGGTTGAAAAAGTACGTGGGGACATTGTCGAGCAGTTGCTGGTACCCCAGTCGTATCGTAAGTTGGTAATGGACCTAGCGCATGCGCATGTACTGGGGGGACATCTTGGTCAAAAGAAAACCCTAGACCGAATTCTACAACGGTTTTACTGGCTAGGGGTCTATGAAGAAGTTAAACGGTATTGTAACTCTTTTCCCGTGTGTCAGGTAACCAGTCCGCAGCCTCATTTTCGGAGTCCCTTAGTACCATTACCAATTATAGAGGTCCCGTTTTAGAGAATAGCCATGGATCTGGTGGGGCCTGTTAATAAATCAGCGAGGGGTTACCAACATATCCTCGTAGTTCTAGATTATGCTACCAGGTATCCTGAGGCTATTCCCCTGCGCCACACCTCTGCCAAACTTATCGCAAAAGAACTCATGGGTATGTTCTCTCGGGTGGGAATCCCTCAAGAAATCTTAACAGACCAGGGGACCCCCTTTATGTCAAAAATCATGAAGGAACTCTGCCACTTGTTGAGTGTTAAACAGTTGCGCACATCGGTCTATCATCCTCAAACAGACGGGTTGGTAGAAAGGTTCAATAAGACCCTGAAGAATATGTTGAAAAAAGCTGTCTCTAAAGATGGTAAGGACTGGGATCTCTTGTTGCCATACCTGATGTTTGCAGTGCGGGAGGTGCCCCAGGCATCTACGGGGTTCTCGCCCTTCCAACTATTATATGGCAGACATCCCCGTGGCTTACTCGATATAGCTAAAGAGACCTGTGAAAACCAACCAACTCCCCACAAAAGTGTGATAGAACATGTGGCCTAAATGCAAGAGAGAATGGAGACAGTCCTACCATTAGTCCGAGAACATATGGAAGCAGCACAAAGGTCACAGAGGCAGGTCTATAACCTGGAGGCACGGGTAAGGTCCTTTAACCCTGGGGATCGGGTGTTGGTACTTGTGCCTACAGTGGATAGTAAGTTCCTTGCAAGGTGGCAGGGACCCTACGAGATTATGGAGAAGGTGGGTCCCGTAAACTATAAAGTACACCAACCAGGGCGAAGAAAGCCAGAACAGGTATACCATGTGAATCTGCTCAAACCATGGAAAGACAGAGACCCTCTTGGTGAGGATTGTCCACGGCCTGCATTTCCAGTAGAGAGGGCTCCCTTGCCTCAGGAGAAGGCAAGAGAAGTTCTCTCCGCCGTCAAAATAGCAGACACTTTGTCTCCTAGACAAGTTCAGGAGGTCCGAGAGTTTGTTAGCCGAAATACCGATGTTTTCTCAGAGCTCCCTGGCCGTACCTCCCTAATCCAACATGACATTGTCACGGAGCCGCAGGCCAAAGTCCGATTAGAGCCATATCGGGTGCCTGAGGCCCGGCGACAAGCCATCTCAGAAGAGGTAAAGAAGATGCTGCAGTTAGGGGTTATTGAAGAGTCCCAGAGTGAGTGGGCCAGCCCAATAGTCCTAATATCAAAACAAGATGGGACACTAAGGTTCTGTAATGACTTCAGAAAACTTAATGAAATTTCTAAATTTGACGCCTACCCCATGCCCCGGGTCGATGAGATAATAGAGCGGTTTGGGCAGGCCCGGTATTTTTCAGTCATTGACCTCACAAAAGGGTATTGGCAGGTGCCCCTAACAAAAGCAGCAAGAGAGAAAACTGCTTTTGTAACACCCGAGGGACTGTTCCAGTATATAGTCCTACCCTTCGGGTTGCATGGCGCTCCAGCGACTTTCCAGAGGTTAATGGATGTTGTTCTTCGTACTCATCGCCGATATGCCGCGGTCTATCTCGACGATATTGTGGTGTACAGTGCAGACTGGGAAAGTCACTTAGCCAAGGTACAGGCGGTGATTGATTCTCTGCGACAAGCAGGGCTAACTGCCAACCCAAAGAAGTGTTCCATAGGGTTGGAGGAAGCTCGGTACCTGGGGTATGTGATTGGGAGAGGAGTTATCAAATCTCAATTAAACAAAGTGGAGGCAATCCAAAACTGTCCCCGTCCCCTCACCACAAAACAAGTGAAAGGGTTTTTGGGGTTAGTGTGATATTACCGTCGGTTTATTCCCAATTTTGCAACCCTGTCGGCGCCGTTAACTGACTGCCTGAAAGGGAGGAAGTCAGTAATGGTTGGCTGGAATGATCAGATTGAAGAAGCGTTTGTAAAACTAAAAGGGGCACTGTGTGGGTCACCAGTTCTGATCACACCCGACTTCAAAAGAGAATTCATTGTCCAGACTGATGCGTCAGAGCTAGGTCTGGGTGCCGTGCTGTCTCAGGAGGTTAACGGGGAGGAGCATCCCATTAGTTTCCTAAGTCGAAAGCTTACTCCAGCTGAAACCAGATACAGCATTGTAGAGAGAGAGTGCCTGGCCATCAAATGGGCACTGGAGTCATTGCGCTACTCTCTGTTGGGGAGAACGTTTCGGTTGGTAACTGATCATTCCCCTCTGACTTGGATGAGTCAAGCCAAAGAGAGAAATGCACGAGTCACCAGGTGGTTTATGTCCCTGCAAAATTTCAAATTTTCAGTAGAACATCGGGCAGCTAAATTACAGGGGAAATCAGATGCACTGTCCAGAGTTCACTGTATGTCATGTGTCCACCCTCCTAAGGTTGAACAAAGGGGGAGGTATGTGGTACACCAAAGGGGATCTTGCTGGATGGGAGATATATTTCTTCTAGCAGACTGAAGTTTGGTCATAATTTTCCATGATCACAAGGACCTGTGATGAGGTCATAGTCACGTGATCAGGTCAGCTGATGTGTACCTCACCTGAGGGTGTGGACTAGGCCTATTTAACAAGAAGCTCTGGGAGTATGAGCAGGGGAAGGAAGGAAGGAGTTTGGCTGGAGACAGGCTGGAAGAGTGTTTTGTTACAGTGTGTCAGTGTGCACCAGGAAGCGAGTACCAGACCACCCGGAATGGCACCTGGCGGTCTCTGCTGACCTGCAGCCGCTTAGTTAAGGCCTTCCCAAGCAAGGGTGAGTCTGGGACCAGTGGTTCTCCAAACTGGAGTGATTTATGTTCTGTTTTGATTTTGTTATCTGGACTTTTGTTGAACCCGTCATTAAAACCACTGAACTTTGAACTGAACGCCTGTGTGTTTACCTCATTACTGCGGCCCGGCCCCTGCCTACCAGAGCGGATCCCTACAAAAGATATACATAACAGGAGACATGGATAACGTTGCCAACCAGTTATTTAATCGGAAACCGGACAGGCAAATTCAGGCGAGATCCATGCCTTGTTCATTTTCAGAAAAGTAAGCCGGTCTACATTATTGGAGGATAGTCGCATGTGACTGTTAGTACACCACCTGCAGCACTAAAGACGCGCTCCGATAATACACTGCCAGCAGGGCAAGCCAGCACCTCCAATGCTTACTGGCTAAGCTCTGGCCATGTATCCAGCTTAGAGACCCAAAACTTGAATGGGGAAGAGCCATCTGGGAGTACACTGAGAGGGCAAGACATGTAGTCTGTCACCATCTTACGGAAACGTTGCCTCCTGCTGACTGGAGCCGTCTCGGATGGTGTACACATTGGTGGAGCTGCCACAAAACTTCGCCACATTTGGAACATACTGGTCTTGCCCTGTGCAGAGGCACTGCTTGTGCTCCCAGTTGTTGCAGAGCTGTCTCCACTGCCTCGACGCACAGAGCTGCTTTGTAAAGCAGTAGCAGCAGCAGTGCTCTCGGCTGGAATGGAGAACATTATGGATTGCACCAGTGTGTCTTGGTACTCCCGCATTTTACGCTCCCGGTTCAACGGTGTGATGAGGCTTTGTAAGTTGTCCCGGTAGCGAGGGTCTAGGAGGGTGTACACCCAATAATCAGATGTGGTGAGAATGTGGGCGATGCGGCGGTCGTTTCTCAGGCACTGCAGCATGAAATCAACCATGTGCTGCAGACTCCCAACTGGCCAAGAAACGCTGTCCCCTGCAAGAGGCGTCATCTCTGCCTGCTCTACATCACCCCACCCTCGGTCTACATACTGACTAGAGCGTTGTGTACCTCCCTCTGGAGCGATGTCTTCCTCCTCCATTGACTCCTCCTCATCCTCCTCACAAAGTGAGCCCTGCCCAGCCCTTTGTGAGGAACCACGTTGCGCTGACTTTCCAGAAGGTGATGGAATTTGTGACTCCTCATCCTCCACCTCTTCCAAAACCTCATCCCTTAGTGCTTGCAGTGTTTTTTGAAGCAGGCAGATAAGGGGGACAGTCAGGCTGACTAGTGCATCATCTGCACTCACCATCCGCGTTAACTCATCAAAAGCACGCAAAACGTAGCAGATGTCCTTCATAGAGGCCCACTCAGTAGTGGAGAAGTGTGAACGATGCAAATTGCGAGTTGATTGCGCCTGATGCAGCTGATACTCCATTACTGCTGGCTGCTGCTCACACAACCGCTCCAACATATGTAACGTGGAATTCCACCTGGTGGCTACGTCACATATGATGTGATGTTCAGGAAGGCTAATTCTGCGTTGCAGAGCTGCAATGCGCGATCTGGCCATGCTGGAACGTCGCAAGTGAGCGCACTCTAGGCGGACCTTGTGCATCAGTGCATCAACATCCAGATAGTCCCTCAAAAAACTCTGCACGACCAAGTTGAGCACATGTTCCAGACATGGTATGTGAGTGAGGTTGCCAAGGCCCAGAGCTGCCACCAGATTTCGGCCATTGTCACACACTACCAAGCCTGGCTGGAGATTCGCTGGCAAAAACCACACGTCGCTCTCCTGCTTGATGGCATTTGAGAGCTCCTGCGCTGTATGGCTTTGATTCCAATTGGAATTAATTTCAGGACGGCCTGTTGACGTTGGCCACGGGTGTGCTCATATCGGTTGCAACAGGTAAGCGTTCACGGTCCATGTGAGGTAGACCGTGACGGCTCCTGCAGGATGATTCTGAGGAACTGGAGTAGGATGAGGAGTCAATGTGTACAATCTTGATTCCTGCAATCCTTGGAGTTGGCAGAACACGTACAAACGCCACTCGCAAGATCTGTACCCGTCTCCACAACATAGACCCAATGGGCAGTGAGGGAAAGGTATCGTCCCTGGCCATGGGTACTGGTCCACGCATCGGTGGTCAGGTGGACCTTGCTACTGACGGCGTTTAGTAGCGCATGTTTAATTTTTCCCTCAACATGCTTTTGCAGACCAGGGACGGCTTGCCTGCTGAAATAAAATCGGCTTGGCACATTGTATTGTGGGACTGCCAATGCCATTAAGTTACGGAAACTGTCAGTCTCCACCAGCCTGAATGACAGCATTTCAAGGGACAGGAGTTTTGCAATGCCAGCATTCAGAGCCTGTGCTCGTGGATGGTTTCCCGAGTATGGCCGTCTTTTATCCCATGGCTGTGCTACCGATGGCTGTTTTGTGGCCTGGGAGTGTGAGGATGACAGGGAACTTGCTGCTGTGGGGGGAATAACACTTTGTCTCTGGACAACAGTGACCAAGGTTCTTCCATGGTGATCCTGTGAGGAAGCCGAACCAGCTGTGTGTGAGCTGTAGGAAGAGGCTCCAACACGACCTGAAGATGTAGGTGGTGCTGTAGGTTGGCCTACATCTCCAGTGTGTCTTTGTAACTCAACTACGTGCTTTGTCCGCACATGTTTCCACATATTTGTGGTATTGAGGTTACTGACACTTTTTACTTTTTGATTACACAGCTGGCATTTGACATAGCAAATATCATCTGCAAGTGTGACAAAAAAGGACCACGCAGTGCAAGTCCTGGGAGCGCCCGTTTTGACTTTTGGAAGAGAACTGCTCCGAACAGGTGCCAAACTGGAGGCTACAGGCAACCGAGTCTGCAGCCTACCTCTCCCTCCTGTTTGGACCGTTGGGGCAATCTCTTCCTCAGAGCTGCTCCCACCACCTTCCTGTTCCTCACGCCATGTTGGGTCTTGGACCTCATCATCTCCACTACCCTCTTCCAACACCTGCTGCTGTTGGGTGGTCTGGCCAGCACCATGCTCAACAGAAACTGGCACCTGAGTCTCATCATCATCAGATGCGTTCTGCTGTGTGCTGACCATCGGCACTGGCTCACCCGCCTCTTCTGATTCAGAGAGACACAGCTGTTGCGCATCACTGCATACTCCCTCTTCTTCACATTCCAGAATGCTGCTTGGCTGGGCCCCAGTTTGCAAGCCAACAGATTCTGAGAACAGAAGCAGAGACTCAGCTGGCTCCTGTACAGAACTCTCTGACTGCCTGGGCAATTTGGCAGGCGGTGAAGAGACAGATGGTAGCTCAACAGTGCTGTGTTCCTGAGAGGAGGTGGAAGCAATTGAAGTCGATGCATTGGCTGCCATCCAACCAACAACGGCTTCAATTTGTTCTTCCCGCAGCAGGGGGGTACGCCGAGCTCCTACAAAAGTGGCATAAAGGAACGCTCACGGGGAAAACTGGTGGATGCTGTGTCACTGGGGGCGGCAGCAGCCACAGAATCCCCACGTCTTCTCCCTGCTGAAACTCCACGGCCACGACCACGTGCCTTACTCACTGTCTTCTTCATCTTGGTAGATTGATAAAGAAAGTCAGAAAAGTTATAAGGCCTAAGTGTTGTTATTCCGCAGAGACTGCAGTGAACACTGCAGACAACTGTTCACTAGGTGTGAAAGGCCCTTTTGTGTACTTCTATAGTGTTTGCAACTAATGTATTGTATACGGATGGAAGCGCGTCACACTAATAGATTTGAGTTATTTGAAATAGAATGGAGCAGCACCAATTAGAGAAAAATGTCAAGGATGAGGCAATGACACACGCTCAGCAGACTACAACCAGCAGTGGTTGAAGAACTAACTGGAGCGTGATCTGCACTCCAAAAATGAAAACCTCAGACTACAGTGAACACTGCACACAACTGTTCACTAGCTGTGAAAGGCTCCTTTGTGTACTTCTATAGTGTTTGCAACCAATGTATTGTATACGAATGGAAGCGCGTCACACTAATAGATTTGAGTTATTTGAAATAGAATGGAGCAACACCAATTAGAGAAAAATGTCAAGGATGAGGCAGTGACACACGCTCAGCAGACTACAACCAGCAGTGGTTGAAGAACTAACTGGAGCGTGATCTGCACTCCAAAAATGAAAACCTCAGACTACAGTGAACACTGCACACAACTGTTCACTAGCTGTGAAAGGCTCCTTTGTGTACTTCTATAGTGTTTGCAACCAATGTATTGTATACGGATGGAAGCGCGTCACACTAATAGATTTGAGTTATTTGAAATAGAATGGAGCAGCACCAATTAGAGAAAAATGTCAAGGATGAGGCAGTGACACACGCTCAGCAGACTACAACCAGCAGTGGTTGAAGAACTAACTGGAGCGTGATCTGCACTCCAAAAATGAAAACCTCAGACTACAGTGAACACTGCACACAACTGTTCACTAGCTGTGAAAGGCTCCTTTGTGTACTTCTATAGTGTTTGCAACCAATGTATTGTATACGGATGGAAGCGCGTCACACTAATAGATTTGAGTTATTTGAAATAGAATGGAGCAGCACCAATTAGAGAAAAATGTCAAGGAAGAGGCAGTGACACACGCTCAGCAGACTACAACCAGCAGTGGTTGAAGAACTAACTGGAGCGTGATCTGCACTCCAAAAATGAAAACCTCAGACTACAGTGAACACTGCACACAACTGTTCACTAGCTGTGAAAGGCTCCTTTGTGTACTTCTATAGTGTTTGCAACCAATGTATTGGATACTGATGGAAGCACGTCACACTAATAGATCACTGTTAATTTCAATTGAATGGAGCAGCACCAATTCCACAAAATAAAAAAAAAAAGAATCAGTGAGTGACACGTGCAGATGACTACAAACAGCGTTGGATGCAGAGCAAACTGCAGCGTCACCTGCACTCACACACACACACCTTGCACAGAGCTGTGAAAACAACACTGCAAGGAAAAAGGATGATTTACAGAGTTGTTTATCAAATAGCCTGCCTACACAGCAATTCACAAAAACGCTATCTGTAACTGTCCCTCAGAGTCAGCAGAGCAGCGTTCTGTCCCTAACTGAATTCACAGCACAGTGACGCTAAAATGGCGGCGGCGCCTTTTATAGTGCATTCTGACATCATTTCAGCATCCAATCACAGCCATGCCATTAGTTAACATGACCGCAGCATTACAGGATGTGCCCACACTTCATAGGATTCCTCATTGGCTGTCTAAAATCACATTGCCTCTCAAAGAATTATGGGAACTTCCGATTCCGGTATACGATATATGAAAAATATCGGAACTAAGTATCGGAATTCCGATACAGCGAATATCGGCCGATACCCGATACTTGCGGTATCGGAATGCTCAACTCTAGTCAGCAGCAACCTGGGGAAACTGTTCAACAGCATCCTGAACAAGAGGATCCTCAGTTTCCTTAACCGAACATAAAGTCCTCAGGAAGCAGGTTTCATGCCAAACCACCGCACCACTGACCACATCTATACCCTGCACAGCCTCATTCAGAGACATGTCCACAATACAAAGAACGGGAAGATATACGCCTGCTTCGTGGACTTTAAAAAGGCCTTCAATTCGGTGTGGCACCCGGGCTTATTCCTGAAACTGCTGGAGAGCGGAATAGGAGGAAAGACCTATGATGTTATCAAAAGCTCCTACACCGAGAACCTCTGCAGTGTGAGTGTGAACGGTAAAAGAACGGCTTATTTCCAGCAGACCTGTGGAGTCAGACAAGGCTGCAGCCTAAGTCCAAAGCTCTTCAACATTTACATCAACGAGCTGGCTACCGCTCTGTAATCTTCCACAGCACCACGTCCCACCCTCCACGACACCCAGGTGAAATTCCTGCTGTATGCAGATGACCTGCTGCTTCTGTCACCAACCGAGAAAGGCCTCCAAGACAACCTGAAAATCTTAGAGAAATTCAGCTCCACCTGGGCACTACCGGTCAACCTAAAGAAAACCAACATCATGATGTTCCAGAGGAGAAAGAGAAAATTAGACCAGCAGCCTTCATTTGTCCTCAACAACTGCGCCCTTACAGGAACAGACAAATATACCTACCTGGGCCTAGAGATTCATAGGTCAGGAAGCTTCAAACAAGCCATAGAGACCCTGAAAGACAAGGCATGTAAAACCTTCTATGGCATCCGAAGGAAACTCTACCATCTGAAACCACCAGTGAGGGTCTGGTTAAAAATCTTCGACTCTGTCATCGCCCCAATCCTCCTGTATGGCAGTGAAGTCTGGGGTCCTCACACCTACCCAGACTGGTCAAGGTGGGATTTCAGCCCAACAGAAATATTCCACCTGGAATTCTGCAAGCACCTTCTCCAAGTCCATCGGAGCACCTCCAACAGTGCCTGCCGGGCTGAGCTGGGCAGATTCCCTCTACATCTAACGGTTCTAAAGAGGGCACTGTCATTCCGGGCTCACCTACATAGGAGCAATCCAAGCTCCCATCACGATAAAGCCCTGACACACGTAGGTGAAACAGAAAAACTAGGACCCTCGGAACAGCTCACCCAAACCCAACCTGACCAGAACTCCAATCACAACAACATGACAAAAGCCGAAATCAGGAAGATGGTAGACGAAGGCCAGGAGAGGTATGTCAGTAACTGGAAGAACGACATCATCAGCTCCCAGAAACTGACCATGTACCGGAGTCTACAGAGAGACTACAGTCTGGCCCCATACCTGGAGAAACTCCAGGACCCCAGAGACCCAAGATCCTGAGCCGGTATAGACTCAGTGCCCACAGTCTGGCCATCGAATCCGGCAGACACAGGCAGAGCTACAAGCCCAGGGAGGAAAGACTATGCCAACACTGTGACCAGGAGGCCATAGAGGACGAAACCCACTTCCTGCTACACTGCTCCAAATACTCAGCAGTGAGGGACACTCACTTCAGGAAACTCTCACATCTCTTCCTGGATTTCATCACCATGAAGGAGGAAGAGAAAACATATATCTTGCTGGGGGAAGAAGAGAGAGCAGCGGAGATAGCAGCACGGTATGTGAGCGAATGTCATAGACTGCGAGAAAGAGAACTATGATATGCCATGGACTTCTATAGCCCCCACCCCGGATCTGCCCCCATCACCCCTCCCTATGCCATGGACTTCTATAGCCCCCACCCCGGACCTGGGCCCCCATCACCTCTCCCTATGCCATGGACTTCCATAGCCCCTTCCCTAGATCTGCCCCTACTCAACATCCCTATCCCTATTCCCCTTTTGTACACTTGCTTTGGCAAAACTAATGTGTATTTAGTCCTGCCAATAAAGCTTCTTTGAATTGAATTGAATTGAATTGATATCACTCATGTAATGTACGAAGTGAAGTATTTGGCATTGTACTATACCTACCGTATATACTCGTGTATAAGCCAAGATTTTCAGCCCATTTTTTATGGCTGAAAGTCCTCCTCTCGGCTTATGTGCGAGTCATATACGGAGTCGGCGGGGGAAAGGAGCGGTGGTGTCGGATCATACTCACCCCTCTGCCGGCGCGTCTCTGCAGCCCCCCTGCTTCTCCCACAATCTCTGGCTCCTTCCTGCAGCGGTCACATGGTACCGTTCATTAATGTCATGAATGAGCGGTACCACGTGACCGCTGTAGGAAGGAAGAGCTGCGGAGACCGCCGGGAGAATAGGAGAGGTTGCAGAGACACGCCGGCGGAGGGGTGAGTATAGCGATATTTACCTGTCCCCAGACCACTGCTGCGCTGCTCCCTCGTCCGACTCCTCTGGCTGTGAATGTTCAGGCAGAGGGCGCGATGACGTTGTTAGTGTGCCCCACGCCCCCTGCCTGATCATTCACTGCCAAGGACCTGGAAGAGGGAGAAGTGCAGCAGTGGACCGGTCCGGTGACAGGTAAATATCTCAGGACAGGGGTCCTGAGCAAGCAGTGACACTGGCACCTGTCCCCCATAGCGCGCCGGTGTCACCGCCTGCTCAGGACATCGCACCTGGCCCACAGCGACGAGAGGTGAGTATGTCATTTTTGCAGCAGTAGCAGAGCGGCAACATAAGGGACCTATAATATGGGGCATAATCTGTGCAGCATATGGGGGCATAATCTGTGGAGCATATTGGGCATAATCTGTGCAGAATATGGGGCATAATCTGTGCAGCATATGGGGGCATAATCTGTGCAGCATATGGGGGCATAATCTGTGGAGCATATGGGGGCATAATCTGTGCAGAATATGGGGGCATAATCTGTGCAGCATATGGGGGCATAATCTGTGCAGCATATGGGGGCATAAACTGTGGTGCATATTGGGCATAATCTGTGCAGCATATGGGGCATAATCTGTGCAGCATATGGGGGCATAATCTGTGCAGCATATGGGGCATAATCTGTGCAGCATATGGGGGCATAATCTGTGGAGCATATGGGGGCATAATCTGTGGAGCATCATATGGGAGCATAATCTGTGGAGCATCATATGGGAGCATAATCTATGGAGCATTTGGGGGCATAATCATTTTTCACCCTAGGCTTATACGCAAGTCAATAAGCATTCCAAGTTTTTTGTGGCAAAATTAGGGGGGTCGGCTTATACACGGGTCGGCTTATACATGAGTATATACGGTATATTTCTCTGCTGTATCGGAGCATCATGAATTGTGGTATGTGTTAAAGGTGCCCATTGAGACTTTTTTGCCCGGGCCCACGAAAACCTGGAGCCAGCCCTGCCCCCACACAACTTTAGCCAAATAACCCCCAGTTTTCAATGCGTTACTATTGTTATAAAGTAAATTAAGGTTGCCAAGCTTAAGTAATAAGAATTAATGTCGTTAGCATTGAAATGGGCACTGTAGGTGTGTTTAATATCCTCCATTCTCTGCCGACTTTTCTTCCCCATTGACTTGCATTGGGGTCGGTTCGAGTTTCAGTCGGATCTTCGACTTTTTCCGATAGGGGAGCCGATTTCGTTCGACTCGACTTTTGGAAAAGTCGGGTTGTCCGAAACCCGACTCGACCCTCCCGGAGGCAAAGTCGCTCATCTCTACTCCCTATCTCTACCTATTGTAATAACTGCAAAATTTATTGGGGGGTCCACTCATGGGCGCCGACACTGGCACAGTCTCTTTCAGCGTGTATGACACAGTCCCCTTGGAGTAATTTTTGTAAACCTTTGTACATTGTGCAAATGTCAAATTTCTACTTTCAATCTCTTTATATTCCATTATTATAATTTTGTATTGTGTTGCCCCTCTTACGTTCTTTTTAATCGTGTTTCTGGTAGCCTGATATTGATTTTTGTGTCTGCACTTGGACATTTTGGAACATGAATGCATTAATATGCTCCACACAATTCTTCAGGATTCAGCCTTTCAAAGAAAAATAATATGAGTAGTGAAACAAGCTCTATATATGATGCAAGTTTGAAAATCTTACCCATACATCCCTTTGTAAAGGGAAATTCGACATAATACCTCTGTTAGCATACGCCATATAATGCCCATATACGCAGCATCCTAGCGGGTGGGCAGAATGCCTGGGTACAAAATTTTTGTCTGAAGGTGAAACCACTGGCCCTTCCCCGGTGTTACAGTATTCCCAATCTGCTGTCCAAGAAACAGGCTCTGATGCCTCCTGCTCACAACCTACAGTTGCACATACACAAAAGTCAGCAACAACATCCAGTTTGCTGTCCTAGTGCAGTGTTCAGTTGTCCCTTGTCAGCATGTATGTTTTTTTACAAATTGTTAGTTAAATAGGACATACGTATTAGTTTCCACTTTACATTGTCCTATGCTGGACAAAGAACATTGCTGGCTTTTCCAGTCTCCTAAATTTGTCTTATATCTCTTTATTAAACAGTCGCTTACCATAAATTTTCTAAATTTGGGTCCTTAAAAAAATCGTGGTGGGGTTTTGGCCCAGTTTCTGTACATTTTAAACACATTTAAGAGGCTGGTTTAATACGCTTCACAGACCTATTCAGGCCGCATAGTCATACACATATTGGAATATGGTCATTGCCATGCTAAGGCCTGAGTTCTGTAGGGCTGCATGTCACCTGAGTAAAACACTCCAAAAACCTCTTAATCTCTGGGACATATCCTGTAATTTCTCCATTGTTGCTCAAAACCATACAAAAAATGCAATCTGCCTTGTTGTGTAGTTTCAACAAAAAAGTAAGCAGGCTTGTGCAGATTGGTCAATGGCATTCTTGTCACTTTCCGTTGAGGAGGCTGCTTCCAAGTAAAATGAGGCTTGTACATGTCGCTGACATGAGTTTTAGGCATTTCAGACTGACCACAATACAGGCCCTCGCTTGCATACACTATATTCAGAATTTAATTCTAATGCTTTTGGTGTCTGGTAAAATCCAATTTACTGACATTGAACATGCAGCTCTCTCAACTCCTGCATTATATTCACCTTACAGTGGCTTCACCCACTATGACAGCGGCTCCAATGGGATCCGGTGGCCTATATGATCTGTGGAGCTCTCAAAACTCAGGTTTCACGTCACCTGCTGGCCCTCTGAAAATGTGAAGCGTGGGCCGCATAATGACTTGGCGGTGGACATGTTGATGGTGGCGGCCGAAGCCCAAAATTCAAATGGCCATGTTTAGCTGGCATTGAAAATTGATGGGGAATATATATATTCCACTAGCTAGCTAACAATTTGGAATGAGGGAGGGAGCTCCCAATTATAGGAGTGAGAGCTCTCCCAAATGTATGATACATGGTGACCTGAGGGCCCTTCCCAAACTCAGGTTTCACTGCACCTGCTGGCCCTCTGAACATGTCAAGCGAGGGCCGCATGGTGGTATAAGGATTCCAGACTTTCCTTTGTGCCTGTTTGCCCTGATCCAAGACGAAGTCTCGCATCTCACCCTGTCATGGAACTTCCTGTCTGTCCTGATTATTTAAGTTCAGGTCATGTGCTCCTCTTTGACTATTTTGTTGCTGTTGGCTCCTAAGCGCCTGCTGGTCTGCTGATGGACTCCGTGCTGCTTCTGCTGCTTGTTACTCAGTGCTCTGCCTTTCCATGTTCTGCTACCTACAGTTCTCTGTGCGTCTCCCTGATTCTGTCTGTGCTCTACTACGGTCTGGACTTTTGGTGTGGAGCTAAGCGCTCCTGGAACTGCTGTGGCTAGTAATGAATCCTGACTTCACCATTTCCTCTAGGTCTGTGTTTGTTTGGGCTGCGTTGCTGGACTTGTGCAGGACTTTCAGCCCAAAAGATATATACTGTATAGCGACCTACTCCTGTTTATGCGGCTCCTGTATCATGCTGGACTTCTATGTTCAAGTGCCGTGTGCATTTCCACCCTTATGATTGCTGGACTTCTACACTTTAGTGCACTGTGCGTGCTCATTCGTAACATTACGGGACTGCCTCGTTAAATGCTGTGTACTTACTTTTTTACTTTCTGCTGGACTCCTAGGTTTAGTGCCTTGTGCACACCTACATCAGTTTACTGTTGGACTGGTTATATTAGCGGTCACGCCCCTCTCCTCAGTCACTCTGTACATTTCCATATTGTGCTGTGTTTTCGTTATAATTGCAGTACGTTCTCTGCCAGCTTTGTTTTACTTGCATCTTTCCATATTGTACTGTTTCGTTACTATTGCAAGGAGTTCTCTGTTTAGTTTTGTCACACTTGTTTAACATAGTTATTTGCATCAACTTTGGTCTCAGTTTTGTATTATCCCACACAATCAGATTCTGTAGTACCCATATAATTTTTACAGGCGGTGGACGTGGTGGTGGTGGTGGAAGGTTAAGCCTAAAATTCAAATGGTCATGTTTTATCTGGCATTGTAAAGTGATGAGGAATATGTATTCCACTATCTAGCTAACAATTTGGAATGAGTTAGGAGCCTCTCAAATGTAGGAGTGAGAGGCCTCACAAATGTTAAATGAAAAACTAAATCCAAAACGCTCTGTGTGAACAAATGCTAAAGGAGGTATAATTTTTTATTTATTTTGTTTCATTTTTATTTTACATTAAATACATCTTTTTTAGCATTTTTCCCTGTAAAAAAAAAATTAGGTTTGGTTTATAAGATCTCCCTATAAATCCGTAAAACTGGTGCAATAGTCTGTCAACATTATTCCCAGATACCATATGTGAGTCAGAAAAGCATGAAGGCCTCTTCTCCATGCTGTTCCCATTTAGTTTTAGCTCTTTCCCATCCATTTCAGCATTATTCTTATGCCCCAAGACAGTTTGTTGGGTCCAGCAGAAAAATATTTGGCTTTCCCATTGACTTGCTTTGGATTCGTTATTCGGTACGAATACACTGATATTAAGAATTATTCTTGCCTATTTTCCCGATTCCGAATATTTCATATACGCTCATCACAACATACGATACATGAAAAAAAATTCCTGGACCATTTTACATTTTTCTCAAGATTGCATCAGTCAGAGACATGGTTTACATGATGTGAAGTGAGGCATCGAGGGTTTCCAAATAATGGTTTGCAGCTCTTACATCACATTGTCTAGCACAGCCAATTATTTGAGGGATAGGAGTGCAGGGTGCAAAACTCAGCATTAAATATATGGATAGAAAAGTTTAAATAAGAGTATGCATTAATCATGAACCACAATTTATGACCCTGTAATGCAATAAAGAAGTGAAAATACATTTAAACTTAGATGTCGGGGTGTCACAGATTCAAGTGATAGGTGGGTGCAGGACCTTAAAGATTTGAGTGACTTTGAATTGACTGATCTGTGAGATACGGCAGTACAGCACATGATTAAGACAGTTTTCTGATTCATGATGCTCTACTAATGGGGAATACTGTTTCTGTTTCTGAGAGAGGACAATGCTGACCATTGCGGGTTGCAGCCCTCAGCTGTCAGCTTTAACATGGCTAGCTCTCAAGAATAAAGAGGTCAACATGCTGTTTTTTTTTTAAATTATTGAAATAAATAATTTTAAAAAATGGTGTGGAGTTGCCTCAATTTTTTAACAACCAGCCAAGCTAACGCAGACAAACTGGTGATGGTATTCTCAGGCTGGGAAGGGGATATGGATATTGCCTGCATCAGCCTAAAAAAAGCAGCACGCCGCCAACCCAAAAAAGGTGCATCTGTGAAATGCACCAATTCTGGTGCTTTGCCCAGCTCTTCTCACTTGCCTTGTAGCGGGGGCAAGGAGGGTTAATGTCACCTTTGTATTGTCAGGTGACATCAAGCCCACAGGTTAGTAATTTAGAAGCGTTTATAGGATGAGAATCAATTACTAACCTCATAGTCACATTGTGAATAAAAAACACCCAGAATAAAGTACTTTATTTAAAATAAAAATCCATACCCTGTGTTATAAATTTATTGGAAAATAAACAAAGTTATACTCACCTTATACCCATTCTATTAAAGTCATTTTCCTATGTAAAAAAACAAAAAATAATAAACAACAAAAATACTCACCTTAACCCTGATCCATCAATGCCCATGTGTCCTGTAAAAAAAAGAAAAATAATAAATAACCATATTCCTCACCTGTCCAGAGTGCATCTAATCAATACTGTACCACAATGATTCGGATGATTTGGAGATTTGTCACATTAGTGACCACTCTCCCCGCCAGTCGGCACACATTAGCAGGAGCATAATCACCCTGGTCAGTGTCTAGAGCTGAGCTCCTGCAGTGACAAATATCACAGTTCATAGCTGAACTCCAGTGAATTCTCTTATGGGCTCCTGTGTGAGAACTTTCTTACTTTCTTTGTTTTCTTCTCTTTTTATAACAAAAATGTTCTTTTGCCTCTAATTTTTTATTCTCACAAGGGTAACAGGAGAAAATGAACACCAAAATTTGTTCTGCAATTTCTCTTGAGTATGCAGATATCACATATGTGGGGGAAAACTACTGCTTGAGTGCAGGGTGCAGCTCAGAAAGGAAGGAGAAATTATTTATTGTGAGTACCTTAAACCCACAAGTATTTCACAGAATTTTACAATGTTGGTCTGGGAAAATGAAAACATATTTTTCACACAAAAGTGTTGTTTTAACCTCAATTTATTTCATTTTCACGATAGGAGAAAATGGACCCAAAATTTGTTGTGCAATTTTTCCCTGAGTACGGTCAGAAACTACATTTGAGGCACAGTGCAAAGCTCATAAGGGAAAAAGCGCAACATTGGAGTTCAGATTTTGCTGGACTACTTTATGGGTGCCATGTCATATTAGAAGAGCCCAAGATGTGCCAGAACAGCAGAACCCCTCACAAGAGACCACATTTTACAAACGACACCTCTCAATTAATTCATTTAGAGGTGTAGTAATCATATTGACACCTTAGGTGGGTCACAGAATTTTATATCTTTGGGCAGTGTAGAAACAAATAATTATATTTTTGCCACCAAAATTTTGTTTTAGCCAAAAATGTTGCATTTTCAAACTAGGAAATGGGTTTAAATTACATCAAAATTTGTGCCACAATTTCTGCTGAATGTAGACATACTCCATATAAGGCTGTACAACGCTGCTCAGCCATATGGTGAGACTCGGGAGCAAAAGGAGCGCTATTGCCTTGTGGACCATAGATTTTCCTAGAATTGTTTGCGGATTAAATATACCGAGCCCCTCAATGATGGAACAGCAAAATCCTTCCCAATTGGTCCCATTTTGAAAATTATACCACTTTGGGAATTTATCTTTTGGTGTAGAGTCAAATTTGACTCATGGGTGTTTTCCAGAAGCAAGTAGTAGTGGATGTTGCTGAGTAAAAATAGCAAGTTGCCATTGAAGCAACCCATACATTGTAGTGCCCATATATTTTGCACAGCTCATGCATCTATAAATTAGGTGGGCTGTCATAGATACAGAAATTACAAACATGTGGATGCTAACTGCAGTTTAGGCACAATGTGGTGCTGAAAATGGAGGTGTCACGAAGTGACTGTCACGGTGTGACACGACTCAACGGATGGTTAGTCAGCTAACGGCACAACACACAATGGGGATGGAATTGGGGGGAGGAAGGCCCTAACAATAGGAAATGAGGGATGATCACCACCTGAGCTCAAACCTAAGCCTCTCCCTGCATTCCACTAACGCCTTATGCGGGACTTTCCCCTGCCACCATCAGGATACCTCATCCCTAGTTGTCACCTATAACTACCCTGGCTAGTGCACTGGCCGGCAAGGAGTGTTAGCATCAACTTTGCAGGTAATACACACAGGGGGAAGTGACAGACAACAAAGGGACAAGGTATCAAAAACACCACACTTAGCTTTCTCTGCTGCAAAGTACCGTACAGCAGAATAAAGGCACCAGATAAGCAAACTCAGCAGAAGCACCACTGTTGTCAGAGAGCTGCTTACTCCAGCTTGGTCACTGCAGATTGCTTTGACACCGTCAGTCAGCTGATGCATCAGGTGACCTTTTAAAGGATGGTGGGAGTGGACACAGCCCTCATCAGCTGACCCAGCAGCAATGCAATTACACTAGCTTGCCAGCAGGGAAAAACTGACATCTAACCCCCCTGACCTGAAAGGAAATAAGGTTTAACTCAATGGAACCAGATCTGCGACAAATCCAAAAATGAATTGTGACAGTACCCCCCCTTTCAATGAGGTGCCTCTGGACCGTCAACACCGGACCTCACCAGAAAATGACATACGATGAGGAAGCCTCGATCCACCAGAGTTCACCTCTGCTGTCACCTGACCTTCAGGTTTATGATGAATGCCGCCCGATCAGGTGATAATAATGTAGGCTCCGGAATAGCCACAAATCTCCAGAGCGCCGATTTGTGGAATGTGTTGTGTACGTGCATTACTGGAAGTAACTCCAGCTGGAAAGACCCCGGCCTGAGAATGGCCGACACCCGATACGGCCCAATCACCCTAGAACTCCAGGTCCCAGTAGGACACTTCCATCTGATGTTTTTGGTGTACACACGCTCGTACTCGTTCACACACAGGTCCGGACCACGGACCACACTCACATCCCCACTATGCACAGAGGGAACCCCCACCCTCCCCTGACCCCTTCTCCTAAGAGGACTCCAACACTCAGGGTTAACTTGTGTTGAGGGTTGAGTCTTGCCCCACTCCCTGACAGCACCTCTGCTGCCCCCATTGGAGAAGAAAGACGAAGTTGTAGAAGGACGGTCAGATGTCGTAGCTCACGGGTAATAGTCCTTACACATCTGGTCTCAGCTGACTACTTCCCTGGACCACCAATCTATGACCGAGTTGTGTTTTTTCAACCAAAGGAGGCCTAAAATGAGGGAGTTGGCATTCCCCCAAGACGTATCACGACAAGGACTCTTCTTGATAAGTCCCTATACGCAGGTGTACATTATCTATGACTTGGGTCACCCTCCCCTGGCTGAGTGGGACAGAGTCAATGACCTGAACACTCTGGGGTCTCACTAGCATCCTACTCATCAGACCATGGGACTGAACAAAGTGAGCATCCACCAAATTGACTCCAGCTCCACTGTATAGAACCACAGGTATAGTCTCAGTCGCCCTGCCAACCACCATTTCAGCAGGGATGGTGCACTTTGATGAGAAAATGGAGGAAATATACACAGCCTGGTCGCTTCCCTCCACTCGACCAGGGGGATGCGGCTTTTTAGATGGCATAGGTACCTTGGAGCATGCTGGGCAGACATTGATAAAATTACCAGTCGGCCCACAGTAAAAACACAGTAAAAACATGCCCCCACACCATGACAAACTGCAGGCAACCCCGTTTGAGAAAAACTCCTCCCACCTGCATGGGTTTATCCGTCAGCCCAGGCGGGTCCTCCTCCCTAGCAATTTCAACAGGGCGCACATTTGGTTTATGCCTCTCCCTGAGGCATCTATCCACCTGGATATCATGGGATATGGGGACCTCCAATGACCTGGGAGCAGCATACTGCACCAGAGTATCCTGGAGCCTTTGATACAGACCCTTACAAAAAAGGCTCATAAGGGCAGGGTCATTCCACTGCGAGTCAGTGGCCCACCTCCTGAACGCTGAGCAGTACTCCTCGGCTGGCCAGCCCCTACTTGATCTTACGGAGACGAGACTCAGCCAGGGAGAAGCCATCAGGATCCCCATACACCAGTGCCAAGGCCGCAAAAAACTAGTCCATCATAGAGATGGTGAATTGGTCGGCAGGGAGAATTTCCAGTATTTGGGGTCACCCTTATGAAGGGAGACCATGACTCCCACCTGTTGATCCTCACTCCCTGATGAATGACGGCGAAGCCTAAAGTACAATTTTCAGGCTTCTTTAGACTTTCAAAAACTTATCTCTCCCTCCAGAAAATCAGTCAGGGAGAGATATTTTGGGCTCTGGTAGAGGGTGCAACTGAGCTGAGGCCCAGATCCCAGTCAAATGCTGCAGCTGCTCAACCACCTGACCCCACAGCTCCTTAAACTCATCAGTGAGGGTCTGGATCAATTGGGAAAAGGTCTGCAATTGAGCCATGGCTCACTGGAAAAAATATGATGGTTCGTGTTAATATCACAAAGTGACTGTCACGATGTGACACGACCCAACGGATGGTCGGTCAGCTAACGGCACAACATACAATGGGGATGGAATTGGGGAGGAAGGCCCTACCAATAAGTAATAAGGGATGGTCACCTCCTGAGTTCAAACCTGAGCCTGTCCCTGCACTGCCCTAATGCCCTATGTGGGTTCTTCCCCCGCTGCCGTCAGGATACCTAGTCCCTAGTTGTCACCTATAACTGTAAATGGCTAGTGCACTGACTGGCAAAGAGCATTAGCCTTATCTCTGCAGGTAATAAACACAGGGAAGTGACAGACAACAAAGGGACAAGGTAACAAAAAAAACAAACATAGCTTTCTCTGCTGCAAAACACTACACAGCAGAATAAAGGCACCATATAAGCGAACTCAGCAGAAGCACCACTGCACCCAGAGAGCTCCTTACTCCAGCTTGGTCACTGTAGAGTGCTCTAACATTGACAGTCAGCTGATGCATCAGGTGAACTTTTAAAGGATGGTGTGAGTGGTCTCTGCCCACATCAGCTGACTCACCAGCAATGCGATTAAACCAGCTTGCCAGCAGGGAAAAACTGACATTTAACCCCCGCTGGCCTGAAAGGAAAAAGGTTTAACTCAATGGAACCAGATGTGCCACAAATGCAATAATGGATCATGACAGGAGCGGAGCATTTGGATTTGAGGGCACAGAATTTGCTGACATTGTTTGAGGAGCCATTTTGCTTTTTCAGAGCCTTTGTACTACAAGTAACAGATGGTGTACCTGAATGGGGACCTCTTTTTTGTGGACTGAGTTGAAGCTTTTATTGAGAACATTTTGCATAATGTTTAGGATCACATGCATCCTGTGCTCTACGCTGAGCACCTAAATTTAGGTTTCCATTATTGATCAGCGAGCATGCTAGTCACTGCTCGTTACTCGCTCATGCATCAGTATGCTCGAGTTGATTGTTGCTCAACGAGTATTTTTGAATGCACACGCAAAGCTCGAGTCCCCGCCTTGCATGTTTAGCGCTAGTTTGACAGCCAATAAACATCCAGGACTTGCCTGCCAGTCACCTTAAGACCATAGCCATTTTGCTTGTGACATTACTGTGATTGGCTGGATGCATTGCATCATTGGGTCTATATAAGACCCATGACGCCATGTTCGGCACAGTGTACCAATTGATGGCATAGCAGGTAGAGGTGCTATGCTGCTGAGCTAGGGACAGAATTTTAGATGCGTATAGGCAGGGATTATACACCTGTAATATTTCTTTTAACTGCAACATCCCTTATTAGGAATAATTATAATCAATATTCATACTGTTGTTAGCAGCACTTTCTTCTGCAACTGTTACCAAAAGCCCTTCAAGTCCTCAGGACTAATATTAGTTTTTCTCTTAATTCCTCAAATTATTCAGAGCAGGGAAATATTATACGCCATTTACACAGCGCCAGTTGTGTGTCAAAAGCTTACAGCCAGACTTACAGCCTTACAGCCAGCTTACAGCCAGGCATTGCTATAATGCTCCTGCCCTGTAAAAAGTCCATCTGAAGTGGGAAAATATTCCTGCAATAGTAATCCTGCTAATTTTTTTCAGCAGGGAAATATTATATGCCATTTATACTACATCACTATTTTGTCAAAAACATACAGCCCAAATTGGTGGGTTAGAAAAGCATCGCTATATTGCTCCTGCACTGTAACAAGTCCATTTGACGTGGGCAAATTTTTGTGCGATACTAAACTTGCAAATTTTTTTTTTTACGCAAGGAGATATGTATATATTTATACTCCATTAATACTGCCCCAGATGGGAATCAAACACATAAAGGCAGACTTGGTTTGCAATTAATAATATTGCTATATTGCTCCTGCACTGTAACTAGTCCATCTGAGGTGGGCAAATTTTCCTGCAATACTAAACTTGCAAAGTTTTTTTGAGAAGGGAAATATTATGCCCCATTAATACTGCCCCAGTTGTGCATCAAACACATATAGCCAGACTTGGTTTGCAATTAATAATATCACTATATTGTTCCTGCACTATAACAAGTCAATCTGAGGTGGGCAATTTTCCCTGCAATACTAATCTTGCAAAGTTTTCTCAGCAGGGATATATCATACGTAATTTAAAATGGGCAAGGGACAGAGAAAGGTACCTGATGCTGATGTTGAGCTCAGAGGCTGAGGCCACTGGCAAGGTGAAACTGCTTGCTGTGGGAGCACAACAAACACAAATCATGTAGACCTAGCTTCCTGTCCTACCTTGTAGGGAGGCACGGAACACCAATCTCAAAGCCAGACCAGTGTGAAACGGTTGATGATGGATAGCAGATAATGCTTGCAGTCACTTTGCCAGCACCACTCGGTCTTTCACATGGCCCAGTCTCAGCAGCGTTGATTCTGGACCACATAATCCTCAACCTAATCCTCCTTCCTCCCACCATGCCAAGTGCCCGGAGACAATTGATCCCACACTTGGACACTCCGAGCAGCTGTTCACATTTCCTGCTCACATTTAGACTCTGGCCCCATGCCCTGCCCATTTCAAGTGGCACATGTGGAGCAATGTAGCAATGCCCAAATATTTGAGTAGCCATGCACACAAATAGGCGACGATGGAAAAATGCAATGACTTTTTCAAGAGGAGGATGGCAATGAGACATAATTGCTAACAACTGATCTTGATAAGTCAGCAAGTCTAGAGGAGCACCAGGGTGCGGAAGTGGAAGAAGAGGTGGTGGACAATGAAGTCACTGACTCAACCTGGGAAGGTGACATGCAGAGCGAGGATTGTAGCACACAAGGGGAAGAATCTGTAGCACTCCAACAGGCAGGAAGAAGGAGTGGAGTCGCCAGAGACACAAGTCAGGCAACTCTTCTCCAGAGCAACCACAGGAGTAAAATTGCCTGGCCAAAGGAGAGGTGTTCCTGAGTCTGGCACTTTTTTATAGACAGTCCAGTTAACCCATAAAAGGCCATTTGCAACATCAGTCATACCAGCATCAGCAGGGTCAGCACGATTATCAGCCTGACCACCATCAGCATGCTCAGGCACATGACAGAGAAGCCCTCGACTAAATGGGTCGAATGCCAGGGTCTTAAAACAGTGTCTGCTGGTGACAGCACTGCCTCTTCCGCTGTTCTACATGCATGCCAATTCCCTGTCCATGTTGCAGGCAAAGATGCCTCCCACCCTGCATATGTCATTGCACACCTGCAACCGCCATCAACAACCATGTCCTTGTCCCAGTGCAGCATTCAGTTGTCCCTACCCCAGTCCTTGGAATGCAAGCGTAAATACACAGCCACCAACCTACAGGCCACAATTCTGAACAGCTACATTTCCAGACAGCTTGTTCTGGAAACGTTGCCATTTAGGTTTGTGGAGATAGAAGCTTTCCGAAATATCAATGCAGCAGTCATCCCTCGTTACTTGGTTCCTATTTTTCCCGATGTGCCATCCCCACCTTGCACAAGCATGTGTCCCATAACATAAGCTGTACCTGACCAATGCGGTTATTGGGAAGGTCCACTTAACCATGGACAAATGGACAAGGACTTGTGGCCAGAGATGCTACATTTTTCTGACAGCACACTGAGGGAACATTGTGGAAGTCGGGACCCAGTTGAACCCTGGGGCAGAATATATGCTACTGACACAGATGATTGTGGATCCTGATTCAATCAGGATTTTCACCCACATTTTACAGCAGTTCTTGCACCTTCTCCTCCTCTTTACCCTCCATTATCAAGCGGCAACAGGATCTGACGAAGCTTATCTGCTTCGGTGAAAAACCACACATCGCCACTGAGTTCTTGAAAAGTTTAACAGATCTTACTGGTCTGTGGCGCTCGCACCTGAACTTACAGCCAGTCTCTGAAGCTTTGAAACCTCACACATGTACCATGCCTATCCCACGTGCTCAACTTAGTGGTTCAGTGGTTTCTCAAAAAGTACCCAGATCTACCTGAGCTACTTGTGAACATTCACTGCATGTGTATCCATTTCTTCAAGTCAACTACAGCTGCTGCCACAATGGGAGTGCTGCAGAAGCATTTGCAGATTTCAGCTCACTGACTGGTGTGTGATGTCACCACGACTTGGAATTCAACATTACATATGTTTGCACGGCCTGGTGAGCAGCAGAATACCAGCTGCAACATGCCCTTCAGTATTCTGATCAGCCTCTGCACATAAGAGCTGATGAATGGGTATGGATGTTTCATCTCTCTGTGGTTCTTCAAAACTTTGAGGATTCGACCAAGATCGTGAGCGGCGATGATGCCATAATCAGCATAACCATCCCGCTTCTCTGTCTTGAAATGCTTGCTGCTCACAATTAAAGAGGAGGCTTCGCAGGCGGAGCAAGTTGAGATGAAGAAAGAAACTATACAGGGGGATGCTACACAGCCTAGCCTCATCTCATCTTCTCAACTCAGATTGCGTGATAATGAGGAGGAGGAACAGGAGTTGGTTGCCCAAGCTACAGATGGTACTACCCATGCCACCTTCATCCCTTCTGTTTAGTGTATCTGGCCTGAAGACAAGAAGGAGAGGGAGGATGAGGATGAGTAGTAGAAGGTGGACTTACCCACAATACAAGGAGAACTTTCCATCTATCCTTCCTGTGGCAGAGAGTTCTAATAAAATGTTGCAGTACCAGAAGAATTGAAGAATTATTAAAAACATTCCCATCTAACAATGCTCGTGGGAGAGGTCAAAGTTTCTTGGACAACCAAGTAGTAGAGAGGAGGGAGGCACACACCAGATACAGCAGCAGAGGAACAGAAACCTATCAAAGGTCTGGGACAGTTTTCTCAGACCATTCCAGGGCCCAGGCGCTGATGCACAGAGTTTTCTGACAAAGAGGGAATAATTTTGGAAGATGCTGAAGGAGTACTTTGCCGACTGTACCAGTGTCTTCTGTACCTTTTAACTATTGGATATTAAACCTAGAAACGTGGCATGAACTGTAAGTCTATACTTGAGGTCCTGTCCTGCTCTGATGCTAGTGTTTTGTCAAAGTATGTTTTTAGTGCCGCCGGGGGTATTATAACCATTAGGCGCATCCGCCTGTCAGCTGAAAATGCTGACAAGCTGACTTATCAAAAAGAACAAGGGCTGGATTGGCCCAGACTTGTCAACAGCACCAGATGACAGCAGCAAAACATAACCTCAAATCCAGTGTTTTTTATTTCTTTCTGGTTTATTTCCATGCACCCCTTCACACCCAAATATGGGTATATGCTTCAGTATTTTGTCTTTTTTGTGTAATCCTCCACCACAATATCAACAGGGAAATCATGCTACCCACACTATAAATTTTTTAAGGGTGTTTATGATGCCCACATTAAGAATTTTGAGAGGCCTACCTCTAACATTCCTTGATATATTTGTACACCTCCGAGGGGTAAATATTTTTCAACCCATGCACTAAGTGCATGTGCATTACCAGTTTAGGATACCCACTCCTTAACCCATTCATGACCAGAGACATTTTCATTTTTGCATTTTCATTTTTTGCTCTCCTTATTCCCAGAGCCATAACTATTTTAGTTTTCTGTCAATATGGCCATATTATGGCTTGATTTTTGTGGAACAAGTTGTACTTTTGAAAGACACCATTGGTTTTAACATATCATGTACTGGAAAACTGGAAAAAAAATCCACATATTTTTTGTTTTGTCTTTTTACTATGTTCACTAAATGCTAAAACTGACCAGCCATTATTATTCTCCAGGTCATTACAAGTTCATTAACATCAAAAAAGTCTAGGTTCTTTGTGTTAAAAAAAATTGTGCCATTTTCCGATACCCATAGCGTCTCCATTTTTAGTGTTCATTGTTTGGGTGAGTGCTTATTTTTTGTGCGCCAAGCTGACATTTTTAATGACAAAATTTTGGTGCAGATACGATCTTTTGATCACCCGTTATTGCATTTTAATGCAATGTTGCAGCGACCAAAAATTCTTAATTCTGGCATTTTGACTTTTCTTCTCATTACATCATTTAATTATTTTTTTATATTGCTAGATCGGGCTATTCTGACTACAGCAACATTGTATGTTTGTTTTTTTATTGTTTTATTTTTAATGAGGTGAAAGGAGTTTGATTTGAACTTTTATATTTTTTTATATTTTTAAAAACATTTTTGTTTACTTTTGGCATGATAAGTTGCCATAACCGATCTCCTCTGCTAATACAAGCGATGATCAGATTTCCTATATGTAGCAGAATTGCTGAATTGCTATGAGCGCCGTCCATCGGGCGGTGCTCATAGCAATCTGGATATGACAACCATAGAGGTCTGCTATAGACCTCTGGTTGTCATGCCCACCCATCGGTGAATTGTGATCACTTTACGGTGGTCACCAATGGGGGGATTTCTGTTGCGCATCCTGGAAGCACATGTTAAATACGGTCAACACGGCAGAGAAGTACGCTTGCTCCATTTTGTTTAGTTTTTTTACGGTTTTTTCTTTTTTTCCAGTTTCATTCCTGACTCGGCAATTCCAAATATTTGTTTTGTTTTTTTTCATAAAAATATTTATTTATGGGTACAACCTATTTTTATTTTTTATTATTATTTTGTGAATTATTTTTTAAATATTTTTATAAATTGTTTTTACTTTTTACTTTTTTACTTTGTCTCACTATGTGACTTTTACTTTTTGCAGTCTGATGGCTTATAATGCATAGCAATGCAGAAGCATTGCATTGCTTTATAAACTGTCAACGCTGCACTGACAGAGAAACTTGCTACACCATGATCTGAGAATGGTGTAGCAAGATTACAAGCTCTGATGATCTGGATCTCATCATGACTACATCAGGTCATCACGGCAACAATCGTTCCCCCATGATTACATTTGTTCCAAACAGAGCAAAGTAGGCTCCCTACATTTGTTTGTTTACTAAATGCTGCTATCGATATTGATATATTGATTGCAGCTTTTATTCGGTCAGAAACAGTAGACAACCGTCAGCGATCGCCCCCACACAGTCTCCTGTGCATGGGAGATCACCATGACATGTATAAAAACTGCATCGGTTGGGAAGTACTGCTGGACCATGAAGTCTATAAACTGCAAATCCTGGGAAGGGGTTATTAGAAAAAAACCTACAGAAAATTAACATATGTAAAAAAAACAAAAACATAATATTGGATTTTATATACAGGAAGCAAAAAAAGCTCTGACTCTAATATGATGAAAAATGTGTTGATTTTTGATCTATACAAGTCATTTTTATTGAATTTCTAGAATTTTGACACTTTTTGGCACTTTAATAATATTAGACATTTAAATATTCATTTACCCCTTGAAATTCTAATACATACTGTTATATAAACAACAAAATATTATTGTTTGGGTAATTTAACTTTGAAATATTTAATTTAGTTGGATAATATTTAACATCAAATTATACACAAATAATGCATCATCTTTGAGCTTTGAATCATATTCTTTAACAGTAGTTCTGAAAGTATGAAAGTGGGATTGGGAAATATACTTTACGTGCTCAAAATACTCAATTAATTATTATAAGCAGCAGCAGAAAGAGAATCTGTCACCATGAAAAATGACCCTGAAATATTATAATGTCTGCATAGTTGAATAGATACAGATTGATCTGCTGAGCTCACCTCCAGGAGGACTCACTCGGAAAGCTGTCCCATATGTCATTGTGACCTCTGGAGGTTGTGTTTTTAGCATGAGGGGTGTAAGCAATATAATAGAACTGCAACATTGTTTTCCAAGAAGCTCTTGGAATCTTAGTCTCTGTGCTGATGTATAAACCAACATCTCATTGAAAGATGAATTTTAATTAAACCTGGTAAGTCAAATATTTGGTTTCTATTGAGGTTCTTGATACACAGTATTTAGAAAGACCATAATACAACCTTATAAGCAAAAGAACTAAAATAGGATATATAGTCAAAGCTACCAGCATACAAATTTAGAGAATAGTATTACTAAATTCAAAAGTCTGAAGAACCTTCACAAGGGATCCCCACAAAGAAGTGTAGGTTATGGAAACAGATTTCATGCTCTGGCTGTTAGAGGTAGGAAATTTAGCACCAATTTCCATGAATTCTATGATTAGATACAGCTAGAGGCTAAACTCTGCAGTCAGGAGCAGTAGTAAAAAAAATCAAGAGTGGTACCATTACCTCAAGTAAGAAAGAGTTGATTTACAGATAAATAGTTGATTTGTAACTTGTTAGGCATAGATACTCTAGTATATGGCTGAGATAAGATTGTTTTTTGGAAATTTTTCTTGAAAGAGAGAAGTTTGAGAACAATAAGGCATGAGGGAGCCAGAAAGATAGACAATAACCATAATGAATGTGGTAACTATAGAAGAAGTATTTAAAATGGACAAATTAAGCCAGGACAAATTAGGGTTTAACACATAAATTCAATTTTTTAAACAAAAGGAAAGAAAGGAAGATGTTTCTGAATCCAAATGTCTTGACATCTGACGTAATGAATATTATTATGAATGAGATATAGAAGAGGCCATTGACGAGGCTTCTTAGGTTCTTTTGTTCAGGAACTGCCTGCTCTTTACGTGCACTAATTTTGTCCATAAATCAGACCAAAGTAGTGCAAGCATCAATTTTTTTCCATGCTGAAAATTTGTCCGTGTGAAAAATTGGCTATGAGCACTGTCACATTAGCTATAATGGGTGAATTGAGTATACAGACTGAAAATGTCCAAATAATACATAGTCTGAACAAACCCTAACACATTTGAGTGATCTCGGATAGGTTTTTGAGTAAAGGATAAAGGAAGAAACCAGAGAAATAGGAAGCAGAAGCATTCTGTTGTACATTGGATGAAGCGGTTTTGATATTTACGATTGCATTAGAACAGAAGACTTAGCTGTACAGGAATATGTTGAAAAATGTAGGTTTCTTAAATGTTTTTTCCAGATTAAGAAAACCCTGTGCGATAATTTTATTTAAAAAAACAAGGTATGCTGACTATGTGTGGCTGATGCCCTTGTCTGATATTGCCTGCAGCATTGACTTCACATTAACAGCACTGCAGTCAGTCAATGAGTTCAGCAGCTTGGAGAGGCTTGTGTCATCTACTTGGGCAGAGTCAATTAACTCAGTTATTAGCTATCAAAATGGACAAACAATTTCCCACATAATCCAGCAATATGTAACACATATAAGAATTATATGATATATGCAGAATACTAAATTACTAAATATACTATAATTAATAAATATCTATATACAATAGATAGTAAATGTACAAATATATGTGTCTCTGCCAGTGATCACAACATGCAAGTAAATATAACATTAATGTCAAATAGTAAAACTGTCCTACAAATATGAAGCATGAACAAGGGGTCAAAGGAAAAAAAAAAGAATAAAAGAATATACATGAAATAGGGGTCAGATCAAGGAACTGACACATGACCACACAGCTCAGCAGAGATACAAACAGAAAATAGAGGTAGGAGAAGGTATTATGCACCACGCATAATTCCACACATGATGGCTTCGTCAGTCATCATGGGGAAGGTATTATGGGGAAGCTCGCCTGTGGTAATGATATGTTTTCAAGGCTCATGAAAACTTCTGCATTGCATATAGCAACTGTCATTTTAGGTAATTTTTATGAAGCAAATCTCAAATTGTACAAACATTCTGAGTTCAGTAAAGTACTAAAAATCCAACAAAATATTCAATTTGCAGCTAATTGATTTGCTAATTTCTAGTTACTCTTTTGGAATCGTGAATGCTTTAAATAAGGCATGAAGAAATATTAAAAATCCTAAAGAGATTAACTGCATAAGTTGGTGTGCATGCAGCAAGTAGGTGCATGCTCGCACTGGCCACTAAACAGTCAAAACCCAAGATACAAACATAATAAGCAAATACCCTGCAGTAAAAAATAAACAGTAATTGTGAATGAAAATAATATAGGGCACTTAGTTAACATTATTTTAATCAAAAAAACGTATAAGCTTTCCCATCTCATCACATTGACCCTACTTGAGACGGTCCTAACCTCTAGTATTAAAACCTTACCATTTGTCAAGTGATGTACATGTGGATGAGGGCAGAGGACTAAGACCCGGCTAATGGACATCCAGGAATGGGGATCTACTTGAATGCAAATAAAAGGAGGCCACACTTTTATTTGCACAAAGTGCAACAGAACTGAAGCAAAAAACCTACAGAGATGAACTGGAACATAAGTAGGTGTGCATGCAACGTGTAAGCGCATGTTCACAATTGCCACTAAACTGACAAAACCCAAGATAAAAAAATGAATGCAAATACCCTGCAGTTAATAAATTAACTAAGAACCAAATTTTATTTTCATGCACCTTTACTATTTATTTATTGAAGAGTATTTGCTTGTTATGATTTATCTTGGGTTTTGTCTATAAAGGTACTGCCACACTACACAATCCCGCTAGCGATCTCGTTAGCGTCGCATACTAATGAGATCGCTAGCGGGATTGTTTCTATATCGCTAGTAGCTACCTATTTTAGCGATGTCGTTAGGACGCTATCGCGGTTAGCGATCTCCTTAACGACTTTAGCGGTACAAAAGTACCGCTAAATCGCTAAAAAAGGTGCCACACTCAGCGATTAGATACTTACCAGCGGGGCGCCAGCGACGAAAATAGGGTCCGGAACGATCGCTGTGTGAACGAGATCACAGCAGGGGCCTCGTCGCTGGTAGATGCCGCACACAACAACATCGCTAACGGGATCGCTAAATAGTGACGTTTTTTAGCGATCCGTTAGCGATGTTGTTTAGTGTGGCATACCCTTAAGAAGAAGCCAAGTCTACAGCAGATAAGAGAAAGGGGAATTCTGTCTGGGAAGAAGGACATAATAGATGTCATGTAAGGCATTATTGCTGTCCTAGGGGATTTTGGATCTTATAAGGGGACATTAAGCACAATTTACTTGTTATACCTGACATTATAAATGTCATATGACTTTATGGTTGGCATAGGTAATACAAATTGCATTGTGGCCTGTACAAAGAATATTATGGTTGCTATGATGCAATTGTATTTGTCAATTAGAGTTGTGGCTATCATAAGTATATTGTAGCTTACATTGGGACATTTTTAGAAAAAATGAAAAAAAACAATTAATTTGTTGTAAAACATGTGGTGTGTAGCCATGCCTCACATCAAACCACCATGACTTGTTATGGAGGGAACTATTCCACTGTACCATTATCTCCTGAACTACTTTCCTAGATCCCTTGACAATGAGGGACAGACACCAGGAAAGTGACCTCAATTCAACCACAGTACAGATTGCAGCATGGCACTGCATCAATCAGCCAGGCATGAGGTGTTAGGGTCTTGGACAGCATGTACAGCTTTCAATTGATGTCAGAGTAAGACAAGGTGGGTGAGGGATCAGTGTAGGTGTCCTGTGCTGGGAGCCCTGATGCCACAATTCAACCTGCTTTCATACTCAGCCACACTCAGGTGGCACAAATATCATATAATATCATATAAATTTCGTAGACTGCTATTGTCAGAAAAATCTAAGTATAGTAGCATGGATTCAAGGAAGTGGAGGCCTGACAGTCTTGGAGGCCTAATGCTACATGCAACACGCATGAAGGAGACCCAACCAGGAGTCTACACATTTACAAAAATTAGTGGCAGACACAACAAAGTGGCATCAATTGCAATAAAGTAGAATTAATATAGCGGGGACCAACACCTCTTCCACTACAGCCAACCCAGCAGATGGAGACTGTAAAGGGCAAGATGATGGTATCACTGTTCCATATCCCTCTGAATCCTTGGAGCGGCGTAACTAGGTGGCCTAACAAATCCCTACTCGGACTAGTGGCAGCAGGTGAAAACTGTTACCGAAGGGGTTACAAAGAGGTGGCACCAGGTGCTACTCCATGGCTGACCTACAGAATGTGGCAACTGACCCCCTACAGTGGGTAAGCTGCTACGAGCCAAAGGAGGGATGAAAAATGCAGGCAGGCACTGCTGGAACCATGGGTGCAGATGGGACTGGCTGAGGAACAGAAAAGCACTGGCAGATGTGGGCTGGACCAGCTGATGAGCAGAAAAGCACAGACAGATAAGAGCAGACGGGTACAGAGCAGACAAGCAGACATGCGGCCCTGGGGAACTTGACAACTAGCAAGCATTAAAGACAAACTAACAACATAGCTCAGGCACCTTCATATTGGAGGAGAAGCCTTAAATAGATCTTGTCACCCAGCTATAGGCTGGGAATACCTTAGGTTGATCCGGGCGGTACTTTTAAGAGGGAGGGTGCACGTATGTGCAGCCTCTAAGCATAGTTGCCAGTTCTAAAACTGAACCTTGGTGGGTATGAACACAGGGGGCGAGATTAGGAGGTGGTGGGTGAGTGGGAAACACTGAATGTCCTGTCTGTTCGGTATGAGGAGATCCAACAAAGGGCCAAGTCTGTAATGTCAGCAGATCAGAAAGTCTGTAGTAAGAGGGAATGGTCCACTGTGTCAAATACAGATGCTTGGTCCAGGAGAAGGAGGAGGACAAACTCACGTCGCTTTCATTTGGCGGTTAGTAGGTCATTGGTGACTTTAGTCAGGGCCGTTTCAGTGGAATTCGAACAAGGAGAGTTTTTCCAGCGAGCATTGGAGGAATAGTGGTAGATGTTTTTGCAAAAAACTTCTCAATATTTAATGAATGAAAACATAACATATAAAGACAAAAATTTTCATCCCTCACCCCCTTAAAACTATGTGTTTCAGCGGATGCCTTTATCAAGTTGTTATCCGGTATCTTGCAGTCTCAGAATAAATACAGGGTGGGCCATTTATATGGATACACCTAAATAAAATGGGAACGGTTAGTGATATCAACTTTCTGTTTGTGGCACATTAGTGTATGGGGGGAAACTTTCAAGATGGGTGGTGACCATGGTGGCCATTTTGAAGTTGGCCATTTTGGATCCAACTTTATTTTTTTCAATGGGAAGAAGGTCATGTGACAAATCAAACTTAATGAGAATTTCACAAGAAAATAATGGTGTGCTTGGTTTTAACTAGTGTTGAGCGATACTGCTCGATATCTAAAAATATCGGATCGGAATGGCATTGCCGATATCACTAAATATCGGCGATATCCGATTCCGATACCGGAAGTCCCATGTAAGTCTATGGGAACAAAATATTGCAACTAAAAAAACACTTTCTTTCCTTGTAAACACAAAATATACACACTTAGAATACATATATATATATATATATACATGTCATTGTGACATTATATAATATATTTATATATATATATATATATATATATATATATTTATAGTTTATTCACTTCTACATAGTAAAATAGCCTCTGATTCAATTGCCGGGTAAAGCCGGCATTTGTGAAAAGACAGAAGCACCCGAGGGTCCAGTCGCCACAGAGATGTTGCATCGCACCCAGCGGTGTGAAACTTACTCTCAGGTAAGGAGGAAACACCCCATTGACTCCAACCACTGCATTCAACAGTACACTATGCCAGCTGAGTGTAGACGGACCCAATGGGATGGTCTAGCTCAGGCTGGTTAGAACAGGGTGTAGCTAGTTGGATGGGAGGGGTTGAGGCAGCCTTATGCTGCATGTCTTTGTAGTAAGAATTGTTTCCTTT